>OX465296.1:16069253-16715844 GCA_949987735.1 Leucophora obtusa
CTAAACGAAAGGAAATTTATAGGGCATCCAATAAAAGTGGTTTTCAGTGCCAAGTTCCTTTTAGTTTTTGAGAAAATCACGATTAATGAAAATCGATTAGGAATTGAATATTGATTATTGTATATCGATTAGGAAAACTTCATTGCACCGAAAAAAAAAGGAGATTGGCACTGAAAACCATTTTTTTTGGATGCCCTATAAATTTCCTTTCGTTTAGCAAATAGCCTAAATTTCATTCTACCATTTGGCGAAAATTTCGGTCAATTATCTCCAACGGTTTCTAAGTTATTGCAATTAAAAGAAAATTTAAAGCATACACTATCCAGGGTTGCCGCATTTTGAAAATGGAAAATAAAACGGGGAAGATTGAAATCAAATTTGGGTGAAAAATTCTGAAAGAGCATCGCAAGTCTGGAACAGTAGGTTTTCCAGCCAAATTGGACCAGTATTTCCCGAGATATTCAAAAAACGGGGAAATCGTATGAATTTTTATTTTCTATATTTTTTTTTACGTATGAGTTATATTTATTGAATCAAAATACACTCTGTATCTGTATTCATACTCAATATGAATAGGTACAATAAATATAACTCATACGTAAAAAAAAATATAGAAAATAAAAATTCATACGATTTCCCCGTTTTTTGAATATCTCGGGAAATACTGGTCCAATTTGGCTGGAAAACCTACTGTTCCAGACTTGCGATGCTCTTTCAGAATTTTTCACCCAAATTTGATTTCAAGCTTCCCCGTTTTATTTTCCATTTTCAAAATGCGGCAACCCTGGATAGTGTATGCTTTAAATTTTCTTTTAATTGCAATAACTTAGAAACCGTTGGAGATAATTGACCGAAATTTTTGCCAAATGGTAGAATGAAATTTGGGCTATTTGCTAAACGAAAGGAAATTTATAGGGCATCCAATAAAAGTGGTTTTCAGTGCCAAGTTCCTTTTAGTTTTTGAGAAAATCACGATTAATGAAAATCGATTAGGAATTGAATATTGATTATTGTATATCGATTAGGAAAACTTCATTGCACCGAAAAAAAAGGAGATTGGCACTGAAAACCATTTTTTTTGGATGCCCTATAAATTTCCTTTCGTTTAGCAAATAGCCTAAATTTCATTCTACCATTTGGCGAAAATTTCGGTCAATTATCTCCAACGGTTTCTCACTTATTGCAATTAAAAGAAAATTTAAAGCATACACTATCCAGGGTTGCCGCATTTTGAAAATGGAATATAAAACGGGGAAGCTTGAAATCAAATTTGGGTGAAAAATTCTGAAAGAGCATCGCAAGTCTGGAACAATAGGTTTTCCAGCCAAATTGGACCAGTATTTCCCGAGATATTCAAAAAACGGGGAAATCGTATGAATTTTTATTTTCTATATTTTTTTTTACGTATGAGTTATATTTATTGAAGCAAAATACACTCTGTATCTGTATTCATACTCAATAAGAATAGGTACAATAAATATAACTCATACGTAAAAAAAAATATAGAAAATAAAAATTCATACGATTTCCCCGTTTTTTGAATATCTCGGGAAATACTGGTCCAATTTGGCTGGAAAACCTACTGTTCCAGACTTGCGATGCTCTTTCAGAATTTTTCACCCAAATTTGATTTCAAGCTTCCCCGTTTTATTTTCCATTTTCAAAATGCGGCAACCCTGGATAGTAAATGCTTTAAATTTTCTTTTAATTGCAATAACTTAGAAACCGTTGGAGATAATTGACCGAAATTTTTGCCAAATGGTAGAATGAAATTTGGGCTATTTGCTAAACGAAAGGAAATTTATAGGGCATCCAATAAAAGTGGTTTTCAGTGCCAAGTTCCTTTTAGTTTTTGAGAAAATCACGATTAATGAAAATCGATTAGGAATTGAATATTGATTATTGTATATCGATTAGGAAAACTTCATTGCACCGAAAAAAAAAGGAGATTGGCACTGAAAACCATTTTTTTTGGATGCCCTATAAATTTCCTTTCGTTTAGCAAATAGCCTAAATTTCATTCTACCATTTGGCGAAAATTTCGGTCAATTATCTCCAACGGTTTCTAAGTTATTGCAATTAAAAGAAAATTTAAAGCATACACTATCCAGGGTTGCCGCATTTTGAAAATGGAAAATAAAACGGGGAAGATTGAAATCAAATTTGGGTGAAAAATTCTGAAAGAGCATCGCAAGTCTGGAACAGTAGGTTTTCCAGCCAAATTGGACCAGTATTTCCCGAGATATTCAAAAAACGGGGAAATCGTATGAATTTTTATTTTCTATATTTTTTTTTACGTATGAGTTATATTTATTGAATCAAAATACACTCTGTATCTGTATTCATACTCAATATGAATAGGTACAATAAATATAACTCATACGTAAAAAAAAATATAGAAAATAAAAATTCATACGATTTCCCCGTTTTTTGAATATCTCGGGAAATACTGGTCCAATTTGGCTGGAAAACCTACTGTTCCAGACTTGCGATGCTCTTTCAGAATTTTTCACCCAAATTTGATTTCAAGCTTCCCCGTTTTATTTTCCATTTTCAAAATGCGGCAACCCTGGATAGTGTATGCTTTAAATTTTCTTTTAATTGCAATAACTTAGAAACCGTTGGAGATAATTGACCGAAATTTTTGCCAAATGGTAGAATGAAATTTGGGCTATTTGCTAAACGAAAGGAAATTTATAGGGCATCCAATAAAAGTGGTTTTCAGTGCCAAGTTCCTTTTAGTTTTTGAGAAAATCACGATTAATGAAAATCGATTAGGAATTGAATATTGATTATTGTATATCGATTAGGAAAACTTCATTGCACCGAAAAAAAAGGAGATTGGCACTGAAAACCATTTTTTTTGGATGCCCTATAAATTTCCTTTCGTTTAGCAAATAGCCTAAATTTCATTCTACCATTTGGCGAAAATTTCGGTCAATTATCTCCAACGGTTTCTCACTTATTGCAATTAAAAGAAAATTTAAAGCATACACTATCCAGGGTTGCCGCATTTTGAAAATGGAATATAAAACGGGGAAGCTTGAAATCAAATTTGGGTGAAAAATTCTGAAAGAGCATCGCAAGTCTGGAACAATAGGTTTTCCAGCCAAATTGGACCAGTATTTCCCGAGATATTCAAAAAACGGGGAAATCGTATGAATTTTTATTTTCTATATTTTTTTTTACGTATGAGTTATATTTATTGAAGCAAAATACACTCTGTATCTGTATTCATACTCAATAAGAATAGGTACAATAAATATAACTCATACGTAAAAAAAAATATAGAAAATAAAAATTCATACGATTTCCCCGTTTTTTGAATATCTCGGGAAATACTGGTCCAATTTGGCTGGAAAACCTACTGTTCCAGACTTGCGATGCTCTTTCAGAATTTTTCACCCAAATTTGATTTCAAGCTTCCCCGTTTTATTTTCCATTTTCAAAATGCGGCAACCCTGGATAGTAAATGCTTTAAATTTTCTTTTAATTGCAATAACTTAGAAACCGTTGGAGATAATTGACCGAAATTTTTGCCAAATGGTAGAATGAAATTTGGGCTATTTGCTAAACGAAAGGAAATTTATAGGGCATCCAATAAAAGTGGTTTTCAGTGCCAAGTTCCTTTTAGTTTTTGAGAAAATCACGATTAATGAAAATCGATTAGGAATTGAATATTGATTATTGTATATCGATTAGGAAAACTTCATTGCACCGAAAAAAAAAGGAGATTGGCACTGAAAACCATTTTTTTTGGATGCCCTATAAATTTCCTTTCGTTTAGCAAATAGCCTAAATTTCATTCTACCATTTGGCGAAAATTTCGGTCAATTATCTCCAACGGTTTCTAAGTTATTGCAATTAAAAGAAAATTTAAAGCATACACTATCCAGGGTTGCCGCATTTTGAAAATGGAAAATAAAACGGGGAAGATTGAAATCAAATTTGGGTGAAAAATTCTGAAAGAGCATCGCAAGTCTGGAACAGTAGGTTTTCCAGCCAAATTGGACCAGTATTTCCCGAGATATTCAAAAAACGGGGAAATCGTATGAATTTTTATTTTCTATATTTTTTTTTACGTATGAGTTATATTTATTGAATCAAAATACACTCTGTATCTGTATTCATACTCAATATGAATAGGTACAATAAATATAACTCATACGTAAAAAAAAATATAGAAAATAAAAATTCATACGATTTCCCCGTTTTTTGAATATCTCGGGAAATACTGGTCCAATTTGGCTGGAAAACCTACTGTTCCAGACTTGCGATGCTCTTTCAGAATTTTTCACCCAAATTTGATTTCAAGCTTCCCCGTTTTATTTTCCATTTTCAAAATGCGGCAACCCTAGGTAGTGTATGCTTTAAATTTTCTTTTAATTGCAATAACTTAGAAACCGTTGGAGATAATTGACCGAAATTTTTGCCAAATGGTAGAATGAAATTTGGGCTATTTGCTAAACGAAAGGAAATTTATAGGGCATCCAATAAAAGTGGTTTTCAGTGCCAAGTTCCTTTTAGTTTTTGAGAAAATCACGATTAATGAAAATCGATTAGGAATTGAATATTGATTATTGTATATCGATTAGGAAAACTTCATTGCACCGAAAAAAAGGAGATTGGCACTGAAAACCATTTTTTTTGGATGCCCTATAAATTTCCTTTCGTTTAGCAAATAGCCTAAATTTCATTCTACCATTTGGCGAAAATTTCGGTCAATTATCTCCAACGGTTTCTAAGTTATTGCAATTAAAAGAAAATTTAAAGCATACACTATCCAGGGTTGCCGCATTTTGAAAATGGAAAATAAAACGGGGAAGCTTGAAATCAAATTTGGGTGAAAAATTCTGAAAGAGCATCGCAAGTCTGGAACAGTAGGTTTTCCAGCCAAATTGGACCAGTATTTCCCGAGATATTCAAAAAACGGGGAAATCGTATGAATTTTTATTTTCTATATTTTTTTTTACGTATGAGTTATATTTATTGAAGCAAAATACACTCTGTATCTGTATTCATACTCAATATGAATAGGTACAATAAATATAACTCATACGTAAAAAAAAATATAGAAAATAAAAATTCATACGATTTCCCCGTTTTTTGAATATCTCGGGAAATACTGGTCCAATTTGGCTGGAAAACCTACTGTTCCAGACTTGCGATGCTCTTTCAGAATTTTTCACCCAAATTTGATTTCAAGCTTCCCCGTTTTATTTTCCATTTTCAAAATGCGGCAACCCTGGATAGTGTATGCTTTAAATTTTCTTTTAATTGCAATAACTTAGAAACCGTTGGAGATAATTGACCGAAATTTTTGCCAAATGGTAGAATGAAATTTGGGCTATTTGCTAAACGAAAGGAAATTTATAGGGCATCCAATAAAAGTGGTTTTCAGTGCCAAGTTCCTTTTAGTTTTTGAGAAAATCACGATTAATGAAAATCGATTAGGAATTGAATATTGATTATTGTATATCGATTAGGAAAACTTCATTGCACCGAAAAAAAAGGAGATTGGCACTGAAAACCATTTTTTTTGGATGCCCTATAAATTTCCTTTCGTTTAGCAAATAGCCTAAATTTCATTCTACCATTTGGCGAAAATTTCGGTCAATTATCTCCAACGGTTTCTAACTTATTGCAATTAAAAGAAAATTTAAAGCATACACTATCCAGGGTTACCGCATTTTGAAAATGGAATATAAAACGGGGAAGCTTGAAATCAAATTTGGGTGAAAAATTCTGAAAGAGCATCGTAAGTCTGGAACAGTAGGTTTTCCAGCCAAATTGGACCAGTATTTCCCGAGATATTCAAAAAACGGGGAAATCGTATGAATTTTTATTTTCTATATTTTTTTTACGTATGAGTTATATTTATTGAAGCAAAATACACTCTGTATCTGTATTCATACTCAATAAGAATAGGTACAATAAATATAACTCATACGTAAAAAAAAATATAGAAAATAAAAATTCATACGATTTCCCCGTTTTTTGAATATCTCGGGAAATACTGGTCCAATTTGGCTGGAAAACCTACTGTTCCAGACTTGCGATGCTCTTTCAGAATTTTTCACCCAAATTTGATTTCAAGCTTCCCCGTTTTATTTTCCATTTTCAAAATGCGGCAACCCTGGATAGTGTATGCTTTAAATTTTCTTTTAATTGCAATAACTTAGAAACCGTTGGAGATAATTGACCGAAATTTTTGCCAAATGGTAGAATGAAATTTGGGCTATTTGCTAAACGAAAGGAAATTTATAGGGCATCCAATAAAAGTGGTTTTCAGTGCCAAGTTCCTTTTAGTTTTTGAGAAAATCACGATTAATGAAAATCGATTAGGAATTGAATATTGATTATTGTATATCGATTAGGAAAACTTAATTGCACCGAAAAAAAGGAGATTGGCACTGAAAACCATTTTTTTTGGATGCCCTATAAATTTCCTTTCGTTTAGCAAATAGCCTAAATTTCATTCTACCATTTGGCGAAAATTTCGGTCAATTATCTCCAACGGTTTCTAAGTTATTGCAATTAAAAGAAAATTTAAAGCATACACTATCCAGGGTTGCCGCATTTTGAAAATGGAAAATAAAACGGGGAAGCTTGAAATCAAATTTGGGTGAAAAATTCTGAAAGAGCATCGCAAGTCTGGAACAGTAGGTTTTCCAGCCAAATTGGACCAGTATTTCCCGAGATATTCAAAAAACGGGGAAATCGTATGAATTTTTATTTTCTATATTTTTTTTTACGTATGAGTTATATTTATTGAAGCAAAATACACTCTGTATCTGTATTCATACTCAATATGAATAGGTACAATAAATATAACTCATACGTAAAAAAAAATATAGAAAATAAAAATTCATACGATTTCCCCGTTTTTTGAATATCTCGGGAAATACTGGTCCAATTTGGCTGGAAAACCTACTGTTCCAGACTTGCGATGCTCTTTCAGAATTTTTCACCCAAATTTGATTTCAAGCTTCCCCGTTTTATTTTCCATTTTCAAAATGCGGCAACCCTGGATAGTGTATGCTTTAAATTTTCTTTTAATTGCAATAACTTAGAAACCGTTGGAGATAATTGACCGAAATTTTTGCCAAATGGTAGAATGAAATTTGGGCTATTTGCTAAACGAAAGGAAATTTATAGGGCATCCAATAAAAGTGGTTTTCAGTGCCAAGTTCCTTTTAGTTTTTGAGAAAATCACGATTAATGAAAATCGATTAGGAATTGAATATTGATTATTGTATATCGATTAGGAAAACTTCATTGCACCGAAAAAAAAAGGAGATTGGCACTGAAAACCATTTTTTTTGGATGCCCTATAAATTTCCTTTCGTTTAGCAAATAGCCTAAATTTCATTCTACCATTTGGCGAAAATTTCGGTCAATTATCTCCAACGGTTTCTAAGTTATTGCAATTAAAAGAAAATTTAAAGCATACACTATCCAGGGTTGCCGCATTTTGAAAATGGAAAATAAAACGGGGAAGCTTGAAATCAAATTTGGGTGAAAAATTCTGAAAGAGCATCGCAAGTCTGGAACAGTAGGTTTTCCAGCCAAATTGGACCAGTATTTCCCGAGATATTCAAAAAACGGGGAAATCGTATGAATTTTTATTTTCTATATTTTTTTTTACGTATGAGTTATATTTATTGAATCAAAATACACTCTGTATCTGTATTCATACTCAATATGAATAGGTACAATAAATATAACTCATACGTAAAAAAAAATATAGAAAATAAAAATTCATACGATTTCCCCGTTTTTTGAATATCTCGGGAAATACTGGTCCAATTTGGCTGGAAAACCTACTGTTCCAGACTTGCGATGCTCTTTCAGAATTTTTCACCCAAATTTGATTTCAAGCTTCCCCGTTTTATTTTCCATTTTCAAAATGCGGCAACCCTAGGTAGTGTATGCTTTAAATTTTCTTTTAATTGCAATAACTAAGAAACCGTTGGAGATAATTGACCGAAATTTTTGCCAAATGGTAGAATGAAATTTGGGCTATTTGCTAAACGAAAGGAAATTTATAGGGCATCCAATAAAAGTGGTTTTCAGTGCCAAGTTCCTTTTAGTTTTTGAGAAAATCACGATTAATGAAAATCGATTAGGAATTGAATATTGATTATTGTATATCGATTAGGAAAACTTCATTGCACCGAAAAAAAGGAGATTGGCACTGAAAACCATTTTTTTTGGATGCCCTATAAATTTCCTTTCGTTTAGCAAATAGCCTAAATTTCATTCTACCATTTGGCGAAAATTTCGGTCAATTATCTCCAACGGTTTCTAAGTTATTGCAATTAAAAGAAAATTTAAAGCATACTCTATCCAGGGTTGCCGCATTTTGAAAATGGAAAATAAAACGGGGAAGCTTGAAATCAAATTTGGGTGAAAAATTCTGAAAGAGCATCGCAAGTCTGGAACAGTAGGTTTTCCAGCCAAATTGGACCAGTATTTCCCGAGATATTCAAAAAACGGGGAAATCGTATGAATTTTTATTTTCTATATTTTTTTTTACGTATGAGTTATATTTATTGAAGCAAAATACACTCTGTATCTGTATTCATACTCAATATGAATAGGTACAATAAATATAACTCATACGTAAAAAAAAATATAGAAAATAAAAATTCATACGATTTCCCCGTTTTTTGAATATCTCGGGAAATACTGGTCCAATTTGGCTGGAAAACCTACTGTTCCAGACTTGCGATGCTCTTTCAGAATTTTTCACCCAAATTTGATTTCAAGCTTCCCCGTTTTATTTTCCATTTTCAAAATGCGGCAACCCTGGATAGTGTATGCTTTAAATTTTCTTTTAATTGCAATAACTTAGAAACCGTTGGAGATAATTGACCGAAATTTTTGCCAAATGGTAGAATGAAATTTGGGCTATTTGCTAAACGAAAGGAAATTTATAGGGCATCCAATAAAAGTGGTTTTCAGTGCCAAGTTCCTTTTAGTTTTTGAGAAAATCACGATTAATGAAAATCGATTAGGAATTGAATATTGATTATTGTATATCGATTAGGAAAACTTCATTGCACCGAAAAAAAAGGAGATTGGCACTGAAAACCATTTTTTTTGGATGCCCTATAAATTTCCTTTCGTTTAGCAAATAGCCTAAATTTCATTCTACCATTTGGCGAAAATTTCGGTCAATTATCTCCAACGGTTTCTAAGTTATTGCAATTAAAAGAAAATTTAAAGCATACACTATCCAGGGTTGCCGCATTTTGAAAATGGAAAATAAAACGGGGAAGCTTGAAATCAAATTTGGGTGAAAAATTCTGAAAGAGCATCGCAAGTCTGGAACAGTAGGTTTTCCAGCCAAATTGGACCAGTATTTCCCGAGATATTCAAAAAACGGGGAAATCGTATGAATTTTTATTTTCTATATTTTTTTTTACGTATGAGTTATATTTATTGAAGCAAAATACACTCTGTATCTGTATTCATACTCAATATGAATAGGTACAATAAATATAAATCATACGTAAAAAAAAATATAGAAAATAAAAATTCATACGATTTCCCCGTTTTTTGAATATCTCGGGAAATACTGGTCCAATTTGGCTGGAAAACCTACTGTTCCAGACTTGCGATGCTCTTTCAGAATTTTTCACCCAAATTTGATTTCAAGCTTCCCCGTTTTATTTTCCATTTTCAAAATGCGGCAACCCTGGATAGTGTATGCTTTAAATTTTCTTTTAATTGCAATAACTTAGAAACCGTTGGAGATAATTGACCGAAATTTTTGCCAAATGGTAGAATGAAATTTGGGCTATTTGCTAAACGAAAGGAAATTTATAGGGCATCCAATAAAAGTGGTTTTCAGTGCCAAGTTCCATTTAGTTTTTGAGAAAATCACGATTAATGAAAATCGATTAGGAATTGAATATTGATTGTTGAATATCGATTAGGAAAACTTCATTGCACCGAAAAAAAGGTGATTGGCACTGAAAACCATTTTTTTTTGGATGCCCTATAAATTTCCTTTCGTTTAGCAAATATCCTAAATTTCATTCTACCATTTGGCGAAAATTTCGGTCAATTATCTCCAACGGTTTCTAAGTTATTGCAATTAAAAGAAAATTTAAAGCATACACTATCCAGGGTTGCCGAATTTTGAAAATGGAAAATAAAACGGGGAAGCTTGAAATCAAATTTGGGTGAAAAATTCTGAAAGAGCATCGCAAGTCTGGAACAGTAGGTTTTCCAGCCAAATTGGACCAGTATTTCCCGAGATATTCAAAAAACGGGGAAATCGTATGAATTTTTATTTTCTATATTTTTTTTTTACGTATGAGTTATATTCATTGAAGCAAAATACACTCTGTATCTGTATTCATACTCAATATGAATAGGTACAATAAATATAACTCATACGTAAAAAAAAATATAGAAAATAAAAATTCATACGATTTCCCCGTTTTTTGAATATCTCGGGAAATACTGGTCCAATTTGGCTGGAAAACCTACTGTTCCAGACTTGCGATGCTCTTTCAGAATTTTTCACCCAAATTTGATTTCAAGCTTCCCCGTTTTATTTTCCATTTTCAAAATGCGGCAACCCTGGATAGTGTATGCTTTAAATTTTCTTTTAATTGCAATAACTTAGAAACCGTTGGAGATAATTGACCGAAATTTTTGCCAAATGGTAGAATGAAATTTGGGCTATTTGCTAAACGAAAGGAAATTTATAGGGCATCCAATAAAAGTGGTTTTCAGTGCCAAGTTCCTTTTAGTTTTTGAGAAAATCACGATTAATGAAAATCGATTAGGAATTGAATATTGATTATTGTATATCGATTAGGAAAACTTAATTGCACCGAAAAAAAGGAGATTGGCACTGAAAACCATTTTTTTTGGATGCCCTATAAATTTCCTTTCGTTTAGCAAATAGCCTAAATTTCATTCTACCATTTGGCGAAAATTTCGGTCAATTATCTCCAACGGTTTCTAAGTTATTGCAATTAAAAGAAAATTTAAAGCATACACTATCCAGGGTTGCCGCATTTTGAAAATGGAAAATAAAACGGGGAAGCTTGAAATCAAATTTGGGTGAAAAATTCTGAAAGAGCATCGCAAGTCTGGAACAGTAGGTTTTCCAGCCAAATTGGACCAGTATTTCCCGAGATATTCAAAAAACGGGGAAATCGTATGAATTTTTATTTTCTATATTTTTTTTTACGTATGAGTTATATTTATTGAAGTAAAATACACTCTGTATCTGTATTCATACTCAATATGAATAGGTACAATAAATATAACTCATACGTAAAAAAAAATATAGAAAATAAAAATTCATACGATTTCCCCGTTTTTTGAATATCTCGGGAAATACTGGTCCAATTTGGCTGGAAAACCTACTGTTCCAGACTTGCGATGCTCTTTCAGAATTTTTCACCCAAATTTGATTTCAAGCTTCCCCGTTTTATTTTCCATTTTCAAAATGCGGCAACCCTGGATAGTGTATGCTTTAAATTTTCTTTTAATTGCAATAACTTAGAAACCGTTGGAGATAATTGACCGAAATTTTTGCCAAATGGTAGAATGAAATTTGGGCTATTTGCTAAACGAAAGGAAATTTATAGGGCATCCAATAAAAGTGGTTTTCAGTGCCAAGTTCCTTTTAGTTTTTGAGAAAATCACGATTAATGAAAATCGATTAGGAATTGAATATTGATTATTGTATATCGATTAGGAAAACTTCATTGCACCGAAAAAAAAAGGAGATTGGCACTGAAAACCATTTTTTTTGGATGCCCTATAAATTTCCTTTCGTTTAGCAAATAGCCTAAATTTCATTCTACCATTTGGCGAAAATTTCGGTCAATTATCTCCAACGGTTTCTAAGTTATTGCAATTAAAAGAAAATTTAAAGCATACACTATCCAGGGTTGCCGCATTTTGAAAATGGAAAATAAAACGGGGAAGCTTGAAATCAAATTTGGGTGAAAAATTCTGAAAGAGCATCGCAAGTCTGGAACAGTAGGTTTTCCAGCCAAATTGGACCAGTATTTCCCGAGATATTCAAAAAACGGGGAAATCGTATGAATTTTTATTTTCTATATTTTTTTTTACGTATGAGTTATATTTATTGAATCAAAATACACTCTGTATCTGTATTCATACTCAATATGAATAGGTACAATAAATATAACTCATACGTAAAAAAAAATATAGAAAATAAAAATTCATACGATTTCCCCGTTTTTTGAATATCTCGGGAAATACTGGTCCAATTTGGCTGGAAAACCTACTGTTCCAGACTTGCGATGCTCTTTCAGAATTTTTCACCCAAATTTGATTTCAAGCTTCCCCGTTTTATTTTCCATTTTCAAAATGCGGCAACCCTAGGTAGTGTATGCTTTAAATTTTCTTTTAATTGCAATAACTTAGAAACCGTTGGAGATAATTGACCGAAATTTTTGCCAAATGGTAGAATGAAATTTGGGCTATTTGCTAAACGAAAGGAAATTTATAGGGCATCCAATAAAAGTGGTTTTCAGTGCCAAGTTCCTTTTAGTTTTTGAGAAAATCACGATTAATGGAAATCGATTAGGAATTGAATATTGATTATTGTATATCGATTAGGAAAACTTCATTGCACCGAAAAAAAGGAGATTGGCACTGAAAACCATTTTTTTTGGATGCCCTATAAATTTCCTTTCGTTTAGCAAATAGCCTAAATTTCATTCTACCATTTGGCGAAAATTTCGGTCAATTATCTCCAACGGTTTCTAAGTTATTGCAATTAAAAGAAAATTTAAAGCATACACTATCCAGGGTTGCCGCATTTTGAAAATGGAAAATAAAACGGGGAAGCTTGAAATCAAATTTGGGTGAAAAATTCTGAAAGAGCATCGCAAGTCTGGAACAGTAGGTTTTCCAGCCAAATTGGACCAGTATTTCCCGAGATATTCAAAAAACGGGGAAATCGTATGAATTTTTATTTTCTATATTTTTTTTTACGTATGAGTTATATTTATTGAAGCAAAATACACTCTGTATCTGTATTCATACTCAATATGAATAGGTACAATAAATATAACTCATACGTAAAAAAAAATATAGAAAATAAAAATTCATACGATTTCCCCGTTTTTTGAATATCTCGGGAAATACTGGTCCAATTTGGCTGGAAAACCTACTGTTCCAGACTTGCGATGCTCTTTCAGAATTTTTCACCCAAATTTGATTTCAAGCTTCCCCGTTTTATTTTCCATTTTCAAAATGCGGCAACCCTGGATAGTGTATGCTTTAAATTTTCTTTTAATTGCAATAACTTAGAAACCGTTGGAGATAATTGACCGAAATTTTTGCCAAATGGTAGAATGAAATTTGGGCTATTTGCTAAACGAAAGGAAATTTATAGGGCATCCAATAAAAGTGGTTTTCAGTGCCAAGTTCCTTTTAGTTTTTGAGAAAATCACGATTAATGAAAATCGATTAGGAATTGAATATTGATTATTGTATATCGATTAGGAAAACTTCATTGCACCGAAAAAAAAGGAGATTGGCACTGAAAACCATTTTTTTTGGATGCCCTATAAATTTCCTTTCGTTTAGCAAATAGCCTAAATTTCATTCTACCATTTGGCGAAAATTTCGGTCAATTATCTCCAACGGTTTCTAAGTTATTGCAATTAAAAGAAAATTTAAAGCATACACTATCCAGGGTTGCCGCATTTTGAAAATGGAAAATAAAACGGGGAAGCTTGAAATCAAATTTGGGTGAAAAATTCTGAAAGAGCATCGCAAGTCTGGAACAGTAGGTTTTCCAGCCAAATTGGACCAGTATTTCCCGAGATATTCAAAAAACGGGGAAATCGTATGAATTTTTATTTTCTATATTTTTTTTTACGTATGAGTTATATTTATTGAAGCAAAATACACTCTGTATCTGTATTCATACTCAATATGAATAGGTACAATAAATATAAATCATACGTAAAAAAAAATATAGAAAATAAAAATTCATACGATTTCCCCGTTTTTTGAATATCTCGGGAAATACTGGTCCAATTTGGCTGGAAAACCTACTGTTCCAGACTTGCGATGCTCTTTCAGAAGTTTTCACCCAAATTTGATTTCAAGCTTCCCCGTTTTATTTTCCATTTTCAAAATGCGGCAACCCTGGATAGTGTATGCTTTAAATTTTCTTTTAATTGCAATAACTTAGAAACCGTTGGAGATAATTGACCGAAATTTTTGCCAAATGGTAGAATGAAATTTGGGCTATTTGCTAAACGAAAGGAAATTTATAGGGCATCCAATAAAAGTGGTTTTCAGTGCCAAGTTCCTTTTAGTTTTTGAGAAAATCACGATTAATGAAAATCGATTAGGAATTGAATATTGATTATTGTATATCGATTAGGAAAACTTCATTGCACCAAAAAAAAAAGGAGATTGGCACTGAAAACCATTTTTTTTGGATGCCCTATAAATTTCCTTTCGTTTAGCAAATAGCCTAAATTTCATTCTACCATTTGGCGAAAATTTCGGTCAATTATCTCCAACGGTTTCTAAGTTATTGCAATTAAAAGAAAATTTAAAGCATACACTATCCAGGGTTGCCGCATTTTGAAAATGGAAAATAAAACGGGGAAGCTTGAAATCAAATTTGGGTGAAAAATTCTGAAAGAGCATCGCAAGTCTGGAACAGTAGGTTTTCCAGCCAAATTGGACCAGTATTTCCCGAGATATTCAAAAAACGGGGAAATCGTATGAATTTTTATTTTCTATATTTTTTTTTACGTATGATTTATATTTATTGTACCTATTCATATTGAGTATGAATACAGATACAGAGTGTATTTTGCTTCAATAAATATAACTCATACGTAAAAAAAAATATAGAAAATAAAAATTCATACGATTTCCCCGTTTTTTGAATATCTCGGGAAATACTGGTCCAATTTGGCTGGAAAACCTACTGTTCCAGACTTGCGATGCTCTTTCAGAATTTTTCACCCAAATTTGATTTCAAGCTTCCCCGTTTTATTTTCCATTTTCAAAATGCGGCAACCCTGGATAGTGTATGCTTTAAATTTTCTTTTAATTGCAATAACTTAGAAACCGTTGGAGATAATTGACCGAAATTTTTGCCAAATGGTAGAATGAAATTTGGGCTATTTGCTAAACGAAAGGAAATTTATAGGGCATCCAATAAAAGTGGTTTTCAGTGCCAAGTTCCTTTTAGTTTTTGAGAAAATCACGATTAATGAAAATCGATTAGGAATTGAATATTGATTATTGTATATCGATTAGGAAAACTTCATTGCACCGAAAAAAAAAGGAGATTGGCACTGAAAACCATTTTTTTTGGATGCCCTATAAATTTCCTTTCGTTTAGCAAATAGCCTAAATTTCATTCTACCATTTGGCGAAAATTTCGGTCAATTATCTCCAACGGTTTCTAAGTTATTGCAATTAAAAGAAAATTTAAAGCATACACTATCCAGGGTTGCCGCATTTTGAAAATGGAAAATAAAACGGGGAAGCTTGAAATCAAATTTGGGTGAAAAATTCTGAAAGAGCATCGCAAGTCTGGAACAGTAGGTTTTCCAGCCAAATTGGACCAGTATTTCCCGAGATATTCAAAAAACGGGGAAATCGTATGAATTTTTATTTTCTATATTTTTTTTTACGTATGAGTTATATTTATTGAATCAAAATACACTCTGTATCTGTATTCATACTCAATATGAATAGGTACAATAAATATAACTCATACGTAAAAAAAAATATAGAAAATAAAAATTCATACGATTTCCCCGTTTTTTGAATATCTCGGGAAATACTGGTCCAATTTGGCTGGAAAACCTACTGTTCCAGACTTGCGATGCTCTTTCAGAATTTTTCACCCAAATTTGATTTCAAGCTTCCCCGTTTTATTTTCCATTTTCAAAATGCGGCAACCCTAGGTAGTGTATGCTTTAAATTTTCTTTTAATTGCAATAACTTAGAAACCGTTGGAGATAATTGACCGAAATTTTTGCCAAATGGTAGAATGAAATTTGGGCTATTTGCTAAACGAAAGGAAATTTATAGGGCATCCAATAAAAGTGGTTTTCAGTGCCAAGTTCCTTTTAGTTTTTGAGAAAATCACGATTAATGAAAATCGATTAGGAATTGAATATTGATTATTGTATATCGATTAGGAAAACTTCATTGCACCGAAAAAAAGGAGATTGGCACTGAAAACCATTTTTTTTGGATGCCCTATAAATTTCCTTTCGTTTAGCAAATAGCCTAAATTTCATTCTACCATTTGGCGAAAATTTCGGTCAATTATCTCCAACGGTTTCTAAGTTATTGCAATTAAAAGAAAATTTAAAGCATACACTATCCAGGGTTGCCGCATTTTGAAAATGGAAAATAAAACGGGGAAGCTTGAAATCAAATTTGGGTGAAAAATTCTGAAAGAGCATCGCAAGTCTGGAACAGTAGGTTTTCCAGCCAAATTGGACCAGTATTTCCCGAGATATTCAAAAAACGGGGAAATCGTATGAATTTTTATTTTCTATATTTTTTTTTACGTATGAGTTATATTTATTGAAGCAAAATACACTCTGTATCTGTATTCATACTCAATATGAATAGGTACAATAAATATAACTCATACGTAAAAAAAAATATAGAAAATAAAAATTCATACGATTTCCCCGTTTTTTGAATATCTCGGGAAATACTGGTCCAATTTGGCTGGAAAACCTACTGTTCCAGACTTGCGATGCTCTTTCAGAATTTTTCACCCAAATTTGATTTCAAGCTTCCCCGTTTTATTTTCCATTTTCAAAATGCGGCAACCCTGGATAGTGTATGCTTTAAATTTTCTTTTAATTGCAATAACTTAGAAACCGTTGGAGATAATTGACCGAAATTTTTGCCAAATGGTAGAATGAAATTTGGGCTATTTGCTAAACGAAAGGAAATTTATAGGGCATCCAATAAAAGTGGTTTTCAGTGCCAAGTTCCTTTTAGTTTTTGAGAAAATCACGATTAATGAAAATCGATTAGGAATTGAATATTGATTATTGTATATCGATTAGGAAAACTTCATTGCACCGAAAAAAAAGGAGATTGGCACTGAAAACCATTTTTTTTGGATGCCCTATAAATTTCCTTTCGTTTAGCAAATAGCCTAAATTTCATTCTACCATTTGGCGAAAATTTCGGTCAATTATCTCCAACGGTTTCTAAGTTATTGCAATTAAAAGAAAATTTAAAGCATACACTATCCAGGGTTGCCGCATTTTGAAAATGGAAAATAAAACGGGGAAGCTTGAAATCAAATTTGGGTGAAAAATTCTGAAAGAGCATCGCAAGTCTGGAACAGTAGGTTTTCCAGCCAAATTGGACCAGTATTTCCCGAGATATTCAAAAAACGGGGAAATCGTATGAATTTTTATTTTCTATATTTTTTTTTACGTATGAGTTATATTTATTGAAGCAAAATACACTCTGTATCTGTATTCATACTCAATATGAATAGGTACAATAAATATAAATCATACGTAAAAAAAAATATAGAAAATAAAAATTCATACGATTTCCCCGTTTTTTGAATATCTCGGGAAATACTGGTCCAATTTGGCTGGAAAACCTACTGTTCCAGACTTGCGATGCTCTTTCAGAATTTTTCACCCAAATTTGATTTCAAGCTTCCCCGTTTTATTTTCCATTTTCAAAATGCGGCAACCCTGGATAGTGTATGCTTTAAATTTTCTTTTAATTGCAATAACTTAGAAACCGTTGGAGATAATTGACCGAAATTTTTGCCAAATGGTAGAATGAAATTTGGGCTATTTGCTAAACGAAAGGAAATTTATAGGGCATCCAATAAAAGTGGTTTTCAGTGCCAAGTTCCTTTTAGTTTTTGAGAAAATCACGATTAATGAAAATCGATTAGGAATTGAATATTGATTATTGTATATCGATTAGGAAAACTTCATTGCACCGAAAAAAAAAGGAGATTGGCACTGAAAACCATTTTTTTTGGATGCCCTATAAATTTCCTTTCGTTTAGCAAATAGCCTAAATTTCATTCTACCATTTGGCGAAAATTTCGGTCAATTATCTCCAACGGTTTCTAAGTTATTGCAATTAAAAGAAAATTTAAAGCATACACTATCCAGGGTTGCCGCATTTTGAAAATGGAAAATAAAACGGGGAAGCTTGAAATCAAATTTGGGTGAAAAATTCTGAAAGAGCATCGCAAGTCTGGAACAGTAGGTTTTCCAGCCAAATTGGACCAGTATTTCCCGAGATATTCAAAAAACGGGGAAATCGTATGAATTTTTATTTTCTATATTTTTTTTTACGTATGATTTATATTTATTGTACCTATTCATATTGAGTATGAATACAGATACAGAGTGTATTTTGCTTCAATAAATATAACTCATACGTAAAAAAAAATATAGAAAATAAAAATTCATACGATTTCCCCGTTTTTTGAATATCTCGGGAAATACTGGTCCAATTTGGCTGGAAAACCTACTGTTCCAGACTTGCGATGCTCTTTCAGAATTTTTCACCCAAATTTGATTTCAAGCTTCCCCGTTTTATTTTCCATTTTCAAAATGCGGCAACCCTGGATAGTGTATGCTTTAAATTTTCTTTTAATTGCAATAACTTAGAAACCGTTGGAGATAATTGACCGAAATTTTTGCCAAATGGTAGAATGAAATTTGGGCTATTTGCTAAACGAAAGGAAATTTATAGGGCATCCAATAAAAGTGGTTTTCAGTGCCAAGTTCCTTTTAGTTTTTGAGAAAATCACGATTAATGAAAATCGATTAGGAATTGAATATTGATTATTGTATATCGATTAGGAAAACTTCATTGCACCGAAAAAAAGGAGATTGGCACTGAAAACCATTTTTTTTGGATGCCCTATAAATTTCCTTTCGTTTAGCAAATAGCCTAAATTTCATTCTACCATTTGGCGAAAATTTCGGTCAATTATCTCCAACGGTTTCTAAGTTATTGCAATTAAAAGAAAATTTAAAGCATACACTATCCAGGGTTGCCGCATTTTGAAAATGGAAAATAAAACGGGGAAGCTTGAAATCAAATTTGGGTGAAAAATTCTGAAAGAGCATCGCAAGTCTGGAACAGTAGGTTTTCCAGCCAAATTGGACCAGTATTTCCCGAGATATTCAAAAAACGGGGAAATCGTATGAATTTTTATTTTCTATATTTTTTTTTACGTATGAGTTATATTTATTGAAGCAAAATACACTCTGTATCTGTATTCATACTCAATATGAATAGGTACAATAAATATAACTCATACGTAAAAAAAAACATAGAAAATAAAAATTCATACGATTTCCCCGTTTTTTGAATATCTCGGGAAATACTGGTCCAATTTGGCTGGAAAACCTACTGTTCCAGACTTGCGATGCTCTTTCAGAATTTTTCACCCAAATTTGATTTCAAGCTTCCCCGTTTTATTTTCCATTTTCAAAATGCGGCAACCCTGGATAGTGTATGCTTTAAATTTTCTTTTAATTGCAATAACTTAGAAACCGTTGGAGATAATTGACCGAAATTTTTGCCAAATGGTAGAATGAAATTTGGGCTATTTGCTAAACGAAAGGAAATTTATAGGGCATCCAATAAAAGTGGTTTTCAGTGCCAAGTTCCATTTAGTTTTTGAGAAAATCACGATTAATGAAAATCGATTAGGAATTGAATATTGATTGTTGAATATCGATTAGGAAAACTTCATTGCACCGAAAAAAAGGTGATTGGCACTGAAAACCATTTTTTTTGGATGCCCTATAAATTTCCTTTCGTTTAGCAAATATCCTAAATTTCATTCTACCATTTGGCGAAAATTTCGGTCAATTATCTCCAACGGTTTCTAAGTTATTGCAATTAAAAGAAAATTTAAAGCATAC
Source organism: Leucophora obtusa (assembly GCA_949987735.1). Taxonomy (NCBI): domain Eukaryota; kingdom Metazoa; phylum Arthropoda; class Insecta; order Diptera; family Anthomyiidae; genus Leucophora; species Leucophora obtusa. The sequence continues at coordinate 16,089,194 of OX465296.1, forward strand.
ACTATCCAGGGTTGCCGAATTTTGAAAATGGAAAATAAAACGGGGAAGCTTGAAATCAAATTTGGGTGAAAAATTCTGAAAGAGCATCGCAAGTCTGGAACAGTAGGTTTTCCAGCCAAATTGGACCAGTATTTCCCGAGATATTCAAAAAACGGGGAAATCGTATGAATTTTTATTTTCTATATTTTTTTTTTACGTATGAGTTATATTCATTGAAGCAAAATACACTCTGTATCTGTATTCATACTCAATATGAATAGGTACAATAAATATAACTCATACGTAAAAAAAAATATAGAAAATAAAAATTCATACGATTTCCCCGTTTTTTGAATATCTCGGGAAATACTGGTCCAATTTGGCTGGAAAACCTACTGTTCCAGACTTGCGATGCTCTTTCAGAATTTTTCACCCAAATTTGATTTCAAGCTTCCCCGTTTTATTTTCCATTTTCAAAATGCGGCAACCCTGGATAGTGTATGCTTTAAATTTTCTTTTAATTGCAATAACTTAGAAACCGTTGGAGATAATTGACCGAAATTTTCGCCAAATGGTAGAATGAAATTTGGGCTATTTGCTAAACAAAAGGAAATTTATAGGGCATCCAATAAAAATGGTTTTCAGTGCCAAGTTCCTTTTAGTTTTTGAGAAAATCACGATTAATGAAAATCGATTAGGAATTGAATATTGATTATTGTATATCGATTAGTAAAACTTCATTGCACCAAAAAAAAAGGAGATTGGCACTGAAAACCATTTTTTTTGGATGCCCTATAAATTTCCTTTCGTTTAGCAAATAGCCTAAATTTCATTCTACCATTTGGCGAAAATTTCGGTCAATTATCTCCAACGGTTTCTAAGTTATTGCAATTAAAAGAAAATTTAAAGCATACACTATCCAGGGTTGCCGCATTTTGAAAATGGAAAATAAAACGGGGAAGCTTGAAATCAAATTTGGGTGAAAAATTCTGAAAGAGCATCGCAAGTCTGGAACAGTAGGTTTTCCAGCCAAATTGGACCAGTATTTCCCGAGATATTCAAAAAACGGGGAAATCGTATGAATTTTTATTTTCTATATTTTTTTTTACGTATGAGTTATATTCATTGAAGCAAAATACACTCTGTATCTGTATTCATACTCAATATGAATAGGTACAATAAATATAACTCATACGTAAAAAAAAATATAGAAAATAAAAATTCATACGATTTCCCCGTTTTTTGAATATCTCGGGAAATACTGGTCCAATTTGGCTGGAAAACCTACTGTTCCAGACTTGCGATGCTCTTTCAGAATTTTTCACCCAAATTTGATTTCAAGCTTCCCCGTTTTATTTTCCATTTTCAAAATGCGGCAACCCTAGGTAGTGTATGCTTTAAATTTTCTTTTAATTGCAATAACTTAGAAACCGTTGGAGATAATTGACCGAAATTTTTGCCAAATGGTAGAATGAAATTTGGGCTATTTGCTAAACGAAAGGAAATTTATAGGGCATCCAATAAAAGTGGTTTTCAGTGCCAAGTTCCTTTTAGTTTTTGAGAAAATCACGATTAATGAAAATCGATTAGGAATTGAATATTGATTATTGTATATCGATTAGGAAAACTTCATTGCACCGAAAAAAAGGAGATTGGCACTGAAAACCATTTTTTTTGGATGCCCTATAAATTTCCTTTCGTTTAGCAAATAGCCTAAATTTCATTCTACCATTTGGCGAAAATTTCGGTCAATTATCTCCAACGGTTTCTAAGTTATTGCAATTAAAAGAAAATTTAAAGCATACACTATCCAGGGTTGCCGCATTTTGAAAATGGAAAATAAAACGGGGAAGCTTGAAATCAAATTTGGGTGAAAAATTCTGAAAGAGCATCGCAAGTCTGGAACAGTAGGTTTTCCAGCCAAATTGGACCAGTATTTCCCGAGATATTCAAAAAACGGGGAAATCGTATGAATTTTTATTTTCTATATTTTTTTTTACGTATGAGTTATATTTATTGAAGCAAAATACACTCTGTATCTGTATTCATACTCAATATGAATAGGTACAATAAATATAACTCATACGTAAAAAAAAACATAGAAAATAAAAATTCATACGATTTCCCGTTTTTTGAATATCTCGGGAAATACTGGTCCAATTTGGCTGGAAAACCTACTGTTCCAGACTTGCGATGCTCTTTCAGAATTTTTCACCCAAATTTGATTTCAAGCTTCCCCGTTTTATTTTCCATTTTCAAAATGCGGCAACCCTGGATAGTGTATGCTTTAAATTTTCTTTTAATTGCAATAACTTAGAAACTGTTGGAGATAATTGACCGAAATTTTTGCCAAATGGTAGAATGAAATTTGGGCTATTTGCTAAACGAAAGGAAATTTATAGGGCATCCAATAAAAGTGGTTTTCAGTGCCAAGTTCCATTTAGTTTTTGAGAAAATCACGATTAATGAAAATCGATTAGGAATTGAATATTGATTGTTGAATATCGATTAGGAAAACTTCATTGCACCGAAAAAAAGGTGATTGGCACTGAAAACCATTTTTTTTTGGATGCCCTATAAATTTCCTTTCGTTTAGCAAATATCCTAAATTTCATTCTACCATTTGGCGAAAATTTCGGTCAATTATCTCCAACGGTTTCTAAGTTATTGCAATTAAAAGAAAATTTAAAGCATATACTATCCAGGGTTGCCGAATTTTGAAAATGGAAAATAAAACGGGGAAGCTTGAAATCAAATTTGGGTGAAAAATTCTGAAAGAGCATCGCAAGTCTGGAACAGTAGGTTTTCCAGCCAAATTGGACCAGTATTTCCCGAGATATTCAAAAAACGGGGAAATCGTATGAATTTTTATTTTCTATATTTTTTTTTTACGTATGAGTTATATTCATTGAAGCATAATACTCTGTATATGTATTCATACTCAATATGAATAGGTACAATAAATATAACTCATACGTAAAAAAAAAAATATAGAAAATAAAAATTCATACGATTTCCCCGTTTTTTGAATATCTCGGGAAATACTGGTCCAATTTGGCTGGAAAACCTACTGTTCCAGACTTGCGATGCTCTTTCAGAATTTTTCACCCAAATTTGATTTCAAGCTTCCCCGTTTTATTTTCCATTTTCAAAATGCGGCAACCCTGGATAGTGTATGCTTTAAATTTTCTTTTAATTGCAATAACTTAGAAACCGTTGGAGATAATTGACCGAAATTTTCGCCAAATGGTAGAATGAAATTTAGGCTATTTGCTAAACGAAAGGAAATTTATAGGGCATCCAAAAAAAATGGTTTTCAGTGCCAATCTCCTTTTTTTTCGGTGCAATGAGGTTTTCCTAATCGATATTCAACAATCAATATTCAATTCCTAATCGATTTTCATTAATCGTGATTTTCTCAAAAACTAAAAGGAACTTGGCACTGAAAACCACTTTTATTGGATGCCCTATAAATTTCCTTTCGTTTAGCAAATAGCCCAAATTTCATTCTACCATTTGGCGAAAATTTCGGTCAATTATCTCCAACGGTTTCTAAGTTATTGCAATTAAAAGAAAATTTAAAGCATACACTATCCAGGGTTGCCGCATTTTGAAAATGGAAAATAAAACGGGGAAGCTTGAAATCAAATTTGGGTGAAAAATTCTGAAAGAGCATCGCAAGTCTGGAACAGTAGGTTTTCCAGCCAAATTGGACCAGTATTTCCCGAGATATTCAAAAAACGGGGAAATCGTATGAATTTTTATTTTCTATATTTTTTTTACGTATGAGTTATATTTATTGTACCTATTCATATTGAGTATACGTAGTGGTGTACCCTTAATCGATACAGAGAACAAAATACACTAGAAAATTTGTTTCCAATCTAAATTATTGGCAATTTCACAAATTTTAATATAAATTTTCGATCCATAAACAGTATTAAACCTAACGAGATCTCCATTTCTTTTGAATTATTATTGAGTTGTCGACAAACTCTAATATTTAGTTATTTATATACTTACTTGTTCTTTCCAATTAAAATAAAAAAGCGTTTATTTCCAAAAAATCATTATTTAAGCTATTTATTAAATATTTTATTTATTTGTAAATACGTCTTATGAAAATTCACATTTCTCTTATGTCGATTTTTATTTTTCTACAGAACGTTTCAATTCAAATCGCAACTAATGTTTCTTTTATTAACTTTTAAATGAAAAGACAGAACGGGAAACTCAAGATGTATATCAATTTAAAGAGCATTTATTAGAATTTCCAGAAGTATAAAAGTAAAACCAAAAAAAAAAGAAAATATTTTTTTAAGCCAAAAAAATCAATGGACTATAACACTGTGTTTTTTTGTGATCGAAAAAATGGTTTTTCTCAATTTGGCCCCAATGTTACCAATATTATACTCAAATGAACGGGCATTTCAAGGATAATGAAACAGTATATAATTCTTTGGAAAATTTCGTGCAATGAAGTTTTCCTAATGGATATTTCATAATCAACATTCAATTCCTAATCGATTTTCATTAATCGTGATTTTCTCAAAAACTAAAAGGAACTTGGCACTGAAAACCATTTTTATTAGATGCCCTGTAAATTTCCTTTCGTTTGAATATAATTTTGACCAAAAAAAAAGAAAATTTGTTTAAGCCAAAAAAATCAATGGACTATACACTGTCTTTTTTTGAGACCGAAAAATTGGTTTTTCTGAATTTCGCCCCAATGTTAGCAATATTATACTCAAATGAACGGGCATTTCAATAGTAATTAAACAGTATATAATTCTTTTGAAAATTTGGTGGAATGAAGTTTTCCTAACCGATATTCAATAATCAATATTCAATTCCTAATCGATTTTCGTAAATCGTGATTTTCTCAAAAACTAAAAGGAACTTGGCAAATATTATACTCAAATGAACGGGCATTTCAAGGATAATGAAACAGTATATAATTCTTTGGAAAATTTCGTGCAATGAAGTTTTCCTAATCGATATTCAATAATCAATATTCAATTCCTAATCGATTTTCGTAAATCGTGATTTTCTCAAAAACTAAAAGGAACTTGGCACTGAAAACCATTTTTATTAGATGCCCTGTAAATTTCCTTTCGTTTGAATATAATTTTGACCAAAAAAAAAGAAAATTTGTTTAAGCCAAAAAAATCAATGGACTATACACTGTCTGTTTTTGTGACGGAAAAATGGTTTTCCTCAATTTCGCCCCAATGTTACCAATATTATACTCAAATGAACGGGCATTTCAAGGATAATGAAACAGTATATAATTCTTTGGAAAATTTCGTGCAATGAAGTTTTCCTAATCGATATTCCATAATCAATATTCAATTCCTAATCGATTTACAATAATCGTGATTTTCTCAAAAACTAAAAGGAACTTGGCACTGAAAACCATTTTTATTGGATGCCCTGTAAATTTCCTTTTGTTTGCATATAATTTTGACCAAAAAAAATAAAAATTTTTTTTGAACCGAAAAAATGTTTTTTTTTTCAATTTCGCCCCAATGTTACCAATATTATGCTCAAATGAACGGGCATTTCGTGCAATGAAGTTTTCCTAATCGATATTCTATAATCAATATTTAATTCCTAATCGATTTTCATTAATCGTGATTTTCTGAAAAACTAAAAGGAACTTGGCTCTGAAAACCATTTTTATTGGATGCCCTATAAATTTTTACTACAAATCTACCAAAACCTACTATTTTTTACAGTTAATTCTTTTGATATTATAAAACTATATTTTAATAAAAAAAAATATCTTTTTCTTTCGATTACAAAAATATGTGTTATTAATTAATTAATTAATTAATTAATTAATTAATTAATTAATTAATTAATTAATTTATTAATATATTTTTCTTTCGATTACACAAATATGTGTTATTAAATCAGGCTCTTTAAAATTTGAAGTAAAAATTCCAAAACATTCCGCTTTTATGCAGCGGAAATACAAGTTTCTGATTTTTATTTGCAAACTAGAAATATATCAATAATAACAAATATAAACTAAGCACGAATTACAATGAGTGTTATTTTTGTTCGGTTTAAGATCAAACATTACAAATTCTAAATAGAATTTACAATTTTTATTTTACAACCAAGAAGAAGCAAGAATTTTTAAAATTCAACGAAATTTTTACCCCTCAATTCATAAAGGCTTTGTAAAGTTAAAGCAGGTTTACAAAACGTCATTTTCATACAAAATTTGTTCAATAAACCTCCTATAATTTTACAAAGCGTTTATGAATTTAGGGGTTAATTTTTTAAATAACTAACAAAAACAATTGTATACTGTAAAAATACTGTTTTGGTAGTTGTTAATTATGATATTAAAAATAACTGATTTAAACAACTGTTATGAAATTACAGTAATTTTCGTTAGTTATTTTGTATGTTTTCATAGAAAAACAACTGCAATTACTGTGAAAAGCAATAACTGTCATGTGGTAACTATCCAACTTTTTTGAGTGTACATTTCCTTAAATTGAAATGTTGATCACTGAAATAAAATAACGGAATCGATAAATTATACAGAAAAAATGCTTACCTTTTTGTTGTATCAACATTCAAAAGTCACCCTGTAGTAAAAAAAATAATTATTAAAGCCCCCTTTACATTATCATCGGAAAAAGCAAAGTTACTGTTTTTGCGTTTTTTCTCATATTTGGTGCTTTTAGCTTTTTTTGGATTTTCCGTTTTTTAGCTTTAAAATAACTTTTTTCTTAAAATTTTTGAGCTTTAAATTGCTTTTTTTAAGACTTTTGCCCAAAAATGCTTTTTTTGCGCACAAAAAAATATTTTTTCTCTTAACTTTGAACTTTAAAAAAAAACTGTTATTTTTCCAATTTCTTTTACTTTTCCGTTTTTTACAATATATGGTTTAAACACATCGAATTTTGCTTGTTTTTGTATTCTCTCATTATCATACAAGTGTGTTATATATGTCAAGATTGTGGAATAGAGTGCAGGGGGGTTACCCCTGAGCAAATCCGTACTCCAGAGTCGAACAAATTTGACTCTGGAGTGGAATAAAAAAAGATAGCAAAATACAAAAAGGTATTAGTATGAAAGAGAAATGAACTAAATTTGCTACAGATTGGAGTACTTCATCATTGTAAACGCACCTTTAACATGGCCAATGTCAAAATTTGTAGGGGATTTCGTAACACGTATAGGAATAAAACGAGCCTAATATAATACTATGCTTACCAGACCAAGTAGATTTTATTAGGTGGATTGGGAATGCCACTAATATTTTTTGTTATTTGTCATAAACATATCATCCATTTTATTTTTGATAGTTCTTATTAAATTAGTTTTAATTTTTGATTATGCCACCAAAACCTAAACGAAAATCACGCTTAAACTTAACAAAAGATCTACTAATAGATGGCGATGGTGGTGATGGCAACAAATTTTCCCAGTCCACAATAGGTACAGAAGAAAACTCAACAGAAGAACATGATGGAGAAAATAAAGCAGATGAGTATGAGGATTTAGAACTAGAAGATCATGACATAGAAGGGGTAATATCAAGGTAAAGTTAAAAGGAAGGAATATGGAACTTATTTCACCTAATTCTGTTCTTTAGAACTTCCCTGCTTATTTTAGATTATTTACAATTCAAAGCAGCCCGTATCATACAACGTTTTATACGTGGTTGGTTATGTCGCACTTTATATCAGCGGAAACGTAATGCAGCCATAATTATACAAGCTGAATGGAGACGATTTTATTATCAACGCAAATTCTATAACAAATTGGAGGAATCCGTGCAAGAACATATAGAAAAACATTTTTTTCAATCAGCTCAAAAGATACAGGCTCTTTGGCGTGGTTGGTGGGTACGTAAACACATACACGATCATAGACATTTGTTGCGTTTGCAGATTACTGCTGGTGAGGATTTGCTATATTGTGTTGCGTTCAAGTTGCATCATTTATTAAGAACCCATCAAATACCGGGTGTATATTCTTTACGAAATAGCACGTGAGTATTGTTAACATTTTTAGGTTGAAATCGAATAATTTTTAAATTACTTTTACATCGCCCTAGAGCCCTTTCAAAAGTGGAAAAACTTTTGGCTTCTTTAACCTTTAAAACATGTAATGAACGTACTCGCCGAGCTAAAACATATCGCCAGCAAGAAATCGAAGAAGCCAGAAAGAAACATAAGGATTCACAATTTGGCACAGAAATACCTTTTACGGGACCAAATATAAATAACAGCTGTGTGCCAAAATGTATGCCTTTCTATAATGAAAAATATGTTGATAGTAAGATGGCGAAAATACTGCAATTGTACGAAGAAGCAAACCGGGAAACTGCAAAACCTAGAATATTGAAAAAGAAATCAAGTAGGTGATATGAGAAAATCAAAAAAAAATAGCACTAGTTCACAGACATTTTGCGGACTAAATGCTAATATGTCGTTTATGTAATTTGGCTCGTTAAACTTGAAGTCACTTTTAATATTTTAAGCGTTTATTTTATTATTTTCACTTTTTTTTTTGGTGAAAAAATGCGAAAAGTAGAAATCGTGAAAACATATTTGTATTCATACACACAAAATAATGAACACCCAGGTGGAAATTGAAGACGGTACAAAAAACAAAGCGCTGTGAAAGCGTTTGTTTTCAATGGTACAAAAAAAAGCGTTTTCACAGCGTTGAAAAAAATTATTTTGGATTGCTTTTCGAACGTTAACAAAAACTATTTTAGGAGCCCTTTTCATACAAAATTTACAACCGTTTGTGAAATAAAAACACTGTTAAAAACACTGTTAAAACATTAAAACAAAGAACATTGATTTAAAGCGCCTTCAAAATGTTCGAAAAAGTGCATTCCAATGTCACGAGTCCCCTTTTTAAAGTGTTTGATCAAAATGATAAAAAAAAGTTTTTTATATATATATATAATTTTAATTACATCTTATTATTTATGTGAAAAGCGTTATAGCAATCATTATTTATGTAAAAGAGTTATAGCAATGGTCTCATTATAAAAATTTTTAAGAATACACTTAACTTGCACTAATTGTATACTAATATCAGCATAATTTTCATTAAATTTTTTTTACATTATACAATCCAATTTCATTTGATGAAAGTGGATACTGAAAAACATCAGTTGTTTCATTATATATTTGGCCATTTATCACAATTGTGTTTACAATGTTTGATGCTAAAAATTTCTTTAATTACTAGAATATTTCTTTAATATACGAAGTGAATTAAAAAAAAATTAACAATTTAATCGATAATTTTTTCAATATCATTTTGAAATGTTTAATTTTCTACGCAGTTTCCGCGATTTCAATTGGTATAAATATTGTTTTAGAATATAATTTCAAAAGTCAAATGTTTCTACATACAACCGATTTGTTTGTTAATATGATAAAATTTTCGTCGAGAATAACCCAACAGTACAAGCATTTTTTCTCTGTAATATTTTAAATAATTCAAAATCCTGAATAAAATACTTTTTATGTTTAAGTTTATCAATTTAAGTGTATTTTTCATAACTTTACAATAAATTTTAATTCAAATTTAATAAAATATAATTTATTAAAAATGTTAATATATAAAAATGATTCCCATATTTGTATTTAAAACGATGGCAAAGTACTTCATTTGTTTATTATCTAACGATTTGACAGCGTTAAAATTGGTATGTTGTAATAACGTTTATAGACCGTCGAGATAGTACTTTGAAGTTTGTTTTTGGAACGGTTTGACAACGATATAAAATACCACCCTGAGACCGTAAATCATGGTTATCATTGGGGTTGTTTTTACAATGCTCTGAAATTGTAAACCAGAATGTTCTACATACCCTAGTTTGACGGTTAAAAAAGAATTTTAAAGTTTTTTTTCTGCAACGCTTTGAAAACGTTATAAAATACCACCCTCACACCGTAAATCATGGTTATCATTTGGGGCGTTGTCAAAACGCTTTAAACTTGTAAATCGATATATTCTGAAAACGTTTGTACCACCTTATAAAATGCTTTTAAAACGTTTTCACGATCGTATTTTTCCACCTGGGCAGTTACTACATGACAAATGTTTGTATAGTTGTTGCTGTTTTTAACTGTAATTGCAGTTATTTTTCCATAGAAAAAGAAAACATGACATTTATTAAAAAACAACTAACAAAAAGTACTGTATTTCGTAACAGTTGTTATTTTTAATATAAACAACTATCAACACAGTATTTTTACGAAAAACTGTTATTTTTTAGTTTAAAAGGTGAGTTTTTTGAAAACTCCTGCATAGTAACATATGAAGTTTTTTAACAAATTTAAGAAATTTTTAATTAACTTCATTAGTTTTCCAAAAAATTCCATTAAAACAAATCTGTGTATGGCGAGCTTTAGGGTCACTTCACAGTAGAAAGAAATTTTCAATATCTAAGAATTTTCAACCAAATAAAAGTTCTTAAATCTACCCAAATATTTCTTTTCAGAGACTTCAAAACAATTTGGTACGATGTCTAAACCTCCCGCAGGTTCATTTTGTGGCGACGTTGTGGACAGTATGAAAAAATGGAAAATAATTTCGGAAAATAATTTAGATGTGGATTCAAATATTTTTCAAAAACCGATAAATGTAGAAAATTTTGTAAAGGAAGTGGAATCTAAAATGAGTTTATTGCAAGAAACCGATAATTATTGTATGGCTACAATGGTAGCAGCAAAAACTTCAAATATGAGCGGAAGCCTAAGAAATTTATATACTGCAGAAAAACTAAGAAATTCTTCTACTATAGATTCAAAAAGTACTGAAGTCCAAAGAAATTCAACAAAAAATTTACAAAATAGGTATATTTAAATCTGTTAAATAAATTTTATAGAATTTTATATGGTGTGCTTTTTATAGTACATATTCTTTAAATATATTTTTCTATATTGTTTTGTTTTTAGAAAAATTACCAAAGTGTAAAATTATTTAACCCTACCATTCTTTTATTTTTATAACTTGCATACTTCACATGCTTATTTTGCATGTTATGTCATGCTTGTAAGTAACAACAAATGTGCATTTTAACCAAGTATGCTGTAACTTATGACACTTTCTTTTACACACATAGAAATAAACATGTAAAAAATAGCAGAAAAAGCTACTTAAAATTATTTCAAAATGACTGCAGAAATAACTGCTAAAATTAGCAGATATTTTTATTAAATACTAGTAAAATAGGACCAACAAAAATAAATCTGTTAAATTTACAGAATTTTAGTTATATTTGAGTTAACTATTAGTTAATTGAAAATGACAAATTATACTGTAAAATCTGCGGAAAATTTTGCTATTATATTAGTAGACTAAAAATAACAAAAACATATCTACAAAATTTTTGTTATTTTTATTTCCTATGCTATTCAAAGGGGAGTCAAAACTATTATTTGTACGGGCAGCCTAAGTGCAAATAAGGCACGAAAGAAAAACCACAATGGATTATATAACAATGTCATCACACTACCAAATGGAAACCAACCGATATTGATTTTATGGGTTCCTTCGCATATTGGAATAGAGGGAAATGAATGCACCGATAGGGCAGCAAAAAATGCACAAAATCTAACGCTGATAACGGAAATTCCTTGTTTTCCGAAAGTTATGTTAAACCAATTCCGAGCTGCACATAGAACACTTTATCCCACTCAACCGAGGCTTAAGTACAATACTATTTTAACAAGAAGTGAATGTAGTTTGTTATGTCGTCTAAGGGTTGTCAAAACTCTTTTCAATACACAACACTATTATAACCAAACAAACCCGGCAAAATGTACCTCCTGCGATATCTGGCTATCTGTTCCACATATTTTAACCGAATGCCCAATACCTAAAATTTAGGAAAATCTGGAGAAAATCATTGACTGCACTACACTCGTAAATCTACCATCTATAAAAATAAGTCTTCAAAGACATCACCTGGCGCCTTTTGTATATTTTGTAAATTAATTTGTGGAATATATGTCAAATAAATAAAGTTTAGTTTAATACAAATAGCAGTCTATCCTACTAAAATCAACAGAAATATTTGCTTAAAAAATAATAAACTACTGATTTCCGAAGGCTAGATTTTTATTTGCATTAAAAACATATCTAAAAAAAACTTTAAAAATTCAAAAAATCATTTTTTTTTTTGATTGTCTACTGATTAGTTAGCAAAAATTATTATCTATTAAATAAAATTTAACTAAAATATAACTAAAATTCCGTATATTTATTAATAGTTATATTTTTTCTCTTCCTATCTTACTAATATTTATCAAAAATAATCTTCTAATTTCAGCAGTTTTTTCAGCATGGTATTGGTGTACCAATATTATTCTATTGGTGTACCAATCTACTACTTTTTATAATATGCAGTGTAAGCATAGCTTTGAAGAATTAATTCCTTTTTGAATGAATTCACTACCAATCGAATTCAATTTTCTCTAGAATTGAATGAATTCCTTTTCTTAAGTAATTCACTGAATTCATTCAACTGAATGCGTTCATCAAAATACAAATTCAAAGAATTAATTCAATTGCAATAGTTCTTTTTATTAAATCAAATGAATTAATTCACCGGTGAACGCGTTCAATTTTATAAATCGAACGGAAAAAAAGTGAATTAATTCCTTACTGAATTAATTCACCACTGAATTCATTCAATTTCATTTTCATTCAGTGAATTAAAAAAAATAAAATTACATTCAGTGAATTATAAAAAAAATAATAAGTTCACTGAATTGAAAAAAAATAAAATAAGTTCACTGAATTAAAAAAAAATAAAATAAGTTCACTGAATCCAAAAATATAACTATATAACTAGTTTGAAAAATTAATAGATATATTTTTTTCCAAATTTATCTATATCTGTAAAGTTTTTATTTTTAATAGTAAAAGGCTTTATTTTTTAATTTTATCCCATATCCGAATTTTATTAAGATCGGAAAGAACCCATCGTGTTAGCTTAATCGTTACTTGTTTATTTTCTTGAATTTAAAGGTTTTGTTTCCAAATTTTTCGTATGGGAATCATTTAAAATTTTAGGTCATTCTTTTTGTAAAATGATTTTTTTATTCAAAAGTTGCAATAATTAGGGCCAGTTTCATAGTCAGAACAAAAGTTCATTATTTCTTATATATTTTTAAGTAAGAAATTTTTTTTTTTTAATATTTGTTAAGGCAAACAAACACGTTCAATATTATTGATCAATGTTTTTAAAATCAACCTATCAGGACAAAGTATTTAAAAATAAAATGTTCCGATTGGTTGATTTTTGGAAAATTTATCAATAATATTGAACGTGTATGCCCTTCTTTAATAAGAAATTTTTAAAGATGCTAGTTCTGATTATAAAACTGCTCGTTAGGCACTGATTCTATATTAAACCTATTAGATTTGGAAACATTTTTGTATTCGAAAACCTTGTTGGGTACTCTTTGGAACAACTTGGTAAACCTATGCTAAAACATGTATTAAAACCTCTACTTCTAGTTCATAAAATATTTATAGGTATGACTACCATATAAGATATAAAAAATATTTAGCCCCCCCCCCCCTTTAGCGAATCCTGGATCCGCGCCTGGTCACAGTTCTATGATGAGGGTTTCTAAGTATTTTTTTTTTTGCAAATTTTTAATGGACAAATGTTTGCCAGTAAGAATTTATTGTTTTACTGTCAGTTGATTTCTTTTGTACTAGATTAAAACAATTAAATTCAACAGAGTTTATAGAAAAACGTCTTTAGTCTTGAGTCTTTACTCAACTGTGATCGTAACATTAGGAATTAATTACTGTGATATTTTATTTATTTATTTATTTTTACAATTGTTTTTAATTAATTATACATATACGTGTTTTGTGTCTTTCATTTTATGTATGATAAGAATGCGGTGATGTTTATAATTTTAAAAATAATGTAAAAGTGACAGAAAAGATTATATATCAATAAAATATTCATCCCTGAAGATGTTGGAAAAAACGCCAACGAAACGTCGGAATGAAATTTAAAATGGAATAGTCTTTTATTTTATTTTATATAATTAATAGATCTTGAAAGCTTGTTTTAGAGAAATCTAAAAAACAAATACATTAAACTAAAATTCAAAATTAAAGAAAAATAAAGGAAATTTTATATTCCCAGCCAGCAATTTCGGAGCGCTTATAAATAAGATTCTTGAATGGCTAATAGAAATGATTATTGTTTTTTTTAAAACACTCTTTTTTTGGTAGAAAATGTGAACCCTCGGAAAACTATCTAAAAAGTTGTCTCTACAATCTAAAAAGCTGTCTCAAAATGAGGGTTCATTTTTCAGACTCAAAGAAGATTCCAAAATTATTTAAATTTATGAGGCAAATTTCGATTTTATACATTCTTTTTTTTTGAGTCATTTCTGAGTACACTTTTGGACGGACCACTTTCATAGGAAAAATTGGAAAAATGTTTATGTTTTTGGAGCTCAATTCTAAATCATTAATGATCATCTTTGTTTGCTGGGTTTGTTTTTTTAATAAACATAACATTCAGTAGAGAAAATGTGTCATGATACGCTAAAACTCAACTGTTGTTGATCAGGTTTGTCTGCAGAACGCGAACATTGTATAGAAAACCGCCCTTTTTTAAATAAACGTTCCCGTTTTTTATTTTTAATAGCCAAACCCCAATATTCTTATTTTATTAAAAAAAAATAACATGCAATTTCAAAAAATTTTCTTCTAAAATCTAAAATCTAAAATTTTTAATTATAAATGTGCTGAAATCAAAAACAAAAATTGTGTTAGCAATTTTGTTTGTATACTCAAATATTAGTTTAGAGAATTTTCTTTGCAATTTTTTCTTTTTTTTTGTAACAAACAAAAACTAACCCCTAAAAGTATCCTTTTCCTTACGTAAACTACCCATGGTACGTATGGCATCAGTTTCACGGGCATGTTTTTGTACCGTGGCTTCATGTACTCGCATAAATGGATTCCATGATTTTTCCTCTGCTATAGTGGAAGGCACAGTAGGTGATTGTGTGGCTCTACGTAATTTAGCCCATTCAATTCTTTTTAAAATATCATCATTTTGCGGCTCAACATGACGAGCATACGACATATTTTGTAAAGTATATTCATGACCACAAAATACTTTAGTATCATCGGGTAAAGCTGAAAGTTTTTCAACTAATGCCGAATACATTTGTTCAGCTGTACCCTCAAAGAAACGACCACAACCACCTTGGAATAGGGTATCACCAGTAAACACACATTTGTCACCATTGGGTGCTTCAATGTAATAGCAAATATGACCCGTGGTATGACAAGGAGTAAAGAGGCAAGTCACTTTCAGTTCACCAATGTTTAAACGATCATCTTGGTGTACTTTTTTATTAAGAGCCCCAATACGTTCATCGCCTCCATAGACTTCCAGGGGTCTATCAAATAGTTTCACTAATTTTTCATTGCCACCAGCATGATCCCAATGATGATGGGTAGTTAAAATTTTTGTTAAGTTAACACTTTCTTCACGAACAGCATTAATAACACTTTCAGGATCCACAGGGTCAACAATGGCAGCTTCCCGTGTAGAGGGACAAATAATCTAAAAAGTAAAATAATAAACATTAAAAGTTTCAATGAAATATGTGCAATAAGGTGGGTAACTTTTTCATATTTTTGTTTTTATTTCAAAATAGTACCAGGCCCAAAAATTTGCGTATGTTTCGAGGTGTATATAAAAAATAAAATGACCCATCGTAATGTGCAATATTTCTTAAAAAATTTTACAATACATCTTTTCCGAAAATATTTTGTGTGCAATAACAGCAGCATCGCAATAAAACTTTTTCTTCCATTCTGTGATAAATGCACTCAAATTAACACTACAAGCAAAAATTAGTAGTTTTCAAAAACTATTAGATTTTTATTTGAAATTTGTATGGAAGAGTTTTTAAAAGCTAATAGTTTTTGGTTACTGCTCAATTGATACTACATTTATACCTGAGCAAAAACAACCTGGATTTTGCCTCTTGTAGATTTTAACTTTCCAATAAACCAAACGATATCGTCACGAAATCGAAACGATTTCACCTAGGTGAATATATATAACCACTTGTGATACGAAAACGATAGATTTTTTGTTCTAAAATGTACCTTTCGTAACGATATCGTATTTCCGAGGAATTGTGATACCGTTTTCGCTATCGAAATTCCCTGGAATAACGATAGTAAAATCGCCAAAATTTGGTCCAGCATCGAAACACTATCGTTATTTCAGGCGATTTCGATATCGAAAATGATATCATATACGATATCAAAAACGGAAATCTTTAATATGAGCTGAAATGAAGTTATAATGGAAAATTGATAATGAGATTGTTATATTAAGAAGAAAAGCCGAGCTCACCTAGATTTTGCAACTAATTGTCCAATAAAAAAAGGATAAATAGCCAAACTAAGAAAAAATTGCAAAATTTTATAAATTTTATTTGTTTCTGAAAACAGCTTGAATTTTTGTAACCCGACTAAAAAAGTTATCATATAATCTTATATGATTTGATATAATCATAAATGTTTATATGCGTGGCTTTATATAACCATATACATTTATATTAACACATTGGTTTTATAAATATTTTTGATATGACGTTATATATAATCATATGCGATTTGATCTGCGATGTAGTTTATATATAATTATATGTATATAATGGCGTATAAGCTTCTGTAAACAATCTTATATGAAAATTTTAACACAGTTAATAGAAAATTGTATTAATTTTATATATAATTATGTCTGACATGATATCTAATTATACAAAATTTTATAAAGTTTAATTTCACTATAAAAATTAAGAAAAAAAACTTAGAAATTGTGGATCTGGTTTTGAATTTTGCCCTTTGATATATAAATTAATGTTTATAATTGAATTTAACATCTATTTATCAAATATTTGGCAAAATACTCTTTATTAAAATAAAAACAAAATTTAAAGAAATAAATATGGGAAACAAATTTTTTTTCATTGTGAAATTGAAGGGCGAAATAACTATTATTTTTAAAATAAAAATTAGACAAACATATGTTGAAATAAATACGATTTAAGTTCAGGGCGGTTACCACGTAACTCGATTTGAAAAAAAATTTTCGAATTCGTAAATTTTATACCTTATGTAAAAAGAAAAGCTTTTAAAAAAACTTAAAACTTACTTTTTGAATTTTTGTATATAGTGTACAAGGCTAAGAACAAAAATAAATTAAAAAGTAGAATTTTTGTACAGAATTCTTTTTTTAAGAATATTTGCAAGATTTACGAATTCGAAAATTTTTTTTCGAATCGAGTTACGCGGTTAGACCCAGTTATTTTTTCACTGAAAAAAAAAATAATTGTGAAACTCTAAACTAGAAAAAGTTCTAATTTTGACTTAAACTGAAACTTTTTTGTTTCCAAGTTTAATAAGAAAAATTTTTCTCAACAACTTTTTCTCGTTTTGAATTTTGGTCTTTATTGAAATAAATCAAAATAAACCACATTTCAAAAGAAGGATTTCAGTTACAAACTGCGTTTAACGACAATCTGCGTCTAAAAACGGCGTAAATCGCATTCAATCTTCATTTCAAACATCTTTCCATCAATAAAAATTTTCTGTATTCCATCAAAATACCAAAGATCGGCCGATACCCACTTTGTTAGCCAAATTGTTCTGGGCATTAGTATTTAATATGAATGAAAATAAGTGATATCAACAATATTTACTAAAATTTTATTTGAATTTTTTCATGAAATTATATGTTTTTTTATATAATTTGATGCAATTAGATAGACCCATTTTTCGGATCAAATTGTATCAGGTTAGATGACATGCTTATCTCGCTTGATATAATTATATATTCCAATATTCGGATAAAATTAGATATGAACATATATATGGGTTTATATATGGTGATATATGATTATATAACATCTTTTTTAGTCGGGAAATAATGAATATTTTGAAGTATTCTTTATCATTAAACCTTATCGAAAACGATATTATTAATCTTGTTGGAATATGATATCGTTTTCGGATATTTAAGGTGATAGCGATTTCGCTATCGTATCGTTCATTGGTTTATTAGGTTGTCAAAACGCATACAAAAAACCAAGCAAAAATTAGTTTTACTGGACAAAACGAATATACAATAAATAAGCAAAAACTACATATCTAAATGTAGTGGTAGTGTAAATTGGGCATTAGAATAGCTTTATTTTTCCAATACTTATAAATTTTGGAAGTTAGTTTTTTTTCTTAAAAAATGTGCTTTCCTTTGAAAAGACCCACTTTAAAATTTTACATTCATAATTACCAAATACATGTAGTTATCTTGTAAAGCTGGCAAGATTTTAATTTGCATGTCCTCCATTTTTAAATCCTCCACAGAACTGTGCATACTTCTAAAGCCGACTCTGCGAATTTTTTGTACTGAAATATAAAAAAATACAAGAAAATATAAGTATACATATGAAATAAAAAATAAGCAAAGGAAATTTTCATTTTAAAAATTTTATAGGTTTTACATAAAAAGAAAGTTAAAAATGCCATCTACAAGTTAAAAAAAGAACAGAAATCTTCAAAGATGTTAAATATAAAGATGTAACAAAATGCATCCCTGTTTAGTTCCAAAAATTTCCAACAGATGGCGATATTGGTAGCATTTGTCAGAGAAACCTTAAACTGATACCGATGACTTGTAGCGCTTTGTGATTGGTAACTCTGCTGAACGATGTTTTCTTTGTTTTGTTTTTAAATAAAATTTTTCTAAAATTTCCTGTAGTTTCTTTAAATTTTTGCATGTTTGTATGTTTTTATTTGTCATTCTTACAAAAAAAAAATATTTTTAAAATCAACAACAACAAATGTATCACTAATTGATCAAAAGTAGCAAACATTTTTTACGCTACCAAAATTTGACAGCGCTCAGACTGAGCGGTTAGTAATCAGGTTGTTCAGCAGATAGTTGTGCAACTGTTGTAGAACTGTTGACTAATAAAGTGTATCTGCCGAACGCACTCATTGTCACTGCATTTTTGTGTCATTATTTTGAAAATTCTCTCTAAACAAATATGTATGGCTGTTAATCAAAATATCAAAATCAAAACAAAAAATAAAAATAAAATTTTAAATTTTGAAAAATATTCATGGTTTTGTAGTGTTTTTGCAACTTTTATAAATAAAACACATAGTTAAAATTCGTGTAGATAAATAATAATTATACCATAAAAGAATATATAACCATCAAAGTGTTAAAACGTATTTGTAAAAAATTAAACAATTTCTTTTTATTGAAATAAAAAAAATCACAACAAATATGTTACCCTACACCATTCATTGTTTGGCTTGGTCTTCAGGTTGAACTAAAAATATTTCAGTCGAAACATTTTTTAAATGTTTGTGTTTAGGATTTGTTATAGGGAGTGAAAATAAAAAAAAAAATAAGTTATCGAAATAGTGATAGAAACTTGAATTTATGTTTCAACTAAATGTTTACATTTATATACTATTTCACATTTAAAAAAATTTTTGTATCCAACAATATCTCAGTTCATAAAAGTTTTTATTAGAGAACTCGGAGAATTATGTTGGTAAAATTAATATTAAAATATTTGCAATAGAGGATGATTTGAAATCAATTGACACTTGCAATCAAATTTATCAACACTTAGTTTTCTAATTCAGTTTTTTTTCGGCTTCGATTTCAACTTAAATCTCATACAAAAAATTGTAAAAACATTTCAGAGAAATTATGCTAAGAAGAAAAACTCAAAAACAAAAAACTTTAAAAACTACATATTTTATATGTTACTGAAACGTTAGTTAGTTCGTTAGTTAAATTTCATAATTACCGATTAAAATTAAAATCCGATTAACATATTTATGAACAACACACAGGCATATAACCGACTTCAATTTCGTTTGAATGGGAAATTTAAATTGAAAACGTAAATTGATTCTCCATAAATAAATGAAAAAAGTTTGCGAAAGTTAAATTGCGAAATCAAATCTATTCCGAAAAAACTTATAACATGCCTGATAATATTCTAATTATGATTTCAGTGTAATTTTTAAATCCCGACCGAAATCTGGCTTTTGTCAGTATGTACCAATAAACAAAACCGAATATTCGCTTTATTCGGAAGAAACTGAAAGTTTTTGTTAACATTTTCCTTAAAATTACGTAATTAGGAAAAAAAACTCAAAATAAGTTCTTAAATTTTAAATGAGATCAATTCTATTTATTATGAAAATAAAATTAACAAAAGACGTTATGTTAAGCCTCTTCTAGATGAGAGAAGAAAACAGATATGGATGGAATATAAGCTTCTCTAAATAGCAGAAATCATTCACAATCTAGTTTTTGTAGATGTGTTTTTGATTTTCCTCTATTATTTTTCTCTAAATTATATTTAAAACAATTTTAAATGTTTCGGGATTTGTTGGCCACAATTTTTCCGAAAAGTTGCCAAATAAAGTGGTTTTTTGCCGAAACCGGTCGGTGGGATTCAGAATTTTATATAAAAGCAAAAGCAAATAGTTTTTTCTATATTGAATTCAAAAAACTGGAAATCCTACGTTTTGTAAAAAATTGATTTTCAGTTACAATAACATACTTTGTGTTACAAAATGTTAATTAGTTTGCGCGACTATTTTGTTTTCATATTTAAATTTTAATGTTGCAAACTGAGAAATAAAATTTATATTAACTAAATTTATAGTGTAGGGTCAAATTATTTTAATAACGACTTCCGGTAGTATTCATGGGCGTTATTCAGTAGTACTCATTAGCGTTATTTGAAAATGCCTGCCATCTGGTGTATAATATTGGCAACTTTTGTTAAATCTTTAAGCTGCCTACACACTAGGGAACATACTTAAAAAAAGAGCATTTTTTGTGAATGTGTGAGTGCGTTTGTGTGTGTGTGAGTGTTGAGAGCGTGCATTTGTGTTTACAAAATTTTTTGATATTTTTTGTTCCCTCAACCATGTTCCCTAGTGTGTAGGCAGCTTTATATTTGACATCTTTGTTTGCTTTATCTTTATATTTGACATCTTTGTGCCATTAAAAAGTACCATGTGAGTGGCGCCAACAACCAAAATGACAGTAAAATGTGCTGCACTCTGATAAAAAGCGCTAAAAACGATAAAAATCGTCGTGTTCGCGAACATGTTCGTGACCTATATGTTTTAACGAGCGAACTCGTGTTCGCGAACACGACGATTTTTATCGTTTTAGCGCTATTTTTGTTTGAAAATTTGCGTTTTTTTTTGCTTGATTGCGTGTTTTGAACAGTAAATGGAATTAGTATCAAGCAGTCAGCAAAATACTCCGAACTTGTGGTACTTTTTATGCAATTCTGATACTTTTTTACAAAAGCCGGTAAAATGTACTGGATTATTGCAAGGCCTGCTTGGATCATACATGGGACTAATTAATTAGGTGGACTAATTAATTGATTTCATTACCATTGCATTGATATCAATTGTAATGAAATTATTTTCATTACCATTTTTTTAATTAATGGTAATGATTCTAAAAATTAATTTCATTGATTAATGACAATGATTTTAAATTCCATTACCATTGATAATGAATAAATTAAAAAAAAATAATTGCCATTGACAGAAAAACGTAAAAATGGAGTAAAACTCGCTGAAATCGAAGATGGAATATGCTCATTCAAGCTCATTCTCATTTGAAATTAAATATTACTTTCCATTCCATTGTTATTTGTATATTTAAAAGGTTCCTTAGATGTCTTCTATGCCTGAATTAAGTTTTCAGTAGGTAAAGCCTGTATGACACTAGGTTTTTTTCTAACTTTTTCTTGACTTTTTTAGGGTTTTTCTTAAGGTCTTTGGTTATTTACGAAAAAGGAATAGAAAAAAATCATATAAAAACTCTAAAAAAAACCCAAGAAAATTTAAGAAAATATCTAGCATCATACGAACTTAAACAAATTTGTATTTTAGAAAAAATAATTTTTGATCAATTTATGAATATTTTTCCAATATAAACTTTCTAAATATTTAAAGTGTTGGAATTCTCGTCGAAAGTATGAGAACCGTGATAAAATTAAATTGAAAAAATTTTTAAATACATATTTCGTGCACAATAAAAAATCTTCTATAAAAATACGTAGGGATTTTTGTAGGGGAAAATAATTCAAGGATGTAGGGGGAAAAGGGATTTATTTTGTTGTGTATTTTTTAAAAAAATTATTGGCAACAATATGTTGTGAATTTTTTATCATATGTTGTGAATTTTTATTATATGAATTGTTTATAATTATTTTTAATGGGTGCGTTCGGCAGATACAATTTAATAGTAAACAGTTCTGCAACAGTTTTACAACTATCTGCTGAACGACCTGATCACTAACAGAGCTTTGAAGAATTAATTCCTTTTTGAATGAATTCACACCAATCGAATTCAATTTTCTCTAGAATTGAATGAATTCCTTTTCTTAAGTAATTCACTGAATTCATTCAACTGAATGCGTTCATCAAACAACAAATTCAAAGAATTAATTCAATTGCAATAGTTCTTTTTATTAAATCAAATTAATTAATTCACCGGTGAACGCGTTCAATTTTATAAATCGAACGGAAAAAAGGTGTATTAATTCCTTACTGAATTAATTCACCACTGAATTCATTCAACTTCATTTTCATTCAGTGAATTAAAAATAAAATTACATTCAGTGAACTAAAAAAAAAATAAGTTCACTGAATTGAAAAAAAATAAAATAAGTTCACTGAATTAAAAAAAATAAAATAAGTTCATTGAATTCAAAGCCTGTTTTCTGCCGTTCAGTAGAAGAAAACAATTATGTACAAATAAAATTTTTAAATAAGCAATTTTACAGCGTGTGCTAGTAACAAATTAGAAACCGGATGCTGTTTATCAACCTACATGATTAAAAAATAAAGCCTTTTACTATTAAAAATAAAAACTTTACAGATATAGATAAATTTGGAAAAAAATATAAATATATAACTAGTTTGAAAAATTAATAGTTATATTTTTTTTCCAAATTTATCTATATCTGTAAAGTTTTTATTTTTAATAGTAAAAGGCTTTATTTTTGAATCATGTAGGTTGATAAACAGCATTCAGTGAACTTATTATTTTTTTTTTAATTCACTGAACGTAATTTTACTTTTTTTTAATTCACTGAAAGAAAATGAAATTGAACGAATTCAGTAGTGAATTAATTCAGTAAGGAATTAATTCATTTTTTCCTGTCGATTTATAAAATTGAACGTGTTCACCAGTGAATTAATTCATTTGATTTAATAAAAAGAACTATTGCAATTGAATTAATTCGTAACAAAATAAATCGAACGAAAGCAAATATGAATTAATTCCATTCAATATAAGGTGCTTAGTGAATTAATTCATCGAATTTTTAATTCAGAATTGAAAAAGTGAATTAAGGAATTAATTCTTCAAAGCTCTGATCACTAACCGCTCAATCTGAGCGCTCAGGTAGCGCTGTCATATTTTGGTAGCGTAAAAAATGTTTGCTACTTTTGATCAATAAGTGATACATTTGTTGTTGTTCATTTACAATAAAAATTGTTTTGTATGAATGACAAATAAAAACATACAATATAATTCGAAAATAAAAATTAAAAAAAAAATTAAAGCAAGTGTTTTCAAAAACAAAACAAAGAAATCATCGTTCAGCAGAGTAAGTAATCACAAAGCGCTACAAGTCACCGGTATCAGTTTAAGTTTCTCTGCCGAATACTACCAATGAAAACGAAATTTTGTTAATATAAATATCCATAGATTTCTGTAAATAGAAAGCAAAATACACAAAGACAACAAATTTTACATTTTACATTTTTTTCACACTAAAAACTACTTGAAAAGCCACACAAAAATATCTAAATTGACTACAGTGCAGAACATGCAAAAGAAAACAAAAACAGCTGTTTCAACAAAAACAAGACAAAAAAAAAACAAGAAATTACAGATTATGACACAGATAATAAACGATAAAATTCTAAATTATGAGCATAAAACATGATGTGGGTTTAACAAATGGAATGATAACATGTTATAACACAATTTTTTAAATATTTACAATAATCAGATCGATTATAATTGTTCAAGTTCAATGAACGAGTATATTGATTAAGGCCAAATTCTCCTTTGCCCGGCACCATTAATACACAAACACCACCAGTCACCAAAATATTACGAGACGCCGGCCAAAAGCATCTTGTGGTTGAAGCAAACAAACCTCGAAAATATGTTGCGGTTAAATTTTGCAAAACGCCGTTTTTAAGACGTGACCAAAATGGAAGCATTTGAGTAAATTGTAAATAATAAATCTTTTAAAAACACAAATTTAGTCCAATTCTCTATTTTTTGCACTTTCTTTTTTAATCGTCGGCCCAATCGCTTTTTTGTACACTTTCTAACCTTGAAAAATTTTTTTGCTAGGTTCTTATTGCAGTTCTTTATTTTGGTTAATGTTTAATTTCAAATTAAAGCAAATAATAGCTAAATAAACTAACTGTACATTAAAAAGGAATTTGTGCAAAATTATTGTACGTTCACCATATTTAATAAATATTTCTACACTGACTTACTTCGAGAAAGCAACGGTGAAAAAGGAAAATGTAATAAGACAGTGTTACCAGATTGACAAAACTAGGCAACAGTCGTCAAAACGTAGCGGGTTTCTAATTAGTGTTGACAATAAATTATCTGGCATGTGATTGAAAACAATCTTTTTGATTTCGATCGACTTGTTAAAAATAAAAAATTAAATGATGAATATAAAAGGCAAAGAGGGTTGAAATTGTTTTCAACCGCTATAGTTGTATCAGGTATATCGACTTACGACTTCTTATCGCTTTTAAATTAAAAATAATAAGAAATATTCAGGATTGAAATTTCAGAAACGATCGATTTGAAACCGATCGGTTTTCATCACATGCCAGTATAGGTAGCCAATAAATTATAAGTTATTAAACTTTTCTAAAGCAGAGTTTTTGGGATGTTAGTTAAACTTGGTTTAGTTAAACCGAAAACGAATTACGTCAGCCATTTCGAACTTTATTAATAGAAAGTTGCAGGGACATTTTCTCATTTCAAATTTTGGCCTTCATTGAAATAAAACAAAATACGTTAAACCAAGTTTATATCACATTTTAATTTCAGAAAAAAAAAATAAAAGTGCATAGTTAGAAAGCTAATGGCTCTTTCTATTAAACTGATGCACAGAAAAGTCCATCCCAATTTCGGAACAATTCTATGCAAGTGAGAAATCTTTTTTAGAAGGAAATACTGGACTTAATGTTAGAAATTAACCCCTAAATTCATAAACGCTTTGTAAAATTATAGGTTTATTGAACAAAATTTGTATGAAAATGACGTTTTAGAAACCTGCTATAACTTTACAAAGCATTTATGAATTGAGGGGTAAGTATGTTCTTTTGTCAAACAGAAATTGAAAAAAATTAAATGTGTTAGTTGGTTTGAGAGGGTTTCATATCATTTAATGCATAAAGTGTAGAAATTTGAGATTTAAAAGTTATATTCACTACAAAAGCCGTGCGAAATTATCTTAAGTCGACTTAGAAGTAAATCTTCTACAGATATTTTTAATAAAAGCAGTTTCTTTAATGAGTAAACAACATTTATTGAAGTATATTATAGTTTCCTATTAATACTTAGAACTCAAAAAACTCAAAAACTTAAAATTCAACAACTGTCTTTTATATTGATTATACGTTTAAATATTATTTATTTCAATAATCACCTTCAAAATGTACTGTCATCCACCTTTTTCAAATTTTTATTAATATTCTTTTTATTGTAGGTAACATCTACTAAACGTAAACTACTACCCACAGTAGCAACAGCTTTCATAAAATTATTTACTATATCAGCTATAGGTAGACATATATTACGTATGGATGACAATATATTATAGCAAAATACCAAAAATGGTTGTAAAATTCCTTCGAACAACACTTTTAGTATAGGTTTTATCATATACTCCGATGACATTTCTAATAAACCTACCAATAATATTTTAATCAAGTAGTATAGTAAAAATCGATAAGTTTGTAGAATGAATGTTACAAAAAATGCCATTCCAATTTGCATGGTATCAAAAAGTTCAGACCAAAATTTAGTAGCATTTAGGACTGCCAAATCGTAAGATGACAACTGGGAGATATCGTCGCCTTTAGAAACAATTGTAGGACTGGATGGATCTGTAATGGGATAATTTTTTTCAACGGAACATTATTAGTTAGAAGGCGCCAAAATCAAAATTTGAAGTTTTCAAATTTTCAAGTTTAGTGAATTACAATTAACATATGTATATATTTGACTTGAGCACCTTCTTTTTTAATAAAATAAGTTATTTCTTTATAATATTCTCTGTTGCAAAAAAAAACAATTTTCTTGTCCCTTTTCTTAGCTTACCTTTTAAAGTATCCCTTTCTTTAAGTAAACGATCTATACAAAGTATGGGATCAGTTTCTTGTGTATGTTTTTGTATAGTGTCTTTATGTACTCGCAAAAATGGATTCCATGATTTTTCATCGGCAATCGTAGATGGCACAGTGGGCAATTGTATAGCACGACGAAATTTAGCCCATTCAATTCTTTTCAATATATTATCATTTTGGGGCTCAACATGACGTGCAAATGACATAGTTTGTAAAGTATTTTCATGGCCACAAAATATCTTTGTATCATCTGGAAGTGCTAATAGTTTTGCTACTAAGGTATAAGCTTCATCTTTACCTTCATAGAAACAAAAGCGACCACAATCTCCTTGAAATAGAATATCACCAGTAAATAAGCATTTGTCACCATTTGGAGCCTCAACATAGTAGCATATGTGTGTTGTAGTATGACAAGGCGTAAAAAAGCAAGTGATGTTTAAGTCACCTATTTTAAAATGATCATTGTCTCGTACTTTACGATTTATAGCTTTGCTATATTCGTCACATCCAAAGACTTCTATGTGATTTGAGAATCTTTTGACTAACTTTTGATCTCCACCAGAATGATGCAAATGTTGATTAGTCGATAAAACTTTAGTTAATTTACAATTTTCTTCTTGAACCGCATCAATAACAGTTTCCGAAACTACAGGATCAACAATGGCAGCATCATGTGTGGAACTACAGATGATCTGTATAGAAAATTAATTCAAATTAATTAAACAATTATCTACTTCATAATATTAATAAAAACAAATATATTTAGAAAAATATCTATCAACGAAATTAAAACATTTAGGTTGTTCACAAGGCGTGTGCTATCTGTTGTATCGCTGTATAATCCTATTAAAAAACAGAGTTATTAAAATTTTTATTTGGCTTTAACAATAATTTACTATTGATTTTTCTCTTTGTTAGCATACTTAAACATAGGACACCAAACGTACGGAAAATGGTGTATTGTGTTATTCTCAAATACCGTATTTTTTCAATTTAAATATTAACAACTCTGTTTTTTGTTAGGGCGATACAACAAATAGCACACCCCTTGTGAACATATAAGTGGCAAAACTCCAGAAGAATTTGTTAGTAATTTGAATATCGAATTGAGAAATATCTGAAAATGAACAAACTAAAGCTTAATACAAATAAAACAATGGCAATGGTAATAAATGTCTGGTGAAAACATAATTATTGATGGTGTACAAATAGAGCAGGTTGCAGAAATTAAATATCTTGGTGTTATGATAGATAAAAATCTAAAATTTGACTTGCACTACAACTATATTTGCAAAAAAAATTCAAAAAATAGCTTTTCCAAGAAGGATACGTAAAAAAATATCTACAATCACAGCCATAAGAATTTATAATACAACCGTAAAACCACATTTTGAATATTGTTCAACATTATTATTCCTCGGTGGTCAACAGATGAAGGAAAGACTTCAGAAACTGCAGAACAAAGGTATGAGATGTATTCTACAATGTCATATAAATGGCATGTTACAAAAATTGCAGTGGCTTTCAGTTAATCAAAGAATGGTGATAAATGTTTTAATATTTGTATTCAACACAGAACGAATTTAAAAAATTTCAATTAACATACCAAATTTCTAAATACAAAAAAAAAACTTTTTAAAAAGGCACCAACAAAGAAATTTGTAAATCCAAAAAAAAATTTCTTTTATTTTTTGTAACTTTGAATTTTTATTTTTAAACAATTTTTATATGAAAGATAACAATTTGCAAATGAGTTACAAAAATTTCAAACAAAAAAATTGTTGGGAAGAAAATGTGATTGCTTTTACAAATTCCCATTGTTAGTGCCTACTGTTTTTTCTGTGAAAATAAAAAATGGAATGTTGCCGAAGTACATGCAAAAGCAGTTGGTGTATGTAGCTGATGTCCAGCCCTACTATCTAAGAAATGTTAGCGACTTTAGACTAAATTTTAGTAGAACAAATTTTTATCAAAATCTGTTTTTTTTATCATGGCCTTAAGTTATATAATGAAATCCCAATAGAATTGAAAAATGAGAAAAACTGTGTTATATTCAAATGTAAAATTACAGTTTATGTAAAATTATTTTATTAATGTAAAAATCCATAAATGTAACAAAACTGAATTTTTATTTATTAGTATTATTGCTAAATATATTAAAAAAAAAAAGAACACCTTATCGACTGTGAGCTTAATCATGGTATCTAGGGTTGTATAATTGCGACATAAATAGGCATATAAACAATCTTGCGTACATTTCAGTGCCCGTTACTCTGATCTTAAATTAAAAAAAATAATAATATGAAATGTTGTGCAAGGGATACAAAAACTATTCATTAAACATTTACGGTAGGTCTCACACTCAAGGGTTAACTTTAGCTTAACTAATAAACAAAAGAACAAGAAAAAAGAAAATAATATACAACTATATAAGTTCGAAGTAAGTTTTACAATTTTCTAGCATAATATGTATACATATGTAATTTTTAGGATATTTTCCACTACACATGTACATATTTTACAAAAAATGTGCATATTTTACTAGAACTTTGTAAAACTTACTTGAAAATTATGTAGTTGTATAATTACATTGCGCTTAGGTAATATTCCCCGTTTTTTTCTGCGTGTAGCTTTCAAATTTACTTTGTTTTCGATTTTTAATTCCCATACAAATTTCAAATCGAAAACTTAAAAAAACGAAAACTTCTAGTCTTGGATTCAGTATAAATGAGGCTTTAAAGAAAATTAGCAAGCCAAATTGACAAATATACAAGATATAAAATTAATGTTAAAACACGAAAAATACATGCAATAACAGAAAAAATTTTTTTCTTGGTTTGCATGTATTTTTCGTGTTTTAATATTGATTTTATGTCTCGTGGAGACTATGAGTAAAGTAAAATTTTTAAAGTTTTTCTAATTACCAAATACATGTAGTTGTCCTGCAATGCTGGTAAGATTTTAATCTGCATATCTGCCAATTTTAAATCTTCAACGGAACTATGCATGATGCTGAAGCAAATATTTGGTTTTTATACAATATTTTTAAAATCTAAAATATAAAATATGTTACTAATTTACAATTAAAAATGCCTTAATTGCAAAGTTGGCAACCTAAACGAATAAGCGATTTTTTAATAACAAAAAACGATAGTTAAATTAATTTACAATTTGGATATCCCAGCCACCAATTTCGGAGCGCTCATAAGATTTTTAAACGACTCATAAAAATGATTATTTTTAAAAACACTCTATTTTGATAGTAAATATGAACCTCAAAAAAAAAATGCTAAAAATTGTCTCTACGCTCTAAAAAGCTGACTTAAAATGAGTGTTAAATTTTCAGACTCAAAAAATATTACAAAATTTTTTAAATTTATGAAGAAAATTTTGACTTTATACGATATTTTTTCTGAGTACACTGGGTGCTCTTTAAATTGACCACTTTCATGGGAAAAAGTGAAAAAAAACTGTTTATGGCCGTTATTTGAGTCATTTATGATCATCTTTGTTTGCTGGGATATACCTATATAAAACTGTCTTTTAATAAAAACGTAAAACACTTATTTTGTTAAAAACACAATACCGGTACGATACCGGTATTAACAGAAACAATTTTAGAATACCGGTACTTTTAAAAATCGAGTTTTGGTAACGGTTAACAATTTGAAAAGGTTTTGAAACCGATAACGGCATTATAAAAGTATCGGTTGCCAACCGTGCTTAATAGAAATTTCTAATAAATTTAGGGCCTGTTTATCTATTACGAAAATTCTAAACGATAGAAACTGACAATTACTTTCGTCAAAAATACATGGGAAACAAAAACAAATTTTCGTTAATTTGCTTTCATTTAGACTATTTTCGTAATACATAAACCAGGGCTTAAAATAAACACTGACGGTGGGTCTCATATTGCAGGTTTAAACTTAGGTTAATAGTTAACCCGGAAATTTGTTGTTGTTTTATGTACATTTTTTTGACATTTCATTTTGTTTATAGTTAAGTTAAAGTTAAACCTACAGTATGAGACCCACCGTGAAAAATTCGCTAAGCTTTTATATTAACAAAAAAATCGTTACACCCGTTTAAAAAGTGCAAAGTTGGCAGCACCGTAGGTGTGGAATTGGAAAACAATCATTAAAAAATTTACTTACATATAGAAAATCTATGAACACAGTATTTTTGGCTTTTCTGTTTTAAATGCTTTGTTTTTATAAAACTGTTTACTTCTTTCACGACTCAAGTTTACCCCGAGCACACATCAACACACTAAACTGTAAGAGGTTTTAGTTTGTTTTGTTCGAGAAGATGGCAAAAGTTTTTGCCACAAACTTAAATTAAAGAGTTGCCAGATTTCGGAACAGGGGGCTAAAGGCTGAGTTACCCAACCGTAAACGAATCTGTAACGAATCAGCTGTCTCGAAACCACAAGAAGAAATGTATACGAATGGTTACTAACACGTAAATGTAAACGGATCTTTCTGTTGAAATCAGAATTTTCTATCCGGCATGGAAACAGCTGAATGATTTTAGTCGGAAAAAATATGAAATGAATAAAGAAAATTGATTCAAACAACAAATAAGGAATAAAAATTAACAAATAAATGGAAAAATTTAGAATAAAATATAAAACCACATGAAATAGATGCTAAATAGTAATGTCGTTTACGGTAATCTAAAAAGGCTGAGTTACCCAACCGTAAACGTATCTGTAACGAATCAGCTGTTTCGATACCACAAGAAGAAATGTATACGAATGGTTACTAACACGTAAATGTAAACGAACTTGCCGGATCATTCTGTTGAAATGAGAATTTTCTATCCGGCATCGAAACAGCTGAATGATTTTAGTCGGAAAAAATATGAAATGAATAAAGAAAATTGATTCAAACAACAAATAAGGAATAAAAATTAACAAATAAATGGAAAAATTTAGAATAAAATATAAAACCACATGAAATAGATGCTAAATAGTAATGTCGTTTACGATAATCTATAAGTGTACTTTTTAGCTATGGCACGGTACAGTTACATCACATTTACGTTTACGGTCCCATAATCCGCCCTTTAGTGTACTTTTTAGCTACGGCACGGTACAGTTACATTACATTTACGTTTACGGTCCCATAATCCACCCTTAAGAGCTTGATCACATCTAAAATGGAACAAAAGAGTGGAGAGCTTAATTAAAATAGAGATGCAAGCAGCTGGCAGCGCATTCTAAGACTACACGCAGAAAAAAAACAGGTGGAACTTTATCTAAGTGCTATGTAATTATACAACTACATAAGTTCGAAGTAAGTTTTACAAATTTCTAGCAAAATATATGTAATTTTTCGGATATTTTCCACTATACATGTATATATTTTGCAAGGATTGTATATATTTTACAAAAAAATGTGGATATTTTACTAGAACTTTGTAAAACTAACTTGAAAATTATGTAGTTGTATAGCTACATAGCTCTTAGGTAATATTCCCCCTGTTTTTTTCTGTGTGTAAGAAATTTCCAAAAAAAAAAATTTTTAACTTTCAATCAAAATAAATAATTTAATAAAATAATCAAGATTGCATTAATATAAAATTATTATTTTTTTATTTAACGAATAACTATCCATTCATTTAAAAAAATATTGATTTTTTTTAATAATTGCTTTATTTTGAATTATCAAAATGCTTAATGCAAAAGTGAAATCCAAGTCTTTTTATTGCACTACTATTCAACGAGATTAGTGCAATCAGAGACTATTAATTATAGGTATAGGAAATCAAAACTTACACTACTCACCGGTAGAGGGCGCTGAAATTCAGTATTACCTGGCCAACTATTTAGTATCAGTTTAGTATCAGCTGAGCCTATATTTTAAAACTCAAAAACTGCTGTAAACTGCTCAAAATAAGGAAAATACAAGCGCGGAATATATTCAAATAATAAAATTTGAGATATCCGTTTGTTTTTTTGCTTTGTTGTTTGTTATTTTTTAAATTTAAATAAAAAAAGAAAATTGTCAATTTTTTAACAAAGTGCCATTGGTGATACCATACCCCTGAGAGCAATTAAGTCTTTAAAAGCCCTGGCAAAAATAAAAACTAATTAAAAAATACAGTTACAAAAGTTATTATTATACCGAAATTATTATATAAAGAAAGTCAAAAGCTCTAATGTGTAAACATTTCTTAATTTTGCGTTAAGGTTTATAATTGCTAAAGTATACATATTCCTAATAAAAAAATGTCATGGGTTCAGTATGAATGAGACTTTACCTGAAAGATATTTAAAGGAACAATCAATCTTACCCTTAGGGCCATTTTAGTTAGAAATTTGTTATTTAAGAACAAAAATCAACAAAAATTTAAGACAAAAATCATCTTAGTTCTGACTATAAAACCAGAGACTATTAATTATAGAGATAGGAAATCAAAACTTACACTACTAACCGGTAGGGGGCGCTGATATTTAGTATAACCTGAGCAACTATTTAGTATCACTTTAGTATCCGCTGAGCCTATATTTAAAAACTCAAATATTGCTGAAAACTGCGCAAAATAAGAAAAAATCAAGCACAAAATATGTTCATATAATTAAATTTGAGAATTCCTTTTTTTGTTTTTCTTTTTTGTTTGTTATTATTTCAATTTAAATAAAAAAAGAAAATTGTCAATTTTGTGAATAAAGTGCCATCTAGTGATAACGATGTCGTTATAACTTTTGTTTTTGGTGATGCCATACTGTATAAAACTGTCCTTTAATCCTTTAAAAAAAATAAATTCAACTTGTTTTACTAAACTGTCGACATTCATAAATACATGAGAAACTATCATTTCATAAATATAAAAAACATGTCATTTTGCATTAAAATTTTTTTTATCGCATTTGTCAATTTTTAATCTTGTTTTTCGACACATTTATGAAGCTTTTTATTAATATGACTGAGGTTTTTCTTTGAGTGATATTAATATTCAGTAAAATTTGTTGCTAATTTTAGCAAATAATTTTTAATTTACAGTTTACAACAATTTTATTAAAATTTTGTAGCAGTTACTAATTTTTTCTACTAATTTCATTACACTAAAAATCAGTAGGCTTAATTAGCCAAAATTAAGAAAATATACCGAAGGGCGCAAATAGATAAATTTCCAGTAATAACAAAAATTATCAGTAGCCCTTGCAGACTTCTTTCGTTGAGTGCGCGAGTTTTTTTATTTAGTAAGGAATTTTGTTTGAA
Organism: Leucophora obtusa; assembly: GCA_949987735.1. Taxonomy (NCBI): domain Eukaryota; kingdom Metazoa; phylum Arthropoda; class Insecta; order Diptera; family Anthomyiidae; genus Leucophora; species Leucophora obtusa. The sequence goes on from OX465296.1 coordinate 16,122,928, forward strand.
AAATTTTTACTTACATAAAAATTTAATAAAATTCGTACTTAGTGCTGACTATAAGACTGCACCGCATTGGTTTGTGTGTTATTTATTTATCTATCAAAAACACTCAAATTGCTGACTAAACAAACAAACAATTCGTTCCGTTTACGCACCGTTTTCGGTCCGTCATAAACGGAATCCAACTCCGTATACGTACCGTTTACACAGCTTTAGGATACGAGTACCAATAAATAATTATATTTGCTTAATTGCATTCGGTTACACAAACTATCGTGAAAAAACATAAAATTTCATAAACACTTACTATTTAATGATTCTGTGTGAATTGAAGTAATTTGGCTACTGCGGCAACGTCCAAGACAGGATGCTCGTTTTTGCGACATCCAGAAACTTTTTTAACCGACTTTACCGCGCGACCCGTATTAAATTATTTCAATAATTTTATTTTGACGACAAAAATTCAAGAATAAACTGAAGAAAAACGACACCGTTAGCTCCGGAGTTCAAACTGTTGAAAATTGGTGAAGTACGTATTTAACGGTGCAGAAACGGATACACAAAAACGGATTCAAAACGTATTATATTCGAAAATCCGAAAGTACAGTCCGTTACTGTTCCGTATACGTACAAGCTTTGACGGATACCTGTTTTACGGACCGATAATGTTCGGTAAAAGCCGGATTGATGATTCCGTACATGCCGGAGAGTCCGTAAAAATGTTTCTTGGGTAGTATCCCTTTAAAAGAGCCAGATTTTTTTTGCTGTGCGCAACCATAAAGATTCGAATCCAGGAAGCTATGAATTTTTATACATGTTTTTGTTGTCAGAATAATATTCAATATTCAATATCTTATAACTCGTTGAGTTTTAAAATTTTCATTGGCCGATTCCGCGACACCGCGGATTAATGCAAAAACTATAAAGAAAGTGTTCCAATAATGTTTAATTCTACTTATGTAATTCAAATATAACAAAACAGAATTTGAAAAAAGTTGAGTTTGCAATAAGTTCTTGTGGAAGCAGTTTTGGAATAGATGGATTTGAAACCCGTTTTTGTTGTACAAAAACAAAAAAAAGAAAGATGCATTAGTTCCTTCTGCTTTCATTTTACTTAAAGATTTGTAGTTTTCTTTTTTTTATTGTATAATTTATGAAAAACCACAATATGGCCCTCGGTGACAAATCCGTGCCCACCCTTGGCATATAGTATACGCTCTGCAAAAGAAATGATCATACCATTGCAAACAAACATGTGTACGTCGATAAAAAGTAGTGGGTTCGGGTCGAAATCCTGTGTATAACAAAATTCTGTTTTCAAAATCCTGTTTTCAAAATCCTGTTTTCAAAATCATTCTTTTCGTAATACTAGGTGTGTTTCTTTACTTTTTGGGTAAAGTTCGGTAAAATGAGAGTAAGCACAAAATCCTCTCACAAAATGACAAAATTACCCAATAGTACAGGAACGCAAAAAACCACTTTTCTAGCCCAAAAACTTATTTCAAAGAATAATGTTAAACAGTGATGGGACTTGAAAAATTTTGTTTTGTGCCAATTGTGTGACTAAAATGTGCCAAATGGGCCTTTATTGTGCCAAAACTCAATTTTCACTTAGAATCCGTGTTTTCAACTTTCATTTTGTAAATGCATTCTTATGGAATTAATTCTATCTTGAATTCTTATGGACTTAATTATATGTGAATGAATTAAAATTTTCTTTCAATTAAAAGGTGAATGATAAATTAAATTCATCCGGAATGCAGCCAATGAATGAATTCTTTAGGAATGGTTGCACGGAATGGTATACATATAAACATTTTCTAAAACTGAATTAATTTTTTCATGAATTAAACTTAAATTAATTCTTTCGAAGCTCTGATATAAATTTATAGTATTTCAATTTTTAAAATTCTATGGATTAAGCACCGTAAGTTGTTCAGTTTTCACGTGAAAAAACTGTTATACTCCATATAAAAAAAATTATTTTTCACGACAATGAGTTTCACATGAAAATTGTGCAAACTTAGTTTTCACGCAAATTTAATGTACAAGGCTATTATTTTTCTGGTAAAAAAGTGACATTTTGTGTTAATTGTGATTGTGGCTTTGTTATAAAATTAAAATATTGTTAATTTTTTAACTTAAATTGCAATTTAAAGCATTTAAAGTCTGAGAGAAATTTTTTCACGTGAAAAACAACTTACGGTGCTTTATTCGGTAATATCTTCGATGCCATTTTTTAGTTTTGCTTTATTCGAAAAGGTATTTTAATACCAATAAATGCTTAGAAACTAAAAATTAAAAAATTGTTATTTTTTAAATTCATTTTCTATTAAATTTTGTAGATAACCAAAATGTGCCAAAATAGTATCGGTTGTGCCATTGTACCAATCAATCTTAGATTGTGCCAAAAATCCCATCACTGATGTGAAAATACGTATAATTTCAGTTTGCAAATCGGCACAAATAGACATATTTATTCGCATTTAAAAGTTGTTTTTGATTTTATTCAATTACTTTTAACAAAAAACCAAGTTTCTTTTGCTTATTTCTTTATTTAATTACAATTTTTAATTTAATTTCACAATTGTTTTTTGTTTATATTTGCATCAGCTGTTTTACCAAAGTTTACCCGAAGAAAAAGTCTGGGTAAATTTTGGTAAAAAGAGAAGCACTAATACACTCTCATTAGCGCTCTCATTTACCCAATTCTCGAGTACGGGAACGCTTTTGGGTAAATTTCGGTAACTTTGGGTAAATTTCGGTAACTTTGGGAACGTACGGGAACACACTAACTGTTTTACAAAATACTGTATAACACAATACTGTTTTGCAAAATCCTGTTTTACTGGGCGCGCGCTTTTTTGCTTTATTTTTACAAAAATTTTAATATGAAGATGAAGATTTGCTTAAACTGTGCGAGTGGTTTGAAAAAAACTACGTCAAGGCCTCATATCACCCAAAGTATCCTGGAACCTTTGGTCTGTTTACGATGACAGTAAGAAATCCTTCCCAATAACTCAAAATAGTGTAGAAGCTTGGCATAGAAGACTGAAAGCTGTTGTTGGGCGTAGAAAGTCAGGATTATACCACCTTATCAGGCAGTTGGGTAATGAGGTCGTGGTAGCTGTAAATACCATTTAAAAACGCGCGAATGGAGAAAGACGTTACATAAATTTAAAGAAAAGAAAAGCGTACACAAACATTAAAAGAGTTATAAGAAAAAGATGTGAATTAAGCCATACAGGCTAGCTAAAGTGAATTGAAAAAATCTTGTACTAATTTTAGTTTATAAAATGCATTGAAATTAATTTTTTGTTAAATGTTATTGTTAATTTTTGAAAATTATATACTTTTGTTGAAGTTATTTTTAATAAAATAAATTTTGTAAACCAGCATTTTTACTTCACAGAATTTTGCAAAACAGTATTGTGAAATCCAGTATTTTGCAAAACAGTATTATGAAAAGCAGGATTTTTAAAATTTTTTTGACCAGTATTTTGTCTAAATAGTATTTTACATAACAGTATTATATACGTATCCCAAAAGTAGTATTTGGTACTTTTTTCTAAGAGAGCATAACTTAAATACCTTTATTCCCTTATTTTGTTTAACGACGCTTATATATATATCATGTTATATATCACTGGAAAGCATATAAAAAAAGACATGATCTAATGTGGAAATAGGTATAACATTTTATATAAAAAAGACGGAGTATGTAGAAAACGCATTTTTTAAACTTTTTGTATGGGAGCACATTTCAAATTTACGAAATTAAAAAAGAGTATATCACAGGATTAATATATGAAGTTTGATGTACATATTTCCTATGTTTAGCACAGAAAGCGGCCTAAATTCTTTAAAAATGTACCAAAAAAGGTGTTTCGGGGAAAGTTTTAGCAAACCTTATGTAGTGCGAATATCGAAAAACGCAAAAACACGTGTCCGCTTAAATTTAATAAGGAATAATATATATGAATTCAGCAGCCATAGCAGTATACTTTTCCATATAAAGTACCCAAAATTTTGGAAAACTTTAAAACAGCAAATTCGAAAGAGCAAAAAAGTACCAAAAAAAGGTACCCTCAAAATTCCTTTCCAACAATACCACACCTGCACACGGTGCCTTTGGTCAAAATATCTTAAAAACCAAAAAAACCTAGAAAGGACCCATTTTTAACCCCTTTTTGGACCCTTAAAATTAAGCTATTTTATTGTAAATATGAGGCATTTATATCAAATTTTATTTCTTATTACTGTACCTTTTAAAAATTCGTCAAATTGGTCTAGGGCAGGGCTGGCCCTAAACTATTAGAAGACCGGCAAAAAAATTCAGTTAAATATTAAATTTCGTTACAAAAATGTGTGATTTAACTCCATAATGGTAAATTTTTCATAGAGCTTGTAAATCGTCTTTTAAAACTCTGTATTGTCATTACATTTTGTTTAAAGAAATATGGTTAATAAAGAACTCGCAAATTCGATTATCAGAAAATTCTGGGAAAATTTCTAAAATTCTAGATTGAAAGAAGTTTAAATGTTTCGATGAGAAAATGCCTCATAATTGGAGAAATAAAAAGTACCAGAAAATTGCACAAAAATGGAAAACAACTTGTAAAAAAATTGGATCCAAAAAATTAAGTTTTTTAAAGGGAAAATAGGTCCTACGAAATGACCCTCAATAAAATAAAAGTTGAAAATAAGTTTCATAATGAAATAAACCCCCTTTGTCGGAATTTGAAATTGGGTTTTGATTGTGTTTCGAAGAGCTATTTTATCTAAAATAGAAGTTTCTCTGTTCAAATCCATAATATACGCTTTTTATTCATTATTATGATAATAAAACCGCGCGATTTATTTTAACAAAATCAAATTTTTGCCCGAAGCACATTTTTCAACTCGTTTCCTATGTACTTAAATTTTTAATGGCGCCCAATAATTTAACTTTTTTTAACAAAATGAAATAACCACCAAAAATGGAATAACCCCCCAAAAAATTAAAAGGCAATAATGTTCAAAAAGTTTTCATTTTATTTCATTTGTCCGTTTCTTGTTAACCGTCATTTTCGATATTCATCTTTTGCCGGATCGATATCGACCGACCCACCTTAGTATTTTAAATTGACAAAGTCAAACTTTAAACCGTCAAGTTAATTTTTTAACTGTCAAAAAAATTAATTTTTTTATAATGTTGGTTTTTTAATTTTTATTTAAAAAATAAAAAATTGTTTATTCGACCTTTTTAATTGATAAATTAGAATTAATTTTTTTAATTTTCTCTGAAATTAATTTTCTCTGAAATTAATTTTGTTCTACCTCAAATCCAAATTTGTTGTTTCAAAAAGGTTGATAATTTTCATGATACTCGTAGACAATACAATTGTTTTGTGGACATCAACCCAACTCTTCAGTTGGTCCGCAATAAGAAAATGATGACTTGGTTACACAAACCGAGACATTAGGTTTGTTCCACGTACGTTACCGCGGGTACCCGCGGAAACCCAATCTTACCAAAAAGCGTTTCTATTCTTAAAAATTGGGTAAATGAGAGCGTTGATGAGAGAATAATTTGTTTCTCTTTTTACCAGAAGTTATCCGTACTTTTTTTTCGGGTAAAATGGTGAAACTGTCAAATCACTAGTTGTTTATAAACCAGCTGTTTTAAATTTGTAAAAATAATTAAAATATTAACAAAACTTGTAAACAATAATTTATATCGTTAACAAATACCACGTTCTAACACTTTTTCTTTGTTCCCTTCGATATTTTATTCTTAAAAATAGCTTTTGTTTATATGAATAACTTTGACGTTAATTTTTGGGCTTAAAATGTGGTTTTGTGCGTTCACGGTATTGTGAGCAATTTTACCATTTTTTGAGTAAAATATTTGTTTACTCACATTTTACCAGACTTTACCCAGAATTACGTGGAAAAAACCTATTACATAAAATAATTATTTATTACAACTATAAAATAAAATCTTACATTTTATAACATTTTTACAGAATAACGTCAAAATAAAACTACTCCCCGAAATTCGCTTTTCCTTAACGCAAAAATACTTAAACATTTTTAGTAATATTCTTTTTGTTATAAGTAACATGTACTAAACGGAAACTACGGCCCACTGTGGCAATCGGTTTCATAAAATTGTTAATTGTATCAGCTATTGGTTCCAAAATATCACGTATCGAAGATAGTATATTAAAACAAAATATGAATGGAGGTTGGATAAATCCATTGAAAATAACAGTTAACAAAGGTTTCAAACAGTAATCCGAAGTCATATGAAGAAAACCAACCAAGAGTGTATTAATGATGGAATATAATACAAAGCGATAGCTTTGTAATAAAAATGTTACAATAAACGCTACACCAATATGTATACTGCCGAAAAACTCCGCCCAAAACCTTGTAGCATATTGGGTGGCTCTTTCCGCCAATACAAGCGATAGTATTTGTGGTGGGCAATCATGAGTTTTTAAATATTCGGCATTACCATGATCAAATGGATAAATACCAATTCGTACCTCTTTAGAATAATTAGAATTTTTATTAAATACTTCCGGTTCCGGTAATTCTTTAAACAAATTTCCTGCCTCTGGTGATTCTTCTTTCACCTTAGACATTTTTATTTTATCCAAAGAACGTCTAAAACGTTGATAAATAGATATTTCTTTTAACGATTTTTTTGATTCGTTTCTAGTTTCATACTCAAATAGTTTACGTTGTGATTTCTTCTTTTTCGGGTAGGGGTTGCTGCTACATTTATTCTTTTTTTGTAAACGTTTGTTCCGTTTAGTGTGCAATTGAAATTCAATTTTTGATGGTGTCAACTTATTGATGGATTTATTACCTTTACTAGGAACAGATTTCATTTCATACAGAATTTTCGAATTGTCCGTCATTGTTGCATCTGATTCATTGGCTCCTTCATTTAGGAATTTATTATATTTTGTGTTGCTATATGGATTGCCGCGATACAAAATCTGATTGTTTTCCGTTTCCGTCGAAGAGCTGTAGCTTTGCATTAGATTCTTTAGCGGCGACTGCAATTTAGCCGTTACACCAACATGTTGTACATCTATTAAATTTGATTTTGAATTAGAGTTTCGTTCAGGTGGAGTATCTGACATTTTTAATTGGTGATTTTCAATAGAATAGAATTGTTATGAAAAAATATATTTTTTATAAGATATTTGAGTGGACAAATATCTTACTTTCATAAAAGGAATTAATTAAATTGTCATACCTTTTACAGAGTGTTTATAAGAATCAAGAATAATTAAAGGCCAATTCACACGACGACTACGCCTATATATTATTATTACCCAGTATTGCCGATACGAATTTTAAATTTTTTGGAAAATCTCTAATGCAAATAGAAAAGGTTGGTTGTTTTCGAAGTTTATATAAATATTCCATACTAATTTAAGTATTTATAAAATTTGTAGCGGTGGAACTCATACTCATACTTTAACTTAACTGTGAAAAGCAAAAGAAAATGTCAAAAACTTTTTTATGATACAAATTCTTGCGATAACTATTAGTTAACTCGTAAACCTCCTGTATGAGACCCATCATAAGTAGGTATAAATTTAACTTCTTAAAAATTAGTAGTTATAAGAATGCTGCCAAGTTTTGAAAATTCTGGCTTTTCTCTTTAAAATGTAAATAAAAATAATTGTTATAAAAATATTTAAAATTTTGGTATATTTAAATTGATAAAATATCAAAAACAACAGCTGCTATAAAAAGTATTATGCATAATTCATTTATGCATATTGTTTATTAGTAAAAGTACACTCAAAAATGTTTGTCAGTTACTACTACATGACAATTGTTTGTTTAGCAAACACTAGTCGTTGTTTTTAACTGTAATTTCAGTTCTTTTTTATGGGGTAATACAAAACAACTATTATGGCAGTTATTCAAAAAAACTAACGAAAAGAACTGTATGTCGTAATAGTTGTTTAGGGTAATTATTTATAATTCAATAATAAACAACTACCAAAACAATATATTTACAGTAAACAGTTGTTTTTGGTAGTTATTTAAAAACACAAAATTTCGTTGAATTTTTGCAATTCGTGTTTAGTTTGGAATTTAAATCTTAAGTAAATTTTCAAAAAGGCTGAAGTAATTACACATTTTTTGAAATCAAAAGAAAAATATTTTTTTCTAAAATATATTTTTGTAATATAAACAATTTAACTGTCAGTTAATTTAAAATTTTTGTAGTAAAACTTTGTCAGTTAATTTCACGACATTGTTATTTATTTTTAATACATTTGGTGGTTATTTTTCAATAGCTAAAAATAACAACATTTTTACTTAGTTGTCGCCTTTTTAACTGCATATATCTTTGTTTTAACTGTAATTTCCAGTAGATTTTACCGAGAAAACAGCTTTAGTACAAAGACTGTCGACGCTATTTCATGTATTTCGGTAACGGTATTTTAAGGTTATCGATATTTCATTTATTTCGGTATCGGTATTTTAAGGATAACGGTATTTCAGTTGTTTCGGTAACGATATTTTAAGGATAACGGTATTCCGGGTATTTCGGTAACGGTATTTTAGGGGTAACGGTAGTCAATTGAAAGGGTTTTGAATCGATAACGGTATTTTAGCGGTATTGCCTGCCAACCCTGGTTTTTACTCAGAGTTGGCAGGCAATACCGCTAAAATTCCGTTATCGATTTAAAACCCTTTCAACTGACTACCGTTACCGCTAAAACACCGTTACCGAAATAACCGAAATACCGTTATCCTTAAAATACCGTTACCGAAATAACTGAAATACTGTTATCCTTAAAATACCGATACCGAAATAAATGAAATATCGATACCCTTAAAATACTGTTACCGAAATAAATGAAATACTGTTACCCCTAAAATACCCTTACCGTTATTTTTAACTTTCTGTTTTTGATAACTGCACGTGGTTATTGGGTATTTTTCGTACTTTGAGTTGGTAAATTGGTTCTATTTTTAATCTCGATTGTTTTTTGTAAAAAAATTGCGGGATGCATCGAAAAAACTGACTACCGTTATCCTTAAAATACCGTTACCGAAATAACTGAAATATCGCTAACCTTAAAAAACTTTACCGAAATAATCAAAAAACCGTTATCCTTAAAATACCGTTACCGAATTAACTAAACAACCGTTATCCTTAAAATACCGATACCGAAATAAATAAAATAGAGTTACCCTTAAAATACCGTTACCGAAATAATCTAAAATAGCGTTACCCTTACCGATAACCGCATCGTTTCGGTTACCATTCATGTTTTTACTAAAGAGTTATATTCTCCCAAAATAAATTCATTAAGTTGGTCAAAATAGGCGTTTGTTCGCATGTTAACCTAAAATTACACCAAAAGCTGAGATGCTAGACACTGTTGGAATTCACAGTCGTACTATTTTTAATAGTAAATTAGCATTTATCGTAAGTTTTACGACTTTCTAAGGGTTAAACTTCGAAATTCATGCTGCTCGTATTTTATAACGATACCACGTTAGAACTTAAACTGTGAATTCATTCATTGAGGGTATTCATAGTTAAAGTGCTAACGTACTATTGTTGTAAAATAACATGATTTTTTAAGTTTAACCCATAGAAAATTGTCAAATTTACGATAAATGCTAATTTAGTACTTTATAGATATATTACCAACTGTGAATTTCGCCATTGTTTTTGTTACAAAAAACAACTGTCATCGTGATTTAAGAAACAGGGGCTAAATTTCTCTTAAATAACACTTCCTTTAATTTTAACAGAAATTTTACATATTTCCTGTTAAAAAATAAAACATTAAACAATTTTGCATAATCTCTATAGTTTAACTTACTTTAATTGTTATTTTTTGTAATCTCTCTAATCCTTGTTTACTTTCTCAATAAGATACTTTTCTTCAAACTCATCATTATTATGCATCATAATGTTTAATCCCACGCAATCACCTCTTAAAAATGGAGCAAAACAATGGTTAATGTTTTGTAAACAAATACTTAAAAATGTGATAATCTCTTAACTACTCTTACTCTACACTTATTTACCTCTCAACAAATTTTTCTTTACAAAAATATTACGTTTGTCTCTAACCATATAAAGGACATAATGACAGTTTAACACAAAAGGATACAGAAATGTCAGGTTAGGTCGTCGCGTCATTAGAATGACTGTGTTGAAATTTCAAGCGCTTGTCGTTATTGTTTCGAAACAAAGGATACAATTTTTTCAATATTTTCGCACCTTTTTTTCGCCCAAAAATACATATTTACCCCTACAGTAGTTAGATGAGATTTATTATTTGCTTTTTCCCACTTTAAACAAAGGTTTTACATGTCTATTCTTTTTTGACACTATGAATGTCAATCATGTACCATGTATGTTCATACTTTTATACCTGTTATTATTATTTTGTCTAAACTGTCAAATGGCAAAATCTATGTAAAACGCTTTTGCGTAAAATATAGTTTCTACAATTACACCATTATTAACCCTCTAATGCCCAAGGCCGCCAAAAAGCGGTCTTCAGATCTTAAAAAGTAGTTTGTATTATCGGCTTCAGTGTTGGGATCTGTCAAAATTACCATGTGCTTAATGTTTTTTTTTTTTTGACAGTGTTATCTGATTTCCCAATTTTACACATGATGTAGATTTTGAATTCTAATTCGTGTATCATATTATGCAGTATCGAATGAAATGATTAAAAACCGGCAAATGTAAACGCAGCATAAATCCAACAAACATGATCTGTTAGGCTATTAATCGATCAGATAGCCTAACAGATCACGTTTTATTAATTTTCTACTAATATTTGGAGTGTAGGATTATATTCCAGTGCCATAATTTCTTTTACTTAAAATTTTATGACTCAATTCTATAATGTAAACGGCTCTTAAGTAGTTTTTAGCTAAATACAGTGTAATCTTGCTTAAGGCAACTAATAGTAAATTACGCAGTTTCGAAAGTGGAGGTTGTTTCGGAAACCGAATCACAAACTAATTTGGGCAAACTGTAGGAGTAATTTCAATTTAAATTGAAGTGTTTAATTGAAAAATAAATTAATAATCCTATTCTTACTTGTGACTCATTGTGACCGTCATAAGACTATTTTTAAGACTGAGTGTCATAACTTTTCATAAAAAAAAACAATAAAATTCAAAAAATTCAAATTTTATTTGTCAATGTTATGATTTTTGAAGTTTTGAAACAAAAATTTTAATAAATATAATTATATTTAATATTTTATATTATAAAATAATGCAAAAGGTAATGATATATCATTTTTGGTAATGCAGATAGTAATGAGATGTCATTAACTATATTTTGCTGGGTCGATACCAACTTGATTTGTAAAAGTATTTGCACAAAATCGTTTTCGGGATACTGACTACAAACATTCGTTCGCATGAAAGTCAATGCCCTGCTAATAGCGCTAAAAAAGAAAAAAATTGGAAGCATACTTCAAATATTTATATAATAGTTTTTAAATATAATATGTATATAATTGCCTGTAAACATATTCGAGAATGTCTTCTTTCTGCATTTATATGTAGGGGACTTTCTTATGAGTAAGTTTATTAAATTGGCATTGAAAACTTATCGCTATCAGAAGGAAGAGCATTAGAGGGTTAAAGGTTATGAAATCCTGTTTGTATTCAATTTTCTATTATTATTTCGTTTTCAACTACTGGTATTGAATTACATATTGTAAATGGGTTGCGTTCAAAAGGGATAAAAAATCATTAGTACACTAATAGAAATAAATCTGTAAAAATAGCAGAAAAACCAACTAAAAATTTGCTAAAAATTATGCTACAGAAAAAACTGTTAAATTTGCAGATTTGGTACCCCAAAAAACACAAAAACACGTCTGTCTGCGACCACATGTGATATAAATTCATCAAAGTGGATGTCGAGGAAAGGTAATTAAAAAATGCACAAAATATATTTTTTACAATTTTTTATCTCCCGTAATAGCGGAGAAAAATGGGATTACTGTATGTGCCCCACTGGCGAAGAATCCCCCTCTACCCTACGCCTTTTATATTGAACTCATACATAAATATATCTCAAAAAACATATACATATTTTTTTTTTTAAACAAAACTCAATGACATACACCATTTTTTTAAAATGCACACAGAGAAAACAAATTCATGCTGCCTTAATAAAAGCATAGAAAATATCCCAGGAAAATTTTCTATTCCAAAGAATCGATTGTAGAATAGCTACTTTTCCTTTACAACCCCTTCTTCTGTCAATTCTAACACCGATTATTTTTGTTTGAAATTGTCCCAAAAGCAACTAGGTACTTCTATGGCTCCAAATTGGAACCGGTTGCCCTAGAATCAGTTCTGGAACTAGCTCTAGAACTGATTCCACGTCAGTCATACCATCCATATAGGATCCCTAGAACTGGTTCCGGACCCAGTTCCGTGGAATCGGTTGCAGTGAAACCAGTTGCAGAACTGGTGTTGTTGTCTACCGATTGTAAAAAATTTTCCTGGGATGTTTTGATTAAACTATATATATATACACTCAAAAAAATTTTGACAGTTATTGTTTTTCGCTAAGTCCATCTACCGTTTTGGTGAGAGCAAAGTGGTTGCTCTGGATATTTCAAAGGCCTTTGATCGTGTATGGCACGGGGCGCTTATTTCGAAGCTTCTTGCGTTTGGTGTAGGTAATGACTTCGCTCGTTTTATTTCGAGCTTTCTCAGAGATCGCACTATTTGTGTTGTTATAGATGGGGTCTCATCCGACGAGTTTCAGCTGAATTCAGGCGTACCGCAGGGTTCTGTTCTTTCACCTTCCCTATTTCTTATCTTTCTCAATGATCTTCTTGGTCGAACTTTCAACCCTATCTACTCTTTCGCAGATGACAGCAACATTTGTCATTCATTTTCCTTCGATCGTAGGCCAAGCCCTGAGGAGATTGGGGGCAAAAGGCAGATTATGAATGACACACTGAATCGTGACCTTTCTACAATCTCTGATTGGGGTCGTGCGAATAAGGTCGACTTTAATGCACGCAAGACCCAATGTTGTATGTTGACCCATAGGGCTGTGAGGTCAACACTGTCATCTGTACATATGGGTGATATTGATGAATCGGATACTCTTGATGTTCTGGGCATGAAAATTCAGTATGATGTCCGTTGGAATAAACATGTTTTTCAAGTGTCGAAGGAAGCATTCAAGTGTCTAGGTTTTTTACGTCGGTGCAAGAAGTACTTCACTCCATCCGATTTACTCACTATTTATACCACCTATATCCGACCGAAGATGGAATACAACTCCCATATATGACAATAGGGTATCCAGCTCTATTGACTCATTGGAGCATCGTCGGAATGTGGGTTGTGTGACCCTGTTCTATCGATATTATCATGGGAGGTGCTCAGCTGAGATAAGTGAACTTGTCCCCAAAGCCCAAGTTTTTATTCGTAATACTCGCTTATCAGGTAGAGCGCATCCGTTTGTAGTCGATTGTCCAGTGGATCGCACGACGCATTATAGAGAGAATTCGTTTATCAGTCGCACTAGCCGTATGTGGAATAAACTCCCCGCAGAGGTCTTCCTTGTTACTTACAATGTTGAGAAATTTAAATCAAATATTCACAAACACTACTCCCTCTTTCCTCCTCCTCATAACCTATTTTCCTAATACCAACACAACGCACTGCGTTAATAGGGGGGCATCCCCTGAGTGTTGGTCCATCAAAAAAAAAAAAAAAAAATGGAGGTGGATAGGCAACACTCTGAGGAAAGGAGCCACAAATATAACCAGAACGTCAGTAAAATTGAATCCGCACGGTTCTAGAAAACGTGGTTCAACCAACATATGGAGACGTTCAGTAAACACGAACTCGACCGATATCGGATGACATTGGACAAAGCGGCAGTTGAAGCTAGAAACAGGGACTGCTGAGGAGTAAATCAGCGTAAGTTGTTTTTCACGTGGAAAATTTTCATTCAAACTTTAAAGGCCTTAAATAGTAATTTAAATTCTGAAAATTAAAATTTTTTATGTAATTAGAAAGACACAATCACAATAAACATAAAATAGGTCTGTTCGACGTCGTTACCGCGGGTACCCGCGGGAAACCAATTTACCCGAAACAGCAACAATTTACACACAATTTTGACAATAGAAACACTCACAAAAGTTTGTCGGTAGAATCTACTGAAAATGACAGTTAAAACAAAGGTATATACAGTTAAAAAGGCGACAAAGGTACTTACCTTTAAAATAACTAAAACTTTTGTTATTTTTAACTGTTGAAAAATAACTAACAAATGCATTAAAAATAACTACCAATGTCGTAAAATTAACTGATCAATTTTTACTACAAAAATTTAAAAACAACTGACAAAACCGGTAAAAACTACTGTTTTTTACAGTCAATTCTTTTTGTTTATTAAAGTATATTTTAATACAAAAAATATTTTTTTTCTTACAATTACAAAAATATGTGTTATTATTTCAGCCTATTTAAAATTCGAAGTAAAAATTCCAAACCGTTCTCCAGTTATTATGTTTTTATGCATTGGAGATACAATAAAAGATTCTGATTTTTATTTGCAAAATAGAAATATAGCAATAATTTCAACGAAATTTTTTTAGTTTTTAAATAACTACAAAAAATAACTGTTTACTGTAAAATTACTGTTTTGGTAGTTGTTTATTATGATAATAAAAATAACTGTTTTGAACAATAGTACTTTTCGTTAGTTGTTTTTTAAATAACCGTCATATAAGTTGTTTTGCATTTTTATATACACTCATAAAATAAAGTTAGTACAAAAGTTTGTTAAACGCGTTCTGATTCTATTGAACTAATTTTCCTGTTATTTTGTCTTAAAATTTAGGATTGAACTAATATTTTTTGTAAATCTAATTAGCATTACAACTACTTTCAGCAGTATTTGAACCAACTTTGCATGCTAATTTTTAGTAATTTGTGTTTCTTAACTTTACAAATTTTTCAGCTAATTTAAACCACGATTATTTTTTAATTATTATATTTTTGTGTCTCTGCTATCAATATCACATAGAGATGGCGCTATATTTTAATTTTTTTTATTATAAGATCGTAAAATAGTTTGTATCTCGAAAACTAAGCGAGATAGAGCAAAATAGACAAACATTCGTCAGTCTGTACCTATAAAGTAACCCTTATTAGACACATATACTCCCAATAATAAATCTAGGGTCAGATCACGGAAGTCGAAATTTTAAGCGACATTTTAACAGAAATTTGTAGTTAAATCAGGTAAAATTTCTGCTGAATTCAGCTCAAATTTCCTACCTAATTTAACTGAAATTGTCCGTATATTTAGAAGTATGTAAAATTTAGCTTACCTACATTTAGCAGACCATGATTTTTAACTTCATTGAAAATTCTGCTGGCGCAAATTCAGGTACTATTTCCTGTTATTTTAGCAGAATTTTGAACTATTTGTACGGGCTTTTTTTTATGAGTGTAGAAAAACAACTGTAATTTTTGTTAAAAAAAACAAATACTGATTACTACACAAACAACTGTCATGTAGTAACTTTCAAACTTTTTTGAGTGACCACTTTCTGGTAATATTTGGTTCTAATAGGTCTGTTTCTTTACTTTTTGGGTAAAGTTCGGTAAAATGAGAGTTAACAAGAAACATTCTCACGAAATGATAAAAATGCACAAAAGTAAACGAACGCGAAAAACCATATTTGAAGCACGAAAAACAAACGTCAATAGATCTTTGCATTATAGTTCGTTTTGGTGAGCGCTCTTTCTAGTTATTGTTCAATTTGTTGTAAAAATCTAGATAGCTTTTCTAGTTAAACCCCTTTTTAAATCAAAAATTTAATAAAAATTTCCTTTTTAGGCATTTCTATTTACAAAAAGGAATACATAGTTTATTAAATTTGGAAGAGATTTTAATATTAAACAAAAGCTTCGATTTATTTACATATTTATCTCTTTAACACATTTAAACAAGCGTCTTCAAAAAATTGTCGGTAATTTTATGGAGTTGTAAAATCACCGATAGGCTTTTGCAACTATTATACTAATTTTTGTAAATGATAAACATATTTTCTGAATGAAATGAGCGATTGAACTAAAAGAGCTATTAGTTGTGAACTAGGTCTTTGGTTCAAATTAGTGAATAGTTCAATTGAACTAATTGCACCCAACTGATGATATAACAGCTGATAATAACAATTTACCCAAATTTACACGAAAAAAAAGTCTGGGCTCTTTCGTGCAAGAAGTACAAGAATATTACTCTCTCATGACAGCTCTCATTTACCCAATTGTGTAGTAAGAAAACGCTTTTTGGTAAAATTGGGATCCCGCGGGATCCCAATGTTGAGTAGCCGAACACAGCTAATATCACTTTTTCTTACGATAAATAATAGTCTTGTATATTAAATTTGCGTGAAAACAAACCTACAGAAATTTCACGTGAAACTCATTGTCGTGAAAAATAATTTTTTTATAGCAAAATAACAGTTTTTTCATGTGAAACTCAAACAACTTACGGTGCTTAAAGGACAAAGAAGAATAAGAAGTTTTTAACAGTAATTTCAGTTATTTTTCTTTGGAAAAATGCAATAATTTAGGAAAAAACTTACGAAAAGTACTGTAATTTCGTAACAGCTGTTTAAAGCAGTTATTTTTTATATCATAATAAACAACTACCAAAACAATATTTTTACAGTAAACAGTTATTTTTGTCAGTTATTTAAAAAATAAAAAATTTCGTTGAGTCATAAGCGTAAATTATTTGAAAAAAAATTACATTTTTAAAAAATTCGAAATTCTTTATAAATATATAAATTATAAGTTGTCATTTATTCATAATTAGCCTTTAACAAATACCAAAACAAAGTGCAATGAAATTTCAATCATGCTTGTCTTCATTTTTAAATTTTTTTTAATAAGGTTTCATATTTTCTTCGATGAATCAAATACAAGATGCTAACATATGTCTAGGTAATTTTGTGGCACATTTCAGATGTGTTTGTAAAAACAAACAAAATTTTCCACTTAATTGCTTGTGTTTTTCTTAGTTACAAGTTAGAACACGCGTTTACACGCCCATATGTGTAAAAAATAATTGAAGGGGTTTTTAGTGGCGTTCCTAGCAACCATACACACCATACTAAAGTAGAAATTGTAAATTTAGAACGTTAATTTTGAAAGAGACCGTGTAAAATGATGCTGAAAAGTTTTCGTTGTTAGTTATTTACAGGGTTACCAGAGAACAAAATATATCCTATTCATATATGGGGTGTGATCCTTAGTTTCGATATATCGTTGTTGGTAGTACAAAGTGCCCAACGAAGAAAATAGAGCATTAATCTTACCTTATCTTAGTGTAATGGTAGTTCTTTGATAAAGAAATAGCACGTCTTGAGATATCTCTGTAGAATCACCGTTACATCCAGTTCAGAGGGGCAATTCTGTAACTTTTTAACTATAAAATTCGGTAGTTTAACTTAACTACCGTCTGTAACTGTCAAGTTTTCTGTGAGTCTAGGCCACAGTCCACCTCAAGTCTTGAAACAGGATTGCTTTCATGTATTACAGAACATGGCTACCACAGTATCAAAAGGTACACAGTGTGATGTCAATTTACAGAATGCCATGTATGGCACATCGCACCGTATGCTGTCACTAATACATAGATATGGCAAAAGCACCTCTGTTTTAAGACTAATGGTGGACTGTGGTCTAGACAGTGCATTTTATATACTACCCCTGTCTAACTTTCTTACATTCGTTAATAACACGCAGGAATTCTAGATAGACTATCAATTCTTTATCACTTTTCTCTTAACTAATATTACCTTCCTTTTTATTTTTCCTTTTTATGGTATGGCACAATTTACGCCATGGACCAATAAGCTTGTTCAACTCTGCTCAACAAAGTCAGAGGTCTGAATATCTGAGCTCGTTCGTAAAACGAACTAAACTACAGGTGTAATGATTTTTAATATCCAGAGCCATGCATCGAGAGCATCAAAATCATAAACTTTTCAATCCTGTATCGTACTTAAAATCCGTTAATCTGGCAACACTAATTATTTGATAACAGGGAGGAGAGAAAAAGCAAGATTTGATTTATTATTTTTGGTTTGTTAGGTGTCTATTTACTGCTGCTAATACATACAGGGTTTTTGACTGCTAAGGGTGACAAACAAATAAATAAAAAAAAATCAAATCTCTAGGGCATCAAATTATGAGTGTAAAGTTTATAATTAAATGGATATTTGGCTAAAGTTTCAATTAAGAACCAACCGCTAAATTTATTTTAAAAAAATTTAATGATTTAAGGAAAAAAGTAATTGCAATATTTTTTGTGGTAATTTCACAGAATTTGGTTATAATAAAAAAAATGTAGATCAAAGATAGAGATCTAAATCCTTAATCCTTGCAAAGGGAAGTCAGTTGAATGTCTCTTTTTTATATTAAGGACAATTACATTGATTTATAAGAACTGATTATTAGGATTTTAAAACATCCGGAGGATTTAACTGAATGCAAATAAAGATAAATATCTTAAGAAAAAAAATATTAAAGAATGTTTAAGCGATAGAAAATCATTCTTATGTATGTATGTGCATTGGCTACCAAAAATAATTCAATAGTTTCCGTTTCATTTCCATTTTAACCCCTTGACTGATATGACCTTTTATGGCAAAAACAAGTTATATTTAATAAATACGATAGATAGTTCGTTTAATTCCCTAAAGATTTAATTAACACAAAATTATTACAAACTAAGCATATGTTTCCCTTCTGTTTTCATCATCGTTAAAATTCAGTGGTGAAAAAAGTGAACAAATTAAACCCAATGTTTGTAAATTTAATTTACCTCGATTGGATTTTCTATATTCTTTTTTTAAACAATGAATTTGGGGAGGTTTTTCCCAACATTCATACACACTCTTAAAAATTGTTCTTTGGTTGTTTGTCTGTGAAAAAATGTGTAAAAAATCTTTATATGATTTAATTGTAATTTGATATGCTTGCTGGATTTAGATCTTGTTTTTACTTCTTCGTTTGTTGTTGTTTCATAGTGTTGCTAATACCTCTTATGCAATGTTCTTTTCCTGTTTGTGTGAATCTCTGTGTACATTTATTCATTTGATCCTGTTGCATCAGTGTTGCCATTTTAGCATATTTTCTGCTAGATTTAGCAGATTGAGTTGGGCAATTGCATATTTTTTTTGTAAAAATATGCTAACTGCTTTTTAGCATATTCTGTTGGACAAAAGCTGATTTTTTAGCATATTTTGTTTTATTTAATAAAAGCATATTTTTAGCATATATTTTAACAAAATAATTTATTCTGTAACAATATTTATAATAATAACAATTAGCGTTTTTTTAATCAGCTGGATTTAGAATTTTTCATACAAAAAGGGGATTTATTAAATCCAAAAAAAGCTGCATTTAATAAATCCACAATAAAAGCACAAATATGTAAAACAGCCTATTAACTTAATGTCAGAAAAAAATACGAATGAAAATTAAAAGAAAAACAAAAAAATTGAAAAACTAACAAATAAAAGGTTTTTATTAAATTTTTTTTATGAAATATATTTAGAAAAAAAACTACACCTCTCCAAATATATATTTTTCACCTTGGACATGGAGAAATAGCTGAAATAGAAATGGCAATTGTTCACTATACTGTAAGTGATTTAATTACATCCAATTAGTGAATGTTAAATATTGTAATGGAATCCTTCAATTGTGTAAAAATATAAATTGAAGTGATAAAACTGGAAAGGCAGACTGTCTATCGCTGTTTTATATAAAATATAATTAAAACTTAAAAGTTAAAGTAAAATCCTTCATCATCGAATTCGGTATTAAAAATTAGGGTGAAAGAAGTGCCGGACAGAAAATTCTTTTTAAAATAGGGAGAATCTAAACCCATCTGTTGAGCACTTTTAGAACTACTTTTTGGATTTATTAAATCCAAGTAATTAGAAAAAGCGGCTAAAGCTGGCCATACACTTGCAATATTATTGTACAACTTCTCGCTTTAGTCCTTTATTCTATTACCATGTGTGGTAGTATATTAAAGAACTTAAACTTAAAGTTGTACAATAATATTGCATGTGTATGGCCAGCTTAATGTTTTCATAACTTTTTATTTCATGCGTAATTATTCAATTCTTTTTTGAACGTAAACTTTTTTAGTAGTATTTAGAGTTTGCTGTTCGGTGTTATTCGAAACCGAAGCCGCGGTTTTTCAAGCCTCAAAACCGAAACCGAAAACCGACCAAAAATAAGTCGGTTTTTCTTAAATACTTTAACCAATTAAAGTAATTTAATAAATTTCATTGGCGTGTCCACTTAAAATCCGAAAAGATTCATAAAAGAGCCCTAAGACCTTCTGATGTAGCCTCTTTCCAAGCGCACTCATAAAAGACTCCGAATAATGAGAATTATTGGAAAATTTATAATTTTCTGAGCCATTATAAGTAATTTATTATTAATTTTTCAATAATGAAAAAATTTTGAATGCACTCATAAATACGAGCCTAATATGTTTCATTTATAAATCCAAAATTTGAGCACTCTGAAAAAATGTTTAATGCACTCATAAGTACGAGTCTAAGTAATATGCTTCATTTATAACTCCAAAATTTGAGTCTTTTACGAGTCAAAATTTCTGAGCGCTCAGAAAAATATCGGGATATTTTTGAATCTTGAATTTCAAAAAGGGCTCAGCGCCTATTTTACAAAATTTTGTATTGAATTGTAATTAACCTTTCCTCCATTAAATATTAATTTAAAGAATTTTTAAACATAAACTGAGGCTTATAATTTTAGAAAAAAAAAAATTGCACCAAAAAGTCAAGTGGTTTAAGAGATATGGAGTTCCACATATTCAATTCAAATTTTAACCGTGTATTTTTCAAAAATTCCTTTTTCGTAGTCCGCGAAGTTTATGAAAGTTTATCTTTATATTGTTTTAAATAAATTACCAAAATTTAAATTTATACTCTTGAAAATATAGATTTAGTTGCGGACAAAAGAATAAAAAAATATAATTCGCAAAGGGCTCGAAACAGCGTTATTGCATATATTTGAGTGAGAAATTCAACTGAATTTTAAATAATAAGGATATTTTGCATTTTAAACTATTTATATTATACTTATTTAATGATTTTAAAACAATTCTATTATTTGCACAAGAAAACCGAAAATTAACCGAAACCGCGGTTTTTATAATTTTGAAAAACCGAAACCGCGGTTTTCAAATTTTTCGGTTTTTAGCAAACTCTAGTAGTATTGTATAATTTGAAAATGTTACAAAAACCACAAAAAAATCTTGCAAAAATTTAAAATCAGTTATGTTTATTGTGAAAAAATTAAATGAGAAAGTTTATTTTTTTAGTCTCAAAGAAAGATTAAACAGTATTTACAAAAAATTATCTTTTCATACTTTTTTAAAGTATCTTAGAATAAATGTAAAAGTTTACCTCTCAATTCAAAAACACTCTGCAAAATTCTAGGAGGTTTACAAAACAAATTCTTCACATAAAATTTGTTCGATAAACCTCCTATAACTTTTGAAAGCATTTATGAATTAAGGGGTAAACTTTTATATTTATTCTAAAATAGTATAAAAAAGTATTAAAATATAATTTTTTATAAACATTGTTTAAAAAAAGTATTTTTTCATTAATAAGATTTTAATAAATAATACTAAAAAAATTATTTAGCAGATTTTCAGCATATTTTTTGTATTAAATTTTGCAGATCTTTAGCATAATGAATATAATAAAAAATTGCGATTTTTTAATTTAGCATATTCTAAGCATATATTTTTCATTTTAGGATTTAGCAGATTTTAGCAGAAATTTTTTAGGAATCTAGCATATTTCCATCTAAGAGTTCTGGCAACACTGTGTTGCATACTTTAAATATTGTGCTTTGCGTGTGTCACGTTTAAGGCTCCTCCTTTTTTTGCAAAAGGAATCAGATAGAATTAAAACATAATAAATAGTGGGGAAAGTAAATCGCGAATTAAAAATAATTAAAGGTTTTCGTGTAGATTGACAAATTAACTTTAAAGACAGGATTATTAAATAAAATATAATTTGTTATGAAATTCTTACAGATTTGTATCGAAACTTAAAAAAACCTTAGTTGTTGAAAGCAAAACATTTTTTTAGTCTAAGGCAAAGCCAGGTGTTAGAGAAAACTGGAAGAAATCATACTTGGGGAAAACAATTCAGGCATTGTTGTAGCCTACACCACTTCATGGACTGAGTATAATAAGTTTGTGCTGATGTTTGTAACACCAAAAAATAGTGGACCTAGACCCTATACATATAGAGGCCCCCCCCCCAAAATTGAATAGTTCGCACGATACAGGTCGCAAATACAAAGATATTTTAATGAGATTTAGTACAGTGATTCACATGGGCTCCCCTATTGATTTTATTTAGAATAAGTCCATGTTTAAACCCAATGCCCGTATCAAAAGTTTTCTTACAAATTTGTGAATTTAGTTTAGTTTTACAAAAATTAAATTTTTAGTGCAAAAAATATACTGTGGAGGGAAATGAAAAATAATTCGGTAAAGAGAATTTAATGCTTTTAGTCTCATTTTCACAATGTCCCGTTAGATACCAACTAAGACTTTAACTGACACATTTATTGTTGTTTCACATATAAAATTTGAATTTGACTGTTGATTAAATTTGAACTAGACATTTAGTAATAGGGCTTTAACCCTTAAATGCATGATCTCTTCGATTTTAACCATTTTTTTATATATGATTTCTAAAGGCGTGTACAGTTCAAGAAAAATACAAAAAAAAATTATTTTTAAAACGTGTATGAAAAACAAAAAAAAAATCTATAAACTATAATTTATACATTTATTGTCGCCAAAATGAATTTTATTGCGAGAATACCACTTTAAATATTTAAACAAATATTTTTGAATATTACACTTTTTGCAAAAAAACGCGTGTTTTAGATTTTTCACAAATATACAGAGCAAAACCAAGATTTTTACTCTAACTGTTTAAAAATTCTGCGCTAAACTATAGGAACACTATGTACAGAAGGGGCCCCTAATGCCCAAAAATGCAGTTTTGTGCATCAAGTGGGTTTTTTTTATTAAAAAACCGGTATGTTGCCAAATGCTTACACCATGCATTTAAGGGTTAATTGTTTAAACTTACTTCACAATAAAATCAAATTCAAAAAAGTTTTGAATAATTATAAATATTAAAATAATAAATAGATAAATAAATTTCATTGAAAATACAATTATCTATGTACACTGAGAGAAGTATCTGCATGATATTAATGAATTTTTGCATACAACCAATGAAGTTTCACTGGAACTCGTCCATTAAAATTTTTCATTGAATTATTAGAATTTTTCATAAAATTTTGAGAAAAATGTCCATTTTATTTATCGAAAGTTTCATAAACTCAATGAAAAAGTTTTATTAAAACTGGATTCATAAAATATATTAAGCTTTTTAATCAAATCTAAGAAATTTTTCATATATTGTGTGAAGAAAACTTCATTATTTTGCTAAAAAATTTCATTAAAACTCGTCCGTCAGAATTCCCTCTTTGTAGTAAATACGAGTAATATGTATACCTGATATAAACAAATGACATACAAACATAAACAATAATTTGCGATGAATTAAAAATGTTACAACTGAAGTTTGTTTATATTTTAGCTTTTTATAAAATGTTGTTTAAATAATTACACATCCCAACAAACATGGCAATACAAAGAAGATAATTTTAAAATATACACAGAAAAAAAATTAAATCAGGCAGATTTAATTTTTTTCGTTTCGTTCGTTTACTCGAATTTCTTACTACTTTTACTACAATTGGAAAGTTTTGTTTTTCAGCAATACATTCTTGGCATCATCAGCGGCCCTATGTTCCACTGGGAATTAAAGGATTAAATATATCATATCTTCCAAATGTTTGCAGGGATGGCGCGTTGAAGGGTTTTCATTAAATATTTTAAATCAACCAAAAGTTTCAAAAATCTTAAAAACATATTTAAATTGACTAAAACAATTGATAGTGACCATGAAGTAAGATTGGAGCTTAAGCTATTCCAAAAGTTCCTTACTTTGGTCCAAGGACGCACAGGATTCCATAAGGATACCTTTAAAGGACATCACCTTAACTTCAAAACGAATGGACGGATTTTTCTGAAATTTGGTAAAAAGAATATATTTGGTATAGGTAGCAAAGTTTATAAGTTTGAATAATATATATTGAAGTTTTGGTGCGTTTTCGCTCAATTTCGCATTTTTCGAAAAACGAAATTCGCTACAACCTCTTAAGTAACAGCACAAAAAATGTAATTTTTTTATTGCAATTACATCTTGGTAAGAGAAATAATTTGTGCCTAAACCTAGTAATTTTTTGCGCTAGTTTTCGAGATTCACCCTTAAACTAATTTGGCCCATATCGCCTAAAGTAGGCAACGAAAAAAAATTTTGTAGAAGAACTTATTGTTTATTTTTCGTGAGGAACACATGGTATAAATTTCATTGCAAAAAAGCTTAGGCCGGTTAAAGGGTCAATAAGCCAAATTAGAGAGCCAAATTACACTAAACCAAAAATAGCGGTGAAATCAACTAAAATCCATATTAAATTGATGAATGGGTGATCACCAGCGATGCTAACTTTGACGATTTGTCTCCATTTTGACGATTTTTGAAATAAAATTTGATGAAATAACGATTGACGATTTTACAAAATTTCATATATGAAAAATGACGATTTTTTAAAAATTAAATAGTTTTTATAGTTTCTTGCTTAAAGTATATTTTATTAAAAAATTTAAAAGATTTAAAATTAATATTTTGGAAAGAATTCCAGAATTTTGTTATTAAACTCATTGATAGTTTTGAATTCTACTAAATCAATGTTTTTCTTAAAAGAATTAAAATATTTTTTAAATTTGTGTTTATTCGACCTTTCAACTTCTAATTAAATAAAATATTCGAGCTCATAATAACAACTGGCCTCGAGTTCGAATATTTTATTTAATTAGAATTAAAATATTTTAGACCGAACGAAACATAAATTGGTAACAATTCGTTATGCAATCAGTTTTATAAATTTCAAAATTTTTTGGTCTGCAAAATTACTGTTTTCCAATTCCAGTTAATTAGTAGGAGAGTACGGTGTAATGTGAGAAGTTATTCTGTTACCACAGAGTTCCAAGACCTTCAAAATAAACTAAACAAATATTATTGGTACATTTTGAAGCAATATCAGGTTTATATTTAACCTCAAATTACCCTATTGAAATAGCCAGTAAAAAAGAAATGATTATTGAGACAAATTTTTACATAAAAATATAAAACTGTTACAAATAAAGTAAACCTTTTCCTTCTGTCATTCAAATATAAGGATTTTGTGTTGACGAATTTTTGACGATTTCACATTGATAAAATCACGATTTTGACGATTGTTTTTAACCAAATAGGACGATTTTTCACCAAAATGTGTTGGCAGCACTGGTGATCACTATATTTACAACCAACAAAACCTATCCGTCAATTTAACATATTGTTTAGTAAATTTGCATTTTGACGTTCGACTACTTAATGTGGTGTTATTTTGACAAAATATCGTCAAATGTATTAACCAAAATTAGTTGCGGTAACAGTTGTATTTCATCAAATAGAATAACTATTTTGTTGTTTTTCCCAACACATTTTGTTCAATTCAACAATGCGTTTTGTTCAATTAATTTATATTTTATCGATTCATTTATATTTTTTAGATTTATATTTTATTATTTATTATATTTTATCAATGTAAAGTCTAAACAAAATCAGTTAATTTGATAAAATATAAAAAAAAAAATTAAATATAAAATTGAAATATTAATACTTATGTACACACTCAAAACTCAATTTTTAAAACACTTGAAACACATGTCCAAAAAAGTATTTTATTTAATATTTTTAATAATTAAAATACATTTTATATTGAAATAAATAGTTTACTTCACAATAAAAGAAAATAATTCAAAGACAGAGAATATAAAATATAATTGCAATATTTAAATTTTACAATTCACATAATACTCGTAACTATAAAATATGTATGAAAATTTATATTAATTAAAATTAATAAATATTCACTGAACAATTCACAACAAGTCACTAAATTTAATTTGTTGATTTATTAATATTTCAACCATTACACGCTTATATGAGGAATGACGCTGCAAAACTAACCACACTAAATATTTTTCTACAGATTTAATACGTTTTTCAAATTGAAGAACAATTTTATTAAATTAACTTTACTGACTTTTTCAACAAAATTTTTTGGACTTAACAAATACAATTTTGTTAACTACTTGACAAAAATTTGTCAAAACAAGAATTGCTTTGTGGAGTATTTTTGCTGACAGTAAGTATGTGCATTTAAAAAAAACAGTTGATTGGAAAAAAAACATATTAATTTGAATAACAATTTGTTTCATCAAAAAGTAACAAAATATTTATGTTGATTTCACTTACTACTTTTGGTTCAGTGTACCATCTAAATGATAAATCGGCGATATTTTAAGGAATTTATTATTGCCAAACTATATTCTGGAAGAAAAAACCAGAGATATTTTAGAACATTTATTATAGCGATAAAAATAAGATATTTCAGCAATACATTCTTGGTATCATATCTTCCAAATGTTTGCAGGGATGGCGCGTTGAAGGGTTTTTATTTAGTTATATGTATTTTAGATCGTGTACATAAACAGTTTCTTTTGTTTAGAACTTGCAATGTTTGTTGAATTAAAAAAAAAAAAATTGGACACCATTTATGACAGACAACTTCAAATGTGTTGTTTAAATATATATTTATTGTATTTTTAAGCATATTTTATATATATTTATTGCACAAAAAAATAAATTTGCTGATATGAGCATATAAAAAAGTGTGGGAACCAAAGTAACTCAAGAAGGCAATATACATTTGTAACGAACTTTTTAAGGTTGACTTAAAACTAAAACGTAATAATCAAATTTATTTTGCTGTTAAATAAATTTTTAGAATTTTCTTTTTAAGCTTATTATAAGTAAATTTGCGGTCAATTGGACGCCTGTTTGAAAGACTAATAAACGCAACCGTTTTGTAAATTAAAGCCTAGAGTTTTTGTCTGTAATCCTTGACACGCAGCCAATTAGATGAATAGAATTTTGAATGTTTGTTTTTATATAAGGGTGTTACTAAGGGTTACACAAAGCTTAAGCAAGTGTGTAAACTTATTTAAATTTTTCTAAGACTTTGAACACTCTTACCTTATTCCTGTCAGTGCATACACCCAGAAAACAGATTCAGTTCTGATAACCGCATTTGTAGCCAATCGCATGGTTCGGTTGTGGTAGCCGAATTTTTCAGTTGTGGCAACAGAAAACCAATTGAGATAGGACTAATTTGACTGTGGAATTTCAGTTGTATTAAGAATAATTCGGTAGCCACAACCAAAAAATTCATTTGATGCAACTGAGCCATTCGATTGGCAACAAATGGGGTTGTCGGCACCGACTTTTTTTCGATACAAAATAAGAAGAGTGATTTAACAGAGGTTTGGTGAGTTGGTACCTCTTTTAATTATATGCTCGTTGGTAGTACTTGATTGTGAATCGACCTTATATAACAGGTATGGGCACACAAATGGCTTGACGGGCCAAATTTAGGATTTTACAAACTTACCGAGGGCCGCACCAATTAATACATTACTCGACAAAAATGAATTTTTTGTACAGGCTTCTGCTAAAATCTTTTTTTGAGTATTTTGGTTTCTTAAGCCCGGATCTAAAGTCAAAAACGGTCCACTGAATAGCCTTCGAGTTGTGGGTCTTTCTTTTTTATCCCCTCACCCAGGAAAATACTTTATGAGTCAATGTTGCGGAGAAGTACATCAAAATCTTTTATATTTTTGTAATTTTTTATATTTTTGATCCAAATATATTTAAAAATATAAGGCACAGACTCAATAAATGTTTTTAAAATATTTTGCCCTCCATAATACGAATCTGAAATCAAAAAACTTTGTCGAATTAATCTTCGAAAATATAGTTTTCGTTATTTCAAAAAAATTTGGTTTAAGGTTTTTACCACTTTTTCAAATATTTTTAAATTTACTTATTGGATTTTGATCCCTTGACTGATAACCCCGGCAGAAAATTTTGATACTTTTATGAGGGTTCTTATTTAGTAAGTCAAAAGAAAATTATTCAAGCAAAGCACATATTTTTTTTATATTTTAAACTTCTTTCTCAAAAATTACGCATTTTTTGGATGAAAATATTACTCTTAGTAAAATGAATCATGAAAGCCACAACAATTTGAGGCAATTTTTTAAATCCAAAGATGATTCAGAAACGACCCAGAAATGTAAATAAATTTGAATATTTTGTGAACAATTCAAAAATGATATCATATTAATCAAAAGTTTAATATCATATTAAAAAATTGGGTTAAGGCGGAATTGTTTGCTTTAAAAGCGAGATAAAAATTCGATTATACCGCCTTAAAAACCGGTATAATCCCGTCAAAAGCGGAGTGGTTGTTCAGGTTAAGTACACTAATAGAAAAAAGCCTGTAAAAAGTTTTGCTAAAGCTGCTAAAAATTAGTTAAAAATTACCTTGAATAGAAAACTGCTGAAATAAGCAGATTTTCTTTGCTAAGATAAGAATAGCAAAAATAAAGCTGTTAAATATATGGAATTTTAGTTTTATTTGAGCTAAATTTTAGTTAATTGAAATAAAAATTTACTCTGGTAGAATCAGCAACCAATTTTGCTAAATATTAGTAGAATCAAAAAACTCCAAAAAATTTTAATTGTTTTAAGAGAATAAACATCTATTTGTGAAATCAGCAGTCTACTATTTGTCACCAATATTTCTACTGATTTTAACAGGATGACTATTAGTATGTTTAAGAGTTTATTTTTGCTCTTATAATCTTACTAACATTTAGCAAAAACCTGCAAAAATTTTGCTGCAAAGTTACTTTTAAATAATAACCATGTAAAAATAGCAGAAAAAGCTAGTAATTGTTTTGCTATTTTCCCAGGTTTATTTTCGTTAGTGTATAAATAAAATTTTATTGTGTCTAAGTGTTTTACCAAATTTAAGTGCTTGAAGGACAATTCCCACAAGTAGATTTTAGAGATCCTTACGAGGCCTGTAGAACAGCCTTAAACATTTCCTTAAATGAAAGGTAATTTTTTTGAATTCAAACTCATAAAAAATTAGAGAGTATTTCTATGCCATATTGAGCCATAAAGTATTTTTCCCAGGCTTAAGGTTTAAATAAAGAAGAAGGAATCTTCCACTTAATATTCGTATATTGGAGGCGAAAATACTTTGAAAAGTTTTATAGGACGTCTGTGCAAAAAAGTCGATATTTGTTGATTTAAATTCTAATTTTAATTTTTTTTTTATTTAATTAATATTTTTTTTAATTAAAAAATTTTTTTTTATTGTTTTAAAATTAATGAAGGGCAGCACGAAATTGGCTGACGGGCCGCATGCGGCCCGTGGGGCCGCATTTGCCCATGTATGTTATATAAGGAGACTTTCAAAAATCAGTGGTTCAATAACGACAGCAACTTGAAAAAATGTAGCGAAGGATACTTCTTTTTTTCCGTTATTACTTAGTTTTAAAAATTTTCTTAACACTTAAAAATAATAAAAAATATTAAAACTGTTTATTTTTTTTGATAAAATCTTTAAATATTGTTAGTAATATTATTTCTTTAAAATCCTGGAATTTTTTTTATTTTGTTATCTTTCTGCAGTTAGTGACAGTTTAGCTTAATGCTGACAGTTGCAATATGAGACCCTTTATTTGTAACTTCTCTTTAGTTTTATATTATGCTGTTGCTACTGCTGCTGCCTTTATTGTTCGTCTGTTGTCTGTCTCCTAGTAGCATCAAATTTCAATTAGAGATAAATACAGGGATTTTTTCATTCATATTTGTATGTTGAAAGTATGTGCAAGCATAACGAATTAAATGTAGATATTGTTACAAAAACAAATCATAGATTTCCACTATAAAAAAAATGTCAAAGGAATTTTTATAATAAAATTAAGGCTACTGGTTACTACATGGATTTAAAATAATGTTGGAAAAAGACGACAATATATTTTGTAAAGGTTTTTAGATATTTGGCCTGTAGAAAATTAAATAAAAATTCAAAATACTTAATTAGTATGAAAGAGATTATTTCTTTTAAGGATTATGTAAGATTTTAGTTTGATAAACATTTTCGTTTAATGAAAAAAATACTATATTAGGGCCAATTTTATAGACAGATTTATCAACGATTTTTTCTAAAATTTTATTTAAGTATGAAATTTTCAAACAAAATTTCTAACTTAAGAAATATTTAAAACAAAAATCATACTTAGTTCTGACTATAGTTTTCAGTGTAGCCACTTTTTGAATAATTATTCAAAAACGGGACTGATTACACATTCTATGGATAATTTTTAGAGTTGTGTCGTTCATGAACGAACTAGTTCATTTGAACAGTTCATTTCATTGAACGATATGACATGGTTCACCATTATTCGTTCTTTTCATTCAATCGTTCATTTCGTTCTTTTTTTTAGTCATAGAAAATTTGTATCCCTTTCTTATTAATTTCATTACAGAATTAAAAGTTTTTCTTAATAATTTAAAATTTTTAATGAAATTGTAATTTTCTGACGCTATTAGTCTATGCACAATAAAATTAATATAAACATGTAACATGTAGTGCGCCAATAAATTGTCGAACGAACGACACCGTTCACGAATCACTGTTCAGACACAGCTCATGACAAAAAAGAACGATACCAAAAAAGAACGATTGAACGATTTGAACGAACTAGTTCAATTAATTTTAATGAACGATAAGACCGAGTCGCCAAAAAGAACGATTAAGCCAAACTGTAATAATTTTTGATTAAAGACATTTTTGTGTAGTTTTTTGAGCAATTTCCCTTTTACTGAAAAATTTACAAAATTCCATGGTTTCAGTGTTGCCATAACGGCGATTTTATCGTCAGATCTAGCGATTTCATTTCGTCCCTAGCGGGAAAAATTGCCTTGTGGCTATTAGCCAAAAGTCCAGCGATTTTTTAATAGCCGAAATATAATTTTTAAAAATCGGTTTTATATTGAAAAATATTATAAAATTCGCATATTGATATTCTTTTATTATAAAAAAAAATTTCTTAAACGATTTTAGTAAAAAAAATTTCTAAAAAATGCACATTTCAATAAAATATGGGTATGTAGTTTTTCACTGCACAACGCTCTCTATTGAGTATTTTAAATACTTACATTATTTCAATGAAAATCAGGATTCATAATTTGAAGCTTAAGCACCGTAAGTGGTTTTTCACGTGGAAAAATTTCACTCGAACTTTAAAGGCCTTAAATTGCAATTTAATTTATAAAAATTAAAAATTTTTTTAATTTTATAACAAGGACACAATCAAAATAAACACAAAATGTCACTCTTTCCCAAGAAAAATAATAGTCTTGTACATTAAATTTCCTTGAAAACAAACTCTACACAATTTTCACGTGAAACTCATTGTCGTGAAAAATATTTTTTTTTTTATATGGAGCATAACAGTTTTTCCACGTGAAATCGAAACAACTTACGGTGCTTTAATCGTAACATTTTTCATTATTTAAAAGTTTATAACACTTCTTATGAACATATTAAAGACATTTTTGAGTAAAAAACTCTTTTAATTACCATTTCTCAAGAATCTAGCGATCAAATCGCTAAATTTTTGAACTGTTTATAAATCTAGTGATTTTCTAATGATTTTTGGGTCTGTTCTAGCTATTTATTTTGAAAATTTGTTGGCAACACTGCAGCGGATATACAGTGTGTTCCAGTGTGTTCGTTTACTGGAAATTCTTGCTACTTTTACTATAATTGGAAAGTTTTGTTTACTTTTTGTATTAAATTTTTCCAGCTGTAGTAAAAGTAGTAAACGAACAAGCTTACCAGTTGTGTATTAGTTAAATACGATCTAAGTAGAGACTGTTAAAAAAATTACCTGAATTAAAATATGAGATATGAAGTTAAACTCTGATTTTTTTATATTTAATAAAAACATCAGAGTTTATAAATAAACATTTAAATTTTTTATTGTGAATTGAACTGAGGTGTAAATCAACTAGTACAGTACTGGTGCCAAAGCGTCATTTCAGAACTAGTTTAATAAATTTCTCATAAGTACCAGTTCTGTTTTTCTTCCTAAAACAATAATTTTGAACAGAGTCACTTCGGAACTGGTTCCGCGAGTGGCACATTAGTACAAATTTTGCTTCTTATTTTTCATCCCTAGGCTGCATTCACACCTAATTCTTAAACACGTGTTTAGCTAAAACACGTATTTTAGCTCTTTATTCTACAACAGTTCTTTATTCTTTTACACTCGTTTTAGCGAAACACGTGTTTAAGATTTAGGTGTGAATGCCGTTTTAAATGGTAATTTTAAAACTAGTTCTACAGCTAGTACCAAAGTGGGAGTTTGGCGACAATAACCCAGTTGTTTGTATGGAGAGGCGGTAGAACTCGTACACTGAGAGAATTATCTGCATGATATTAATGAATTTTTGCATTAAAATAACAAAGTTGCACTGGAACTCGTCCATTGAAACTTTTCATTGAATTAATGGAATTTTTCATAAAATTTTGTAAAAAATTTAATTTATTAAAACTTTCATACACTCAATGAAAAAGTTTCATTAAAACCAGATTCATTCATAAAATATATGAAGCTTTTTCATCATATTTATGGAATTTTTCATTTACTTTGTGAAGAAAACTTCATTAGTTTACTGAAAAATTTCATAAAAACTGGTCCTGCAAAATTCCCTCTGTGTACTAGTTGTCTGGTTCATATAAACTAGTACGTAACTAGTTCTAAACTAGTATTTTTTCTACTGGGTATATGCAGGGAATAAAAAATGTGATTTTCAACAGAAAATTTATAAAAATTTGAAAAATTGTAGGTGTAACACACATTTTTCTTAACAACTTTTGCCACCTTTAATTTAAATAATTTTTCATGATCAAAATATCTCTGAAGCGGCCTATAGACGCTTAAGCATGCTGTCAAAAAGTACAGCAATTGACATGTTATGCCTTGTTTGATGAAATTTACAAAAACAAATACACTGAATCATCAAGCCAAGCTATACAGCATGCCTGATGGTATGTATATAGGCCCCTTAAGCAATAAATCAGATTTTAAAAAGTATCGGTTTTTCAAATTCGAGTTTGTTAGTAGTTTATAATGGAGAATCAAGGGCAATGGTACAAAAAAATTATTGAAACTATTCAAAATAATCCATTGTGGACTTATTAAAGAATTGCAACAGAAGTACGCGTGACCAGGCAATGTGTTTCCAGAGCAGTCAAAAAGTTCAAAACGGACCTAATAATTGAAAGAAAGCCTGAAACGGGTAAAGCAAAAGGAACTAGGAACGAAACCAACGCGAAAAAGGCGGAGTAGCTATTGAGGGCGATTCCAAACATTTATGGCTGCGAATTGGCACAGCGCGTTCAATGCTCGGAGACTTTTGTGGGCAGAGTTAAGCTTATAACATTTAAAGTTCAGAAAGTTCCGGCAGAGAAATCCTAAGAACGCAAAAAAAAACGAGTAAAACTTTCCAAACAAGTTTTTTCAAAACTTTGGATGTTATGTAATGGACGACGAAATTTATGTTTCCTGGTCAGGAATTTATGTGGTGGATAGTCGAAGCAATGTTCCTGATGAAATCAAACGAAAAAACAATCGAAATTTCTTAAAATTTTCCTAGTATGGCAAGCCATTTTTACGAGTACCCACAAGTACTGGCAAAAAGTGCTTTCCCATTCCCAAAATGATAACATCATTAGACAAAAGGACCGGAAAAGCACTGGAGGAACAAAATTGTTCAACGTTGGCAAAACCAATAAATAGGTGCTATGGAAATATATTTTCCAAAATAAAATTTAAAGAAAGTTCATATCTATTTTTTTTTGGTCCTCCCGTGTTTTGAACCCAGTCCGTCAGATTTGCAGACGATTGCTCTACCTATTGAGCTAACGAGACATATAAAACTTGGTGGCTAAACACATAAATGAGTGATAACAGCTGGACAACTACGAGTACTGGCTGTACTAAAATTCTAGCACTTGCAAACAGTTTTTTGGAACTAATATGTCAGCGTTAGGAGGGCAAAAAAAGTTGGTCTTAAAGTAGCTTTTCCACAAACAAAAAAATTGATTTTATAAAACAAAACGATTTTTTATTTAAAAAAATTTAAAAAAAAATATTTGCTTGCAACCGGATTTGAATTCGGATCCTTCTGACTACAAACCTTTTTAAACGAAGCGTCAGCATTTTTATAAAATCATTGCTCTACCAGTGAATTGATTTTTGTACCGCTGGCAATTTCGGACTAGGTAGTACTGGAAAACCACTGGTTGCAAACCTTGGTATATCATTCTAAGCCCATCCTTTGGCAGTGATTTTTTTTATAAACCACCGAAATTTTTGTAAAACAGATACTGGCAAAACTGGACCAGAACTGCGGCCAGTTGAAAGATACTGGGCTCTGGTGAAAAGAGAACTAAAGAAGACACATCACACATCATTACCTACAACCAATACTAATTGTAATATGTAAAATGACACAGAATATAAATCTATAGAAAATGCAACAACAAGTAGTTATTCTCTGTATTTTAATTTATTTCAATCATCTTTTCTTCAACTTTTTACACTCAGAGAACTATGTCGGTAAAATTAACTGCATTTGGAATTAAAAAACTGTACGAGTAGACTGCAATTGCATTTGAATTAACTGTAATTGCAGTTATTTTTAATTGCAATTGCAGTTATAATAACTGCACTACCACTTAATTTTAAATGCATTTGAAGTGTACACTTTTTTAACTACAATTAATTAATTTTACTGACATAATTCTCTTAGTATATGTATTACACTTCTTAATGGCGCACTCCTTATTTGTATTATTTTAATTTGGAAAAGTTACTTCTAAAACTGTTTGTGACTTCCTAAGCCCGAAGAATCCACTATTCTGGCATCTGATAAGAATTAAGGGAAATCATGTCAAATCTACTACTTTGGACAGCGATGGGTAGCGTATGAATCAGGCTTAAGGCAAGAATAACAGTTTTCAAAACTTTATTAAACCCGGAAGTTGGTCAACCAAATTTCATAATCGACATTATACGTATAAATACTTTTCCAAATTCTAACGCTAATCATAGCAAAAGAAATATCTACAAGAAAAAAACTTACAGAATTAAACACAAAAATTAAAATTCCTAAGAATTTTTAAATAAATTTGATACTTTGAATGGCAATTGCACTAAAATGACAAACAATTCATGCAAAATAGAACAAGAGATAAACAAAATAAAAAATATATATGTAGAACTTTACTTAAAATTGGCAAATAAACAACTTTTAAATAACAGCAATGATTCAATAGAATCAGAGCAAAAAGTTTTGAAAACAAAAGGCTTTTATTTCGACAAAAACCAATAGTTTCAATTACAATAAAAAAAAAATTTGAAAAAATAAAATAAGATGTGGGAGAAAGTGCTAATTTAGTTTTCTTGTTAAATTAATCAATAACAAATTAGGTCAAGGTTAGTTTAGGGAAAAATAATAGGTACTAATTTTCTAAAATACATTTTTTTCCAAAATATACGAGGGACATTCGGAAAGTTTTTGCAAAATGTCATTTCAGCAGATTTTTTACTCAAAAATTAATCTTTAACTTAATTAATCCTAAAATTGGATAGCAGCAACAACTTCTCCAGCCAACACTTGGTATCCAACTATTGAAAGCGAATAAAGCGCATCATAATGTGATAATTACTTGTGAAAATGGAGAGAAAACAATAGGATTAAGAGAGGAAACACTCTCATTGAAAAATAAATTGCTCAAGTATTAGTTAATTATGGCTCTTCTGATTACAAAACATACACTGTGTAGCACTGTTGGTAAAAGTGGCACAAAAGTGCCATTTGTGGCACTATTGAATGTTCAATGGCACCTTGGCACTCTCCATAGAATTTTGGCACTTTTTACGAAAATTTCTATATAATTTGATAAAAGGTCGATATCGCTGGTTTTTCATTAAAAGCCACGCCTATTAAGAAGGGGTAGCAAAATTAAAAAAACAAATGCTACACTAAAAATATCTACAAGTTTTTGGGCCACCTTCCAGTTCTTCGGGGACAATTTAATCATTATTTTGATATTTAAAAATAAAAGCAACGGGGATAAAATTAGAAAAACTTTAATTGATTCTATTGTATTGTCAAATTTAATTGTAAAATTTTTTGAAAGTCTTGGACCTGCTAACTTATCTTAAAATAACGGAAGTTTAGTGCTTTACTATAGTTAAGAATGGCATTTTTTATATTAAAATATTATATTAAGTTGCCCGCCTTTTTTTTTGTCTTTTTACTTAACCCTTAAATGCATGATCCCTACAATTTTAACCATTTTTTATATATGATTTCTGAAGGCGTATACATTTCAAGAAAAATACCAAAAAAATTTTCCAAATAGCTAAATTGTGATTATTTTAACGTGTATGAAAAAAAAGAAACAAAAAAAAATATATGAAATATTAATTATACATTTATTGTTGCCAAAATTAATTTTATTGCGAGAATACCACTTTAAATATTTAAACAAACATTTTTGAATATTGCACTTTTTGTAAAAAAAAACGCGTGTTTTAGATTGTTCACAAACATACGAAGCAAAACCAAGATTTTTCCTATAACTGTTTAAAAAATCTGAGTTATAGTTTATAAGAGCACTTTGTGCAGAAAGGGCCCCAATGCCCAAAAATTGAGTTTTATGCATCAAGTGGCGTTTTTTATTAAGAAACTGGTATGTTGCTAAATGGCTACACCATCCATTTAAGGGTTAAAGTAACTAAATGTATATATATTTGAAATAAAAGCCGAACATATTTTTTTTGAAACATAAAATGTTGCTTAATTTTTTTTTTTTTGGCACTTTTTAAGCTTTTGTGGCACTTTTTTGGCATCATTGAGGCACCAAACGAAAATTCTCAAATACCATCACTGCTGTGTAGGCTGTGATTGAAATAACTTCAATTCAAATAACCGCTATGCCGACCGTGGTGTATCTAGTTAAGAGGTGATGCTACGAGTCATAGCATAGGCTGCCGGTTCAATCCCCGGTCATGCCAATACACAAAAAGTTTTTCATATAGAGACAAATTAACAATTAAGAATTACTTTGATCAATTGACACATAAACTAACCTCAGACGAGTCTTTGCAGTCTGGTGATTCCCTTGTGTCTGTTAAATTTTTCAATAAAAATGTTTTCTTCTTCTTCCTATATATCAGCTCTAGAAAAAATTCTTTAGTAATTAATTCTAATATTAATTACGATTGTCCTATGCGACGGTTACAAACACTTAACTAAAAATATTTAAATTTTAGTATTTTTAATTTGGACAAAGTCTGTTGATTTGGCTTAGAATCAGTCCTGTGTAGACCTGGTACCCGCATAAAGTTCCCCCATAAATGGACAATTTCGCTCGCACGCTACAAGTCGCAAATATTAAATATTATCATGCTTAAACCTGGTTCCCACACAGAAAGAATTTAAAAATTCTAATTAAATTTTTAAACATCTTCCTCATACCGTTTTTGTAAATACAAAAAAAAACTTTTTAAAAAGGCATCAACAATAGAATGTAAATCTAAAAAAACAATTTTTAAACAATTTTTATATGAAAAATAACAATTTACAAACCTTTGAAACAAAAAATTTTTGGCAATAAAATTTCAATAGACAAAAAATCTGTTTTTACAAATTCCATTGTTGGTGCCTAGTGTTTTTTCTGTGCATATAAAAGTCTTCCCAAAATTGGCTCCTTCATAGTCTACAGGTCGCAAATATTAAGATATTTTAATGAAATTTGGTATACATGGATCCACCAACAAAGTTCGTAATTTTTGTTTAGAATTGGTCCATATGCAGACCTAGTACCCGTATAAAGGCCTCTAAAAATGGGTTTGTTCGCTCGCTACAAGTCACAAATGCGAAGATATTTCATTGAAATTTAGTACAAGGAAAAAGCCTATTGATTTTAGATAGGATCGGTCCATATTTAAACCTATCGCCCATATGAGCTATATTTCCGATTTTCTCTTAAAGACAGTAAAATCAAAATTTCTTAAAGTTTTTCTAATGTTTTGATAATTCTTTTTTCATTTGACGCAATTTCAACACATTCGAATTCCGGATCCAAACATTAGTTGGCTTTCAACGAGACTGGTGTAGGGTATCGCATAGACGGTATGCCCGATTTCAACTTTTTCACTCGTGATACTACTCGTGATGATACTAAAGACTTTATGTAATGTTTAAGAAATAAACCACAGTTGTAATCAGTAGTTATTGTTCTTAACTGTAATTACGGTTGTTCCTCAATGGAAAAATACAACACAACTACTATGATAGTTACTTAAAAAACAACTAATGAAAAAACAACTAATGAAAATTATAAGCCATTTATAAATTTTAAAAGTGATTTTGCTTATGACAGTTTGC
Organism: Leucophora obtusa; assembly: GCA_949987735.1. Lineage (NCBI taxonomy): Eukaryota > Metazoa > Arthropoda > Insecta > Diptera > Anthomyiidae > Leucophora > Leucophora obtusa. Next base: position 16,161,636 of record OX465296.1, read on the forward strand.
AAATAAAAATTAAAAACTTTTATTGTATTTCCAATATACATTAAAAAAAAAATAATAACTAGACAACCGTTTAGAATTTTGATTCAACTTTTAAGTAGGATGAAGTTTATTTTATTAAAATTAATTTTTTATAATATAAAAAAAATAAATTTAAAAAATAGCAGTTTTTACCAATTTTACCAGTTGTTTTAAAAAATGTTTAATAAAAATTTGTCAGTGATTTTTACGACATTGTTAATTATATTTAATGCAATTGGTAGTAATTTTTAAAATGTTAAAAATAATTAAATTGTTAGTTATTTTACTTGCAGGCCTTTTCAACTGCATATTCCTTTGTTTTAACTGTTATTTTCAGTAGATTCTACCGACAAACTTTTTAAGTGTATTGTAAATAGACCTTGAAAGTAACTAGTAAAAAATCATATTCGCCCAAGGCCATATTATGGTTTCTATAATATTCCTGGGTTATTTGTGCAATACTCCGGGAAGCGGACCATCTCCAAATGAAATTGTCAAAAAAGCACACTCAAAAAAGCTTTTCGGTAGAATCTATTGAAAATGACAGTTAAAGGAAAAGGTATTTAAAAAGGCGTTAAAGGTACTTACCTTTCAAATAACTAAAAAATGTTGTTATTTTTAACTGTTAAAAAATAACCAACAAATGCATTAAAAATAACTAACAATGTCGTAAAATTAACTGAACCATATATAAAAATATTAAAAACAAATTTGAAAAACTACTGTTTTCTTTCAGTTATTTTTCTTTTATATTATTAAAAAAAACATGTTTTTCTTTCGATGACAAGAAAATGTAAAATTACTTTAACCTACTTGAAATCTAAAGTAAAAATTTCAAACGGTTCTCCAGTTATTACTTTTTAATGGATTTGAGATAAAACACAATTTTCTGTTTTTTATTTGCAAACTGAGAATATATCAATAATAACAAATATTAACTAAACAAGAATTTTCAAAAATTCAACGAAATTTTTTATTAAAAAAAACTAACAAAATCAACAGGTTACTGTAAAACTACTGTTTTGGTAGCTGTTTATTACAGAACTAAAAATAATTGATCTAAACAACGGAATACAGAACTTTTCGTTAGTTGTACAATACTTTCCCCTCAGAACCGGGCAGAATATTGATGTTTTAACTTTAGTTTTTAATATCTCCACTAAGCACCCGTAAAATGGGACATCACGAACAAAAGTAATTAAGCGAGTTAATATGCTGGTATGTAATTGAACACTTTTTTTGTGAAGTGTAGCATACAACAATCGCTTTTTAGACTGTTCCTGGAACTTCATAACCAGCGGCGTTTTGCAAAATCTTTTGGGATGCATCTCGTAGAATTTTTAAAGAATTTTTACTATAGAAAATTTAAAACCGGAATTTAAACAATATTAATCTGGTAGAGAACATGAAACCATGATGTAATGTTGAACAATAGTACATATAAAACAATAAAAAAGTAACCTGTTCCTTAGTATTTCGAAATACAAAAAAATGGCGTCTGTATTCCACTAAGTAACGCCTTCTTTATAAACAGGATATGAAAAAAAACATTTGTATCATTTGTTCGTTTATGTTATATCACAAAACTACCCTTAAAATGTTTCAATTTCCTTTCATTCCTACATTAAAATGTATGCTTGAATAGTAGTGCCATACAATTCGTCCGTTTTATTTGCTGTTAGCAAGTGAATTGTGAGTGTATGTGTTTGTCATTCATTCACAATGTTTAATTTTCATTTGTAGCGTAATTTAGTGTATGAGTAAAATCAGTTCAATTAAAACTTCGCAGGCGTGCGGTTTAAAATTCTTAACGTAACGGTTTGTGCTAAAAAAAAATATAACACACGATTTATATTATAGAAAAGTGATAATTTCTAAAGAGGCGACTAAAAATACTAAATCACAGATTAAAAAAATTAAAACAAAAAAGTTTTTAATCCCAAATTCAGTGTGCTAAATGTTTATAAGTGGCTTGTGTTTTTAAATGTTTGTTAAAAGTATGGATACTACTTTATCGTCATCCTTGAATGGTGGTGATTTAGATTCGACTAGTTCCGGCGGAGCTTCATCAGATAATTCTACAATTAATCAGGATAATATGCATTCACCTATTTCATATGGTTCATTGTTTTTAGCTAATCCGGGTAAGTACAATATTTACAGAACATCGTTGTGTTTTGGCTTTCTAAAGGTATTCCTCTTCATTAGTTTGGATATATAATTAGATGGAGAATATATCAATAGGCTAGATACATCTACCAGAATATTATATTTTATTCTATGAGTTCTTTTTGCTAAATACTAGTAAAATAAGAACAGCAAAAATGAAACTGTTAAATTTACAGAATTTTTAGTTATATTTAAGTTAACTTTTAGTTAATTGAAAATGACAAATTGTACTATAAAATCTGCAGAAAATTTTGCTAAATATTAGTAAACTAAAAATAGCAAATACAAACTGTTATATCTACAAAATTTTTGTTCTTTATAAGCTAAATTTAGTTGAATGCAAATAGCAGTCTATCCTGTTAAATTAACAGAAATATTTGCTAAAAAAAATTGTAAACTGCTGTTTTCAAAAGGCTCGATTTTTATTTGCATTAAAAAAATCGAAAAAATCGAAGATGGCGCGCAACAACTGTTCTAAGATTCAACAACTCGCGCAATTATAGTGTTGACATATTTGAAGCCCTTCTCTATTCCCTTTCCAAAGAAACCAACACGTTAATTAATAGGAAAATTTTCTCTTAAAAAAAACCTGTATGAATACATTTATGTCGGAAGCAATGGCAAGGCACTTTAACAGGTGGTATAACCCTCATTTTTGCATTTAGTTATATAAAACAAATAAAATGTCAAAAATTTCAACATTTTTATTTGTTTGCATTTAATCATATTTGGCAAATAAATGCATCCAACTGTGCAGTTAAGTTATTTATGAAGAAAATTTTAATTTTATCGACACTTTGGTTTCATGAAATTCGCATAAATTTCTTAAAATATTTTGTTTTTATAGAGAAATCGGATGACCGTTATAGTAAGCAGCATTGGCATTATATGATAATTGATTAATACCAATGAAATTGGGACTTAATGCATTTATTCGCAATAAGAATAGGTATAACGAACAAAAAAAACTAGTTTTTGTACATTTTTCACATATGCGTTTTGACAATTAAGAACTATCAAGAGCCAAGAACTAGGTACTTTTTGCTCAGTCTAAATGTAAAAGGTGTTTTCTAAGCCCGATAGAACTTACGAAATGGTTAACTGCCAAACGAACTGTCAAAATGCACCGCTTGGTGCGGTTTACACGCTGGTGGCATCATTGGACCTTATATCTTCAAAAATTAAGCTGGATCTCGCTTTACGTCAATGGAGATCGTTACTACACCATGATCAATGATTTTTTGTTTGAAAATATGGATGACATTGATCCGGGCGAGATGTGGTTTCAACAGGATGACGCTACGTGCCATACGGCACCGCAAATATTGACTTATTGAAATTAAAATTTGGCGATAAGTTGATTTCGAGAACTGGACCTGTCAATTGGCCTCCCAGGTCGTGCGATTTGACACCTCTTGATTATTTCCTGTGGGGCTACGCAAAGTCACAGGTTTATACTGATAAACCAGCAACAATTGACGCCTTGAAGGCCAACATTGTTCGTGTAATTCGAGACATACGGCCAGCAATGCTCGAAAGTGGCCCAAAATTGGACGTCCAGAATGCGCTTCGTCAAGATCGACAGCGGTGGCAATATGCCCGAAATCATTTTCAAATGTTAATGCCATGTATTGATCGTTGGAATAAAAAAAATGTTTTGGATTAAAATTTAATTTTTTGTGTTATTTTTTACAATTTAAAATTCTATCGGGCTGAAAAAAACACCCTGTATTAAAAGTAATGCTCTTCCCAGAGCTGTTATAAGGTATATTCAAAAATAACTTATCGTGTGACCAAAATGAAAAATTTAGCGTCATAATGACGCTATAACTTGTTACAATATTTATTATAAAAATTATCTGCATAAGCAAATTTTTCAGGAGTAATATTACGAAACAAAATACTATTTACTTGCATGCAAAAGAACTACAAAAACAATGAACAAGCTCTAGGAATGCTAAAGTTTAATATTATTTTACAGTTGGCTACAGACTGTAGTAAATTAATAATTTCAATAAAATATTTTCTTTATTTTAACCAAAAAGGTTATCGTGGTAATATATCCTGCAAGACAGTATTACATTTGGATAAATTTTCTCCGTATGCTAACGATAAAGAACTGGATCGTAGATTTCATGATATAACCAATGATTATGATAAATCACCACCACCTACAGCTACCACTAATCCAGTATACCCTAGTGGAATATTATTTGATAGTGGTGTCGGTGTGGGACCTCTACAAAGTGATCTCAATGGTAATACAAAAAATATTTCAAATAACGGTGAAATGAGTGTAGGCACAATGTCTTTATCTCAGTCACAACATCATGCGACAGCTACAGATGTTTTTAGTAATTTAAATCTTACCATAACGGGTTTAAATGGTTCGAGTTTACTAACAAATATAACAGGATCTCATAGTAATACGGGGAATATACAAAGGGATCGTAAATTTTTACAATTTACCACAGATCAGGTAAGTTAGAGACGTGAAAAATTATGTTAATAATTTTAAATTTAATGTATTTTTCTTCTTCTCCTTCCTTTTTCTTTTATGCTTAGATCCAATGTATGTGTGAGGCTTTACAACAAAAAGGTGATATTGATAAACTTACCACATTCTTGTGTAATTTACCCGACTCAGAGTTATTTAAATATAATGAAAGCGTTTTACGAGCACGTGCTATTGTTGCCTATCACCGTGGGCAATTTCATGAACTCTATAATTTACTGGAATCGCAATGTTTTCCTATAAAATATCATGCTGATTTACAAAATTTATGGTTTAAAGGTCATTACAAAGAAGCTGAAAGGGTTAGGGGTCGTCCCTTAGGTGCTGTTGATAAATATCGTTTAAGAAAAAAATATCCTTTGCCCAAGACCATATGGGATGGTGAGGAGACGGTGTATTGTTTTAAGGAGAAAAGTCGGAATGCCTTAAAGGATTGCTATCAAACAAACCGCTATCCAACGCCAGATGAGAAAAAGACATTGGCCAAGAAGACAGGTTTAACACTGACGCAAGTTTCGAATTGGTTTAAAAATCGTAGGCAGAGAGATAGAACACCACAACAAAGATCGTAAGTAAAGATTTTTCTATTTTTTTAAGTATATATTTTCCTTAAGACGCATTTGTCAATACATGCAAGTATTTAGCTTTCATATAAGAGAAATACAGGGTGATAAAAGTAACGGTAACGATGTAAAATAGTGCCAAATTATGACACGATTGAATTTCCATTAAGATAGTAGCAATTATTTTTCCTAGTTTTTTCAGTGTAAATATTAAAGGGGTTTCGAATAGAGACGGGTAGATATTAACATTAAATAAAACAAGTTGTTTGTGAGGTGTCAACTAATTTGTTGTTTTATTTGACATTATGTGTGGAATATTAGATCGTTTAAATGGCTGACGCGACTTCGCTGTGTGGCGCGCACACGATAAACCCAGTAGAATTTTTTTTATTTTTTGGTTGCCGAACCTAGGGGTCGCCTTTTCAAATTTTTTTTCATTGGATTTTAACTTTATAGCAAAACACTGGTGCCCTCGAGGCAAAAAATTGATATATAACACATTAAAATCTGACTTTAAATGCCGAAGCTTTAGCGAAAAATTAAAAAAGGCGACCCCTACGTTCGGCAAAAAAATTTTTTTTTTTAATTGCCTTGCAAAAATATTTTATATTGGAGGGTGTACGGCGAACTTTTTGTTTTGCGGTACGGTCTACTGTCCATAGATAAAGGCAGAAACTGGATCTAGTCTAGTGTGGGCGCTGTGGTGTAATGGTTAGCGCTTTGGACTGTTACACGTTAGGTTTCGGGTTCGATCCCCAACCAAGGCAACATCAATTTATGAGAAATACTAATATGTATGAGTTTTTTCTATCCCTCATACATATCGTAGCATCCTCCTTCGGTGTTCCCAAAGCACTTAACCCCACCGAAGTAAAATAATATAACAGGGCTATGAACTAAAAAGCTTCAACAAAGTTCGCCAACTCTTCAACAGATGGCGCGCAACAACTGTTCTAAGATGCGACATCTCGTGCAATTACAGTGTTGCCATATTTGAAGCCCTTCATCTTTCACCACCTTTCACTTCTTCTCTATCCCCTTTCCAAAGGAAGCAACACGTTAATTAATAGGAAGAATTTCCTGAGTGTTTCTTCCCTTAAAAAAAAGTCTGATTGAAAATTTAATGAGTTTATAATTTTTAGAGAAAAAAGTTTATTCTGCTTCTTAACATCAAACCGACTAGACTAAAAATAAATTTACTATAAAATTAGAAATAACTAAAGTAAAAAAACTAATTCAAATCAAATAATACTACAGTTATACTTCAGCAAAAACCATCTAGTTTTTGTACAAAACTAGTTTTTGTTTGTTTTTTTGTATGCGTTTGACAAGTTAAAACCAGGTAGTTTTTGTGCAGGTATAAATGCAGTATAAAATCCAATCGGGGTAAAACTTTTTTTCGTGCCTAAATTTGTTTCGTGTAATTATCAGGCCTACGTTGGGCGCCATTTAATTATATGTACTGCAAAGAACTATATGTTAGTGGAGATGGTAATTAGCTCTTTATCTCGAATCGGATTGGGAAACAGTCATTAGTAGCCCAATCTCATATCTAGGGATTTTAAAATCTTTAAGAACATTTGGAATCGGTTCTGTTCTGAATCCGGAATCTACATAAAAATCTTATAAAGTAACACATTCCGAATGGTTTTACTGTTATGTTATTCACTTCTTTGTATGAAAAATACACACCTAGAATAAAAATTAAATTTATATAATCCCTCTTTCAAAATAATACAGTTAAATACATAAATAATGTAAAACTGTTTTTTAAACTATCCAGCAAAATTTTCTGTTACAAAGAATACATTGTAGAATAGCTACTTTCCTCTGTAACCCATTCTATTGTCAATTCTAATATCGATAATTTTTGTTTGAAATTGAAGCAATGAGTTCTGGAATTACATCTATGACTGATTATCCGTCAGTTGTACCTTACATATAAGATCCATGGAGCGGGTTTCTGAATTAGTTCATGGATCAGTTGATGGCAAAAAATTTTCCTGGGATGCGTATTATAACATAACGTTTTCATTTTTTACAGATCGTTGGAAAACCTTACAATCTGTTACACACAACCTCTGAAGCAATTTTCATTAAATGGTCCACAATTAATTCAAATTGCAGCGTAAATGTCGGCATAGGAAAGATGCTGCCGTTCTAAGAAAAAAACGCGCTAGAAATAACCACGGACAGCGGCAATTGCAAGTTATCATGGATCAGATATAACTAAAAGATTTTAGGTCTCTCATATGCCTCTGCAAACTTAAAAACTCACTGCCAACTTAAAATACATTACTAAACAATGAACTAACAGGCTCCTAAATACGTTCAATTTATAATTTAAATAAAAAATAAAATATTTTAATATTTTTTTAAATTTAATGCATTAAAATAAAGAAGAGTCAGGAGAGTCGCAAAACTCTCTTTGTTAGCTTGACTCTTTAGAAAATGAGAGAATAATAATAACTGACGGCCTCACCGCTCGGCGGTGGTAAACACACATTTGACATTTGAATTTTTAAATGGTTGTAAATAATTTGAAATTTCATATTTATTTCTTTTAACTAACAATTATATTCACCATGATACAACCATACTAGGTAGATGCATTAGAACAACAAACACAACAAACAACAACAAACATGTAATCGGCTACTTTTGATACATAGCGAAAGCATACGAAAAAATCCCTGAACTGTCATAATAAAACCCTGAACTGTCAAACTCTCCCTAATGCATCTACCTAGTATGGTTGTATCATGATATTCACATTAACTGAGTTCTCAACTGAGGCTCACACATAGGTATTTCACCTGAGACTCAGTTGAGAATTCGGTAGCTAGTAACCAGTGTTGTCAATTTAGCCATTTTATGAGTAGATTTTGCCATTTTGAACACGCTTAGCCGCAAAAATTTAGATTTAGCTATTAGCCATTTTTAGAATTACATATCACTTAGATAAAGTTCCACCTGTTTTATTTCTGCGTGTATAACAAATTGGATTTTTCGATAGCACCGTTTACAGGTAATTAGGAAAATACCTCAAAAAACTTGAGTTTTTTTGAAATTTCAAAAACCGAGACTAATTTATAAACCACAACATTTTTTAAATTTCAATTGCTGATTCATAATCTTCTTTAAAATAAAGATCATATTTGAGAAATTTGCGCATACAAGGCAAAAACAAGTTCAATTTTTAATTACATCTTTTCAGAAAATTTGGAAATTTTAACTAAAATATGTATTTTTTTCTATACTTAAAAAAAAACCGCGAATTGCATAAAAGTTACTTAATTTTTTTAAGTTTTAATTTTAAATTCCTTTTCTTCAAATTAATTAAGACCAGATTGTTAATAGCCTACAGGTTAAGAAATAATTCAATTTAAAGTCAACTCTACTTTTTGTATAAATTACTTTAGAGATAAATTACTAATTCTTAAAAGATAACTTTTTGTGCTACCTCTAAATAAATGCGGATTTAGCTGAAACTTGGCAGAGAGTTTTTAGACATTAAGGAATAGGGGCAACATTGTGGAGACCGCGAATTCCAACTTTAATTTTTTTTTGGACAACTCTAATGTACATATATAAAAATTCATCTTAAAATCTGTCTATAAATTCTAAAATTTATTCGAAACAGCTAATTTCCAAGATTTTACAAATCTACTCTAACTAAAAAGTTTTGGAATTCATATCACCCCTGTGATTGTGATATTTTCTATTAAAATTTAATATTTTTTATTCTATTTGAATGATTTGTTCGTTAAAATACTGAATATTTAACGAATGTATTGCAAAACAAAAAACAAACAAATTAAAAGATCAATTTTACAACATGTTTTCATTTGCTTTGTCCGACTTCACGAACAAATAAAAAGAGGAAAAGTTGGGAGTGAGTGCGGTCTATAGACACTGTCTGCTATCAGTGTTAACTAGACCGGTTTTGACAATTTTTAACGTATTCTGGATTTCTACTGTCTAGATTGTTGCAGATAAAGCAAGTTATATACTGTTCATTTTTAAAAATTCGCTTTTAAAAAGTTTTTACAATAAAAAAGGCAATGCATTGATTAATGTAAATTGTTTTCTCCCAATTTATCCTGAAAATACAATACAACTTCAATACATAATTTTAATTCGAAATAAAAATAAAAATCATTTCTACATAAACTAAGGGCCAGTTTATAATTCAAGCATCAAATTTCATAATGCATAAAAATGTTGATTTTTTTTAACATAAAATAAACACTTTAAACAATATGATTTAACAATAAGTCAGAGGAGAAAAAAATAAAAATGCATAAATATCACACTTAACTCACAGTACTTAACATAAAATCTGGATAAAGTACAATAACAAAAATAAAATCAAAAATAGTTTGAAAAATTCCCAATAACTCATTAAAAAAACTAGGGGAAAAATAAGTCGGGCATGCCGAATATATTGTACTCTACACCACAGTATGATTTGGGTAATATTCCGGGAAGCTAATTAAATTCCAGAAAGTTAAGGGTAATTCACACGTCGAGTACCCATATCTACAATTCCCCAGTGTTGGCGATACGAATTGTCAAATTTTCATAAATTTTCTTTTGAAAATGACATCTCATAATCCTAATTCCAGGGCTATGGCATCACCAAAAAAATAAGTTATAATGAAATCATAGATGGCACTTTTTTCAGTAAACTAACATTTTTCTTTTTATTTTAAATTTAAATAAAAACAAACTAAAAAGCTAAAAAATCAAAGCATATCTCAAATTTTTTTAATCAAACAAACATATTTAGCGCTTATTTCCTTTTTATTTTGTGCTGTTTTTAAATATAAAATCTCTTACTCTTTGACATTCGCTGTCAGTATATGTAACTCATGAGAATGGCTTGCACATACGTGCTATAAATCAATACACAAAAAATATTTGAATGTGTGTAAACAAATTTGTTTGTTGACAAAAGAAGAAGAGTAAGATATTTATATAATCTATGGTTCTGATTTTTTATCTCTATAATTAACAGTCAGTCTCTGCCCAATTCTGTAAAATAGGTAGATACCTTGGTTGGCATACACTAACCCTAAAATACCGTTAACGATTTAAAACCCTATCAAAAGTCTACCGGTAACCTTAAAATACAACTAATGAAATAACTTAAAATACCATTAAACTTACAATAATACCCTAACGGCGGGTCTCATACTGTAGGTTTAACTTTAACTTAACTATAAACAAAAGAAAATGTCAAAAAAATGTACACCAAACAACAACAAATTTTTGGGTTAACTGTTAACTAAAGTTTAAACCTGAAGTATGAGACCCACCATAAGGATATAAGTTAATAATTCAATGTTAAATATTATCTAATAATTATATGTTTTTTTTTTAATAATGTATTTTCTTTAATTCATCCCTTTATAAAAATGTTAATCTAAAAATTATATTTCTATGCTTTAATAATAAGATATAATCTTGTTGCATAGAAAAGTAAATAAAGTCGATAAATAAATAAAATAAATACCGTTAACCTTAAAATATCCCAACAAAATAACTTTCTTTTCAATTCAATTTATTTAGTTTTTTTTCATTATAAGGACAATAAAGCCACATTCACAATGTTAGAGTACTCCACTCTGCTACTACAGGTTAGCTAATAGTTAACTCATAAACCCTCAGTATGAAACCTATCGTTAGTTTGTAAATAAAAATTTAGAAAACTTTAGTGTATCTCAAATGCATAAGAATATATTAAATGGAGAACCGTTTGGAATTTTGACTTCAAATATAAGGTTGTATGAAGCAATTAATATTAATTTTTTTCATATAAAAAATAACTGTAAAAATATTAGTTTTTACCAAGTTTGTCAGTTGTATTAAAATATTTGTAGTAAGTAATTTGTAAGTTGTTATTACAATACAATTGTGGTATTCATCTAACTGGATTTATGCACTCGTAAACCGTGTATTTTTGTAATCGCGTATATTTATAACTTCACCTGTTTATTTGAATGAACGCACCTTTTAAAACTATTCACATCTGAATTTTGCATTTAGTTACTTTTTCGATCTTTTCATAAATTAAACACAGAATTTTTTAAATTTGTATTATTTAAAAACAAATAAAACAGAAAATAAAAACAACACACAACAAATTCAAAATAATTTTATTTTTGACAATATTCAAATGTATGTATAAATACGAAAAAGTTTACACACAAAAATGTAAGCGTATATTTACCAGGGCTCGTAAACTAGTTTTGACATTAATCGAGTAAACTTGCAACATATACACTGTATACGAGGCGTAAATACTTTAAATGAATACCTTTAATGTTCTTATTTTTATTTGCAAACAGAAAATATATTTATAATAACCAGGGCAAGGAAGTTCATGCACTAAAAATCGTGTTTTATGTACATGAAATATGTATTAAAAATCGAAAAATATGCCTTTCTACTCTCATAAACAAAAGTCTGTTACACGCGTTCTGACTAAACTGCACTCATTTTTCTGTAATTTTTTTTAAAAAGTCCGTAAAAATAGGTCAAAATTCTGTTAAAATAACAGGAAATAGTACATGTATTTGCCCCAGCACAATTTTGACCTATTTGTACGGACTTTTTTTATGAGTGTAGCTGCCATACACTACGCAATAATATTGTGCAACTTTTGGTATTGTGGAATGAATTGTCAGTATGTATGTCATATTGAAAGTTTTTTTTTTTTTTTTTTTTTTTTTAAGAGAAGCAACACTCAGGAAATTCTTCCTACTAATTAACGTGTTGCTTCCTTTGGAAATGGGATAGAGAAGAAGTGAAAGGTGGTGAAAGATGAAGGGCTTCAAATATGGTGAAAGATGAAGGGCTTCAAAAATATTTGCAATGATATTGCGTAGTGTATGGTAACCTTAAGAATTTAAAATATGCAATTATTACTGACATATTTAGCATTTTTAATAAACCTTGTATAAATAGAAACCATATTTTTTATGTATGGAGTTTGACATTTAACTCATAAACATACCAAGTTTACACGTTTACGAGTAGAATACGAGGTTATGTGAAAACCCCTACTATGAATTTAATTTTATTAGTTCTTGTCTAAAAAACTCGTTTATACATTGAAAATTGCCGTTTATCATCGTCGGAAATTTAGTAATTGTGTTTTTCTAACTTTCCAATTTGTAATAAAAACAATAAAAATGAAACAAATATTTATGAATTTAAAGAAAAACATTTTTTTAAATATATAAATTGTGTACAAATTCAGTTTTAGTGAAATATGAAAAATATGCTTTAACAAAATGCATTTTTTGCTAAATATGGAAAATATATGGTTGATTGACAAAATATGCAACAAAATATGCCAAAATATGTATTTATGCCATTTTGTTGCAAATTTGTTGTTTCGCACAGATATTTAGTTTATGCTGTTCTCAAGTTAACGGCAACAAGCATGTATGTATGTATGTATGTATTTATTGAACATGATAATAACAAATATAAACTAAACAAGAATTTTTAAAAATTCATGGAAATTTTTATTTAATTAACGAAAACAAATATTTGCTGTAAAAATACTGTTTTGGTAGTTATTTATTACAAAATGAAAAATAACAGCTCTAGTTGTTTTTTTATACAACTGTCATAATAGTTGTTTCGTATTTTCCATAGAAAAACAACTGAAATTACAGTTAAAAACAACAAATACTGTTTACTACACAAACAGCAATCATGTAGTAGCTATCAAACTTTTTTGAGTGTACATTTGTGCAAAAGTTTCATTAAAACTAAATTCATAAAATATATGAAGATTTTTCATCAAATTTAAGAAAATTTTCATTTACATTGTAAAGAAAACTTCATTAGTTTACTGAAAAGTTTCATTAAAACTCATCCAGCAAAATTCTTTCTGTGTACCGACAAACGAAAAAAGCAATAACATTTTCGTAATTTTTCGAACTTTCAAAAACACTGGAAAAAAGGGGTAAAAATGAGCAAAAGTTGGACCAGGATTTTTTTTTTGCCTAAAATATGCACTATCTATTCATTCGTGCAAGAAATCAAGCTCAGATATGATCTTTCTATGGCGACTAGGGCAAAACATGGACCGATTTTGATAATTTTCAATAGGGCTTGTTCTTGGGAAAATATAAACTTATGTGCAACATTTCCAATTGTATTCAGAATTGCGACCTTTAGTTTCACTACAAGGATACCTTTAAAATGAACGGAAGGACTGAAGTCGTTAAATCAATTTAGCAAGTGATTCTGAACCCTTACTTTTTGGTAGTTACAAACATCAGCATAAACTCAATATACCCTGTTCCACAGAGTGTTGTAGGGTATAGCTAAGGCACACATGGAAATGAATAAAACAGAAATAATGCAATTGTTTTGGGATGAATTTGGCATTAAAATACAGTAAAAATTGACCATTAAAATAGGCACGTACACATGATGGTGGTGGATATCATCCAAGGGATAAACGCAGTCGTACGAGCAACGTATTTCATCAAGACCCCTAAACACATTGAGCATACACTTGAATGAGTTTTATGTGTAAAAAAAATCTAAAACAATTATACAAATGCTTTAAAAACATAAAAATAATTAAAATTAGACTAAAGGACGCCTACGTTGTAGCATACAAAGAATAGTGAATGAATAGTTTGGTATGGTATGTGCAACATATTGTTCTAGTTAAAAAACCATAGGAGGGCGTAAATAAATTATACGGACAAGTGCCATTTTTGTTCCTTAATATACTATACATTATTTTCAAAATCTTAACAAACATACATTTTTTTCTTGCATATTGTATGTTAAAATCTATCATTCTTCTATATTGTAAATAATTTATTCTCTTTCTTCCATATATTTTTCTAGTGACATTATGTCTGTTTTACCCGTCAATCAATTGGATCCCAGTGGTTTTCCTCGTATGTTCAATGCTCCAAGTTATTATCCTGAAACAATATTTAATGGTCAATAACATTGATAGTTTTTAGATGTAAATCAATTTAATATATAATTAAGGAATTCACAGTTTAATTGCTAATGTGCTATCGTTTTAAAATAGCATGACTTTTACAGTTTTTACTACTTAAAATAGTACGTACGAATTGTCAATTCCACCAATGTTTTTTTTTTTCGAAATTGTTTGTACATATTAGTTAAGTTACTACAAGTCATAAAATGACTGTAAAAAATGTGTGTTTGTATATGTTTGTATTTTTTAAGAAGGAATTAGTTTTAAGACTTTTAAAATAATGCAATAAAATTTAATTTAAACTTATATATTATACGTAAATAAATTTCAAATTTTAAAATAAAGCAAATAAAAAGTTATAAATGTCAAATTTTATACAAAGATCTAATTATCGTAGCCTTTATGAAATCCGTACCGGATTAGATTGGAAACGGAATTGGATTCTGTAAACGGGTATATAAAAATTAACGAAATAGCATTACAATGACGTCATAGAAATTTTTATATATTTATATTTCAGAAAATTTAATAAATACGTACGAGGGCAGTTCCAAATGTTCTTAGCCTAACAATGAAAAACAAGAGCTAGATTTTTAAAATTATTTTATTTTTCAATATACAGTGTAATCGTTTACTCGAAATTCGTACTACTTTTACTACAATTGGAAAGTTTTGTTTACTTTTTGTATTGAATTTTTCCGGCTGTAGTAAAAATAGTACACTTAGTCCAACGTTTTTCTAGCATTTCTATCCCTTGATTAAAAAATTTTCCTGAAGCTCCTCAAAATAATCGTCTACAGATGCCATTGCATCATCATTCGAGATAAAGCGTTTGCCACCAAGGAATTTTTTTTAGATTTGGGAACAGGTCAGAGGTCAGAAGTCAGAGGGAGCTAAATCAGAGAAATGAGAAATTTTTATTCGAATGCGTTTTTGGTCAACTTTTAACAAATGCGGCACCCATCTTGCAGAAAGCTTTTTCATCTGTAATTCTTGATGCAAAATAAAATGTACGTATTTCACGCACTTTCACTCGTCGATCGTCTAATACCATATCATGGACTTTAGCTATGATTTCTGGCGTTGATGCAGTTTTTGGACGTCCACTTCATGGTTCAACTTCAATGCTTGAGCGACCAAGATTAAATTCAGCAACCCAGTTTTTTACTGTTGCATATGAAGGAGCACTTTCACCTAACACATTCACCATATAATTATGAATTTCTTGTCCCGATAAACCTTTCTTATGTAAATATTTATTCACACCACGAACTTCTAATTTTTCCATTATAAAAAAATTACTGAAGCGCCTTTTTTGAACACATGTTACTATACGAATGAGTTGACAGATCGAAATGAAATTTAACATGTGTTCATATGACGGATGGAAGTTGCCGTTTATACCGCATCATCAGGCTAAGAACATTTCGTACTGCCCTCGTATAACAAATAAATAACTCTAAAAATTGGCTGTCAAAATTTGTTATTTTGAGAAAAAAATTGTCTAATCGTAAATTTCCTCATCAAATCCGTAGAGTGAATTTATAGAATCCAAGAATCGGAAATTTCCTTAAGAAAAATATAGAAATTATAGTAAAACTTTTATTACGTTACACTAAGAGCTATTTGGTCGATTTAGGCGGCCATAATTCAATTTTAAAATTAGTAATTCACAAAAGAAGGATTAATTGTGTGCACGAAACACCAATAACGCACAGCGTACACGGCTGGCAACGTGCTTAAAGTTGCTCGTTTTCTAAACTGCGCGTTTTATTAGCGCGATCACTCTCTTATAATTACGTTTTATAAAGTGCTTTAACTTTTTGGAATTGCATTTGTAATCATTTGATAATGGAGTCTTGTCCAGCAAGTAAGTATTTTTATATTTACAAGTTTTAAATTTATTATTTGTAATAAATAACTTAAGGTAATATTTAAGTCAGAGTTTCGAGAACTCAAAGCATTAAGTTGTACTTCAGGGTGAGTCCGGATGCACATTTCTTTAAGAATATTAAGCTATTAGTTTACAAACAAAAAATGAGTTCCACTTTCAACTGCTTTCGGAGATTACGACTATTTTAACCCTTTCACCCCTAAGTTTTTTTTCCAACTCTGGCAGGGTTTTTTCAACTTTGACGGAAAATAAAATTATAAGGTACACTCAACCAAAAAAGTCTGTAATGGCTACTGAAAATTTTGCTCTTATTACGGGAAATTTAACTGTTTTGAGCCCAGCGGTATTTTTTGCTAATTTTAGCATCACATGTCTGCTGATCTGTAGTAGAATAAAATTAGTAGAAAAAAGTAGTAGCCGCTACTAAATGTTAGTAAAATTTATGTAAACTGCAATTCAAAATCGATTTGCTAAAATGATTTAAAAAACTTACTAAATATCAATAATTTTAATACAATGAAATTAGTATAAATAACTAGTTGAAGCTATTAAATTTCAGTAAATAAACTGTAATTTAAAAGCAATCTGCTGAAATTAGCAAAAAAGTGTACTAAAAAATAAAAAAAAACTGTAAAATCTAAAAAAAAATTTTATAAAATAAAAACTTTTTTCTTTAGATTGTAACAAGCGTATAATTACTTCATCGTACTTGAAATTTAGAGTCAAAATTGCAAACGGTTCTCCAGTTATTACCTTTTTATGCATTGGAGATACAATAAAAATTTCTGAGTGTTATTTCCAAACTAAAAATATATCAATAGTAACAAATATAAACTAAACAAGAATTGTAAAAAGTCAAAAAAAATTTTTTTTTAACTAGTATATTTTTCTGCTAAATTTAGCACTCGGTTTTGAAAAATTAGTAAAATATTTTGCTGAAATCAACAGCGTGAATTAGTTAAAAAATCCGTAATTTGTAATAAGAGAATAGCAAAAATGATTACTAAAAAAAAATTGTACTAAAAGTCAGTATAAAAATAGTAAAGTGCGATTGGAAACTGTTTACAAATTTGTTTACTAACTTTTTTATATGAGTGTAATATATAACATGTCTGGGATACATGAGAAGCCGGAGAGGAGAGCCTTACATTTATCCTGGAATATACAGTTGTGGACACGAATTTAAGTCAATTCAAGTTTTTTCTAATTTTATTGTTGTTGCTTTTATTTTTAAAGATCAGAATAGTGGCTAAATTCGTCACGAAAGGCAAGGAGATGGTTCAGAAAATTGTACAGAATTTTAACGTAATGTTTGTTTCTTCATTTTGTCACTTGTTTTAAGTGGGCGTGGCTTTTAACGAAAAATTAGCGATATCAACCTTTTATCAAATTAAATAGTAAAATTTAGGCAGTACTGATCGGTTCTGTACAAACTGTATATTTTTGGAAATCCTATAAAATTTCCTTAAGTCTTGCATTACTTTTATCTACAAATAGTCGCCAGACTTAAAAGTGCAGCACTTTAACACGACCAATTTTTTTTTTGTTTTTAGCGAATTTTAATAAAGTTAACAGCACTGGCTATTTACTCGCAATATTACTTTTGTTCGCTGTGTCCAGGGTTGTCATTACCATTTCGCTTACAAAAAAGTGAGAATAATGGGTTACCAGCATGGTTACCCGTAGTGAAAGAATAAGTAGTTACTCACAAAGATAGAATAAGTGGTTACGCAGAAGTTAGGATATACATAAGTGGTTACCCTACATTGTGAAATAGTTGGTAATATTGGCAAAATAACTTTTTACCTTGGAAAATTTCGTATTTAGTTCAAAACAAATTAATAAATAAAATATTAATATAAAAAAGATTAAATCGGTACTTAATTAATTACCAGTAAGTGATTACTGGTAAATAAATACTCACAAAGATAAAATAAGTGGTTACTCAGAAGTTAGGAAATAAGTGGTTACTGTACATTGTGAAATAGTTGGTCATATTGGCAAAAAAAAACTTTGCATTGGAAAATTTCCTATTTAGTTCAAAAGAAATTAGTAAAAAAAATATTAATATAAAAAGGTTTAATCGATACCTACTTAATTAATTACCAGTAAGTGATTACTTTGCAAGAATATATAACTTATTATCAGTAAGTCATTATTTTGTATTTTAAAGTAATGAAAAAGGCAATGGCGGTGCACATCTAAGAAGATGATCTGGGATTAAGGGAAGTAATTCGGATGGATTTTAGGTCAACGGTGACATTGGACGCGAATTCAGTACAGCTTCAATTCGAGTAAGCAACGTAGCAAATTCTTCAAAAGTGAAGGAGAGATTAGTAGCGAATTTTTTCAAATGTAATTTCATGCTTTTGACGGCAGTCTCCCAGAGGCAACCCATGTCGGGTGTATAAAAGACCAGGTAAATCCGTTTGAGCCGTACTATTCTACCGAGGCTTTTTCGGAATTTTTGAGAAATTCATTGTGGCTTTTAAGTAAGGCTATGCTTGCACCGGCCCTATGCTCCTTGCAGGAGTAAAAGGAACAAATATATACATATATATATGTATATATGCTTGCACCAAGGAAATTTCGACCGGAATTTACCGGACCTCTACGTCCGGTAAATCTCGAAAAGCATGCAAGAAAAGCATCAGTAGATAGATCTAAACAGACTTCTAAGTGGACTGCTCTTGTAGAGAAGCATACAAAAACCGCTGCACATCCTTTTAGAAGTTTAGCACTTCGTAAATTAGAGGCTTTTAAAGTAAAAGGGACAGCGAAATCAACACCCGTATACGTAAACGGTAACGAAAAGTTTACTCGCTCAGAGTGGGGTGCATGCCACCATAAACTACTCTCAACGAGTTCTTGAGGGGAGCCCAAATCGGCCGGGTTGTCGCAGTTTGTACATGTTTCCAGTGATTATTGCTGGTAATACTTATTCCTGTTACACGATTGTCTAAAAAAGATTTTAATGTTCGAGGTTCTTTTTGCAGCCATCCGAGGACTATTGAGGAATCTGTCCACAAATACAATTCATAGGGGAACTTGGAGTTTACCATTAAGCTTTTTACTATCCTCGTAAGTAATAAAGCCCCACACAATTCAAGTTTAGGGATGGTTGTCTTTTTTATGGGTTCTACTTTGGTTTTTGCCACTAGCAAATCACACATTATATCTCCTTCTAATGTCGTGGTTCGCATGTAGACCGTACCACAATACGCCTTTTCTGATGAGTCACAGAATCCGTGTATTTGCATCTGATAGGTGGGCGAAAAATTAACCCATCTAGGAATTCTCAGTGTGAAAATTTGTGGTAAATTTTTAATGAGTTCCATTTTAATAAAACAATCGGTGGGACACTTTCATCCCAACCTAATGTCTCTCTTACTCTTGCTCTTGCATTAAAAGTTTAGAGTTCCTGCTCTCAAGTGGTATAGAAAATTTTTGTTGCATGCTTGGTACTTGGTACTTCTATGGTACTTTCATTTGATCTGGCTGTGTTGCTAACCCGCGTTGTATACGTTTGAAGTTGTGGTTGAGTTCCTGAGGAAGAAGGATTTTCCTTATCTTGAAGATTTGGCTGCGATTGGGGGTATGATCCTTTTATTGCATATGCTACAAGTGTTAGTACTTGAAAATTTTGATTTAAAATGGCTAGTTGACAGACAACTGACACAGTATTTATTTGGGTAAACGAATTTTAAAAGCTCATTTGAGGGTTCATCAGAAGGGATCATCCCAAAGAATGATTTTTTGCACTCTTTATAGCTATAATTTTATTTATCTGCTTCAGCCTGTGCATAAAATGATTGAGACCTTGAAATTTGATTTTCCCTACCTAAGGGATTCTTTGCTTCTGTCATTGTTTCGAAAAACTCAATTCTAGAGAAGAGAAATTCGCTAAGTCGACCCCATGAGGGTCACTCCCTATGGTTTTCTATTGCAACTTCTCAGACTCGTAAAGTTTCCTCAGGAAGCTTTTTAGTTACTAGATGCAGTAAAAAGGGATCATCATCCGCCACTTCTACCTTGAAGGTTTCCAAAATTGATAAGCAATCGGTGATTGTGTTAATAAATCTTATAGATTTTAGTGTTTCAACTTGCGATGCCTGTATTGTATGTACTTTTTTATTTGATCGTATACCAAAAGCCTTGTATTTTCAAACCCGTTCTTTAATCAAGTTAGCCAAGTTAAACTTCTCATATACCGAATCATAATCTTTTATGATATTTAAAGCATCCCCTCTTAACTTGGTTTTCAAATAATTAAGTTTCTGTGACGGTGCCAGGGATGTTTCTCTTCCCACAATAGCCTGAAACATGTCTCTAAAGGCTGGCCATTTAAATGTCACAAGCTGGTAGCTTGAAAGAGGATCTATGAACAACCGGCTCAATCGGTTTAGTTTCAGTCGCTTGTAACTTGACTAAAATGTTCGCCTTCACTGTCCGAAACACCTTACTGGCCTTTTCATAACGTACATACAGGTTGCCTTTAAATTCTTTTTCCTTAGCCTCTTCTTCTCCTAAAACTTACTCTTCATACGATTCCACTAGCCTGAGCCATCTCTTTTCTAATTCCTCGCGTTTTATATTCAGAAACGCAGATCTGGACTGTTCTGGACATGTCCTTTCAAATTTCGTGTAGAACGCCGTCAGCTGGTGCAGGTCGAATATGCATCTTCTGTTTGATGCTATCATTATTGTTGTCTACCCTTACCAAAAAACAAGCCTAGAGGAATTCTGCCTTTGCAAACTCAAATATTTTCTGCAAATTTAGCTATTTCACCCCACCCTAATGTGTGAAATTTTCCACAGGAAAATTTTAACTCCACTAATATGTAAGCCTTCTAATAGAAGCTTTTTGCACAAATTTCTTTAAAAATTTAATTTACGTGCCACTTTAAATTAAAAAAAAAATGTTCCACAAAATGATTTATAAACTGGAAATTTTGTACTAGTCTAGTTTCCGAAAAAAATCTGCAAGCAATAATTTTTAATTTTAAAATTTCGCACCACTCTAATTTTTAAAAAAATTTCTCCAATATATATTTCTTTTTTTTAATTACTGAACAATCGCTCCACTATAAAATTTTTGTCCAAGAAAAACATTTTTTTGATAATTGTAAAAAACAAATCCAATACGAAAATGTGCTCAAAAAAAATATATTCGAAAGGAGACTCGGTTTTGGTGCTCAAAATGTGAGATTCCTCTCTTCGTTGTGCCTTGTTTAGAGGAATAACACACAAAATAATGAATTTTGTTAACTACTTTTCTATAAGCTCTTATTTTTTTTTAAATGAAAATATAAGAAATTATCGAATACTTCAGTTATTAATTATCGTCAGAAAAAATTTAATTAGTCATCTTTTTATAATTACAAAGTTAATATATTAATTGTTTACAAAATTAGTAAATTAAAAAAAAATGTCTCATTCAAAAAATTCATTATTTTTTCTAATTTTTTATTAAAAAAAACATTTGTGCTTCCCACATTGAGTAAGACGACGCAACACCATTGGCGTACCTAGACCATTTTTCTGCACCAAAAGTGCATCTATTTTTCTGAAGAAAACCTCGTACAATGAATGTGTTCCAAGCTATATTTTCAGATTATTATGATAGAGAAAAGAAATCTAAGATCAACCTGTCTAATTCGTCTACTTGGGACGAATCCTTTCTAACCCCATATTTTGATCACTTAAATTACCGAGATGGTCAAAAAAGGGAGATGTTCATCTTACAATTTTTTTTTTCTCCAAAATATTGAAATTTCATTAAAATAACATAGTAATGTTTAGTTTTAAGAAAATTCCTAGTTAGATATTAACTAATTATTCATTTAGAAAACTATGAAATCTAAGATATTTAACTCACCAAAAAAGATTATGCGTTATATTTCTATTATTGAACAACTTTGCGATTCTAATAATTTTTCTTAAAGAAAAACTCTTATGGTCAATTTTATAATCAGAACTAAGATCGATTTGTTTTTTAAATATTTCTTAGGTATGAATTTTTCAAACAACTTTCTTATTTAAGAAATATTTAAAACAAAAATCGATCTTAGTTCTGACTATAGATCTGACCCTTAGATTGCAACAACTTAGCTGCCTAGGAATCTAATAGAGATTTTCCCAAACCAAAAACACAGGATTAATTGATATAAAAAAAGTAATATTGTGATACTTTTTGCCATCAAAATTATAGATAAAAGAATTGTAGGTAGATTTTTTTAAAATTCTGGGGTGGGCAAAAACGGCCTAAGTCCGCCAATGCGCAACACACCATCTTTATAATTTTATCAACGAAGTAGAAAGGTTAAAGGGCGGATTATGGGACCGTAAACGTAAATGTAATGTAACTGTACCGTGCCGTAGCTAAAAAGTACACTTATAGAATACCGGAAATGCCATTACTATTAACATCTATTTATTTATTCTTTATTCAGTCTATGGAACATCATTTCCTTACAGACTATGATTAAACTATAAAATAATTATAAATAGTAATTATTATTGTACATGTTTAAAGATATAGGCTTTTGAAAGAACAAGAACGGACGCACTTTTACATTAGTAGGCCACAAGGAAGGCTCAAATAGATTATCATATAATTCAGCGGAGATCCCAATTTTAAAAGAAACACTCCTCAATGTGTTCGGCTCAGTTTCCTTTCTAACCAATTTAAAACATTTCATAAGGTTTTATATTTCATTCTAAATTTTTCCATTTATTTGTTAATTCTTATTTCTGATTCGTTACAGTTACGTTTACGGTTGGGTAACTCACCCTTAAGAATGAATATTTCGAGAGAGATTTTTATAGAGAAACAAATATCGCATCCCACCCAGCAAACAAGCCCAAAAATGAATCAAAAAAATGCTCAAAAAATATTATTAAAAGTTCAAATTTTTGTATGAAAGTGGTTAATCCAAAAGAGCCTTCCTTTTTTTATTCAAAAATTACTCAAAAAAATGATTTAAAAAAATTCGAAAGGCTCAAAAATAATTTTCTTTTTGAGTATTTTTTGAATTGTTACCAAAATATTCAAATTTGTTTACATTGCTGTGTTATTTCTGAACCATCTTTTAGATTTAATAATTTGGCTCAATTTTTTGTTTTTTATGATAAATTGGTGAAGGTAGAACAAACAAGTTTTGTTTTTCATTGAATGCAGGCAAAATAATCAATTTTATGAGAAACCCAGCAAAACTTTCTATTACCTGGTAATAAGGTTTGTAAGAAGAAATTGAGGTATGTAACCTCTTACTTTGCTATTCCAACAGCTATTATTTTAACAAGGGCATGTCATTGGAGGTATGTACTTTCCAAAAGAGGGCTAGGTAACAACATAAGAACATGTTACTTTAATGTTACATGTTAGGAGTTACGTAACCACTTACACGCAGAAAAAAACAGGGGGAATATTACCTAAGAGATATGTAATTATACAACTACATAATTTTTTAGTTAGTTTTACAAAGTTCTAGTAAAATATCCACATAGTTTTGGAAAATATATACAATCCTTGCAAAATATATACATGTGTAGTGAAAAATATCCGAAAAATTACATATATTTTGCTAGAAATTTGTAAAACTTACTTTGAACTTATGTAGTTGTATAACTACATAGCGCTTAGATAAAGTTCCACCTGCTTTTTTTCTGCGTGTACATAACCGATACTGAGCACAATACTACTTACATAACAGCTTAAAGTAAGGCCAAAAAAATGTGTTACAAACAGGTCTGAAATAGCACATTAAAATTATGCGCTTACTCACCTTATAAAAATATATACTTCTTACAAAAAAAATTAAAATAAGATGTTATCGTGTTGGTTTCTTATAAATGCTAAAACGAAGCATATTCATATTTAGTGGGTTATTTTGTAAAACGCAACGCCTGGCGTTGCATTGATTTGTGTGTAAATTGTTATTGTTAAAAAAACAATTTGTATGGAAAACAACGCAACGCAAGGCGTTGCGTATTACAAAATACCCCCCTTAATTAATATTTACTCAGATTAATATAAAGTTAACAAAAAACATAAAAAATATTTCAGTCAATATGTATAAAACATATAAATTATTTGTATCGAATATTTTAAATAGAAAATAACACTCATGTATCGCATTACAAATAACTCCTTATTTTGAGGTATTTGAATACACCATCGGTAATAAGTGGCTATTTCTATTAAGTGATCACGTATCACATTAAAAGTAACTCTTTATTTTACGGTTTTAAAATATCCCATCTGTAATAAGTCGCTGCTATTATTTAGAACTCATGTTGTGTATTACAAGTAACTCTTTTCTTTGAGGTGTTTAAATATATCATTGGTAATAAGTTGATATTACTACCCAGTAGTTATGCAGCCCATTATACGGAAGACATTACATTTTAGTTATGAAATAATGCAATGGTAAGGGGTATGGTATTACCAGGTAATGTGTTCTGTAATACCAACATATTACCAAGGTTTTGCTGGGTAATTTTAGAAGGCTCATTTTTTCGTCCAAAATATGATCAATTTTAGACAAAAAATTTTTAAATTTCAAAAAAATGTGTTTTATTTGACTAAGTTTTAACTCATAGAATAAGAACCCTCAAAATAATATCCAAATTTTGCTGGCTGGGATACCAATTAAACATCCAAAAGTATGAATTTGGTATTACAAGTAATACAAGGGTAAGGTGTAAGGGTCCAAGGTAATGCAAGGGTAAGCGGTTTGATATATTACCAGGTAATATGCTTAATAGCAATATCCGTATATTACCAAGGTTTTGCTGGGATTTATTTACATGAACTGCATGAACTTCCGAGCAATAGTGATATCTAGTGTAACCAATTAAACTAGTGTTTCCAAACCGGTTAACCGAAAACCCGTTTTTCCATATTTCGGTTTTTTTGCAAACCGGTTAACCGAAAATTTTAAGTCTCGGTTAACCGAAAACCGGTTTATTTTCAACGGTTAATCGGTTTTTTTATTTTATTATTTTTAACTTAAAATCTCTTTAAAAATTAAGAAACATAAGTGCTCAACAGACACGATTTCAGAAGCAATGTGGAAAAAGAAGCACATTTTTTAGCGCTATTCTCTTCACTCCCTTCCAAAAGTGTACTAAAAGAAGGCAGAGTTTTTGATGTGTTTGTATTTTTGTTGTAATTTATTGTCATATGCCCGCAAAAAACGAAGTCCGGCTTCTTTTATTGTGGGTATATACATAATTTTTGTTCGCAATGTTCCACTTACTGTGGTTAAAATAAGGGGTAAAAATTACATCTTTTTGTTTACTGAATTTTTTTCATGATTT
Source organism: Leucophora obtusa (assembly GCA_949987735.1). Taxonomy (NCBI): domain Eukaryota; kingdom Metazoa; phylum Arthropoda; class Insecta; order Diptera; family Anthomyiidae; genus Leucophora; species Leucophora obtusa. Next base: position 16,187,108 of record OX465296.1, read on the forward strand.
TTCCAAAGAAATATATGTTTGGGTACTAAATGAAAGGTACAGTGAAGTACCACAAATATAAAAAGTTTTCAAATAACAAAATTTTTAACAGCACACAAACTTATTTTTACTTCCTACATATCAACTTCGGCTTTCAAGATTAGTACTGAAATTTTAATTAATTTTGTCCGCCCAATCATATATAATTTCACCGAAATCTAACGAAACTCCCAAACTTTGTTAGATGTTTATAAAATAGTGAATCTCTAAAAATATAAAACCTCTTTTACGTTGAAAAATTATATATTCTGATATTTTTCAATAAGAATACTCAAGTTTCGATAGATTTGTTCTCTTGAAAAACTCGGAGAATATATTTCTCAATGTATTTTTCACTGTTACCGTTTTTTATACTATATTTTTCACGTTTTTTTTTAATTTTCATTTTTGGTGTTGTTTTTACTGTATTTATTTCTGGTCGGTTAACCGGTTTTTTCGATTAACCGACAAACCGGGTTTTTAAAAAGTCGGGTTTTTGGAAACACTAAATTAAACTCTATTCTAACAAGCTGATATGAAAAAAGTATAGTTTTATAGCTCGTTGTGTGCGATGTATAAGAAATTACTATATGTGACCTTCTCCGAGAAAAGGGACCTAGTGTGTGAAAATTAAGTTTTTTTTCTAACTCATTTCATCTTATTCTGCACCCTTTTAGGTACCAGAATCCACTCTTAAGTTCAAACCCGTTTTTGGACACACTAGGTCCCTTTTCTCGGAGAAGGTCACATATGCATATTTATAACATGCTAAAATCCAAAACATTTTTATTATCCTACCGATTTCAAAATAAACTACCCAGCCAGCAATTAAGGAGCGCTCATAAATAAGATTCTTAAATGGCTCATAGAAATGATTATTGTTTTTTTGAAAACACTGTTTTTTGGTAGAAAATATGAATCCTCAGAAAGCAATCCAAAGAGTTGTCTCTACAATCTAAAAAGATGTTCAAAAATTAGGGTTCATTTTTCGGACTCAAAGATTCCAAAATTATTTAAATTTATTAGGAAAATTTCGATTTTATGCGTTCTTTTTTGTGAGTACATAGGGGTCTCTTTTGGACGAACCACTTTCATACGAAAAAGTGGAAAAATGTTTATGTTTCTGGAGCTCATTTCCGACTCAATAATGATAATCTTTGTTTGCTGGGTAGTTATTGATAAACATTTGGGATAGTTTTTCATTCTACCTCTGGTAACTGAAGCTCTTGCTCAGCTTCAATATTTTCACTGTTAATTGTGTCCATTTGGACTTCTTCCTCCTACTCCAAAAGGAATGATAAATGCTTGTAGTACCACAGTACTACCAATACCAGATCTGATACTTTCTTTCACTTTTCTTAACTCCCGTCTAAAACAGGATCTATACGATTGTATTTTTTTTTTTTGTAATATCGTAATACATCGGCCTCTCGTTCCATTTCTCTATATTTGACCAATTTCTAATAGCTTAATCTTTTAAAAAAAGAGGTTTGTGTACTTACGGTTTTTGGTTTGCCAGACCTCTGGTAGACTTCGAAATAATTCGAAAATTTCTTCTATTCTTTTACCTATCGTAGTATTCTCCACACAAGTAGCCATCTTCTACAAAAAATATAAAATCTTCAATTTTTCTCTTTCACAAAATTTTCTTTGCAGCACTTACAAAAAAAAGGTACAATTTCTATTGTTATTGTTGTCATATAGAGCGCCAACTAAAATAATGACAGTAAAATGTGTAGCACTCTGATAAAAAGCGCTAAAAAAAATCAAACAAAAATCGTCGAGTTCGCGAACATGTTCGTGACCTAGATGTTTTAACGATCGAACATGTTCGCGAACAAGGCGATTTTTGTTTGAAAACCTGCGTTTTTTGAAATCGAAACAAGCATATTTGTTCACTGTCGTGTCAATAAGAAAACAGCTGATATACAAACCTGTTTACAAAAAAATTTGAAGCAAAAATAAAAAAAACGCGATTTAATAAAATTAAGTTAATATAACAATTAATATCGTGATGGAAAACAATCTTGCGCCAAGTTTGAGTCAGTATTTTGCAAATGACCCACCTAGTTTTTTTGACGAATTAGCTGGTGAACAACAGGAAAAAGGTATGCAAATTTAAGATACATGCATTGTCGTGCAAAAAATGTTTATTAATGTTTATGTAGACAATAATGCTGCACAAGGATCTGGGGCAACGCAAAAACCTGCACCGATTGCCAATCCTTTGCAACCACTAATATCAACTACTAAACAACCTTCGCCACCGCCTGATGTGTTTAATCCTGGCAATTTAACTTCAAATACTTTTACTGGAGGTTTTAAACCACCAGAATACATAGAAAACCCTTCAGAGTTAGAAGAAGATTTAAAAATTAGCGATGAAATACGAAATTTCTGGGAACCTCCACATACTGAACAAGGAGTGCCACCTTTGTTAACTATGCCTGGTATACAAAATGCTAATGATTTGGTAATGCATATATAATTAGTTTCCAAAACTATTAATTTCATTTCTCTTTTCTCTTCTACTTAAAAAGCCTGATTTAATAGCTTTAGCTGTTTCGAAGCATTTGGGTGAAGGAGAATTGTCTCAACGTAAAATTTTGGAAGTTGATAATGTTACTCAGGATGAGCGCGGCCTAAGATCCCTTATTGTTGCCGGTTGTTATAGGGCTGCTGTAAATCTCACCGGTCGTTTGTTAACAATTTATGGGCAGGGTTATGGTCGTAGCGGCCAACCAGCAAAACATTCCCCCCATTCTTTGCAGTTATGGTTTACACGTCTGGCTCTTTTGGCTAAACTAGGAGAATTTGAGTTGCTGCAGCAAGAGGCTGAACCTTTTGAACAACTTAATCGCCCAGATGTTTTTTACGAGGTCAGAATTTATTTAAATTTTGAGACAATAATGGAACTTTTTTTTAGATTGGAAGAACTTTCTGTTTCTTTAAATTTTTTTTTTTATATTTTTAAATGGTTTCAAAATTTTACTTTTAGTTTTATCCCGAAATGTATCCTGGTAAATCTGGATCGATAGCTTGTTTTTCCTTTCGTTTATTACTGGCTGAAATGCCCATATATTTAGGCAATCCTCAATTAGCTTTGGATCGTCTTTCGGAATTGTATGTAATTTGTAATGAGATTAAACAATATTTTGCTGGAAAACAACTACAAGATGCTTTAGAGTTTTGGAAGAAAAGAGAATTAAGAGTATTGCATGCTATAGTGAATTGCGCTATTATGGTAAGTTATCCAAATTGTATTGAAATATTATAATTGTTCTAAATTTTGGATTTCAGTTAAAAAAATATAATCTTATTGATGACATAATCCGAAGTATGATAGTAGAACGTTCTGATTTAGATAAAGAAGAACGAAGAGCACTATTTTCGGCTTGGGGTAGAATCTATCTACAAATTGGCGATATATTTGGAGCCGAGCAAAAATTTGCAGAGGCAAGAAGATTAAGAAAAATGTAAGATTAATTTTATTTCTTTTACATTTGATAAAAATTTATAAATTTTTATTTTCTTAGTGGTTCACAGCCTGATATTCGTGATTTAGTGGATAAGGGTCTAATAACAGTTGCTAAAAATGATTTTCCCGAAGCTTATGCTACATTTCAAAAAGCTCTACACTTGGAATCAGGTAATACGATGATTTTAAATAATATGGGTGTGTGTCTCCTATACGCTGGAAAATTAAAAGATGCTATTAATCTCTTTGAGCGCGCTATAAATTTAAAACCTCAAAAATCTTTAAATGAAAGCCTATTAGTAAATCTATCCACTTTGTATGAATTGGAATCGAATAACTCTAAAAATAAAAAACTTAATTTATTAAGATTAATTAATCGTTATAAACCAGATTTGAATATAAGTTTGGAAATATGTTTAAAATTACAAACACCCAATTAATTCAAAAAATGTTAGTAGTCGCACTAAATGAAAAGACATTTTTTATATAAGTACTTTAGTTTTTCCCTCCATTGTGTATACAATACCTGTATTTTATTTTATAATATTTATGGTTATTTTGTAAAATAAATAAAAGTTATTAAGAACAAAAATATATAACTTGATTTATTAAATTGTTTAGATTAAAACAAAATGAACAAAAAATTTTATTTTATGACAAGTGCAATTTTTTAATACGTGGCGAAAAAATATACTTTGGGTACTCTTTAAATTGTATGATGCAAATTTCACAAGATTTTTTTGAATCTTTAGGTACTTGTGAAATACAAACTTGCCAAAACTTAAACATTAAATTTAAACATTTAGGTTATTTTACTTTAAGAACGTTTTCTCTCTGTTTGCACACTTAAACATTGGCAGACCTTTAAAAACATAATTCCTTAATTCGATTTATAAATAATCAATTTTGTACGAAACGATTCGCAGAACTAATTTTAGTGATTGAATTATTTCCTATATTATTTAATTGATATCTTATTCAAATAATCAATTTGATTTTTGTTGATTCTTTTCATAGAATCAAGCGAATTGATTCAATTTAACAAAAAATGCCTAGATTTCGCAAATCATTAAATAAATCAATCGTATCAAAATTTAATCAATTTAAATTCGGATAAATAACACCTCACTTTATTCAATATCAAATAATTGATTTCAAGTGATAATGAATTATTCTTTGATTCATAAAATGAATCAATTTTAATGCGAGTTTATTCCAAAAAGAATTATCTTTTCCGAGGTCTGCTGTGAACAACTTACAAAAATCGTCATATGATATATTTGTAAATTTTTGTCGAAAAATCGTCAAATTGACTATTAATCGTAAAATCTGGCAACTGTTTATATAGAGTTGCAAATGATTTGGTTATTGAGTACTTAGTACCGATTGTTTAATCGAGTACTTAGTTCTCGAAAGTACTTTTTAATTAGGCTGTGTTGCCATATATAGATGCTTGGCACTGAATTGGGAATTTCAAATTCTGGTTAGGACACATTTTCAAGGGAAGGAATTTGCAGATTATAGGTGTGTTCAGAGCTTTGAAGAATTAATTCCTTAATTCAATTTTTCAATTCTGAATTAAAAATTCGATGAATTAATTCACTAAGCACCATATATTGAATGGAATTAATTCATATTTGCTTTCGTTCGATTTATTTTGTTACGAATTAATTCGATTGCAATAGTTCTTTTTATTAAATCAAATGAATTAATTCATTCTTGAACACGTTCAATTTTATAAATCGAACGGAAAAAAGTGAATTAATTCCTTACTGAATTAATTCACTACTGAATTCGTTCAATTTCATTTTCGTTCAGTGAATTAAAAAAAATAAAATTACGTTCAGTGAATTAAAAAAAAATAATAAGTTCACTGAATTGAAAAAAAATAAGTTCACTGAATTGAAAAAAAAATAAAATAAGTTCACTGAATTCAAAGCCTGTTTTCTGCCGTTCAGTAGAAGAAAACAATAATGTACAAATAAAATTTTTAAATAAGCAATTTTACAGCGTGTGCTAGTAAAAATAAACAAATTAGAAACCGGATGCTGTTTATCAACCTACATGATTCAAAAATAAAGCCTTTTACTATTAAAAATAAAAACTTTACAGATATAGATAGATAAATTTGGAATAAAATATAACTATTAATTTTTCAAACTAGTTATATAGTTATAGTTTTTTTTCCAAATTTATCTATATCTGTAAAGTGTTTATTTTTAATAGTAAAAGGCTTTATTTTTGAATCATGTAGGTTGATAAATAGCATCCGGTTTCTAATTTATTCATTTTTACTAGCATACGCTGTAAAATTGCTTATTTAAAAATTTTATTTGTACATTATTGTTTTCTTCTACTGAACGGCAGAAAACAGGCTGTGAATTCAGTGAACTTATTTTATTTTTTTTTTTAACTCAGTGAACTTATTTTATTTTTTTTCAATTCAGTGAACTTATTATTTTTTTTTGTGAATCACTGAACGTAATTTTATTTTTTTTAATTCACTGAACGTAATTTAATTGTTTTTTAATTCACTGAACGAAAATGAAATTGAACGAATTCAGTAGTGAATTAATTCAGTAAGGAATTAATTCACTTTTTTTCCGTTCGATTTATAAAATTGAACGCGTTTACCGGTGAATTAATTCATTTGATTTAATAAAAAGAACTATTGCAATTGAATTAATTCTTTGAATTTCTTGTTTGATGAACGCATTCAGTTGAACGAATTCAGTGAATTACTTAAGGAAAGGAATTCATTCAATTCTAGAGAAAATTGAATTCGATTGGTAGTGAATTCATTCAAAAAGGAATTAATTCTTCAAAGCTCTGGGTGTGTTTTTCGAATTTTATATAAATATTCCATACAAATTTAAGTATTTTTAAGACTTTTAAGTAAGTAAAAATGTAGCTTCTTAAAAATTAAGTACCCGGTGAAAAATGCTCATATACGCTCAAACATGTTCATATATGGTTTATGTATGGACACATATGAACAAATATGGATTTTTTATGAACATATATGGATTTTATATGAACATATATGAAAGTATATGTGATTCCATATATGGAAAAAATTTCATATACAGCCATATATGGAAGCATCTGTTATTTCATATATGGAAATGGCACTCATATATGGACAAATATGAAAGTATATGTTATTCAATTTATGCAAAAGGGACTTGTATATGAACATATTTCGAAGAATACATTTTTCCATATATGTAAAAGGAACTCATATTTGGATAAATATGGAATTATATTTAATGCCATGAATAAAAAAAGGAACATATGTAGCGCCTAATTTGAATGTCATACATAAATTTATATCTATCGTACAACCTTATAATAAAGGACAGCAACGTTCGCATGTATTCGCATATATTTAATAAATGTATATGTTCATATATGTCCATATATGAACATATACTTAGGTGTTACCTCATTTTTCGGATCCATACATATATGGTTGAACCATAAATGTTCATATATGGACATTTTTCACCGGGTAGTTAGAAAAATGCTACCAAGTTTGAAAATTTTTGGTTTTTTCTTTCAAATGTAAAAAAATGTATTTGTCATAAAAATGATTGAAATTTTAGTATTTTTAATTTCATAAAATTTTAGAAACAACAAAAGCTAACAAATGAATTATGCATTTGGTAGTAAATGTAGAGCAGAGCACACAAGATAATTGCTTTATTACGCGTTCCGGCGAAATCCTTGTACGAGAACAGCTTTCGTACAATGACTAACCCAAATTCTTTAATTTTATTTGTTTACAAAAAGTAAAAGAAAAGTCAGATATGTATGGATAGTCGTTTTTACAAGTAGTTATGAAGTAGATATGAAATTAAAAACCACAAAACGTAAAAATCTGAATGTTTATTTTTTTATTTAAAGGCGAAAGAAAACAAAAACATTTTTTGCTTTATATCCAGCAGTTTTATCTCGCCTGTAAATGTGCCTTAACGTTATTAACATGTATTCGAATATTTGAGAAACACGAAAATAAACGTTTTTCAGTATGAAATACATTTTAAATTGGAAAAATTTACCTAATATTCAAATAAAAAAATAAAAACATTAACAAAAAAGTTCATATACAATTATACACACAGAATAAAGCAAGGGAATCACTAAGTGCTATGTAATTATAAAACGACATATTTTTCAAGTTAGTTTTACAATTTTCTAATAAAATATATGAATATTTTCTGCAAAATGTAGGCAAGTCTACAAGAAAATGGATGTAGCTATATAATTTATTAGCAGACATTTTTTGTGTGGGGACATAAGCTAAAATCAACCTGGCATCACTGTTCCATAAATAGGGAACAGAGTATCCGATACTCAATACTTTTACAACCATAATCGCCATTTTCTTTTTAATGCAAAACTATATCAAACTTGGACACGAACGGATGGAAAAATTTTCTGTGTGAAAAATTTTTTATAACGCCAGAAATTATTCACGTAAATTTTGTTTGTTTTTGTTTATCAAAACAGCACTTGATGCCTTCGTTAAATATTAACAAGTGTTGCGCGTAAATTTTAAATACAATTAATCCAAAACATTGTCAAACACGGTGAGTTGTGCAGCCACCAAAAAAAAAAGTGAAAAAACGAAGGAAATTTTTTTCTTTACACCATGAAAAAAGTATATGACGAAGTGGCTTCAAGCACAATCTTAAAACGAAAAAAATGATATATTAAGGCACAAATCTTATCGAAAAATATATAAATTAATGAGTTTTTATGTTTATTAACAAGTTATGAGAAGAGTTTTATCATATTTGCAAAAAATACAATATTTTCCTTAATATTGACTTCTTATTGGCCAGGCCCAGTGTGTATACTACACCGTACTTCTATAGAGCAAAAAAGAAAGTGTAGAGAAATTTTTTATATAAAAAAGTGGCGGTTTTTTCTTTTAAGGGTTTTTATGGATAAAAAATGAACTTTTAATATAAAAGATTTTAAATTGTTTAAGAAATTTGACGAACATTTTCCTAAATATTTACTAATATTTTTGTTGCTTTCGTAGAAAAAGCGCGCCACTATGTGACGTACACACTTAAACACCTCAATTACTCAATGGGGTCTTTCGATGGCAGAGATTTGTTGTTTTTCAATTGAAGAATTTGTGTGGTTTCTTTTGGCCTTTGTGTTTTGATAAATATTCGTTTTATTTACAGTAATTTAATTTTATTCGAAATTCTTTAATTAATTTTTGCTTTATTTACTTAGTACTGTTTCGTCAAAACATTTTTCTTTTTTTAGTTTTTCTGTATTATTTTTTATTTTATTATTTTTTGCATTTATTTTTGTTTCCCTAATTTCTCTTAAAAAATGTTGCTCCATATTATCTTAAGTGATTAGTTTAAAATTTTTCCTCTTACTTTTTTCTCTTAATATTTAAAGGCGTGTTTCTCTTAATGTATGAATTTCTCTTTGGTTTTTACTTGTTGATTTTCTGAAGGTTTTTATTTGTTTAGGTAAACATTTTCTATTGCATTTCTTTTGAATCCATAGTGGTAGGTGACTTTTCTGTTAATATTAACTCTATGCAAATTTGGCTTTCATAAGAATACCCAGTCAGAAATTGCCAATGTTGCCAAAAATCAAGCTCGGGCATACCGCTGGGTAACCGTGAAGCTAAAAATACATGACTGGTATAATACTTATTTAGGACGCTTTCAGTGGTTTATAAAAATCACAATCATTTGACCCCACAGTTATTAAGGGTCCAATCTTGGTCTTCCTCTTTTTTTATTTTTTATATCAAGCTTAGTCGATTTCTTTTTGATAAACGGCAGTAAAAAAAAAACTGCAGCAAAACTTTACTTACCAAAGCCGCCAAACTGCCTACCACATAGGAGAAGACCCTTAACCCTTTGACGACCAAACCTGAACCGCTGTAGATTTTCTAACGAAACTTTTTGAGGACATGGACCTGTGACTGAGAATTATTGTTATACTATTTTTGTCACTTTGCCCGGTATCGGAGAAAAATTGAACTAAAGCTATAACATTAATGGACTATCGCACCTGAATGGGTTACCATTAAAAAAAAAAAACCATTGCCAATCCAAAAATAAATATTTACCTGTGTATTTCAAATTGAATTTTTAAAATTAAAAAAACTAAAAAATAAAAATTAAGTTAACATGTCATACATCAAATGAAAGCTTAAAGTCTTGTCTATTCATTTTATTAGCAATTACTGATATACATATATGTAGGTTGAATTTTAAATAAATATACTCTTTTTTTTATAAAAAAAAAGCCACGAAGAAAAATTAAAAATTTTCAACTACTCCACAATGGGAAAATATATTGGGTCGTTACCGGACCTCATACCTCAAAAAGTGGTATTTCCGAGACCTTTCTTTTGGTGTTAATTTTTTCTGATCGGATAAGTACTTCCGAACTTAATTGAGTTTGAATTTCAACTTTAAAGTTCCATCCACTTGAAAGAGTCGACAATTATATTTTTGAAATCAGCGCAAAAACTACTACACTGGAACAAAAATCGGCTATGCCATTAAACTACACTTGCTCAATTTTAGTTTGCAAAGCACATATACAATATAAATTAGATCCAATTTGGGATGTCAGTTAAACTTGGATTAGTTAAACAGAACATGAATTATGTCATTCATTTACAAGTTTATTAATAAAAATTTGCCCTAACATCTTTTTCTCGATTAGAATTTGGGTTTTTATTGAAATAAAACCAAATAATCCAAATTTTAGTAACGGTATTCCAGTTACAAACTGCTTTAAACTGAGTTTAAAGAATCTGCTTCCTAAAAAGAGGCCTTAGTATTTTAAATACTTAATATTATTTCAGTGAAGAGCTTAAGCACCGTAAGTTGTTTTTGACATTTTCACATGAACTTAAAATGCTTCAAAAGTTAATTATACCCTACGCCACTACGTGGAGAGGGTATAATAATTTTGTGCTGATGTTTGTTACATCAAAAAAATATTGGACCTAGACCCAACTTATAGTATACCGATCGACTCAGAATCAGTTTTTATTTCGATTTAACGATGTCCGTCTGTCTGTCCATGCATTCTTGTGCGCACTCTACAGGTCTTAAATTTTAAGATATTTTGCTGAAATTTGGTACATCGGCCTATCGATTTTGGTTAAAATCATTTTAGACCTAGGGCCCATATAAGGTCCCCCCAAAATTTGCTTGTTTACACGCTGCAAGTCGCAAATATTTCAATGAAATTCGGAACACAGACCTATGTCGGCCCAAGGACGAAGCCTATTGATTTTGGTTAAAATCTGTATGTTTAGACCTAGTGCCCATATAAGGGTTCCCCCCAAAATTTGCTTGTTTACACGAATTTCGAATCTAAACATTAATTGGTTTTTAACCAGACTGGTGTAGGGTATTAAATAAACAATAAACAAAAATGGTCAATTTTTCACAAGAAAAATAACAGTTTTGTACTTTAAATTTGTGTGAAAACAAAGTCTACACAGTTTTCACATGAAACTCACCATTGTGAAAAGCTTTTTTTTTTTAAGAGAAGAACACTCCGGAAATTTTTCTGTTAATTAGTTCATAGCCCTGTTATATTGTTTTACTTCGGTGGGGTTAAGTGCTAGAACAACAAAGGCGGACGCTGTAATATGTATGGGGGTCGAACCCGCAACCTTATGGATGCGCTAACCATTACACCACAGCGCCCACATTTTTTTTAAATTTGAGTATAACAGTTTTTTTCACGTGAAATCAAAACTTTCTTTGGTTTAATCGTAAAATTTTTCATTTAAAAAAATTGTAACTCTTATGAACATGTTTAGATATTTTTCTGAAAAAAAGACCCGGTATAGTGCCATTTTTCGACAATCTAGCTATAAAATCGTTAATTTTTTGCACTGTTTATAAATATTTTGATTTTTTTTTGCGATTTTTAGGTGTTTCTGATCTAGCAATATTTTTTTTTTTTTATTTGTTGTCATTAGTGCCCAGTCAGAAAATACAAACGGGAAAGCGATGGCAAAGCACTTTAACAGGTGGCACAAGTATGTACTGGCAAAAAGTGCTTTCCCATTCCCATTTTGAACGTTGGCAAAACCAATAAATAGGTGGTCTGGAAATATATTTTCCAAAATATAATTTAAAAAAAGTTCATGTGTATTTTTTTTTGGTCCTGCCGTGATTTGAACCCAGGCCGTCAGATTGGCAGACGATTGCTCTACCCACTGAGCTAACGAGACATATAATACTTGATGGCTAAACACATAAATGAGTGATAATAGTTGGACAACTACTGACTGTGCTAAAATGCTAGCACTGGCAAACAGTTTTTTTGAACTAATATGCCAGCGTTGGGAGAGCAAAAAAAGTTGGTCTTAAAGGAGCTTGTCCACAAACAAGGTTTGTATCTGCTTGTAACCAGATACAAACCTTTTTTAACGAAGCGTCAGCATTTTTATAAAATCATTGATCTACCAGTGAATTGGTTTTTGTATCACTGGTAGCATTGGCTAGTACTGGATAACCACTGGTTGCAAACCTTGGCATATCACTCTAAGACTATTCTTTGCCAGTGTTTTTTTTTATAAACTACCGAAATTTTTGTAAAACAAATACTCGAAAAACGCTTTTGTCAAACGCTTGCAAAGCATCCCAAATGAGTGTTCTCCCAGTCATTTATTTTCAACACCGCGGTTACCCAGTGGTATGCCAGTGCTTGATTTTTTGTACCACTGGCGATTTCTGATTGGGTGGTTGGTTACAACCCCAATACATAATAATTGTAGAACTGATTTGAATTCGAAGTGAAATTGAAATACATGAAACTATTTTATTGTGTTCGGAAATTATTTAATTAAGAGTTTGAAAAAATCGGTAAATGTTAATTCTACTTTTCTTAATCCGTTGTCTTCAAATGCAATAAATTATATGATATGGAATGTCAATCTCCCTGATTATGTAAGGCGTAGGCGTAGAAGTTTTTATAGTAAAACCGTTATAACGACTATTTTTGCACTGTTTAGGCGTTAAGTCAGTCTTTTATTTTGTTAACATTGTATTAGCTTCGCCAAGAAAAGTTTAGTTTTTGTTAATTTTGATTTTGAAAAAATCGATTTGTATGAAGGCGTTTTTACTAAATACGCCAACGCCTTACATAATCAGGGGGAATATGATTTCAGCGAAACGTCAAAATGATATCAATTGCAATGTAGTGAAGAACACTTGACCACTTCATGGCTAAGAAATATTATAGATGTTTCTTCGAAAAACGCTAAATTTTTTTCAAACATTAATTTGTTTCTAAAAATAATAAATAAACTTTTCCCCGTTCTTGTTTACAAAAAATTATGTTTTTTTATTGCTAAATTAAAATGAAAACTAAAAGTGACATTTGATCTCTGGCATCTTGCAAGGACCGCTTGCTTTTCAGCGATATCATGATATTGCAATAAAATTGAAATTAAGTGTCTTGACTTGAGATGAAATCATTTTGACAATTGCTTGCTATCATTTTATTGCATGTCAAGACACTAGGTAAGGCAAAAGGTTAAAAATGGGCAATTTCATATTTTGTTACAAAAAAGTATCAAAACTTCTATTTGCTAACGAATTTAAATGGAAGTAGATAATATTATTTTCCAAGATGCTGGTTTTTAATTTTTATTAAAAAAATAAAAACTGTTTTTTTCGGCCTTTTTAATTGATTAATTAGAAATTTATTAATTTAGTTCGAGGCCAATATTAAATCGTTGTAATTCCAGCCTGGGGATTATTAGTGGCCTGGAGATTTGCTATAATTTGGCTATTTTTCAACCTACGATCATCGCTAGTAAGGTATTAAATGAAAGCTAATTTAATGCAGTTTCCGATCTTGTTTTGATCTGATTTAAAATGCAATGATAAATATCAAAATATTCATAACAATGTGAAGAAGCCAGTTTATATACATAATACATTTTTCTAACTTGAGGGCGGATGTGCCTCCCAAAATGCGAACCTCCCAATTTATTTCTCAATACATTTTTACACAAAAAGAAATTTTTGTAGAAGGAAAATATTCACAAGGACCACTCTAATGTATATAGTTACTATTTTTAAATATTTCAATAAAACTTTTTTATTTGCACCAGTTGTCAAAAATTCTATATTTAACATTGACTAAAAGCGTTATTAACGTTCATTTTATGTATTATACTATTTTATATAAGTTTTTTTTTGTTGTAAAATTTAACTATTTTTAAAAATAAAAATTAATTAAAAACAATTTATATCTGTTTTAAAATAAAATGTGTCTTTTTATTTAATTTAATTAAAAATTTAGAGGTCAAGAAATAATTAAATTTTTGAAATATACAAAGATATATTTTTAAAAATTAGTTTTTCTTATTCTTATTATGCTTTGTCTACCGATTTTAAAAATGAATGCATATTTTCAGAAAAACAAACCCCCTTTTAATTTCAATTTAATAACGCAACCAACGTTGAACACCCTCCTTTAACAACGAATTCTAAAAGACATCTAAAACATACACTAGTTGTATCAATGATTATAGACTTCTTTTTGTGTTTTCGTAAATAAAATAAAAACCAAAAAATAAACGTGAAAAAGTATATGAACAAAAAATAAGAGTAATATATATATATATATTTTTAATAAAAGAATAATAATGCTCACACACACACCAAATTAAGAGTGTCGCATATATACCTCTTGTTTTTTTTTTTTTTTTTTTTTTTTTTGTTGCAGTTAAATTACACGATATTAATCTAAAAAATAACAAATAATTTAATGACTCTTAAAGAACAAAAATTATTTTGTAAAGCCTGTCTTTTCTTTTTTGTTCTGACCTAAACGTTTTTTAATTGAAATTCCACATAGTCGTAATGTGTTCCTCAGTTGGCTGTCTATTTATGACTGTTTGGTTTGTGGTCTTGGTTTCACTTTTTTTTTGTAGTAACTTGTGTCTGCCGTTTAATCATCTAATCGTTTTAATAGTTCGTTTTTAGTAGAAATTATTTAATTTCGTTTGTTTTTATTATTTTGTATTTACGTTGTGTTGATTTTTGAGAACATTTTGTCCATAGAGATAAAAAAAATTTTAAACGGTTTATGAAATTATATTTTATATTCAAAAAGTTATGTGTGAGTTTTGAACACGGATAGGTTTACATTGTAAGCGGGCGCTATATCCCCTGTGGTAACGCTTGTAACACATATGATCATAATAATAGATACAGCTAAATATATATTTTGAAAACAAATAAAACTCCATATTTCATATTTTATTGCTCCAGTTTTAATAATTGTAACAAAAGAAAGTGAATATTTTTAATATTTTACATAACTAATTAAATAACTTAAATTAAGGTAAATACATAACATATGGAGGTTCATTAGGTGATCATAATAATAGATATATTTAGGAAAAAATTAAATACAAAAACAAAATTCATTCATTGAAAATTCAATTCATTGAACCTCAACCCACTTATGTTGTGAAGTGTAGTTTTATTCATTTGGAAACCCTTGAAAATAGAAGAGCTCATTTGTTGATTATGTTCCTTTACAAACTGATTTGTGGTCTGGTTGCCCAACAAAATCTTTCATTACCAAATAAGTGGTTATATAATAGAAATTCATAGCTCCGCACAACTTATTTTTTGGCGTCTAAACTCATTATTTTTGTTTGGCGTGGTCGTTTTTATAAGTAGTCACGCTTACCCGCTCGCTTACGAAAAAATGAGAAATAAGTAGTTATGAGATTTTGAATAATAAGTGGTTACACACATGCTTACAAAAAGTTTAATTATAAGTGGTTATCCGATTGCTTACTTGATTCTTAAAAATAAGGAGTTAAGCAAATACTATTAGCTTAAGGAAATACATTCAGAAAAAATTTAAGTTTTCTCTAGTGTGTAATTTTAGGACTCGTCATAAAAAGTTAAACATAAAATATATTTACATATAATAAATAAAAATGTATAAAATTTAACTGTGTAAAAAGTACTTATTTAAACTATTACGAGTAAGTCATTATTTTATATTTAGAAACAATGAATACAATAGGCCGTTATTAGTAATTCATTATTTTATATTATAAAATAATGCAAAAGGTAATGATATCTCATTTTTGGTAATGCAAATAGTAATGAGGTGTCATTACCAATATTTTGCTGGGTGATAGTCCGAATTTGCTTAATTTTATAAATTTTAAAGTCCCTGATTTGCGTTTACGTCATAATGATGTTTTTTTTTGTACCGCTTCATAGAACTAATTATGCTTTGAATATGCCTATTATTCGGGCTTTAAATGAATTTAATAGAATTTCTAATCTTGAGGCTTTAAAAGAAGGAAATAAACTCTCACATGTTAAATTAGATTTTAGTGATAGTTTGCATACATTTGGTAACATGTTAGATTTAATTTATTTCTAGTTTTAAGTTTCTAGTCTGTAAGGAATTTTGTACTTTCCATAGACTCAAATAAATAAATAAAATAAATAAATAAAATTTATTCTTCAAAATAATTCATGAATATTAAAATAGGACTAGTATTCTGTACAACCGCCTTTGTTTTGAACAACTTTCTGTACTCTGCTAGGCATACCTGATACTAGCTTCTGCGTTTTATAAGTTACCAAAGTTTTCCCGAAGAAAGTCTGGGTAAACTTTGTTAAAAAGAGAAACACTAATACACTCTCATTAACCCAATTTTCGAGTGCGGGAACGCTTTTGGGTAAACTTCGGTAACTGAGGAAATTTTGGTAACTTTGGGTACCTACGTACGGTAACGCACTTAATATTACATATCGTCATATGAAAACAAAAAAAAACGTAAGTTACATTTACAATATTTTACAGGAGCAGCAAAAAAACTTTATAATTGCTTGCGCTTACACTTGGGGCTATTAAGAATTTTGTTAATAAAATCGTCATGTTTGGTCGAAGGAGTGTAAAATAAAATATGTATTTTAATACGGTCCATCATAGTCGATCAAAAAGTCGATTTTGAAATTTTTGTAACTTACGGCTTTTTTGATTTTATATGACGATATGCACATATGTTTAGAATAATGTTATTTTATTGTGATCTATCCTGAATGGAAAATTGCACCATTTTAGTTCGGTGAGGACTTGCCTTTAACAAGGCAACATTTTTTTCCAGAAAAGAAAACGCCATTAGTTTGACAAATACGTATAACAAGGCACATTAGATATCTTTCACACAATTTAAGAATTTTTTGTTCGCGAAATTTTATGTTTTTAACATATTATTTTGTAACGGCGTAGCCGCTGATCAGGTTTTTAAAAATTTTATTTTTTGAAAAGGATTTTAAAATGACTAAAAATACAACATTAGAAAAAACTAAAGGCTTCATTAGTCTAACCGTAAAGTAAAAAAACGTATCTGTAATCATTTAAATATGTTAAAATAATATAGAAATATATTTTTGTCTTTTTTCTATGTATTGAAACTGTTGTCAAGTAAAATCGTAAAAAAGTTCTATTGAAAATAGAAATTTTATATTTGATTACTTGATAATTCTATGCACAAGAAAAAGATAAAAAAATGATATTTTTATACTCTTTTTATTCATTGTAAGAGTGCTACGTTACTTTTTTTTACGATACTACCAAACTAATTTGGGCTTAAAAATTTCTTTTTTCGAAATGAATTGTATTTTTTTTCGCCGCTAATTTGATAAATATAAATTGTATATTACTGAAAAGCATGTTGAAAAACCAAATATAGAAAAATAATAAATTGAAAAAATTTTACGCATTTTTTTTTGTTATACATTTACGGACAAAATAATGGAGTCACTTGTTACAAGTTTAGATTAGATGCAAAAAAAATATGTATAAAATAAACAAATTTTTGTTTAAATTCTTTTATTATATTCTTTGCAAAATTCGTTGCTATTATTTTTAACAAAAACTTAAAAAAATCTAAATTTAATAAAAAAAATTAAAAGTTCATTTAAATCTATTATTTTTCGCATGTCCTTTATTAGAAAGCACAGCCTTACATCGTTTTGGCATGGAATCCACCAAGTCTCGACAAATCTGGTTTAGAATTCCATACAATGCCTTTTGATTATTCTCCCACAGTTCGTCTTTATGTTTGGATTTTAATAGTGCAATACTTTCTTTAACAATCTTCCATAAATTTTCTATTGAATTTAGATCCGGGGATTGCGCAGGCCATGACATTACATTGACTCCGATTTGCGCCACTATGCGTATACAATACACAAAAAATGTTGTAATTTGATTGTATACCCTGCGAAACTGCCTTAAACGAAGCAAATCGTAAGCAAGTTATTGAAAAAATTATAGTGCTACGCTATTCCCTTACTACGAAGCAGGTTGTAAGGGAGTAAAATAAAATGTAAGTTATCCAACGATTAATGCGCACGAAATCTGAATCATCTCAATCGTGTTTTAGTCTTCTTTAGTAGGATCACCTTACTAGAGTCAAAGATTATATATTTTATAGATTGATACTCATGGTTCTCTCGATAATTAGCAAACTCGGGCAAAGAGAAAAATGGATAAGAAAACGTATTTATAAAAAATGTGACCAAATAAATAGAGCGAGCGTTGAGCGAGATGAGGTGGATAGATACCCACTGCTAGAGTTTAATGTAGAGACGCCACATAAACATGAGTCAGTCTGCATTTTGAAGTCGGCAAAATAATGCATTTCTTTTCATAAGAAGTCGCGTTTAAATGCGTTCAATGAAAATCATGAATTTACTGCATTTTTTCAGCCGCAAATAAAGAACTTTTTCTCACAAAAAAGTGCATGAATTTATTCGCTGTTAAATTCACTTTCTAAAAACATGAATTTGCTGCAATTTTTCAGCAGCGAATAATGCGCTTTTCCTCACAAAAAAACGTGCCATAGTATAATATAGAAACTTTACTCATTTTCTGTCATTTGAAAAAATGAAGTAGTGTTTGTAATTTTTCTTATACATAGGTTCTCATTTTTTTAATGATTGGGGCTACTATAGTATACTATGATTTATACCCACTCAGTCAGAAATCGCCAGTGGTACAAAAAGTCAAGCACTGGCATACCACTGGGTAACCATGGTGTTAAAAATAAATGTCTGGCAGAACACTTATTTGGGACGCTTGACAGCGTTTGCCAAAAGCGTTTTCCCAGTATTTGTTTTACAAAAATTGCGGTGGTTTACAAAAAAAAACAAAACACTAGCAAGGTTTCCAACCAGTGGTTATCCAGTGCTACCTAGTGAGAAATTAACAGCGGTACAAAAGTAAATTCACTGGTAGAGCAATGATTTTATAAAAATGCTGACGCTTCGTTAAAAAAGGTTTGTAGTCAGGAGATTCCGAGTTCAAATCCGGTTGCAAGGAAAATTTTTTTTTGATTTTTTTTAATTTAAATTTTTTTTTGTTTTATAAAATTATTTTTTTTGTTTGTGGAAGAGTTCCTTTAAGACCATTTGCTTTCCCAACGCTTGCATATTAGTTCCAAAAAATTGTTTGCCAGTGCTAGCATTTTAGCACAGCCAGTAGTTGTCCAGTTGTTGTCACTCTTTTATGTGTTTAGATACCAAGTATTATATGTGTCGTTAGCTCATTGGGTAGAGCTGTCTCACAGTGCTTTGTCCCATAGACAAAATTAGTATATATACTAAAATTACTTAATCTTGTAAATATTATTCTTTCTGGTATAACTCATTCTGTCTACACTAGAGGTCGCTAAAGTTACTAAATTTTGAATATAGAATGTAATGAAAAAGATGGATTTTTTGAATCTTACAAAAAAAAATTGGTAAAAACTCATTTTTAGAGGTATCTTTAAAATTTCTCTCTTCGAATCAATAAAAAAATAATAAAATTGTAAAAAAGTATGCAAATAACATATCAAATTAATCTTTGAATTTTTACAATATTTTTGCTGGGAGCCTAAAAATATCAAAAGTTATGTTAATTGATTCTAAAATTTTTTGTTATGCTCTTATAATTTTGTATAAGAAAAAATAAAGAAAAGAATCAATTTCTTAATTTAACTATAAAAGAAAAATTTTCCAAGTGTCAAAAAATGTATTTTTGTAATTTCATCTTTTATGTGTTACGAAAAAGTTTCCAACTTTCTTAGAATTTAATAAAATGGTATAATTTTTTTCAAAAAATTAAGGTAATATTCTAAAAAAAGTATAAACTTTGGCAAAAAAACAAATTATCTATTTCATTAATAAATATTTAAATATACCTAATTTTTCGTTAAAATCTTGAAAATTATCAAAGTTTGTTAATATATTAAAAAAAAATTATGTTATTTCATATTATTATTTTTATTTTTGTTAGAAATTGACTTTTAATTATTATATTTAAAAAAAAATTATCTACCAATTTTTTTTACAGATCAAACAATTACAATTCAAAAAAAATTGTTTTTTAAAGACTCTTTATATCTCATTCACGTAATAAAAGCTACATATATTTCATTATTTAATTAAATTACCAGCTGATAAAAAAAATCTATCTTTAAACTTTGGGAGCAAATTCACTAAAGTATCACCGCTAAAAACTCTACGATGAACATTTTTTTGGAACATTCTAACCCTCTAACTCTTCAATGGAAGGGAATTTTGGGACAGAAACTGACAGTGAAGTTAAGAATTGCAACTCAGCAAAATTTAATTTTGTTTTAAAGTTTCCAGAAGATGATCTAAAACTTAGATCGAAATATTGAAAATAATAAAATGCAATAAAAATTAAAAACTTTACATAAATTATTTGTAGTTTTTATTTATTTTATTATCAGCAACCAATGTCCTTAAGCCAAACGAAAATCACCAATTTTTTTTATTTTTATTTTTTTAATTTACTTTTTTTATTTTTTTATTTTATTTTTTATTTTTTTTTTTTATTTTTTTTTCTTTATTTATTTTTTTTTATTTTTTTTATTTTTTTTTTATTATATTTTTTTTTTATATTTTTTTTTATTTTTTTTTTATTTTATATATATTTTTTTTAACTAAATTTCATTATTTTACAATTTTTATTTAACAACAAACTTATAAAAATACTTTTCTAGAACCAATGGTTGACAATGCACTTTCAAGTACTACCAAGCACTATCATCAGATTGTCTTTATAGGTTTTTTATCTACGTAAACTCCCTGGTATGAAAAATAAAGTCAAACATTTTTACTAGTTATATATGTATTACAACGAAAATCACATGTTGTTTACAAAGCTATTATTTTTCTCTATATTATAGTTGTTTCCTTTAACCAAAGTTCCCCCATTCTTCTCAAAGTTCTTTTAGTAGTAAAGCAAATGTTTGTATGTTGTATTTAACATTCAAGCTTTTGATTCTATTTATAGTCATTAGAACGAAAGCAAAGAATTTTTACAACGATTAATTGTTATTTTTGTTCTACATCCTGGAATTTTTCATATTTGATTTTAAAACCGAACAAAAATAACTCATTGTAACAATCTGCAGATCAACTAAATTAATTTTTTTTACATTCATTATTTTTAAATTAATTTTTTTTAAATTAATTTTTTTTTAACTTTTTTTAACCATTTTTTTCCTGACGTTATGCCAATGTTGGCAAGTGAATTTTAAAAGACATACCAATGTTTTTTCTTTTCTTGCTTTTTAAGACCCGATTACTGATTGTTCAGTTAGCTACTATCTAATACTTTAACTGATAAATTTGTTGTTGTTCATTTCTGTTTTGTATGGAAAGATTTCACAACTCGCCACAAGTACAAATACGCACCATATTCCTTTTATTGTTAAGTTTCTGTTAATAAACTCTTGTTCGTTTTCTTTTAATAATTTAATAGATTTTTAAAAATCACTATGGCAGCTAATAATAATATCCAGAATATGCATGGCCTGCAGCCACAACAGAATATCATACAAACAATGACAACCGGTGTAATGCCACAAAGTGTTATAGCATCTACAGGAACTGTTAGTCCTATGTTACCGCACATGAATATAGGACAACAAAATAATATTACAAGCAATCAAACAGCATGGGATCAATTAACTGCTTCGTCAAATATACATAATACTAATTCATTAATTGTAGGAGCAGGAGGAGGTGGAGGAGGACCTCCTCAAACTACAATAGCACCCACAACGACTTCTATTCTCTTAGATCCAAATTCAACAACAAATAGTATGACATCACTGATCACGGGAGCTAATTCACCTGCTGGTCCTAGTTGCTCATCACCATCAACACCGATAAAAACAGGACCGTCACATATGGAACAAATGATGGCCCATACCCCACAAGGTGGACCACCAGCTAGTGGTGGTTATGGTGAGGAACTAACAGCCGAATTAGTTAATCAGGGATGGCGTAAATTTTGGTCTAAAAGAGAAAACCGTCCATATTATTGGAATAAAATCACTGGAGAATCATTATGGGAAATGCCCGGTGCAAGACCATTTGATCCTCTAACAGATCCTTTGGGCATATCACATTCAGGTGGTGGGCATATACCACCAGCCATGCACCATCCACATCCCCATCCCCATATGCAACAACATCATCACCTAAAACGGCGTCCTTCAGATGATATGCATATGCATCCACATGGTCACCAACCACCACCAATGAAAAAATTTATATTAGCTGGTCCTTGGGATCTCGAAGTATGTACTAATGCTGTCATAGTAGAACGGCCACCAACACTATTGCCACAACCCCATCCAGAAATAGAAGCGCTGCGCGCTGTTTATACTATGAAATTGGTTAAGACCTATGACGACGTTTGTATGAGAAGGGAAAATATAAAAGCCCCAAAAGATTCATTTAACCGTTGGTTGATAGAGCGTAAAGTTATTGATAATGGATGTGATCCACTATTACCCAGTAATTGTGGACCAGAAATTTCCTCATCAATGTATCGTGAAATAATGACCGATATACCAATAAAAATTGTTAAACCAAAATATACTGGAGATGCCAGAAAACAACTTTCTCGTTATGCTGAAGCAGCTAAAAACATTATAGAATCTAGATCATCACCTTCAGAATCGAAAAAGGTAGTTAAATGGAATGTCGAGGATACCTTTCAATGGTTACGACGTACTGTGGGTGCCAGTTATGAAGATTTTCAAG
This sequence comes from Leucophora obtusa, assembly GCA_949987735.1. NCBI lineage: Eukaryota > Metazoa > Arthropoda > Insecta > Diptera > Anthomyiidae > Leucophora > Leucophora obtusa. Next base: position 16,209,746 of record OX465296.1, read on the forward strand.
ATCGTTTGGCTCATTTGCGACGCCAATGCGAACCACATTTAACAGAAACTGTAAAAAGTTCTGTAGAAGCATTATGTGCTAAAATTTATCATCTATCGGCTGAGCATGCCCGTAAAATACGCGAAAGACATATGCAATTGTTAAAAGAACACGGCATACCCGAACCTACGCCACCGCCACCACCGCCTCATTTAAAAAAAGTTTGGTGTTATCCAATACAATTTGCAGTACCCTCTCCACGTATGCCTGCTATAGAATATGTACAAGATAGAGATCATATGATTATAAAATATACCCCAACTACTCCTAATCAACCAGATGCTCAGTATATAAATTTGACACATTTGCAAAAATTGGAACAACTTTATCGTCACAATTGTTTTGATGACAAGAAATTTGATTTATTCATTGGTCGGGTCTGGTGTTTGTTAAAACGGTATCAAACCTTTTTGGGTAATGTTTTAAATTCTTCACAAGAAGCTGAACTAACACAGGCGTCATTGCCTACACCGGTATTTGAGTGTTTGCATAGGCATTTTGGGGTAACATTTGAATGCTTCGCTTCGCCATTTAATTCATATTTTCGACAATATTGTTCGGCATTTGCTGATACAGATGCTTATTTTGGTTCCAGAGGGTGAGATTTTCTGTTAAAATTAACTGCTAATATTTTATTTGTAATTTAACATTTAAAACCATATTCCAGACCCTTTTTGGATTTTAAACCCGTTTCTGGTTCTTTTCAAGTTAATCCTCCCCATTGTGAGGAATTAATTGATGCAGCTTTGCTACATATTGATAAATTACTTTCAGATTCCATGGAACCTTTAAGGTAAAACTAGGTTATTCTTAATTACTTCATAATTGTAATTTGAATGTTTAATTCCTTTTTTAGCTTTATAGTTTTCTTGCCTGAATGGAAGAGTATTTCGAAATTGGATGAAAATATTTATAAACGTCGTTCGATGGTCGTATTGGGTATGGCTCATGAATATCGTCATGGTTATCAACATATTATAGCCAAGTAAGTTGAATTTTTACCATATTTTTTGTTAAAAGTTTTTTATACAATCTTGTTGTAAAACCTATCGAAAATTATACCTTTAAAAGTTTTCAAGAATTAAATTTTCTGAATCACATTGAGATATAAATAATACTTATTATAAATAAATTTACAAAATATATAAAAAAAAGCGCGGGGTAACTGGACCATAATGCGCGTAAATTATAATAACTTATAGATAATAGACGTGCTGGAACAACAGCAACACGTGACAAAGCAACCATTGCCTTCACAATGGAGGTTCAGCGAGATGAGGCCCCAACACGCCATAAAAAGAACAAATGCCGATGGACTTAACACGCGCACAACCGACCATTGCAAACCGGAATTCGCCCGGTTTGCATGTGGTCAGACTACACAGTCTAACGGCATGCTGAGACACGCTTTAGAGTATCGCAAAACAAAAACGATTAACCGTTATTCCTTATTAAATAATATAATACAGGTCTCGAGATAACTTTCTTCTTCGGCGACTCACGGCGAACTGACTTTCGGATATATATTTCAAGTAGGTAAATACAAACAAGACAGTGTCGCTCCGGCGTTGGAGGCGGTGGCCATGTATAGGAATGCCAAACTGAGCTGTTTTTTACAAATCCCGGGATTTCGAAAATTGAGATCCTGATAAATCCCGGAATTTTTTAAGATTTGATTTTTTGAGATCTTTTTGTTTCATTATTTAATTAAAATAATTTATTATATATCTTATTTTATATCTTATAGAATGAACAACTTAACAAACAAAACAAAAACTACACTCATAAAAATAAATATGTAAAAATTGCAAAAAAAAAAAAAAAAAAAAAACAGCTAAAAATTAGTTAAAAAGGATCTGCGATAAAAACTGCTGAAATCAGCAGAATTTGTTAGCTAATTATTTGTTAAAGTTCCAAAATATTAGCAATATGTGACCTTCTCCGAGAAAAAGGACCTAGTGTGTCAAAAAACGGGTTTGGACTTAAGAGTGGATTCTGGTACCTAAAAGGGTGTAGAATAAGATGAAATGAGTTAGATAAAAATTTATTTATCCCATAAAAACGTACAAAACGAACTTGGTGTGTTCAAAGTGATAATGCGTTATGAAACTTTAAATGCGTTCTTCTCAAAACTTCATTTTCACACACTAGGTCCCTTTTCTCGGAGAAGGTCACATACATATACTTATGAGCATGGATGGTAACCGAAACGATGCGGTTATCGGTAAGGGTAACGCTATTTTAGATTATTTCGGTAACGGTATTTTAAGGGTAACGCTATTTCATTTATTTCGGTATCGGTATTTTAAGGGTAACGCTATTTCATTTATTTCGGTATCGGTATTTTAAGGATAACGGTTTTTTAATTATTTCGGTAACGAGTTTTTAAGGATAACGGTATTTTGATTATTTCTGTAACGGTATTTTAAGGTTAGCGATATTTCAGTTATTTCGGTAACGGTATTTTAAGGATAACGGTAGACAGTTATTTCGATGCATCCCGCAATTTTTTTTACAAAAAACAAACGATATTAAAAACAAAACCAATTTACCAACTTATAGTGGGGGTCAAGGGAAATTATTTCCAAATGCCAACCTCACCCACAGTCCACCTTGGACATGGTGTCCCCTGTTAACGCTGACGAGGCTCTGACGACCGAGTATGGGCGGTATAACCCGGTTCCCACGGCAATCGGACTATGTGCCGGAACGATTCGGATGTTTTCGAATCTTCGAATTTATCCGAGCAAGGATTGCCACTCCGGCTTTAAATGAGTATTATTAACTACAAATTCTCATTTTAAAGCCGTTACAACAACAACAACAACCAACTTATAGTACGAAAAATACTCAATACCTACGTGCAATTACCAAAAGCAGAAAATTAAAAATAACGGTAACGGTAGGGGTAACGAAATTTCATTTATTTCGGTAGCGGTATTTTTTGGGTATCGATATTTCATTTATTTCGGTAACGGTATTTTAATGATAACGGTATTTCAGTTATTTCGGTAACGGTATTTTAGGGGTAACGATAGTCAGTTGAAAGGGTTTTGAATCGATAACGGTATTTATCGTCACCTAAAATGTAAAAGGGCGTGACAACAAAAAAATTTAAGCCGATTTTTTGATTGATTATGATGCACTAGACTAAATTACATTTCCCTACAAAATTTTAAACTTATATATCGAAATAAGTCTATAGTCGTGTTTTAAACAAGAGAAGAAAATATAGAATATCTTTAATTCTACAACGTTTTTTTTTTAGTTCTAGTGTAAAAAAATAAAAAGTGTTGTTACGCCCTTTTGCATTTTAGGTGACGTTATGTAAATTGCAAATCACAATTTACCTCTGAAATCATCAAAGAAATTTAGTCTAGAAGCAGAGTAAAACACACTGCTATATCTAAAAAATTGTAGATATATTTGACAAAAATTATTCAGTTTTATTGCTGATTTGCTGAAATCATAATTTTATTCAAAATAACTTTGCGAATAATAGTACACGAGGAATTTTTTGGAATATTTTGTTTGCTTTTTTGTCCTTTATTGCATTTCTACATTTAGTCTAGCATCCGCAACATAAAAATCTTGTTTTGGCAGTTACGAAAGGTTGGCCAGTACTTTTTTCTCGTCGTCCATTTAATTTTTTTTATAAAATCTTAACTTCTTAGCTTTAGTTTTTACATCAGATCTCCTTTGTTGTAATTGCGCAGAATCAAAGTTATTTGACGAAAATGTGTGTCGGGTTTTTTTTTCGATCACACTTCTTATATATTTTATACAAAAGAATATACATATACGGTTAAGTGAACATGGGATATAGCGAACTTTTTATATAACGATTTAATATTGTGGTCACACATAAAAAACTCTGAACATTTTAATGAAAACTATGTTACAAGTTTGAAAAATATTAGATTTTTAGATATAAGAAAGGTAATGTAATAGAAGTATTATCTAAAAATATTACAAGCAAATTATTTAAAATTTGCGAAATTCATGAATAATCAAAAAATTTCAATAATTTCTGTACAATGTTTACTAAACTCCACTGTATTTCGCTCAAATTTTGCATCAGATAATTTTTTCTCTCCTTTAAAAAATTGTGTTTACAAAAAATTTGTTTTTATGTAAAAATGTTCATTTTTTAATTTTTTGGTGCTCAAAATTTTTGGGCAGATCGAGAGTTTTACGTTTTCAAAACGTACATAAATGATTTTTGAACAATTATTTTAATTTTTGCATTAAAAAATACAAAAATTGTTTTTTTTAAATGATTTTTGTTTTTTATTGTATTTTTTTAGAACTGATGTAAATGTTAAATGTATGCAAGGCACGCAAGTTGTATGGCTACAAAATAGTGCCGGCCATGCTCGCTGGGGACCCAATGAAAATCGGGTCGAATCATTGCGTGAAGCATTCCGGCCACAAAGAGATCGTGAGCGTGAGCGTGAACGTGAAAGACAAGCAGCGGCATCGTCTTCATCAAACTCACAGCCATCAACATCATCACAGGCCTCATCATCCTCGGGACACCCATCATCATCCTCCAACATGAATATAACAACTACCGGTAGTGGTGGAGGTAATTCAACACCACAACATCAACAAATTTATACAACTAACAATACAACAACTATGGGCTTTTCACCCTCACCATCTACTATAACAACTTCAACAACTACACCCACTTGTTTGGCATCACCTTCAGGAGCCTCCACATCAAGCGGTATATCATCAATAAGTTCATATGGTGGTGGTGGTGGGAATCCAGGTATGTCACCATCACCTTTATCACCCCACACACCCCCATCAAATTATCATGCCTCAGCTTCTCCAGCTTTAAGTTTACAAAGTGATTGTTCTTCGCCTTCATCATCGACTACTTCACTATCGCCAGCGCCCTTGCTGGATGTGGGTAATACAACAACATCAACTAATGTTTCCATAACGGCAACGGCTACAACGTCGGGTACTTCAGCTGCAGCTGCAGCCGCCTTTGCTTCTTTGGTTGCTGGTGGTAGTGCTGCAGTAGCAAATACGGGATCATCAGCATCAGGTGCTATAACCACTACAGCTCAACAAACTGTTATTAATTCAGCAGTTTAAAACTAATATTTAGAGGTTAGTTCTATTTTTTATTTTGAGGTTAGGTTTTTATTTTTTTATTTTTTGTATATAAATTTCCTTCTTTTTAGTTATGTTAGTTTTTAAACCCAAAAAGAGTTTAAGAAAAACTTTAAAAAACACCCATACATTTTATTTAGACATTTTAAGTATAACACAAATAAAATCGTGGCAATTTTAATGCTTTAAGTTTCTCTTTTTTTAATTTAGAGAATATTTTCCATATTTTTAATTACAAATTAACGACATATATATAAATTTAATTTATCTATGTGTTTTGAATATCCTCGGCTTGCCTGCAAGTAGTGCTCTGTGTTTTTTAATATATTTTCAGGAGAGCGAAAAAACTGTTAAAAAAAAATATGCTTTTAAAATATTTTATTGACATCATATGCCTTAATGATGATTTTAGTAAATGAGGTCGTGAATGATCAAGGCATATGATGTCAATAAAATATCTTAAAAGGCTATTTTTTAACAGTTTTTTCACTTTCCTCAAAACTTGTTATAAAACACATAGCACTACTTGCAGGCAAGCCGACGATATGTTTAAAACACCTATTACAATATAAGATTAATCATAATTTCATTAACAAACAAAAAATCGCTCATTTTAAATGTACAAAAAAAAAAGACCTTAAAGACCCCTGAAATCGTTAGAAAAATAAATCTTGAAATTCCACATAAAAAAAACAAAAAATAATTGAATTTCAAATTTCGTATTTATAAACAAAAAATATCAAAATATAACTTACGTTTTATTAGCAAAATTGTAAAAAAAAATAAATATAACACAAAAAATCACTCATATTTAATAGCAAAGTTCAAACGGTCTAGATTTAAATTTTATTGTACATTGATGTGGAAATAAACAAAATAAAAACAATTTTAAGTCACTGGTCCGATTACTGAATGTCCAATTAAACTTTAACAAATAGTTAAATTCAAATTTTACATATATGGATGCATCAGCGTGTCAGTTATAATGTTCCAGTTGGTATATTGGGAAAATGAGGCTTAATGTAATGGGATTCCTTAATCATGCAGTGTAAAATCATCTTTCATTTTCATTTAAAATTAAAATAACAAACAAGGCCGTATATGAAAATGTCCACACAGAAAAACTCGTGTTTAAGCTTTTAACAGGCTTTAGCAAAAAAAGATAAATAAATATAAAATTCACCATTATCTATAAATAAATATCTTACCACAAAACTGTTGTTTTAAAAACTTTAAATAATCCACCACTATAATTACATAAAACAACATCACACTGTTAATCTATTTTTATTTGTTAACATTTCAATGTATATTTTCCTTTCTCAATAAAATATTAAAAAACTAATGTTAAAAACATTTTTGGAAAAAAATTTTCTTTGAATTTTTTTAAACATTTTATTACTATAACTTTTCACAGAATTATTTTTTAGACCAAATTTTAGATGTACTTATTAAATTAAACCCGTTAAACCGGTATATTAAAAAAAGAAACTGTTGAAATCATAAAATAATAGCAAGCAAAAAAAAATCTTGATCTTAAAAATAAAGGAATTTAAATAAAAATATTGTAGTTATAATCGAAATTATTTTTAAATATTTGAAAACTACAGAAAAGACAAAAATTCCCCAAAAAATATTGGAAAATAGTCCATGGAAAGTCTTTATATTTGAAGGCATTTTTCTACAGAAAACATCTTCAGATTGTAAAAGGCATTTTTCTTATAGCACATTTCTTATAACGGGTGGCGCAAAAGTAATGTCATAATGTTAATGTGCTTTAATTTTTGCAAATGCCGTCAAACGTCATTGTGATTTGAGATCGATTTATGATGTAGACAGAATTATTTGACTATAAGCAATGAAGAACGTGGAATTATATTGTTACTGCTTATTTGACCAATTTTCGGTCTGCTGTTTTAAGCCCGGTATTTTGTTCGTACTTTTGCGAAAAAAAAGTCCATATAAAAAAAATGATTTTTCACTTGTGTGGAATTGTTGCGAAATTGCGGTGGAATTTTTTTCGCATAAATTTAATAGACAGGACCATTTGATAATGTAGCGAAAAGGTGACATTTGGGTCAATTAATGATTGTAACTTTTTATAGACCATAAAAAATTTGTACATTTTAATATTTTTATTATAGTTTTTGAGCTCCAAACATAGAGCGAAATTTCTCTTTGCTCTTTTGAACAAAATACTGGGCTTTAACGCAAAAATCGTAATGCTGAGGGGTTATTACGTAAGCGGATTCGCAAAATATTGTTCGAATTCGGAAATTTTAAAACTCTTGTAAAAAGATATCCGTTCTTGAAAGTCCAACATTTTTTTTACTCTTCACTTTTAATAGACATTGCCTACACGTTTCCATAATTTTCCTTCACTAAAAACGATTTTCTGTTACTGAATTTTTAATGTGAAAATTCTGTCCGAAGCAATTTCTTTTCGAATCGAATTACATAATAATCCCCCTGGCTAAACACGAAGCAACATTCCTTGAAACTTGTTTACATTTTTTTAATACAGACGATGCCACAGTTGAACAATTTCAACATGAAACATTTGGCACGTTTACCAGAGAAACCCGCTACCGCTACAATTGATATGTAGCACCTTAATCTGCAAATACAAATATTTGTAGATGTTTCATTGATTTTTTTGAATTTTTTTTCCTTTATAATTATATTTGTATATGTTTATTATTCTTTAAAAAAAAAAAATATACAAAAAATAAACGACAGCTGATGTTTCATTCACTGCTCACAAGCAGCGTAAATTTTTTACGCTACCAAAACAAAGTAGCGCTACCACAACATGTTGACTTAGCAGTAACTAATCAAATCGTTCACCAGATTGTTGAGTAGCGGATTAGCAACAGTTGAGCATCTGGTAAACGCACTCATTGATACAGACGATATAACATTGGGTAGAGCATGCCCATGTTCTGACGAATGTTCCTTCGTGTCTAGGCAGCATAAAATAATAATGAGCGACGAAGCCCATTTCCACTAGAGATGAGCGATCCGGTGATTTTTGAATAACGCTGCTACCAGTGATCGTGATTTTCAAATCACCGTTCTTTTAAACAGTGACCGTGATCACGGGTTTGTAATAGAGATGGGCGATCCGGCGATTTTTCAGTAACATTGTTCTCAGTGAATGTGATTTGCAAATCGTTGTTCTTTTAAACTGTGATCGTGGTCACGGTTTTTCTATGGAAAAGAGTGCGATTTTCTGATAAATAAACGAAATCATTTTTATGGCGAGTTTTTAAGATGTCAGTTAAACTTGGTTTAGTTAAACCGAAAACGAATTTTGTCAGCCATTTCAAAGTTTATTAACAAAAATTTGCCGGAAAAACTTTTTGTCGAGTATAATTTGTTTCTTTATTGAAATAAAACAAAATAAACCACATTTTAAAAGCAGTATTCCAGTTACAAACTGCGTTAAACTAAGTTTAAAGATAATCCACTTCCTAAAAACTGGGCCTTAAAAGAAGAATAGTTGTGACCGGTAACAAAGACATGATAGAAGGAGACATTTTATTGAGAAGAGTGTGAAAGCAAGTCACTGTTATTGAAAAAAAAAACATGTATTACTGTGCACAATGAAGTTTGCAAGAAAGAATAGTACAAAAATATTAAAAGAACGACATTCCGAATAACTGCGACTTGAAATATATGATCACTGCCGTTACCAGTGATTTATCAATAACTGTGATTAAATCACCGGTATGAAAATATCGCTCATCTCTAATTTCCACTTAAGTGGTTATGTTAAATAAATTTTACATCTCCAAATAAACTTCGTGAAAACAAATTTTTTTTCATTTCCAACAAAATGTTAGGCAATTCACATTCTTTTGCGCCACCCGTTTTATGCCCTACGGGAAATTTAAACAAACTGTCACCGAACTGGCCCCTTTATATGAAATAGACTGGTCACTTTTACATGACGTTGTCATAGGAGGGGGAAATTGACCCCTTGTGACATGTCACAAGACAAATCCTAGGACAGGTTACTGAACTCTCATAAAAACAAAGTTCAGGGACCTGTCCTGGAATTTGTCTTGTGACATGTCACAAGGGGTCAATTTCCCCCTCCTATGACAACGCCATGTAAAAGTGACCAGTCTATTTCATATAAAGGGGCAAGTTCGGTGACAGTTTGTTAAAATTTCCCGTAGGGTGCATACTACTAACGGTGGGTCTCATTCTGCAGGTTTACGGTGGGTCTCAAGTTAAACCTCAAGTATGAGACCCACCGTAAAATGAACAAATTTTTTATATTCTATAGAAAGCTACAATCATAACGTATTCCACTCAAGTCTCACCGTTAAACGTTAGTTAATAGTTAACCCAAAAATTTGTTGTTGTTTTGTGTACATTTTTTTGACATTTTCTTTTGTTTATAGTTAAAGTTAAACCTCAAGTATGAGACCCACCGTAAAATGAACAAATTTTTTATATTCTATAGAAAGCTACAATCATAACGTATTCCACTCAAGTGAAAAATCATTTTTTTTATATAGAGTTTGGTAATTACTACAGGGGTCAAACCAATAATAACCTTACGAACTATTAAAAAAATACCGTGATTTTGGATCTTCTTTATTTCCAAGTCAATTTACCAATATTTTACAATAGAAAGGAAAAAAGAAATAAAAAGAAAATATGCGTAATTAAACACGAATTAGTAGATACTTAAGGTTAACTTAATTATGACTGAATATTAACAATAAATTCGTTTAATGATTTAGGAAAAGCAAAATTGAAGATATTTATAAGAAAAAGAAATAATGTAGAAATGCAATACATTTTCTTCAGTAGCAACAAAAAGCACAAAATAAAATTGGATTAATGAAATAGTAGCAGCAGTTGCAGAGCAGTGTGTACACAAAAGTATTAAAACAAGTTTTATCAGTAAATGAAAAAAGAGAATAAAAAAAGCAAATAAGTTTATAATAGCGAGGGTTATAAACAATAAGCAACACCAAATTACATATATTCAAAAGTTTTAAATGAATAATTATTTGAAATGGCAAACTTGTTATTAAAATGTCTACAAAACTTGTTTAATTGAATAAACTTTAAATCATAGTTAATTATATGTTTGTATAAGGGAATTGTGTAGAGCTTTTACATAATTTCTAAACTGGAATCACTATTTTTAGTAACCACTTCGGTTTCCGAGGAACCCGAACCAGAACCAGCATCATCGGCTTTTTCATTATCATCCGATTGACTGTGATGACGTATGTGATGAGGCGATGAAGAAGATAATTGCCAAGCGGGTATAGAAGGAGGACCAATTGAAGCTGCCAAAGGTGAAGCAAATTGTTTACGATTCAACAATAGCCCTTTTATAGCCTCTAAATCACTTTTGAACTGATTAAATTCATGCATAAATTGTTGGGTTTGATCACGTTGTTCACGAGCCAAGGTTTCTTTGACTTGAGTCAATTCTGTTTTTATCTCCCCAATGCGAGAATCAACTTTTTTGTCGATATCCTCTAAAGCATCGTCGACCGACTTCCTCGTTTTAGCTCCGAATAAGAAAGTTTGTAAGAATTTCTAAGAATCATAAACAAATTAGTAATAACTCTTCAAAAATTAACAAAAGTCCAACCTACCTTCCAAAAAATATAAACGGCATAAGCTACACCACCAAACAAAGCCATGGAATGTAGAAGCTCTTTAATACGACCCAGTGTCGTTTGCCTACCTGGCTGTAAGGCCAACTGGGCATGAGTTTGTGAGGTGTTAATGCCCATATTGATGACAGTAGGCTGACCATCGGGGTCCTGGGTAAATACTCCAGCTCTTTCACAAGCCATTTGTATTTCTGAGGATGTTAGACCTTTGGACCTAAGGAATTGTTGTTTTTGCAGTAGAGTCGTATGTCGTACTTTGGCATTTTGTAGAAAATTCACAGCAGTTGTTATCTATAATATCAAAATATTAGCTTTTGTTTTTAAAATATAACATTAATAATTGTGAAAACTTATTAACTTACTAAAGCTTCACGTGGTAATGCTTCTTCCTGACCCACTTGTATTGTTACTTGACCCTCCTGTAATGCAGTTTTATTACTATCCATATCCATGCTATGTTTTACTTCTGTGGTTGTAATATTGACAGTATCGCCGGTATCCGTATTTGAAGCCATTTTAAATTCTACAGCGATATTAATTTTAAATTGTTTTATTTAATCTTAGGTTTTTATCTGTGGTGATTTTTAGTTTGTTTCCTTTTGTTTTTTTGCGTAAAATCTGGAAAATTAAAAAATTCAGATGAATCAAAATAAGATGAGTGCACTCATTGCAGATGCAGGGCTGCCAAGTTACATAAAGTCGGTTGCTTAAAAAAAAACTACGTCGACGATGACGGCCACAATTAGAGATAAATCACAGCTGGTACGATTGTCGACCGACGACAGCAAAAGTCGTGCTTAATTTAAATTCAGCGACAATCGACCGTCGACATTTTTTGACGTTTAGAAAATAGAAAAGCAAAACAAAAATATGCTTGCATTTATTTCGCTATAATTTTTCACCAATTCAATTGGTTGTGCATTAATTCTTGTTGTTTTCTATTTTAATGTATTTAGGACCTGTGTGGGGTGGCTAAATAATTTCTAAACGAAATACAAATTGACAAACTGGTTTAAAATTTCTTTGAAAACTTTAAAATTTCATAGAAATTAGGAAATCTGAATTTAGTCAAAGTTTTATTTAGCCAATTCGCACCCACTCTTAATTTTCAATTATATTTCTTCTAATTATATTTCTACTAGTAAACAAAGTACGAATTTCTACAACTCAGTTCTAATGATAAATCCTTAATTAGTAAAAAAAATTTACAATAATTTAACATACAGTGTGTCGTCATGAAAAAAAATAGATTCTATTACGACGACAAATCGCCGAACGACATGGCGAAATTTTGCTTCTCATACAAAATATGTGAAAAAGCAATTCTCGTTGTCGACCCAGTTGCCATATTTTTAACTTATTAATGGTTGCCATTAAAACAGAGTTGTAGAAATTCGTATTAGAGTTGCAAAAATTCGGACTTTGTTTACAAAAAATTAATTTTTTTTGACAGAAGAAATATAATTGAAAATAAAAACACATAATTTAGCGCAAAAAAGCAAAATTAAATACAATAAAATGTAAAACAATAAGATTTAATGCAAAAACCAGTTGAATTGATTAAGAATTGTGGCGAAACAAATACAACCATATTCTTGTTTTGCTTTCCTTTTTTTCTAAACATCAAAAATTGTCGACGGTCGATTGTCGCTGTATTTAAATTAATCGCGAAGACTTTTGCTATCGTCGGTCAACAATCGACCCAGTTCTGATTCAATCTAAAATAATGAGTAAAAAAGAAATAGACCGTCAGCTATGCTCTTTTAACTCATTAGATTTTCCATAAAGAGACTCGTCACGTTACGTCCACGTATAGCTAATTCTACCTTTAATTATATATTTATGGCTGATGGCAGCGCTTCATTTTAGAGTTGTGAAATATCGATACTTTTTGAGTACTCAATACTACTCGATACTTTTCAATTGAGTACTTGATACTACTCAATACTTTTAACGGTTTTTTTGAATTTAAAAATAAAAATGTTATGAATTCGTATTTATTAGGAAAAATAATAACAATTCACATACACGTGTTAAATAACTATTATTACTTACATTTTAATTAATTTAAAACATTTTAAATAAATAAATTAAATAATTTTTCCCAAAAATTCGTTACAAATTTCTTTGTTTCACAAAAAGAGTTGTATTTTTAGAGTTGTATTTTCATACGAAAAATACACATTTCTACGGAAAATTGCATCTTTAAAAGTATCGAGTAGTACCGTTTTAGTATTGAGTACTCAAAAAAACAGTCAGTATTGAGTACTTAGTACCGGAATACTCAATACTTTTACAACTCTACTTCATTTGATATGTCAAGTCACTAAATGGTCACTAATGCAAACGTACCAACGTATGTTCTGAGTACCAACTTCATCAATACAAACGTACCAACTTCATCATCCCTGGTTTGTGACGAAGAAAAAAAATATCAGGAATCAGAGATATTTTTATACAGATCAATCAAGTTTTTTTGTTATTTACGAGAATATTATTAAACAAAAACGGAAGAAAAAAGTACAAAAAATATAAAAGAAATTAAAGTTAAAAAAATACAAATTTTTAAGTTAATATTAAGTAATTTTTCAGAAAAAGTAAATTGAAAAAAGTGTCAGCCAATTGCATTTTTTCTTCATTCACACACCCATACACAAATTAACAAACTCACATTCAGACAATTTTAGAAATTTGTTGTGACTATATTCTTCACAGAAAGACGTCGAAAATAAGTGAAATCCCATGGCTTGTGCAGCTACAGCTGCAGGTAAAGATGCTAATACAGGGACATCAAATTCAGGTTTAGTAGCTGCTGCTAATGGAGGTGCTACAGCATCTACATCAGCCGTAGCAGGATCTGTTGGTGCCGTTGGAGGTTCAACAACTGCAACAGCTGTTGTGGCAGCTGGGGCCCAACAACAACAACCAAATGGAGGTGGTGTTATAAACCGCCAATCACGTTTTGCTATGGAGGGTGTTGGTGCCAGAGTTATAAGAGGTCCCGATTGGAAATGGGGTAAACAGGTAAGTGGCTGTTAGTATTTCAGGGAGGGGTGAAGACAACATCATAATCGGTAATTTTATCTGTAATGGTGTGTCTGACTGTTTTTGTACATTTAATATATAACATTTGTCATTGACCTTTTATTTGACTTTATCGTTTGGTTGTTGATTGAAAATAATTGAATTATTTTTTAATTTTGGGGGCTCGGTTATATATTGGTTTTTTAATTGCAAGATTTAGAATCCATAAATTTTTTGAATTTCAATCTACAAAATAATAGGGAATACATGTTTTAACATAAATCATTAGTTTTTCCTATAGAAGAGTTTAGATTTTCTAACATGTGCAGAAAATTCTTACATTTTATGATGCTTCCAGATAGAAAAATACAAACGGCACAGTACAGGCTCAGCGTTGCAGACGGTAATGCATGTACTGGCGATGTGTCGGATTTTTTACGTTTCCAGTACTGGCACGGTGTCGAAATGATAACACCAATATACGCTTGGCCGTAGGTATTTGCCCACGTTGGCCCAGTGTTGGATTTTGTTACTTCCTGGTGTTTTCCCAGTACTATAAATTAAAAATATTCAGTAACTTGCCAGTACTTCAAATACAGAAAATCAATGTATAGCCAGTACTATAAAAACAATTAAAAATCTGGTGGTAAATCACCCGAAATTTTAATAAAATAATAAAAAATATATATTTTTGTTTCAAATTAATTTTGTTGTTTTTTATTGTGTTATAAAATATTAACATGTTTATTCACACAAAACTTTTTGTATTATTAGAGACTAATTGAACGAGTTTTGTTGTTGTTTTGCACGTTAATTTGTTTTATTAAGCTCTAATAAAATTTAAAACATTTTTGTGAATACAAGCCTAAATAATTGCAAAACTAGAAAATAAAGTTTTTCTTAAATTTTCTGGTTTCTCGCTGTTTTATATAAAAAAATATTATGAAAAAAGTTATATTGAAATTCTATTAAAAATTAGGGTAAAATAAGTGTCAGAAACAAAAATCTTTTTAAAATAGCAGAAGACAGTGGCAAGGCACATTTTAATAGGTACTGACATAATAAAAAAAAACAGTGCTCTCCCAGTACTATTTTTTTGCCGTGGGCAATTTCCACCTGGGTACTTTTAAAAAAATTCTTAAATGCTAAGGCATTTTTTCCAAAAAAAAAAATATCCTTTAGATTCTAAACCATTTTTCTAGACAAATATCAGATTATTCTTATGCCGTTTCTAAAATAATGTCGCCTTTTTCTGTCCTTTTTTACAAAATCTATTTTTGTGCATATACATATACGGTATTGAATTTAAATCGGTATTGAATTTATTTTAGCGATAACCGTATTATAACGATAACGGTAACCAACCTTGTGTAAAATTAATTTAATTGCTAACAAAATATATAAAAAATAAGTAACAAATGTTTTTTAAGTACTAGGAAATTACTTTATTTTTTGTATTTGGGAATTGCTCTACTTTTTGTTTTTAAAATTTTCGGAAGACACTGTTTTTGTATTAATGCACATTAAAGTCACTTTATTTCTAGTTTTTCTAATTTTTTGAAAACGTTTTATAAATAAAAATACTAACGCTTTAAAATTACTTTATTTTTTGATTTTGCAAAATTTCTAAAATATTCTAAATACAAACATGAGACCGTAAATCATGGTTACAATTCAAAAATATGTTGCTTTGCTAACGCTTCAACCACCATACAAAGTGCTTTCAAAACGCTTTTATGTTTGTCAATTTCTGGCTGGATAGTTACAAAAATTTATAGATAAATTAGATATTAAATTGAAGATATTCAAAAGACCTATCTAACTCGCCTAAACTTTATGCAACCAATCTAAATAGGTGTTTTCATCCACAACTCGTAAATTCCCCGTAAACCTTGTGTAAATACAAACCATATTTTTTAAGTATGGAGTTTGACATTAAACTCGTTTACGAGTAGAATACGAGTTTATATGAAAACCCCTAATAATTTAATTTGTAGATTGCTTTTTTTACCGTCAAATAATTTTAAAATTTTTTAATTGTAGTTATTGTAATTCTCTAACCTCCATTTGATGAAATGGAATATTAATTCCAAAACTCTTTACAAAATAAAAAGAATTTTTTGAAAACATAGTGCAAATTTTGAGAACTTTTCGAAAAAACGCAATTTTGAACCTTTTTTTTTAATTTTTATATGCCAACCCAGATGTAAATATATTTATTAAATTTAATAATAAATATTAGCGCAAAAATGTAAAATTTGGTATCAAAATTAAAAAAAAATAGACACATCTGTAAATATTTAATTTTATATAGACGCAATCTTTCACATATTTTTTAATAATTAAAGCACTGTAAGTTGTTTTTCAGGTGGAAAAATTTCACTGGAACTTTAAAGGCTTCAAACTGCAATTTAAATTATAAAAATGAACAATTTGCGTGAAAACAAACTCTACACACTTTTCACGTGAAACTGATTATTGTGAAAAATATTTTTTTATATGGAGTATTAACAGTTTTTCACGTGAAATCAAAACAACTTACGATGCTTAAAGCAAAGTTAGCATAAATGGGTCCTTTTTGCATTGTCTGTACAAACGCTTAACCGTTAAGCTCCGTAAGTTGTTTTTCACGTGGAAAAATTTTACTCAAACTTAAAATGTCCCAAATTTTTAATTTTATAACAAAGCCACAATCACAATAAACACAAAATATAAATTTTTCACCAGAAAAATAATAGTCTTGTACATTAAATTTGCGTGAAAACAAAGTCTACACAATTTTCACGTGAAACTCATTATCGTGAAAAATTATTTTTTTATATAGAGTATAACAGTTTTTTCACGTGAAACTCAAAGAACTTACGGTGCTTTAAAAAGTGACATTTTGCGTTTATTGCGATTGTGGCTTTCTAATTACATAAAAAATATTTTCGTTTTCCGAACTTAAATTACTATTTAAGGCCTTTATGAATGAAATTTTTTTTGATGAAATTTATTAATTACAATAATAAATTATTTTACCTTTATTTTTTTTACTTTTATTTCAATTATTAAATCAATATTTAATTCTTTAAAAATGAACGTTGGTGCTATTTTAATGACTGCACTGATGCAGTTTTTTTTTCCTAAGCATGCAATTTTTTTTTTGTTCGAATGAAAAACAATTTTGTCATCGGTGCTATTTTTTTGACCGGCACTGTAATAGAAACGCGGAAACAATGCATGTATGTTTAGGGTGTCCCAATTATTCGCAAATTTGCGAATTGCGTTAACTATTAGCACTCAAACTATAAGAAACTTTATGCCGATTACGGGAAAAATAAGCAAAAAATTTTTGGAGGGCTTCTACAACCGTTTGAAGTTTGAGACCACAAATTTTGGTCCACAATTGCAATTTTTGGTAACAAACTGATAACATTTTTAATAAAGACTATAAACAATTTGTTTTCAAATTTGCAATCAAGTATTGTATTTATCAAGTATGTTACTGCAAAATGTTTAATTATTTTTTGATGAACCTTTAGACCGTCACACGCGGTTTAAAAATCGTTTTGGCAAATTTAGCCGCAGGTGGCGGTCCAAAAGTACCTCAAAATTTGTTTTTTCAGCATTTTACTGAACAAATCGAACTTTTACTCGACAATACGCAATAATCTGTGCTGATTTGAAAATATTTTTTTCAGTTTTATTAAAAAAAATTCTCTTTTTTAAAACTTAAAACTACAGTTGTGCACAAAAATTGATGGAGAAAATTTTTTTGGAATTTTCTATTAAAAGCTATTTTACAAGCCAATTGAGATCGATTTTGCAAGAAACAAAAAACTTTTTCTCGCAAAATTTCACACTTCAAAAGTTTGTTGAGGTCTATAAGTAATCAGTTTAAAATTTCGCATCGCTTAAGTGTAACAATTCCGCACACACTATGTGCTGCACGGTTAATTGAGAAAACAAATGAAAGCCCGGATAATAGAGGTAAATCTCGATTATTAGAGGTATAAAATCCAAAACATAGCATGCCGTTAACCTTGTTAAATCCGGTTCAACTTTATAATTTTTTTTAATCGAAAGTTAGGTTTTCCCGATTAGTTGCTTTAAAGACAATTTTAATAGAAAACACAACAAGTTCTTAAACGATAGAAGTTCTTGAAGACAGTATTTTTTTTTAAATATTTATTAAACAAAGAGACGAAATTGTTATTAATTATTTTTAACTTCACAATTAAAAAATCCATATTTTGAAATTGAGTGAAATCAAGTAGGGCTTGTCATCAATGAAAAAACAAAACAATTTACTTATTATAATCAAGCTCAGAAGTTCATGCATTTATAATCGTCGTTTATGTATGTACATTAGGGTTATGACTTTTTGATTTTTTTGCAAATATCAAATTTTACATGCCCTAGCCAAAAAGGCAATAAAAATATTAAGAAACGCAATCTTTTTCGCTGCTGTCAAAAAAGTTCCGCACGAAAAGGGTTGAAATTTGGTCTATATTTTTTAGTTTTATTAAAAACGATGCGTATTAAAAGCTATTTATGGTACCAAACTTTTTTGGAGGGATTTTTAGATACATTTTTTTGTCGTTTACAATAATTCTTTATGTAAATTAAACATAATCCCCAAGCAAAAATTATTTTTAGAAATTGCATTTGGTGCGGAAGGTTTTTTTTTTGCCAAAATGGCCTCCAAAAACGATTTTTATTTAGTATTGCCTATCACGTGGTTATAGGTAAAATTTTTGTTAAAAATTAGTCATAACCCTAATGTACATAAAATACGTTTTAAAAAAAATATGCATTTGCTGATTTTTGTAAAAGTTTTTAATATTATCAATTCAGTTTCGTTTCCATACATCAACTGTAATACCTATATCTTTTTTAACAAAAAAAATTCACATAAAAAAATATTCTAAGAAAATAATGAATTTATTGTGCTCGCGTAATCTTTCCGCGGGATCCCAATTTGCCAAAAAGGATTCGCGTACTCTTAAACTGGGTAAATGAGAGCGGCCATGAGAGAGCAATATTCTTCTTGCACGAAGAAGAATTTGGGTAAATTCTTTTTATCTCTCTTTTGAACTAAAATCGCATAAAAAAATCTATAGAATAAAAAATTAAAAAAAATTATTAATTTATTTTTACTTTTAACCATGTCGGGCACATGGCACATTTAAAACGTGCCATGTAAATGTGCCTTAGGCAAATCACATTTGCCAATAGGTGCCAATTTAAAAAAGTACAATTTTTGAAAAAAAAGTACAATTTTTGAAAAAAAAGTACAATTTTTCCAAAAAAAGTACAATTTTTCCAAAAAATTTAAAATTTTCAAAAAAAAAGTAAAATTTTTATAAAAAAGGATCATTTTGCAAAAAAAGTATAATTTAAAAAAAAAGAATTTTCCAAAAAAAATTTAATTTTTCAAAAAAAAATTGTTAAAAAAATTATTAATTATTAAAAATTTCATAAATGGTACCTATTTTTGAAAAAAAAATTTTAAATGCTCCACATGTGGCCACATGTGCTAAAAGCCGTGCACATTTCACATTTGAATGTGAAATGTGCTAAGTGTCTCGGCATATTTCACATTTAAATGTGCCGGGCACATCACATTTTCATGTTGGCACATGTGATTTGCCTAAGGCACATTTAAAATGTGCCATGTGCCCGACTGTTGGCACATGTGGATGTGCCAAATGTGCGCCACATGTGGCCACATCGGCTTTTAACACAAAATAACATATGTATTTTAGTATGTATTGTATATACAGTACATACCAAAACAAAAACAAAAAATCAATCAAAAAATAATACCCCGGCTAAAAATCTACATATGTATATGGATTCATATAGGTTTAATGTATGTTCGTGCATGATCATAAACATGAATGCTTTTCCATACATGGATACGTAAATCTCCATACATGCATCCACAAATGTCCACACTTGTGCATTAATACGAATGTATTCCCGAGAATTCGATGACAACATTGTTATATGTATATATTAAACTCAGTTGTGAGCCAGAAATAAAAGATTTTCTTTTTTGAGACTCATTCATTTTAAATGCGCTTATTGAAGATTCTCCAAGTTTAAAATATTTTCCAATAGAGGCATATCTTTCACCATTTTCTATGCGATCTAAAATTACCATTTTTGTTTCTAATGAAATTTCTGTCTTTTTTCATGGTTTTATCAATTTCTTTTAAGAAAACCTTTAAAAAATAAGACAAATTTTTTTATTTTATTTAAAATTAAATAAAAAGTATTAAAAAAGTTGTAAAAAACGCTACGAAAGTCGATTTTAAAACCGCATAACTTCAAATCCGCATAAAAAGAGAATTAAGTGTATATATATTTGTTCCTGTTGTTCCTATAAGGAGCATAGGGCCGTAACAAGAATGCTTCATTCGCATCTATTGGATGCAATTGTCTTAATTTCTCTCCAGCTTTTTCGGACTTTCAACATTTCCATATGGATTTGGCGCATCCATGTATGAGCATGTCGACTCCTTCGTCTGCTACCCGGGGGTTCCATTTGATTGCCTGCCTGGCAATATCATTTTTACGGAGTGTAGGACCTATACATTTCCATTTACGTATTTCAACTTGTATCGGGATTTATCGAGTTATTTCCCAAAGTCTGGAGTTGGAAATTGTATTAGTCCAGGATGTTTTAAATACACTCACAATAACTTTACCGTAAAAGTTCAATAGTTGTTTAAAAAGTAAATCAGTAAAGTTGTTTCAACTGAATAAGTAGTTAAATTGCAGTTAAATATATTAGGGGTTTTCATATAAACTAGTATTCTACTCGTAAACGGTGTAAACCTGGTATGTTTATGAGTTTAATGTAGTGTTTCCAATTCGGTTAATCGATTAACCGATTCCTCGATTAATCGCCTCTATTTCGGTTAATGTCGAAACAAATAATTTAAAACTCAAATAATTATTCGATCCGAATAATCGGTTAAAACAGGTCGATTAACCGGTTACAATTTTAATATGTAATTTTTCTCTTATTTTTTTCCCAAAACTTCATAATTTTGTTAACTTTGGCTAAAAAATTACAAGAAAAGCTTAGAATAATCATAAAATTACTAAAATACCACCAAATTCTTTTAAAATTGAGTGAAAGAGGTCGTTAAGCCTTTAGATACCTTTTTTAAGCAAAATAAAGGTATTTCTAAAACTACCCAAAATACAAGAAGTGTCTGGCAGGATCAGCGTCGAAGTGCTGTATAGGCTTTAATCAATACAGTAGGCGATTTTTGATTCTGTTCTTTTAAAAATTAAAGCTAATGTAAATTCTATTTCCATGTCCTTTAAGGCAAGGTTGCATTTTTTCAAATGTGTCCTACAACTGTCAACTGACATCTTAATTCTGTAGAAACTCTACCTTTTCTCACATCTCCAAAGAAAGTATAATCGATTCAAAACCACATCAATTCTACATGTCCAACTACACCATTTTCAGTTTTATTTCAAAATTGTTTAAAAATGTATTAAAATTATCCAAATATATTTTAAAATTGTGTAAAAAGTTTCAAAATTGTCCAAAATGATCCAGAAATTTTTTAAATTCTTCCAAAAATATTTTAAAATTGTCCAAAATCACTCAAAATTGTTCAAAAATGTTTTAGAATTATCCAAAAATCTGTCGAAAAAATTAAAATTGTCTAAAAAACTTTGATATTTGTCCAATTGCATTTCAAAATTGTCCAAAATGTATTTTAAAATTTTCAAAATGTATTTCAAAATTACAAATATATTTTAATATATTTTATTTGTATTTAAGAAAATTATATTTGTATTTTAAAATTTAAAAATGAACATTCATGTTCAAATACATTTCAAAACTATTCACTTGCATTTAAAAATTTTAAATCTGTATTTCAGAATTGTAAAATTGCATTCAAAATAATTCCATTTGTATTTCAAAATTCTCCAAATGTATTTCAGAAATTTCCAAATGTATTTAAAAAGACTATTTGTATTCCAAAATGTTCCAAATGTGTCAAAGGAATTAAATATGCTAAAAATCCCAAACGTATTTAACAAATTGTGAAAAATAATCCGCTGCAGGCATGTCCCTATCCGGATTTCATTCTTGCCTAAGGAAATCGTCAGGGTACGACGTTTTTAGAATTTCTGGAAATATTTGTTAAGTTAAATTACAAACTCAATGAGAATTTTTTGTTCTCGTCTAGGAGCGTTATTAAACATTTAAAATATCAAAGAAAAAACAAAAACAACAACAGAAAATTTTCCACAATTTGCTTTGTCATCTTCCAATGTACTACTCTGTTGTTTTGACAGATCTAGCAATGTAGTGACATCCATTCATGTAGAAACAACAATAGAGAACAATGTTTCCTAAAGTGTCAGTAACATTTAAATTTGCACAAGCACTTGCATATTAGTTTTTTAATTTTATTTTATCGGGATATACATTAATTGCATCAAAGGAATTAAATATGCTAAAAATCCCAAACGTATTTAACAAATTGTGAAAAATATTTCGCTGCAGGCATGTCCCTATCCGGATTTCATTCTTGCCTAAAATAAAATTCCAATTGCATTTCAAATTGTTCCAAATGTATTTCAGAAATTTCTATTTTTATTTTAAAAGCATTTTTACAAACATACATGTTTTCTCTTTCATAATGAAAATTGTATAGGAATTATGAGACTTAAGAGAAAGAGGAAGCATGTATGTGTGAAAAAATGCCTTTAAAATAAAAATAAAAATTGAAATTTCTGAAATACATTTGGAAAAATTTAGAATTTTATTAAATACATAAATATAGAAGGGAATGTTAGCTCAAACTTTGGATAATTTTGTTTATTGTCAATGGCCCTTAAAAACGGAAAAAAGACTGAGAAATTTAACAATTGTTTATGATATTCTTTAGTCTACTAACTACTATTCAGAAAATTTTTTCCAAATTTTTGTAGAGTAAATTGGTATTTTCATTTAACTAATATTTTACTCAAATGGAACTAAATTTTTTTATTTCTTCAGGGGTGTAGGAAGAACTTTGGATAATAATTTTTTTAAATGCAATATTATATTTATTGTAGTATTGATGAAATATGCATTCAAAGAAATTTTGTATCCAAAGTTTTACAGATTAAAAAAAAAATTCGTAAGAAGTTATGCTATTTTTAGCTTACTATTAATATTTAGAAAAAAATCTCCTAGTTTCAGCAGTTTTTTTTTTGACATTTTTAACTAATTTTTAATAGCTTCAGCTATATTTTACATAAATTTTTCTATTAGTATAAGAAATGTTTCAATTTAGATAATCTCAAATTCCGAAACTTTTCAACCTTGAGGTACATTTACACGCGAGAGAAAACTGCTAGGGATGGAGCAAAAACACTCCAAAATAGCTAAACTCCTTCAAAATAGAGCTAATTAGAGGTGATTTTTGTTTTATCTCTAGCATTTTCTCTTTAGTGTAGATGTGCTTTTTTAATTTGAAAATTTTTTTTAAATACATCGTGTTCATGTGTCATGTTGATATTTAACAAAAACAGGAAGCTGTTAGTGTTTTTCTTGGTAAAAAGTTAAGAAAATACATTAATTTTGTTTTAAAAGATTAATGGCCAATTTTCTCGAATAACCGACCCGAATAACCGGTTAATCAGTTTTAGTGATTTTTCGAATAATGCAATAACCGGTTAACCGCCCATGTCGAATAATTGGAAACAATAGTTTAATGTCAAATTCTATACATAACGAGTAAAAAGATTAAAGTCGGGTATGCCCACTATACAATACCCTACACCAGTCTGGGTAAAAGCCAACTAATGTTTGGATCCGAAATTCGAATGGGTTAAAATGGGGCTCGTGTCAAAATTTTCTATAATGTGAGTCAGCGCACCAAATTTCATTAAAATATCTTAATATTTGCGACCTGCAGTTTGTAACCAAGCCAATTTTGGGGGGACCCTTATATGGGCACTAGTTCTAAACATGGACCGATGTTCACCAAAATCAATAGGCTTCGCCAACATAGGTCTATGTACCAAATTTCATCAAAATATCTTAATATTTGCGACCTGCAGCGTATAAACAGTATAATTTTGGTAGGACCCTTATATGGGCACTAGGTCTAAACATGGACCGATGTTCACCAAAATCAATAGGCTGCGTTATTGGGCCAATGTAGGTTTGTGTACCAAATTTCATCAAAATATCTTAATATTTACGACCTGCAGCGTATAAACAGTATAATTTTGGTAGGACCCTTATATGGGCACTAGGTCTAAACATGGACCGATGTTCACCAAAATCAATAGGTTGCGTTATTGGGCTAACATAGGTCTGTGTACCAAATTTCGTCAAAATATCTTAATATTTACGACCTGCAGCGTATAAACAATATAATTTTGGTAGGACCCTTATATGGGCACTAGGTCTAAACATGGACCGATGTTCACCAAAATCAAACTTGTTCGTCCTTGGGCCAACATAGGTCTGCGTACCAAAATATCTTAATA
The DNA here is from genome assembly GCA_949987735.1 of Leucophora obtusa. Taxonomy (NCBI): domain Eukaryota; kingdom Metazoa; phylum Arthropoda; class Insecta; order Diptera; family Anthomyiidae; genus Leucophora; species Leucophora obtusa. The sequence goes on from OX465296.1 coordinate 16,234,096, forward strand.
TTTGCGACCTGTAGAGTGCGCACAAGATTGCATGGACGGACGGACAGACGGACATCGTTAAATCGAAATAAAAAAAAAATTCTGAACCGATCGGTATACTATAAGGTGGGTCTACGACCAATATTTTTTGGTGTTACAAACATCAGCACAAACTTATAATACCCTGACCACATAGTGGTGTAGGGTATAAGAAATATGGTTTGTATTTATAAAAAGTTTACAAGGAATTTACGAGTTTATATGAACCCCCTATTTTTTTACTTTTTCTATCAGACATTCAATAAACAAAAAACACAAAATACGGACTTTCAGTATAAAGCCGAGCACACACGGTCAATATAATGTATTTCAATTTTATTGATCTTTACACACACACTTTCAATGTTATTAGAAAAATATGAGTTAAAATTAAATTGATCAATATTTTCCATCCTATGAAAAATTGCGAAATTTTGCAAATTATTAAAATAAAGCCACGTTTAAAGTGATTACGTTTTTATTTTGCAATAATTTATATGCTTTTTTAATTTTATTTATTTTTCAACATCAAAAAACAAATTTAAAAAAAAATAACATTTCAATATTGGCCACACACTTTTCAATAATATGAAATTGAAAAACAAAAATCCAAAACATTTTGAATTTTTCATTTTAATTGATAAACATTCAATATAGGGTACAGACCTTCAATTAATTTGTAAACAATCAAAAATTGATCCATAATATTGAACGTGTATGTCCTACTTAAGTTAAAATATTCAGTCAAAATTTTCTGTTAAAAACAATCAGTTGTTATAATAAAATTAATTTTAAAATAAATGAGAAATCTATTATTTTTACTGACTTTGCCAGTTAATTAATTAACAATTAAAAATGAACGACAAAACACAATTGTTTTAAACGAAAACAATCAGTTGTTATAATAAAAAAATTAATTTTAAAATAAATGAGAAATCTATTATTTTTGCTGACTTTGCCAGTTAATTAATTAACAATTAAAAATGAACGACAAAACACAATTGTTTTAAACGAAAAGTGGGTAGTCTTTTTTTAACTTATTTTCAATTGTTTTAATGTACATTTTAAGATTAACAGATTTTAAGGAAAAACATATTATGAGTTTAGTCTTCGAAGACAATTGTTGGTGAAGACTTGTAAAAAGAAGAACTGACTTTGAAAATACCCAGTATTATTGATAATATTACAACTACATAAAGTTAACGACAAATTTTTCAAGACATATAAATGTTTAAAGAGATGAACATGTAAACAAATCGAAGCTTTTGTTTAATATTACAATTTTTTCCAAGTTTAATAAACTAAGTATTCCTTTTTGTAAATAAAAGAAAAATATATTATTTATTAAAACTTTTAATTTAAAGAGCGATTGAACCTTGTAGAGCTAACTATGTTTTAACAACAAATTGAACTGAAACTAGAAAGAGCGCTCACTAAAACGAACTATTATGCCCAACTATATTGACTTTTCTTTGGGTTGAAATATGGTTTTTCGCGTTCGCGTACTTTTGTACATTTTTGTCACTTTGTGAGAGTATTTTTTGTTAACTGTCTTTTGACCGAACTAGGCAGTGATTGACAAAACTTCAATTAGCCACACTCATCGCTGTGCCGACCGTGGTGTATCTCGTTAAGAGCAGATGCTACGAGTCATAGCCTGTGTAGAGGGTTGCCGGTTTGATTCCCGGACACGGCATACATAAAAAGTTTTCATGTAGATACAAATTAGCAATTAAAATTACTTTGATCAATTGACACATAAACTTACTACTGACAAGTCTTTGGTTGAGACGAAACTGCGGCAGTCTGGTGATTTTCTAATGTCTGTTAAATTTTTCAATAAAAAATGATTTCTTCTTCTTCCTGTAAATGAGGTTTGTGTTCTAATGTTGCCCATAAATTCTCAGTTATATTTAAATCATGACCACAGGCCTGCTAGTCCAAAATGGGTTTACTTTTGGACGATAGAAATGTTTTAGTTGCCTTGGAGCTATATCCATATATGATCAGCTATATCCATATATGATCATATACGAGCCCATATATGGTAATATATGTTCATATACGATCCCATTTTCACATGGGCATGAAACGTTTTTCGGTTAAATGTCGCATACATTTTTTTTAATGCAGATTTCTTAAAGTACCAAAGAAACACAACATTCTCGTAATCTTTTTAAACATGCAGTTCCTTAATAAAGTCTGTAGACTTTTTATTTAACAAAAAATCTTAGATTCGTTAAATTTACAGTTTTATAATTTTTTCGTTTTTGTAGATGAATAGGTTATCTATATTCGTTACTTCCCAATGATTTTTTCTTTTCATTTAATCTATCTAAATAATATATTAAAATACATATTTTGTGTAATCAGCAAATTATTGAAATGCAAATTTTATTTAAAATTCTATTAAGGGACAGAAGTATTTACAATTTTACTACGTCTACTAGTCTCTGTAGTAACAAAAAAATTATGAAATTCAATATGGGTCGTTTTAACTTTCGTGTGTTAATTAAAGTAATTTACTGCTTAATGTTATTATTTTCTAATAATATCTTTGTAAAGTTACCAATAATAAATTTTCTTCTATTTCTACTTACATTAGGATGGCGGCGAAGGTCACGTAGGTACCGTTCGAAATTTTGAATCTTCAGAAGAAGTTGTAGTAGTCTGGGATAATGGTACAGCTGCAAATTATCGTTGCGCCGGCGCATACGATTTACGCATATTAGATAGTGCCCCCACTGGTATAAAACATGATGGTACAATGTGTGATACTTGTCGTCAACAGCCCATTTTTGGTATACGTTGGAAATGTGCTGAATGTGTCAATTATGATTTATGTTCAATTTGCTATCATGGTGATAAACATCACTTAAGACATCGTTTTTATCGTATTGCTACACCTGGTGGCGAACGTACTATGATCGAACCTAGACGTAAATCGAAAAAGGTAGCAGTACGTGGTATATTTCCTGGAGCTCGTGTTGTGCGTGGTGTCGATTGGCAGTGGGAAGATCAAGATGGTGGTGTGGGCCGTCGTGGTAAAGTTAACGAAATACAAGACTGGTCTTCAGCTTCACCACGTTCAGCCGCGTATGTGGTATGGGATAATGGTGCAAAGAATTTATATCGTGTGGGTTTTGAAGGAATGGCTGATTTAAAGGTAGGTAGGAAATGTAAAAATTTTCAAATAAAATGGTTTTTTGGTTAATGTAAACTTTGAAAAGTACAAAATTCTAATTTATCCTTTATGGTTAATACCTTACGGTGGATACTGATGCGGGAGTTAACGCCCGAAACAGCAGGTGTATCATGTTTGCAATATAACTGAAAAACTGTTATCACATGTGAAAAATTTGTAGTAAATTTCAGACTAACAAGTTTTTGAAAACAAATTAAAAAACTTAAGAAATTTTTTTATGAAACGATGTAACCATAAATTAAACTTGGTGTTAGTTGGTTCAATTCCCAGCAATAGTGTTCCTATAGCACTTAGCCCCATCGAAGTTAAATAACATAAGAGAACTATGAACTAAAAAGCTTCAACAAATTCGCCAACTTTCCAAAAGATGGCGCGCAATATCTAAGGGGTTTATAGTAATTCAATTCGAAACGGAAATGCTTTCGAATTGCATTTTCACATTGAAAATGAAGTACAAAAAAAAACAGTTTTTAATGGGGGAAAATATTGAAAAGTTGTAAGCAATAGTCTACGTTTTCAAGCAGCATTTTGGACATGCAAAATCTTCTTTTCACGTCTCTCGGTTTCAGCTCGGATGGTATCCAATTTCTTTGCTTTTTGATGAATCCCTCTGCTTGCAAATGTTTTGAAATTCCTTCTTCATTTTGACAACAATCTTCATCGAGTAATGCCTTAAATTCGTCATCTTAGAAGTTTTTTGGCTGACCTGCGCGGTCTTTGTGTTCCGATGGAACATATTCAGAATAAGCTTCGGTGAGCAATCGATGTGCTTCAGCTGCACTTTTTTCAAATTGCAGAAGTAAAGCAAAACTTCTCGCAAATGATGCTTTTTTGGAAAAAAATTCGACATTTTCGAAGCAAAAGAAAAAAATTTGTTGTTTACACTATTTCGTCCAATGACACAAACCATGTGTTAAAGATACGCCATCCGTTGTGAATCCTGTATTTTTAAGTTATGCACCCAACAATTCTAAAAAAATATTTTGTCATATTTTGTCTACATTGTTACCAAAATTAATTCATCAATTTCAAAGAACCAATTTTTAGTAGAAACATAAATTTCCAATAAAAAAAAAACTTCTATACGAGAACTATTTAATAAAAATATTCTCAAGAACTTCATTCAAAAATTATACAATTATTTTTTCTATTTCCCCATTTTAAGGTGGTCAATGATGCTAAAGGCAATACAGTTTATCGTGATCATTTACCTTTATTGGGAGAAAATGGTCCCGGCAAAGGTCCCCATGGTTTCCAGATTGGTGATAAAGTTACTGTCGATTTGGATTTGGAAATTGTACAATCTTTACAACATGGCCATGGTGGCTGGACTGATGGTATGTTTGAATGTCTTAATAATGTGGGTTTAGTAGTAGGCATCGACGAAGATCATGATATAGTGGTGGGCTATAATTCCGGTAATCGTTGGACTTTCAATCCGGCTGTTTTAACAAAAGTAGCCTCACCTACAGCCGCACCACCAGAGTTTCAAGTGGGTGATATTGTTAAAATATGTTCTGATGTGGAGAGTATCAAACAATTGCAACGGGGTCATGGAGAATGGGCCGATGCTATGCAGTTGACTTTGGGTAAAGTGGGAAGAGTACAACAAGTATATCATGATAATGATTTAAAAGTCGAAGTTGGTAATACATCATGGACTTACAATCCTTTGGCCGTAACTAAAGTGGCTTCTGCAAATGCTGATGGCAGTTGTGTACCCGTTATATCGTCAGGAGAACGTTTATCAGCTATATTGAAGAAATTATTTGAACCTAGTGTTTCGGGAGATGCTACTGAAGAATTTGTTAAGGCAGCTGCCAATGGTTATGCGGTAAGTTGGTGGAATTTAGTTAAACGAATTCATACTTTAACGCAAACTTCTATTATAGGCTCGTTGTGAAGAATATCTAACTGGTTCAGTGCAAGCTGCTAGTAGTTCTTCAACTGCTGCTGTTGGCTCTGGACAATCATCGGCAGCTGCAACACAAACGGTCAATACAATAGCTGATGTTAATGGTGTGTTTGCTGGTCATACAGCTTTACAAGCAGCAAGCCAAAATGGTCATATTGAGGTCATAAAAGTTTTACTACGCCATAATGTTGATGTTGAAATTGAAGATAAAGATGGTGATCGTGCCGTACATCATGCTGCTTTTGGAGATGAACCAGCTGTTATCGAATTACTTTCTAAAGCTGGAGCTGATCTCAATGCTCGCAATAAAAGAAGACAAACTGCTTTACATATTGCAGTCAATAAGGGTCATTTAAATGTGGTCAAGACATTACTCAGTTTGGGTTGCCATCCTAGTTTACAAGATTCCGAGGGTGATACTCCTCTTCATGATGCTATTTCTAAAGAACACGATGAAATGCTTAGTTTATTATTGGATTTTTGCGCAGATATTACTTTAACAAATAATAATGGTTTCAATGCTTTACATCATGCTTCATTGAAGGGTAATCCAAGTGCTATGAAGATTTTATTGAGCAAAACCAATCGTCCTTGGATTGTGGAAGAGAAAAAAGATGATGGTTATACAGCCCTACATTTGGCTGCTCTTAATAATCATGTGGAAATTGCTGAATTATTGGTACATATGGGTAAAGCTAATATGGATAGACAAAATGTTAATTTACAGACTGCTTTACATTTGGCCGTCGAGCGTCAACATGTACAAATTGTTAAATTACTGGTACAGGAGGGAGCCAATCTCAACATTCCCGACAAAGATGGTGATACACCATTACATGAAGCCTTAAGACACCACACTTTATCACAGCTAAAACAATTACAAGATGTTGAAGGTTTTGGAAAACTTTTAATGGGTTTAAGAAATCCAAATAATAAAAAGGCTTCGGCCTCGATAGCTTGTTTTCTAGCGGCAAATGGCGCGGACTTGACTTTGAAGAATCGTAAATTACAAACTCCTTTGGACTTGTGTCCAGATCCAAATCTTTGCAAAACTTTGGTTAAATGTTATAATGAACGTAAAACCGATGATACAGATTTACCAGGTAATGTAGCTGGTACTAGTACACGGGCCAGATCTTTGGCCAATCAACCAGTGGCGGTGATCACGGCGGCCTCAGGTTCAAATGCAAGACCTTTATCAGCCGTAGCTTCGGGTTCGACATCAACAAGTTCTTCAGTCTCCGGTAATCCGCCACCACTACATACTTCTACGATAGCATCTGGTTCGCTTAATACAGGTTTAAATACTTTGGCCCAAGATTTATCACAATCTTTACAAATTTCATCGTCCTCAACCAACGATGCTACAAATTCTTCCACTTTAGAAGAATGTTTCTTATGTTCAGACTATAAAAGAGATACAGTATTTAAGGTAAGATTTCAAAAAATATTTATAAAAATATTGCAAATGAAAAAATTCCATAATCTCACAGCCAGTAGTTTCTTACTGCTAAACATCAGCTCTAATCATAGATCTTTTAGCTTTATAACATCACCTTCAATTTGTAATCTTTTAGTTCATAGCACGAGCACGAATCGATGGTCTTTTAGAACCATAGTCATAGGCTTAATCCAAAGTCTAAAATCGTGAATCATCAGCCGTAATCACAGATCTTTTAGTACCATAACGTGGGGATTTTATTACCATTATTAATTTTAACCCATACATGTGATGTATACCGAAAACGAACAGTTTTTCAATCTAAAATAACTACCCAGGTAGAAAAATACAAACGACAAAACGTTGGCAAATCACTGTATATGGTGGTACAAGCGCTGGCAGAGCGTCCGTTTTTCGAAAATTAAAGTACTGGGTCAACCTTGAAATGATAACGTCGATCTTCGGTTGGCTGTTTATCTTTCCGAACGTTGGCAAAGCGTTGGTAACAATAGTAAAATAAGTGCTCTGCCAATCGGTATTTTAGATCAACTGTTTTTTATTCAATTCTTCATGAAAAAATCTGTAAAATCCCAATCCCGAAAAAAAGAGAAACTTAAATTTTAGTATAGCAGCACTGTATCTAATAAGCGAATACATCTCTGCTTAAAACTACAAATTCAATAGATTTTCACACAAATTTTACCATAAGAACAATTTTCCAGTTTTATGAATAGACCCAGGTAGAAAAATACAAACGGCAAAACGTTGGCAAATCACTGTATATTGTGGTACAAGCGCTGGCAGAGCGTCCGTTTTTCGAAAATTAAAGTACTGGGTCAACCTTGAAATGATAACGTCGATCTTCGGTTGGCCGTTTATCTTTCCGAACGTTGGCAAAGCGTTGGTAACAATAGTAAAATAAGTGCTCTGCCAAACGGTATTTTAGATCAACGGTTTTTTATTCAATTCTTCATGAAAAAATCTGTAAAATCCCAATCCCGAAAACAAGGGAAACGTAAATTTTAGTATAGCAGCACTGTATCTAATAAGCGAATACATCTCTGCTTAAAACTACAAATTCAAGATTTTCACACAAATTTTACCATAAGAACAATTTTCCAGTTTTATCAATAGACTTGAAAACTGGTATTTAAATAGGGTGAACATTAAGTGATCAGTTTATGTATTTTTTACATACAGTCATAAGTTTCGCAAAACAAGTACTGGCAAATTTTTTCATGTACAGTCGTAAATTTTGTGAAACAAGTACTGGAAAAGTCCTTTTACCTAACGTTGGCAAATCGTTTTGAACCGATGTTTTGCCGGTGGTTTTTTTTTCATAAACAGTGGTATACTTTGTAAAACAAGTATTGGGAAAGCACTCTTTCCAAAAGTTGGCAAAGCGTTCTAAATTAGTGCTTTTGCAATGCTTTTTTTTTTGTACCATTGTAAAGCAACGCTTTGCCAGTGCTTTGTTTTTTGTACCGTCGGCAATTTCTACCTGGGGAGTTGAAAACTGGTACTTCAATAGGGTGAACATTAAGTGATCAGTTTATGTATTTTTTTTACATACAGTCATAAGTTTCGTAAAACAAGAACTGGCAAAATCCTTTTTGCAAATGTTGGCAAAGCGCTGCAATCCAATGTTTTGTCAGTAGTATTTTTTCTTGTACAGTAGTAAATTTTGTGAAACAAGTACTAGCAAAGTCCTTTTAGCAAACGTTTGCAATTCGTTTTAAGCAGATGTTTTACCAGTGGTATTTTTTATATACGGTTGTAAATTTTGTAAAACAGGCACTGGCAAAGTCCTTTTACCTAACGTTGGCAAACCGTTTTGAACCGATGTTTTGCCGGTGGTTTTTTTTCATAAACAGTGGTAAACATTGTAAAACAAGTATTGGGAAAGCACTATTTCCAAAGGTTGTCAAAGCGTTCTAAATTAGTGCTTTTGCAATGCTTTTTTTACCATTCTAAAGCAACGCTTTGCCAGTGCTTTGTTTTATGTACCGTCGGCAATTTCTACCTGGGTAATTTCGCGAAAACAAAATTGGCTTCAAATTATTATTTATTGGTTTATTATTACTCCGAACATCTAAATTAGGAAATAAAAAATAATTGGTATTGTAGAGATCGTAAAATATTAACCACTGAAAATCAGATCGTTTTCGATATTCATCACTTGCATGATAATCTCAAATTGTGTAGTTTTAACAGCAGATTTAATCATATGTATCTTATATTTTCTCAATATCAGCTTTAGTTATAAATCATTTAGTAAAAAAGTTTTCCGATCATAGGTTTTTCACTACACTCAAAAAATAAGTTATTAGAAAAATTAGTAAAACGTCTTGTATATGTAAAACGTTATGTGCATCAAGTATACTAGTTTTCAGCAACATAGGGCCTATCCTTATAGGCCCTATGCTCCTTATAGGAACCGAGGGAACATATATATTAGGGTGGGTCGATTTAGCAATCGATATTGCGTACTCGATTTTTCGAAAGCTTTTAGCATGGGGAAAAAAAGTTCCTCTACGACATATCAAAAAAATCATTTTCGAGGTATATAAAAGTATATAAGTAAAATTATTTTCTGCTTGATGATGAAATGATGATAATGATGAGAACAAGGAGAAAATAATTTTACTTATATACTTTTACCTCTAGTTGCCACATTTTTTATCCGATTTTCATAAGTAATAATAAATAAATAGATAAATGTTAATGTAGATAAATGTTTAAAATATTTAAAAAAAACCATAAACAGAGGTGATTCAACTAATATTTATGCGTCAAAAGACGATTCAACTAATAATTTTGCGTCAAATCAAAAAAAGTTATCAGTTTTTTACCCTAAGCTGCTGGAGCGAAAAACGATTGATTTTGCATTTCATTGGTTTTGAATCGATATTTCGAGTCATTACTGACACTAGTTTGACAAATTAAATTTGTTTCACACAATTTAAGAATTTTTTGATCGCGAAATGTTATGTTTTTAATATATTATTTTTTAACTGCGCAACCGCTGTTTGGATTTTAAATTTTTTTTTTTTTTTGAAAAGCATTTAAAAGGACCAAAAATACAAAATTAAAAAAAAAATAAAATTTTTTTTCGCGGAATGAATTGTATTTTTATTCGCGAAACCGCCAATTTGATAAACACAAATTATATATCATTGGAAAGCAAATTGAAAACTCAAATACGAAAAACTAATAAATTGAAGAAAATTCGTACGCATTTTTTTTTTGTTATATCTTTTGCTTGCAGAAATGTAAACTCCGTTACCACAAAAAAATTAAAATTGCAAAAAAAGTTATTGCGACAACTTGTAGAAGAGATTTTTTGCAACTAGGTTTATAATGACTAAACTTACTGATTCCATTAAGAAAAAACCGAAATATTAACACTTTTTGCTTCTCACAAATTTGGCCCAAAAATGTATCACATTTTTTGATTTCACCCATATATGTATGAAATCTTAGCTCGTATCGTGGATATATTATCACAATAATCCACTGTTTTTGTAGATATATTAGTACTCTAATATCAGCCCCCAAATATGCTTTTTGGTTCCATAATCCTAGTACTAATAAATATTTTATGGGTAATTTTGTTGTTATTTCAACTACAATGGTAGGTTTTAAGTTCAATGGTCTCAGAGCAAATATTGCATCTTTTAGTACCACAACATCAACATCATTTCGAATTCATTTGCGATAATAAATCGTTTAATAATTTGTTTATTAACCTCTAAATGAAATGTTCCTATTTTATTAGCCCTGTGGTCATGTTTGCTGTTGCGATAATTGTGCACCACGTGTGAAGAAATGTTTAATATGTCGCGAGGCTGTAGCATCTAGAGAAAAAATTGATGAATGTTTAGTTTGTTCAGATCGTCGTGCGGCGGTATTCTTTAAGCCTTGTGGGCATATGGTGGCATGTGAAAATTGTTCCAGTTTAATGAAAAAATGTGTACTATGTCGTACACAAATTGAAGAAATCATGCCCTATTCATTGTGTTGTGGCGGCGAAGGTAGCATTGAAAAGGTATTCGATGAAAATATTTCCACAATATCCAGTTTGTTTATGCAAAAATCACGCACTAATCAGGTGCATAATCCTAATATGCATAATGACAATGAAAAACCCCAAGCTATGTTGGCAGCTGGTGGTGGTATAAATACATCAGGACATGGTGTAGCCATGAATAATACCATAACCACTACGCCAAATGGTAGTGCCACACAACAAGTACAAGCTCAAAATAATTTGTTGGCAGCGGCTGCCAATACATCTGGCAACAGTGTTATGGTAGCACCTTCCAATGTTAATAATTTTCAAATGGATGATGTACAAAAGCTTAAACAACAATTACAGGATATTAAAGAACAGGTAAGTGTTTTATAAATTGTTGAAATTGTAGTAAAAAATTAATAAAAATTACTATTTTTTCTAGACAATGTGTCCAGTTTGTTTTGATCGTATGAAAAATATGGTTTTCTTATGTGGGCATGGTACTTGTCAAAATTGTGGCGATCAAATTGATGGTTGTCCCATATGCCGCAAGACAGTGGAAAAGCGTATTTTATTATTTTAATTCGTAACTCTTAATGCTTCATAATTTGATTTTTCAAAATAACCTACCTGCCTTATTAACTAACTTTCAGTTTGTTTTCAATAATTTCTTTTAGTTTATATTAGATGATATTAGATACTTCAATCAATCTTTACAAATTGTTAAATTAAAAAAAATTTAAGAAAATAACTACCTAATTTCGTAAAACACTTGGGTGAAGTGAAGGGAATTTTCAATGTAAATTGTTTTTGTAACAAAAACAATTTCTATAGAAATAACGCAACACTTCACCAAAGTGTTTTAGAAAATTACCCCCTAATTCTTTTTGAAATTAACAAAATCGTATTTTACTTTTTTGGCATTTCTCTAGACTTTGGAGTAGCTTTACTATTTTAACTTTTTCTAAACTTTTAAAATTTCTACTTATGTTTGTGTTGCTTTAAGTCCTTATTGTATTTTTTTTAGCACTATTTGCTCTCTTATTATTTTTATATAATTTATATATAAAATTTTATATTGTTCCAATTTTTTTAAACATACGTTTGTTTAATAACAATTATTATAAATATATTGCGAAATATTCCCCATAATATTATATATTTTATATACACATTAAAAAGTTTATATTAAAATCCAATATACCTACAAAAAAAATACCAACGAAGTGAAAAGTGTTGCCGGTGTTAACAGAAGGTTAAAAAATCATCACTCATAGTTCTAAAATTTGTGCTGTGTATTGATACGTAATTAATTTTTGTTCTCAATATAAAAATAAGCGCTATCAAGCAAATTATGGAGGCAACTAACAAAATTGAAATAGCAGTCGCTTCGAATATTAAAATGACAAGTGCTATATATGACAATGTTTCTAATAAGAGTGTGTGAGAACGGTGGCAAAGTATTATTTATGGTAAATTTTTGACAGTTTTGAGGTGAATAAAATTTCACTATCCCATAGGGCTATTAAAATTTTTGACATAAGCATAGAAATATTTGACATTTTAAAATGTGAAAGTTTCTTAAAAAAAATTAAGAAACACCCTACGGGGAAAGGGAGCGGTCCCAGATGACACGCAAGATAGGTCCCAAGGGGGCGGAGACCGGTCGCTGATCGGTCTTTTTGTTTGAAAGAGACATATCACTTTAACATAGCGTTGTCATTGGAAATGACCAATTGCCACAGTTTAGACACATTGTGGCAGTAAGGTGGTGTGTCTAAAAATAGCTTTTCAAATTAATAAAAATTTAAGAATTAAAAATAATCCACTTGGCGTCGAAGTAGGGCTCGATAACACAACCTTCTGCTTGTAAGGCAAACGCTCTACCGTCTGAGCTAACGTTGCTTATGCGTGATGGCTGGCTGATGGTTAAGTTATGTTTTTCGTTTCTGTTCAAATAAAAAAGAGAAAGAAAAAACAAACACACACAGAGCAAATAAAAAAAACATGGCAAAGAAAAAAATATAAAAGAAAACAACATTAACACACACACAAATATGGTGGAAGTGCCTTGAATATGCCCCCGATTGACCGGTTATAGGATAGGTCCCCTAATGGCAGTTGACTTGTTTTTTCGTTGGCCAAAATTAAATTAAAAAATCAATTAAAAATTAGAAAATTACCTCAAAACCTCTGATAATATAAATAAAAATTTAAAAAATTCCCCTTAAGTTACAAAGAAAAGTTAAATGAAATACCAATTGTTAAAACTAAAACAGCTTTAACATTAAAAAAAACGTTGAAAATACAAAACTTAAAACTTCTTAGCAAAACATTATAGAAATTTAAAATAAGAGCTAAAATAAGCAAATCGTGAAAAAATAAAGTTAAAAATAAATAAAAGAGTAAAATAAATAAGAAATATTTTTAAAAATATGCCGCGAATTTTGTTTTTATTTCGGTATCGGTCAAGTTTTTTTAAAAGCAACAGTGAAAATAACGGATCAGAAAATACTTAGAAAATTAATTAATTTTCTTTTGTTCATATTTGTACTAATTTAGTAATATGCCTTCGGTTGACCGGTCACGGGATAGGTCCTTGGAGGGCAATTGACTCCTCATTCCCCGTAGGGCATATACAAATTCTGAACAAAAAAAATTTAAAATTAACATTCCAGAAAAAGAGGCAGAAAAAAATACATTACATGGAGGTAAACATTTTTACTTCTCTTATGCAAAATTAAAACTTCCATTAATTGTAACGATCTGGTTTGTAGGACAATTGCAATTAGCAAATGCATACATTTTCTAAAAATATTTGTTTCCTTTTATTTAGTTTTTCACCATAATTTACAACTGTCAAAAATTTTATATTGTCGAAAAAGATTTAATTTCACACAGGAAAATTTAAATTTTTTTCACCATAGAACAAATGTTTTTTACCATGATACTGCCCAAGAAATATTTTTACGACCGTCCACAACGTACGGAATCATAAATCCGACTTTTACGGCACGTTTACGTATGCACGTATAAGTCGAAGCTTGTGCGTGTACGGAAGACAAACGGATCGCATAATCGGATTTTGAACACAGCACGTTTTAACTCCGTTTTGTGTATCCGTTTCCGTACAGTTAAATACAGACTTTATCGGTATAAGTTTGTTTTTGCAAAAAAGTACACAAATTATTTTAAAAATCCCTTTAGCTGCTAAAAAATAGAATTGGGAGGAAAAATAAGTCGCAGTAGCGTGAATCCCTCCTAACACCCCATCAACCAAAGAATTTGAAGCCACTTATACCAAATGGTAAGATTTATTTAACTTATGTGTTTTAAAGGTTGGTTTTTTGTATGCGAGTGCAATATTTGATGACACAACATTTAGTTGTTTTGATAGCAATGTGCAAATTTGCATCGTATGCAAAACACCATCGTGATTACAGTTAAAACTTATCTAATTTATTTTTTCTTTTGCATGCAGGTATTGAATTTTATTGTGTGCCGATATTGTAAATGGATATTGGACAGAGCCGTAAGCTGCACCAAATGTAAATATAGTGTAAGTATAAAAAACAAATTCCATTTTTAATAAATCTATAAAAAACTTAAAAAGTACTACTTATAATCAGGTTTGGCAGGCAATACCGCTAAAATACCGTTATCGATTCAAAACCCTTTCAACTGACTACCGTTACCCCTAAAATACCGTTACCGGAATACCCGGAATACCGTTATCCTTAAAATACCGTTACCGAAATAACTGAAATACCGTTATCCTTAAAATACCGATACCGAAATAAATGAAATATCAATACCCTTAAAATACCGTTACCGAAACAAATGAAATATTGTTATCCCTAAAATACCGTTATTTTTAATTTTCTGCTTTTGCTAATTTCACGTGGTTATTGAGTATTTTTTTGTACATTAAGTTGATAAATTGGTTCTTTTTTCAATCTTCATAGGGGTTATGTTAGCACGATAAATTTTTTTCGCACGAAAAAAAAAACAATTTTGACAAATTGAAAAATTGATTTTTCAGTAAGAAATTTTAAATGCAAATAAATATATGTATTTATTTCTGAAGATTTTATTCGACAATTCCTTAACACGAGTCTATACAATCTATACATTGTTTCATGTAGAAATCTAACCGAAAAGATATAAATTCTGTGCTATGGCCCAAAAATATACGAAAATACGTATACGTACGTATTCTGTCTTGCTGTTCTTATCGAATTCTTTCAAAAATTTTTATTCTTTGTAATTTACTTGTAAAAATTGTATGATCTTTCTTTTAATTTGAAAATAATTTAAACAGAAAGTGATTAATTTATGATCTAGAGTCAAACTGAAAGAACATTCATTTACCAAAATAAGAGATCAACTAAACATTCCCCTCATTCAGAAATATTTATATTTCAAACGTTTTCAAAGTGTTGGAATTTAATGTTTTGCTAGTGTCTTTTATTCAAATACCGTATAAAATTTAGCAAAAGAAAGACCTTAAAAAGAACCTATTTTTGTAAAACCACGGTCTACTTATACTCTGCAAGTGCTTTTTTATTACCACAGATCATTTCTACCTGGGTCAGCTTCCCTTTAGTACCATATTCCCAGCTCTAAGTATGTGTTTATTTCTTTTAACATCTGCTCCCATCGACAATTTTTGGTACCATATTTGTTTTAAACGATATTCTTTTAGGACCAAAATCTCAGCCCTAGTTATGTATAATTTTGAACCCTAGTCTCTGTTTCATTCACCTTTGAGTCAAAATTGAGAAAAGCCTATTTCCTGATAGCAAAACAATAGCATTCTCATATGAATTTTCTGCCACTTGTTTTTTCCTACTGCCAACGTAAATTCAGTTTTCTTCAAAAAAATTTTATAAAAAGTTCTTCTATTTTATATGATTTTGAAACTGATAATAAAAAACATTAAAAGTTATGCCTACAACCTCAAAACATACGCGTGGTGTGAAACACACCTCAACCACAGAATTTAAGTTAGAATTTCCCACTAAAACTTTATCAACAACCTCATCTTCAAAATCTGATTCAAATACAGCATTACAAAATCGTAAAGAAAAATTTACAATCGGCTCATATCAGCATTGTGGTCCAACAAAGCTGCAAGCAAACGTATCCCAACAGACGGTATTCATACAAAATCTACAATTTTCAGAACCAAAACATAATAAGGCAGGTATATTTAAAGTTAAATGTAAAAAAGATTTACTAACGTACTCGGAATCAAAATCAACACCATCCAAAAAAGAGCGTGGTTATGATTTTACCAGTTCTACAAATTCGCATTTTGCTGGATCAATATTTCCGGTTCCAAAAAGATTTCGTCCAAAATGTTCTTCTACCTCAACAGAAGAAAAACAAAAATCTACAAAATCTTCGTATACCCTAAAATCTTGTGATGAACAAAAAAGTCAAGGTAAAGTACACACTTCTCAAGATATGATGGATAGTAACCATGACAAATCGAAAAAACCTGTAAATATTAATGGTCCTGAATGGCTCAAGCCATGCAAAGAAAGTTTTGTGGCTGGTGCTCCTCAAAAATTTATAGGCACTTGCCCTATGAATTATGAACAATTATCAAAAATGTCTAAAACACGACAAAAGTTCTTTCTCACTCAAGATCCCCGTAAGGTGCATTGTCTCGTTAATCCGGAAATTTTACGCTCCAAGGCCTATACAACGAAAAAAGAATTTAATACTTTAACGCAAAAGGTTAAACATGCTCAAAATATATGTGCTGCTTCTTCAGAGTCCGAATCTTCAGAGAATTTTATATGTGAAGTTACTGATTTAGAAAATCCATTACAATTGGATTTTCAGGGTCTAGATTATACTAACACATATCAAAAGGATGAACAAGATTTGCAAAATCAACGTAATTATCGTAGAGTTTGCCGTTATATGGAACGTAGACGTGTTAAGGCTGAGACACAAGCTAATGTCGAAGAGGAAATACATAACGAACGCTTGAATGTAAGAATGCAATATGCACATATCTCAGAATGGAGCCCGTTTTAAATCTTTTTAAGATATAATTGTGAATATTTCAATACTATAATCTCCGATTATATCGTCGTCCATATTTTAGTATGAGAGTTTTAGTTGTCTAAAATCCAACTGTGACTTTGATACTAAAATCTCAGCTTTCAAAATATAAGATCCATTAATGCCCTCGAAGCAATTAATTCCCGGATTCAACAAAGATCTTTCTCAGTCCTTAGAAGTAACAGTTAAGTTTTAAACGCTGTCTTTTAGGGTCACAATCTTTATCGTGGATATTTTAAAAGTTAAAAATCCATTTAAAGGCAGATTTCTTTATAATCTAAATTCAGTGCCAATAGTAGATTTATTAATTGGTAAAATCCAAAGTCAGACCCAATAGATATTTTATATTTAATCAAATCATTACAGTAAAAATTCAAGTGCAATCCTAGATTTTTAACTTAATAAAAATCGAGTGCAAAAAGGTATCTATTTGTCGTCAAAAGTTAAATTTTATTACACAAAAAGAATTAAAAACGAGTGTCAGTTATGAAATTGTTAATATCAATTAATATAATATTTTAATGGATTTTGCACATATCACGAAACTTATAAAAGTTCCTAAAAAATCTATAAGATAAGATATTTGTTTAAAAACTAGTTTTATTTTAAGCAAATTTTTCAATAGGTATTTTAGGTTAATAAATTTTTTGTGTGTATAATGTACTCGTATAAATGGCGACAAACGTTAGATCGAAAAAGTTTGTATTAAAACATTTTCACTGATCTAACAATACTGATTTGACGCAAAAGGTTTCACAAACGTTGGGCGCTATTTAAAACGGCTCTCGAAAACAAAATGCTCTTTGCGATACCAAACGAAATTTATCTCATATCTTTTAGGTTCCCAAACGTTTTGTCATACGGGATCGTGATAAACCGCCAGTACCTATGCCCCCTGCAGAACCAATTAAATTAGGTAAACTATTTCGTTCAGCCAACAAACCTTACAATAAAAAAATCGTTGATATGGAAAAAGAACGACGTAAGGAACGTTACAAAAATTTATATCTACGTAATAAAGAACGAAAAGAACAAGATATAGAAAAAGCTGAAAAACGCAAAAGAAATGAAATAGAAAACTTACCTATAACTTTGGCGAATGAACATTTTCAAAAACTTGTAACAACTATTGATGAAGCCGTTGATAGATGTACGAAAAAGGAAAAATTATTGAAAAAAACAGAAGTCCAGAGACGTACATTTCCACATACTATGAAAGAGACAAAGCTATTTAAGCAGAGCTTAAAACAAAAAAATCGTGTCGCAAGAGATGAAGCCATAGTAATAAAAGAATTTTTTCAAGGACGTTTTCATAAAGAAAAACAATTGCCTGAAGCTGAATTAGATATAAGTTCGGATTCTCCTCATCGGAATAGTGAAGCTTTTAAAATTACCGAACAATCTACCGACGATGAAGATAATATGGAAGTTGGCAAAAAAGGAAGCAAATTCAAGTTGAGAGGCTTTCAATTTAAATTGGGCTCCAATTTAAGGGGCAAATTTCATCAACAGGAGAAACTACAGGGTACACATAAAGAAAAATTGTGTATAACCAGAGATCAATGGTTAAAGGAGTTGGCTCCAAAGAAAGAAAAAGTTAAATTAGATGTGGAAATGGGTATACAAAAGTTAAGAAGTCCCGATGATCCTCAATTTGTACTCTTCCCAGCACCGTTCGGATTTAAACCCCCCGAAGCCAAACTTTCAGCCATACGAGAATTCCGCGTTAAACCCTTGGGACGTCATTATGATCGTAGGTTGAGAAAAAATTTAAAATTTGCCAAACCTCGTTTACGTTACACGGTTAAGAAATTTAATTTAATCAGTTATCGTTTTGGTGATACTGCCAAAAGATTTACTCAACTTAAAGATCGCTTTAAAGAGGTGACCACTTTAAAACTTGGAACCACCAGTGAATATATGGAGGCAAAGGCACGTAAGGAAAAACAACGACAACATACATTAAAACAAAATAGATTAAATTTGTTAGGAATACCCTGCAAACCTATTAAAAAATCTAGATTACAAACAAAATGTGAAAATTCTTCAAGTGAGTCTGATTCCGAATGGGTTCCAGAACGTGAAACGTTTGCTCAAGATGAAGAAAGTCTTCTCAAAATAAAGAAATCGAAAATACCTTTAGTAAAATGCTGCAATATGCCAGCACCCAAATATCGAGAGACTACTTTACGACAACATCCTCGACGTACTAGAAACTACGATCAGCAACGTATACCCTCGGATATATTCGATCAAGTTGTCTTAACTACGGCTGAACCTCATATGTATAAATTACCCAAAGACGTGATAAATTTTGCCAATGTGGATTTGAAGAAAACTCCTTATACCGACATTTTTGACGCTAGACATCATCATGATCATTGGAATCCAACGCAACATAAACTAATCGATGTTCATTATAAAGTAAATGTGGTGAAACCGGAAATTACCAAAGTCAAACGTAAATTGGATCGAGTAATAATGGAAAATTTTCATGTCGCCAATCCTCCATGTAATCTACTAGTTGGAATGAATCTTACTATGCCCGAATGGGATATAGATGATATAATTAAAGAACATAGGAAGGCCCCTAAATTACAAACCGTAGATTTGCTATCTTTAAAAAATAAAGATATTTGTAATCAAAAAGATTATGTCTTACGGACACGCGATCCTAAGGAATTTGAAGGTATACATTAATTTAAAATAGTTGTAATTTTATCTCCGAATTAGAGAGCTTTTCTATAGAAAAGTCCCGAGAATCGGAAGATTTAATTAACTTCTTTCTTTCTCCTTATGAATGAGTTTCCACAATATGCGGATTTTGTACTTAAATGAGGTTTTGAACAACAGAAGTTATTAATTCGTAGGACTTGTTTATTATGAAAAACATTTCAGATTATTAGAACTTTTTGCTATAGAAAAAACCTAAAAAACGGCTCTCTGAATCTGAGTTTTGATATTTTAATTAATTATTTCTGTTCTAAAATTCAATTGGAATTTTTATAGAATATCCAGGCAGGCAAGAATATCTTAAACTCTTGAATGATGTTAAAGAATCTATAAAGGAGAGTAATCGGGGTGAAGAAACAGGAATAAATCTATATGTTAACGAAACATTGTTGTTAGAAAAACTAGAGGAAGATCTTAAAAGTATAGAGAGTTGTTTAACTTCACTCAGCAGTTCCCAGTGCACCAATCTTACAAATGATAGTGGTAGTTTCCTGCTAATGGAGGATACAGAAAAGATACCTCTCGACTTTTTACGCAAATCCATAGTGCCCTTTGAGGAACTGCAAAGATCGAGATTTCAAGCCATACCCATAGACGCTGACAAAGAAGAAGCTAATCCTTTTCAGGTCTTACCATTTTCGGGACAAAAGAAAGCTCAAATGGAGCTTACAACCCCAAAAGATAGTTTTTTCACTTTTAATACACGTCTTAAAAATGGTTTGCGCCTGCGCTTAGAAGTGCCCGTAAAAGATGTCCGCGAAACGCTGATAGGACATGGATATAACAAACATAAAGGTATGGTCACTACCGATATCGATGAAAATTATGTTGAGGAACTTAAAAACCGTCCTCCCATAAAAATGTTTAAGTTCAAGTCGTGCGGATTATTCATCAAAGATGCTTTGCGTTTAAAATTTGAGTCCATGTTGATACAGGGTCAAATGGTACGTACGAAAATATATGATCGCTTAAATGAACAGCATTGGTCCGATATGCAGAGGATAAAAATACTGTTTGAAAAACTCTTTGCCAAATGGGAAAAACATGAATATGATGCTGCAATGGCAATTGTATATAAAGTAAAACACTTCTATGAGGAAACAGACCGCTTAAAATCAGAGTTCAAGAATTTAGAACGTAAACAAGTAATGTTAAATATGGATATTGTTTTCATAGAAGGTCACTGGATTCGTTGTATAATGTTGCAAAATTTCCACTATTTGTTGGCTGACCAAGAGTGGCGCATGGAACATGATTGGATTCACCGTTCACCCAGCAAAGTAGGCAAAGAAATCGAATTGGAAAGTTTTGATGACTCCATAGCCAAACGTTCGACGGTGAATATACGAGAACGTGAAAAGGATGATGCTTGGGCTATTAAATTCTTCTACGAAGATGTATATTTACAAAACCAGCATCCTAATCTGATAGTTTTTCCCAACGCCCAAAGTTTTCTGAAGGGTTTGGATAACTTAAAATCTAAAACATTTGTTTTATTACTGGAAATGCATTTTACATTGGCCATTCACACAGAATTGCAGGGTAAATTGGAAACGTTTGTCGAATGGTGTGCACAGGATTTAAAAGAAAGGGAAGAGTATGTTAATAGGAAATGTGCTAAACTCTATTTCATGGAAGACCGCGCTATTTGGTTGCAAAAGCGTACTACACATTTCTTGGAAGCACCAATCGAAGAAGCATTTAATGATGAATTATTTCATCGTGATCGTGCAGTCATAACAGAAGCTTGGCGTAGAATTGTACCATCAAATATGAGAGGGTCGAGTGAGCATGCATTGTATCCCGTCGATATGGTGGGTATGATATCGGATGTAGTAATCGATTTAATAGGTGAGTACAGTCTTGAGTTTCTAAAGGCACATCTACACGGGATAGAAAACTCGCTAGATTTTTGAAAATGCAGCTCTGTACAGGTCTACGAAATGCAATCTCTAGGGCATTGACAATTGCTGTCATACATAATTTTTTTAATTAGTAACAATTTTTAAGATGTCTTGTAACATTATTGAACATTTCAGTTTATTAAATGCACCTTTTGGTATTTGGAGAAAAAATTATTCTTTAAAATACAATAATTTTATTAAAAACAAATACTTGACAACTAGAGATGATACTTTTACGATAAAAACTAGTGCCAACTAAATATATTACAGATGACAAATTAGGCGTAAACTCTACGAGATTTCTATCCCGTGTAGATGTGCCGTAATATCGATAATAGAGAGGGGGTTTTTGACATTTTTCGAATATAAAGAGTGCGCAATTAAAAAATGTTACAGAGAAGTTTTGCCATCAACTTTCTTAGCATTTCTATCCGGTACTTTCTGAACTTTAAATGTTTTAGGCCCAACCTTATCTGTAACTTCCAAACATTCGTAACCTACACTCAAAAAAATAAGTTAGTAGAAACATTAGTAAAACGTCTTGTATATCAAGTGTACTAGTTTTCAGCAATTTTTTTGCTGAAATTCCGTTTTCAGCAAAAATTTTAGTTATATTTTTTTAGCACTAAACTAATTTTGAACTAATGTTTTACTAATTTATTTTGCTACAAAAATTGTGCTGATAACCGCATTCATAGCGTGGACGACAACCAGTTAGACAATATGTAGATGTCGCAGCTTGTCTGGAAACGGAAATGACAAAAAAAGAAAAACAACTCTACACATATTCTATATTTAAATTTTCAGCAAATAAATTAACTAAAGTAAAATTTCGCTACAAGTTTTTTGAGTTTTTTTCAGTCTACTAATATTCAGCAAAAAGTTTAGTTATTTTAGCAAGGATTTTTTTCATTTGCCGTCGACTAAGTGTTAGCAAAACTTTTGCTGAAGATTACTATTTTTTTTGGTAAAAATCAGCTCGCTGATTTTCAGCAAACCTTTTGCTGAAATTACCAACTTTTTTGCAAGCACGCTCCTGACTAAAAATTTGCTGACACAGCAACATTTTTTGCTGACTTTACTGACTTTTTTTTTTTGAGTGTAGTGTTAAAGGTAAAGGCTGAGTTACCCAACCGTAAATGTATCTGTAACGAATCAGCTGTTTCGAAACCACAAGGAGAAATGTATACGAATGGTTACTAACACGTAAATGTAAACGTACTTGCCGGATCATTCTGTTGAAATCAGAATTTTCTATCCGGCATCGAAACAGCTGAATGATTTTAGTCGAAAAAAATATGAAATGAATAAAGAAAATTGATTCAAACAACAAATAAGGAATAAGAATTAACAAATAAATGGAAAAATTTAGAATAAAATATAAAACCACATGAAATAGATGCTAAATAGTAATGTCGTTTACGGTAATCTATAAGTGTAATTTTTAGCTACGGCACGGTACATTTACATCACATTTACGTTTACGGTCCCATAATCCGCCCTTAAAGGTTAAATTAGACGTGCCATAACGCCATAGCCGTAACCATAACGCCATAGCAGACAACCAAAATTCAATTGGTTTCTATGGTTACGGTTATGGCGTTATGGCATGTCACCAATAATCGTATACATTGTAGCCCATAAGATTGGTTTGAACAGCTGTTTTATATGGTTATGGTTATGGCACGTCTAATTGAGCCTTAAGGCACATCTACACGATATAGAAATTTCGTAGAGTTTGGGCTAAATTTGTCTTCACTAATATAGTTGGCACTAATTTTTATCGTAAAAGTATCATCTCTAGTTGTCAAGTATTTCTTTTTATTAAAATTGTTGTATTTTAAAGAATAATTTTTTCTCCAAATACCAAAAGGTGCACTCAATAAACTGAAATGTTCAATAATATTACAAGGTATCTTAAAATTTTTACTAATTAAAGAAATTATGTAGGAGCAATTGTCAATGGCCTAGAGATTACATTTCGTAGACTTATGCAAAGCTGCATTTTCATAAAGTCTAGCGTGTTTTCTATCCCGTGTAGATGTGCCTTTATTAATGAATAATGTGCTATATTAAGTTTTGGGATTATTTCCGTAGAAATAATGGCGGGGGGCTATTTGTCTTATAGAATACCCAACCCTAAGACTTGAGTTTTTTATAATAGAAAATATCCCAAGAACTTAAGGACTTTTTTCTTCTAGATATTAGGGCATTCTATAGAAAAATATCAGACTAAAGTTTTTCTATGGAAAGAATGTCTTAAAATGTTAGTGCCTTTCTCCAGTTATTATCTTTCTATGCATTGGAGATACAATACAATAAATACCTTTGTCGATTTTTTAACTGCAAATACCTTTGTTTTAACTGTCATTTTCAGTAGATTCTGCCGAAAAACTTTTCTGCGAAAAAGAACGAGTTTTTTCCTAAAATTTTCAAACAAAATTTCTAACTTAGGAACCCAGCAAAATCTTTCATTTCCAAATAAGTGGTTATATAATAGAAATTCATAGCTCCGCACAATTTAATTTTTGGCGTTTTTTTTGTTTGGCGTGGTCGTTTTTATAAGTAGTCACGCTTACCCGCTCGCTTACGAAAAAAATAAGAAATAAGTAGTTATGAGATTTTGAATAATAAGTGGTTACACACATGCTTACAAAAAGTTTAATTATAAGTGGTTATCCGATTGCTTCATTCTTAAAAATAAGGAGTTAGGCAAATACTATTAGCCCAAGGAAATACATTCAGAAAAATTTAAGTTTTCTCTAGTGTGTAATTTTAGGACTCGTCATAAAAATTTAAACATAAAACATATTTACATATTATAAAAAAATTTAACTTAGTAAAAAGTACTTATTTAAACTAATACGAGTAAGTCATTATTTTATATTTACAAACAATGAATACAATAGGCCGTTATTAGGAAGTCATTATTTTATATTATAAAATAATGCAAAAGGTTATGATATATCATTTTTGGTAATGTAGATAGTAATGAGGTATTTTGCTGGGAAATATCTTAAAATTTGTTCTTAATTCCGACTATAAAATTTACCCTTACACTGAGAGAATTTTTCCTTTCCTTTATTCATTCCACTTGGGAACATAGGGCTTCTACAAGAAAATTCCAACTTATTGTATCATTACATAAAACTTTAATTTCATCAAACGATTTATTTTGCCTATTTAGTTCTTGCAAGACTGTTCTGCGCCAGGTGTTCTTTGGACGACCTGACCGTCGGCTACGTGGGGGGTTCCATTCCAATGCAGTCCTTGTTATGCTGCCTATTGGTCTTCGCAATGTGTGGCCTATCCATTTCCACTTTCGTCTTGCTATTTGGCGAATTATGGGCTCTTCGTTTGTTAACCGCCAGAGTTCTACATTGGTGATTACCTTTGGCCAAAAGATGTGGCATATTATTCGTAGACTTTTGTTTATAAATACTTTTAGTCTCCTTGCTATGGTATTAGTCATAAGCCATGTCTCGCTTCCATACAACAATGTGGATTTCACACAAGCATTGAAAATACGCATCTTAGTATTTTTCGAGATTTGGCATGATCGCCACGTTTTATTCAGCCTACCAAAAGCTGACCTTGCCTTGCTTATCCTGACTGACACTTCTTCATCCACACCTCCATCTATAGACATCATACAACCTAAATAGCAGAAGGATTTGAGATATTCTATTCGTTGATCCTGTACTACAATATGGTTATCAATTATTTTATTTATGCGCATTGCATGTGTTTTGGCAATATTCACTTCCAGCCCAACTTTATTTGACAGCGCAACCAAATCGTTCACTTTACTCTGCATATCCTTAAACTTGTGTGATATGAGACAGATATCGTCAGCAAAATCCAAATCTTCTAGATGCCTCTGAAGATCCCAAACAATGCCCCTTCTTTTTCTGCATAACTTTACCATAACCTCATCCAAAACAACGGCAAACAATAATGGTGATAGGGGACAGCCTTGTTTTACTCCAGCGTTTGTCATAAAGGATTCACTGGTCAAACCACTGAGAGAATTATCTGCATGATATTAATGAATTTTTGTATAAAACCAGTGAAGTTTTACTGGAACTCGTTCATTAAAACTTTTCACTTAATGGAATTTTTCATAAAATGTGCAAAATTTCATTTTATTTAGTAAAAGTTTTATACATTTAATGAAAAAGTTTCATTAAAACTTGATTCATAAAATATATAGAGGTTTTTCATAAAATTTAAGAAAATTTGCATTTATTTTGTCAAGAAAACTTCATTAGTTTACTGAAAAATTTCATTAAAACTCGTCCAACAAAATTTTCTCTGTGTAAATAAAAATATTCAGATTGTTTTAGAATGGAAACTTAAAAAATCTTAAATTTTCTATTTCGCATTTCTCTTCTAGCTAAATTTGAATCCATTCCAATGGATATAAGTAATTTGAATGAAAGTAAATTACGTTCCCGACGAGCCTTTTTACGTAAACAGTCCCGTCAGGCCTATCACATTGAACGACGCATTGAAAGGGAAATGATAAAAGTTGTAAAAAATCTTGAACCGCCATATCAAAAACCCAAACCATCGGGTAAATTACCTCGATATTATATTAAGAAACGTAAAAAAACCGTACAAGTTGAAGAGAAAAAAATTACGGAACGTGCTAAATTCTTTTTCCGAGCTTTCAATGAAGAAGATAGTGTTTTACAATCACAGGATATACGTGATAGTATTGCTCAGGTTGATACCATACAAGAACAAATTGTGCCATTTTATTTTGACCATTTCTTAAAATTAAATGGATATACACCGAATTATAATTTCAAGACCCAAGTCGAAATGAGGGATGGTCCAGAAATGGAACGTATAAGGATTAAAACGGTTATACCGGAAATACAACAGCGTATGGAACAATGGGAGATAATGAAAAAGAAAATCATGGAAGAAAATATTGCACAAAATCCAAAGATGTATGAAGATGTTATATCGTAAATCATTGAACATTAATTTTTGAAGTTATATAAGGCCCCCCGATTTTAACATATTAATCGAGGTTTTAACCTATACGTATGAATATAACTTATACGTTTAGTTAACATTTGTGCATTTAAAACACTTATTTCTTTATTAATTTTTAATAAAAATTTAATTATTAAAAAATTTAAATACCAGTGAAAATGTATATCAGGAAATTTGTTCGACCCCTCGATACCTATCCACGTCAAATTTGCAGTATGAACAAATAAGTTTTCAATAGAGTTTTCACTGGCGAAAACTAGTAAAATTCGTCAGTAAGAAAGTACGAGTACTATTAGCTTCTTTTGAAAAACAAATTTGATTGCCAAAATTTATTTATTTATTGTCAGTTGTATAAAAACAAAACTTTTATTGAAATAAACAGCAAATTGCTTCTCCATTATTTATCATGAAACAGTCTTGAATTTTATCTATTTTTTCGACATTGTTAGTTATTTTAAATGCAGTTGCAATAAAAAATGCCATAAAATTTTAAAATTAAGTCCAGTATCAAAAACTATAATAAAAACATTAAAATGCACAAATTTTTTATGGTCTATAAAAAGTTACAATCATAATTAACTCAAATGTCACTTTTTCGCTACATTTTCAAATGGTCCTGTCTATTAAATTGATGCGAAAAAAAATTCCACCGCAATTTCGCAACAATTCCACACAAGTGAAAATTTATTTTATTAATATGGAGTTTGACAGCTTTTTTCGCAAAAGTACGAACAAAATACCGGGCTTTACAGAGCAACAGAAAAATTATTTTCATTGTTGCCTTGTGTATTTTCAAATTTGCATATTTTATTGTATTTGCAGATACTAGGTTACAAAAATTCTGAAAAAAGTAAATTTAAAAAAAAATACCAAATTTTAGGTTTTTTTTCGCAAAATAACAGTATTTTTATGGCGGTTTCTAGCTGAAAAATTATAGCGACGGTACTAAAAATTGACAGCGGCTCGATTCAGCCGGTTATAGCAAGGCAGAGCTTTGAAGAATTAATTCCTTAATTCAATTTTTCAATTCTGAATTAAAAATTCGATGAATTAATTCACTAAGCTATATATATTGAATGGAATTAATTCATATTTGTTTTCGTTCGATTTATTTTGTTACGAATTAATTCAATTGCAATAGTTCTTTTTATTAAATCAAATGAATTAATTCACTGGTGAATTAATTCCTTATTGAATTAATTCACTACTGAATTCGTTCAATTTCATTTTCGTTCAGTGAATTAAAAAAAATAAAATTACGTTCAGTGAATTAAAAAAAAATAAAATTACGTTCAGTGAATTAAAAAAAAAAACAATAAGTTCACTGAATTGAAAAAAAATAAAATAAGTTCACTGAATTGAAA
The DNA here is from genome assembly GCA_949987735.1 of Leucophora obtusa. Taxonomy (NCBI): domain Eukaryota; kingdom Metazoa; phylum Arthropoda; class Insecta; order Diptera; family Anthomyiidae; genus Leucophora; species Leucophora obtusa. The sequence continues at coordinate 16,261,776 of OX465296.1, forward strand.
AAAAATAAAATAAGTTCACTGAATTCAAAGCCTGTTTTCTGCCGTTCAGTAGAAGAAAACAATGTACAAATAAATTTTTTAAATAAGCAATTTTACAGCGTGTGCTACTAAAAATAAACAAAATAGAAACCGGATGCTGTTTATCAACCTACATGATTAAAAAATAAGTCCTTTTACTATTAAAAATCAAAACTTTACAGATATAAATAAATTTGGAAAAAAATATAACTATTAATTTTTCAAACTAGTTATATAGTTACATTTTTTTTTCCAAATTTATCTATATCTGTAAAGTTTTTATTTTTAATAGTAAAAGGCTTTATTTTTGAATCATGTAGGTTGATAAACAGCATCCGGTTTCTAATTTGTTAATTTTTACTAGCACACGCTGTAAAATTGCTTATTTAAAAATTTTATTTGTACATTATTGTTTTCTTCTACTGAACGGCAGAAAACAGGCTTTGAATTCAGTGAACTTATTTTATTTTTTTTCAATTCAGTGAACTTATTTTATTTTTTTTCAATTCAGTGAACTTATTTTAATTTTTTTTCAATTCAGTGAACTTATTTTTTTTTTTTTAATTCACTGAACGTAATTTTATTTTTTTTAATTCACTGAACGAAAATGAAATTGAACGAATTCAGTAGTGAATTAATTCAGTAAGGAATTAATTCACTTTTTTCCGTTCGATTTATAAAATTGAACGCGTTCACCGGTGAATTAATTCATTTGATTTAATAAAAAGAACTATTGCAATTGAATTAATTCTTTGAATTTGTTGTTTGATGAACGCATTCAGTTGAACAAATTCAGTGAATTACTTAAGAAAAGGAATTCATTCAATTGTAGAGAAAATTGAATTCGATTGGTAGTGAATTCATTCAAAAAGGAATTAATTCTTCAAAGCTCTGTAGCAAGGTAGGCGCAGGTCTCTGTTGGTTACTTAATCGTCTTCGGCACAGATTAATATATAGATATGAATCAGCTAATGTGTGCAATATGGCCGACAGAAAATGAGCAAAACCCAAAAATTTAAGAAAAACACAAAAGATAAAGCACAATTATCTAAAAAGAGACAGATATATAGAAAAAATGCGCAATACAAAATGTATCGAGATTTTATATTGCTATCTCCCTCTTGACTTGACTTCCATGTAAACAAAACCATACGGTTCGAGAATACTTTTTTGACACCTGTCATTGGTTTCACATCTGGTATTAATCTGTGGTCTTGGCATTCTATGTGAGCGACATTTCTAGTTCGATTTGTTGTATAGTTGAATCCTTCATAAAACAATTTTTATGATCGTTGCCCTGGCAATTTCGTTAGCTGCCTATTCATATTGCTTTTTTTTAGTTAACACAGATATAGAATATCAGAATAATTAAGAATTTTAAGAAAAGAGAAAAATGTTTTGTGTATTTTTTTTTTAATTAAGGATTATTTTCCCCACAATACAATTGCACTAAAATAGCGATTAGAAGTGAACTAAGTCTTTCGTTTAATTGAGAGACTAGTTCAGTTGAACTAGTTTGTTCACGAACGACATAAGTCATTAAAAATTTCATGTAACTTGCTGCAGATTCTTTAAAAATTTGATATTTTAATTAAAAATGTTACATTTACGCAAAACACAAGACCTAGCTATAAGGTAAGTCTAACAATAATTTATTTCATTAAAAAACATTTTAAAATATATTTGTCCAATTTTCAGACATTTTGCAGCACGTTTATTGTCCGCTAATCGTAACTATAGCAAAGATTATGCCTCCAGTACGGATGATGAGAAAGATGACAAAAATTCTAAGGTAAAGAAAGAAGAATCGGAAAAACCTTTAGCCGCCCCTCAATCTCAAGAAAATGAGTCTGCCTCATCAAAACTAAATCGTTTATTGGCTTCTATGCAAACAGCCGACGATCAAATGTATTTGGGAAAACGTTCCGATGTAGTTGCCAAACCTGGAGAAGCTCATCAGAAGAAAAAATTACAACAAAAACAACAAATAGAATCGAAAGACATCTTTGCTGCGGCCAAAAAAGTAGCTTCAATGTTGGGTGATAAAACTCAACAACAACAAACCGAATCGGAATTGTTAACCAAACTTTTGGGTGGCAAACAATCTTCTGCCCAGACTACAGATGATCAAAAACTTTCTACACCTGCCATGACCAATAAAAAGGATATTAGCTTAAGTGAATTAATAGTGGGCATGAAAGTCGATCGTCGTCAACAGCAAAAAGAGCCCACTACAACACGCAGTGATTATGTTAGGCGTAGTATAGCTGCCAAGGGGAAACAGCATTATACCAATAGGCAACAAGATTATTCTAAAGATAGACGTCCCGCGCAACGTAAAAGTGAAGCGGAAATCTATACTGGTAGCGTTAATCTTTTTGGTGGTGCTCCTTTGGGAATCTTTACAGATGCATCCCAATTAAAGCATTCTATAGATTTGCTGCCCACATGGTCTTATCTACAACGACAGTCTTTAAAATTACAGGTTTCTCACCCTCCCTCGAACTATTACGATAAATTGGCCGCATGGACAGAACAGGGGAAAATATGGCGTTTTCCCATAGATAACGAACAAGATTGGTTAGACGAACATGATGTTGATTTTTCGGAACATATATTTCTTGAACAACACTTAGAAGGTTGGTGTCCTAATCGTGGTCCAGTACGTCATTATATGGAGTTGGTATGTGTGGGTTTATCCAAGAATCATTATATTACGGCCAAAGAAAAAAAGGAGCATATTATGTGGTATAGAGAATATTTTGAATCGAAAAAAGATATTTTAAAAGAGCTAATGGTTAAAGATCCTAAGATAAAAGTTGAATCGCCCGAACAGAAACAAGTAGAAGCTTAGAAAGGACGAAATTCGGAATTTATATTATCATAATATGCTAAAATTGGCTATGAACTAAATAAAAGTTATATACTGTTTATGGTTAAAGATGATTAAGTGGAGCAGTGACATACTAGAAAAACTATTTTTGTTTTCAATAAATTCATCAGAACACATTTTGCATATGATTGTCGTAAAAAAAAAATTCGAATTCACGAGCTCCACAAATCACACTCAAAAAAGATTGTCGGTAGAATCTACTGAAAATTACAGTTAAAGGTATATGCAGTTAAAAAGGTATTTACCATTAAATTAACTAAAAATATTGTTATTTTTAACTGTTAACAATAATTAACAAATTCATTTTCTTATTAAATGTCGTAAAATTAACTAACAAATTTTTATTGCAAAAATTTTAAAACTGATAAAATTGGTAAAAACTACTGCTTTTAAGTTGTTAATTCTTTTGGTATTATAAAAGTATATTTCAATAAAAAGTACTATTTTTTTCGATTATAAAAATATATGTATGTAATTACTTCAACCTGTTTAAAATTCCAAAAGGTTCTCCAGTTATTTTGCTTTTTTGCATAGAGATACAAGTTTTTGATTTTTATTTGCAAACCAGGAATATATTAATAATAACATATATAAACTAAACAAAATTTTAAATTCAACGAAATTTTTAAATAACTAACAAAAGCAGCTGTTTACTGTAAAAATAGTGTTTTCGTTGTTGTTTATTATGGTTTTAAAATAAATGCTTTAAATAACTGTTACGAAATTGCAGTACTTTCGTTAGTTGTTTTCTTAACTGTAATAACTATTGTTTTTCCAAAGAAAAACAACCGTAATTACAGTTAAAAACAACAACTAGTGATTACTACACTAACAACTAGAGATGAGCGATTCGGTGATTTTTGAATAACGCTGCTACCAGTGATCGTGATTTTCAAATCACCGTACTTTTAAACAGTGACCGTGATCACGGGTTTGTAATAGAGATGTACGATCCGGCGATTTTTCAGTAACATTGTTCTCAGTGAATGTGATTTGCAAATCGTAGTTCTTTTAAACTGTGATCGTGATCACGGTTTTTCTATGAAAAAGACTGCGATTTTGTGTTAAATAAACGAAATAATATTTATGGCGAGTTTTTAAGATGTCAGTTAAACTTGGTTTAGTTAAACCGAAAACGAATTTTGTCAGCCATTTCAAAGTTTATTAACAAAAATTTGCCGGAAAAACTTTTTCTCGAGTATAATTTATTTCTTTATTGAAATAAAACAAAATAAAGCACATTTTAAAAGCAGTATTCCAGTAACAAACTGCGTTAAACTAAGTTTAAAGATAATCCACTTCCTAAAAACTGGGCCTTAAAAGATGAATAGTTACGACCGGTAACAAAGACATGATAGAAGGAGACATTTTATTCAGAAGAGTGTGAAAGCAAGTCACTGTTATTGAAAAAAAAAACATGTATTACTGTGCCCAATGAAGTTTGCAAGAAAGAATAGGACAAAAATATTAAAAGAACGACATTCCGAGTAACTGCTACTTGAAATATATGATCACTGCCGTTACCAGTGATTTATCAATAACTGTGATTAAATCACCGGTATGAAAATATCGCTCATCTCTACTAACAACTATCATGTAGTAACCCCAGTGTTGCCACTTTTTGAATAATTATTCAAAAACGGGACTGTTTACACATTCGTTGGATAATTTTTGAATAATGACATTTTTGTGTAGTTTTCGTGTAATTTCACTTTTTACAGAAATTTCTGTAAACTTATTTCCAGAAAGAACTTCTTAATACTGAAATGATAATTTGTCGATATTTCGATGAAATGAGTTTGTGAAACATTTACCACAAATTTCTATTTTCCGGAAAATTATTTCGTAAATTTGTTCAAAACTAAACCCAATGAAGAAGAAATCAAACACATTTTTCTATATTTAATTTGTATTTTTAACCCCGTATATTGTTCATGTTTTTCGTACATATTTTTCAAACTGCATGTAAAAAAAGTACTTTTCTCTTGGGTGGCAAGACTATTTGAAAATGCGGCGACAGAGTGAAATTTGGATTAGATTTTCAAAGTTTTTATAACAGTTTTAGGGCTTTTAGCCCGGAGCGAAAGTTGTTTGTTGTATTATCCATGATCAGAGAAAAATGTTGTTAACTCATCACAGTGGGTCAGAATCAAAATATTTTGAAAATAATTCAGCAATTTAGAAATAGTTAACCTAGAAAGGTTTCTTTTAACTATGAATGACACCCTATAATTCACTATTTTTAGCTTGAAAAATATATTGCATTTAATTTTACTTTAGTTAATGGAACATTTTTTTGCCAACATAACCAATATTTTTCATAAAATTTGATTTGGTTTTGCAGAAAACTGGAGCAGTTTATTGAAAAAATGCAAACAACAAAATTTTCAAAAGCAAACAACTTTTATATTTTGAGAGAAAACCCACATGTGTAAGCTCTTTATTGTAGGCCTTTGCAAAAATGTTACGTTTTTAACACCGGTTCATGAATCATAAATTGGCAGGCTTTCACATTGCTCGAGGGCGTCTGGTCACGGTGGCACTGTGGGCTCGGCCGAAATAACTTAACTCGAAATTACTTTCTTTGACTTCGACCATCAGAATTTCCATAATAATCCAACCAGCCAATAAGAAATCCCTACATTATTTCCAAAATATTTGATTCTGCCCCACAACGCGCAGAAGAGTTGGTCTAAATGGCCACATGTACATATTATTTGGAAAAAAAAAAATTTATAAACTTTTTGTGTAATTTCATACAATTTTGGATAATTTTCGACCTAGATGTAATTTTTGTGTAATTTTTTGTTTTACTGGTGGCAACACTGAGTAACCCTGAAACTTTTTTGGGTGCACAAATATGACATGAAACGAAATATACTCTGCCAAAAAAGTCTCAAAAAACTTGTTTTAGAGGTTGTAGATCGCCATGGAAGTTTCCAAGTTGTTTTATTATTTTAAATGAATTAAAAATTAGAAAAATTCCCTGTGCTTATGCAAGGTGTTTAGTAATTCATATTGAATTTTCAAAAAAAGTAAAATTTTCCTGGCTAATCTAATACAATTGTCATAATTTATAAGTCCTACTTGACTGTTAAATATCGCAAAAAATATTTGTAATAACGGCTGTACTTTAAAAACGTCTATGCCTTTGTTTGTAATACATATGTTAATTAAACTTCGTAAAGTGGACAATAATTCACTTTTCGCCCAGATTCTATAAGATGATAGACGATATCGTCCACTTTTCGAAGTTTAATAACATGTTACAAACAAATTTTAAAATATTGTAACAAATTTTGTAAAACAGCATGTTGCACCATATATTTCAAGATTTTGGTAACCAACATCTTTAAAATGTTAGAAATTTTAATTTATTTCAAAAGGTGCCACATCCCACCGTGGGTTGTCACTAATACATGGAATTGGCAAAGGCAACTCTTTTTCAAGACTGATATGGCCTGTGGTTCTGTGCCTGATAGTATCGGGCACAGATGTGAAACCAATGACAGGTGTCAAAAAAGTATTCTCGAACCGTATGGTTTTTTTTACATGGAAGTCAAGAGGGAGATAACAATAGCTGTGTGTGAACGATGTGTTATCAATAACGATTTTGACAGTTTTTCAACCTATTCCGGCTTTCTACTGTCAAAATTGTTCGAGATATCTTTGATAGGAATGCCGCACAAACGCAGCTAATATAAAATCTCCATACATTAGCTGTGTTCGGGTACTCAACAATTTTACCAAAAAGCGTTTTCTTCACAAATTATACCAGATATGAATCAGCTGATTTGGGCAATATGGCCGACAAAAAATAAGCAAAACAAAACGCAAAAATTTAAGAAAAACACAAAAGATAATGCACAATAATCTAAAAAGAGACAGATATATACAAAAAATGTGCAATACCAAATGTATGGAGATTTTATATTATTATCTCCCTTTTGACTTCACTTCCACGTAAACAAAACCATACGGTTCGAGAATACTTTTTTGACACCTGTCATTGGTTTCACATCTGGTATTAATCTGTGGTTTTCTTACTACACAATTGGGTAAATGAGAGCTGTCATGAGAGAGTAATATTCTTGTTCTTGCACGAGAAAGCCCAGACTTTTTTTGTGTGTAAATTTGGGCAAATTGTTTTAATCAGCTGTTATATCATCAGTTGGGTGCAACTAGTTCAATTGAACTCTTCACTGATTTGAACCAAAGACCTAGTTCACAGCTAATAGCTCTTTTAGTTCAATCGATCATTTCATTCATTCAGAAAATATGTTTATCATTTACAAAAATTAGTATAATAGTTGCATAAGCCTATTGGTGATTTTACAACTCCATAAAATTACCGACAATTTTGTGAAGACGCTTGTTTAAATGTGTTAAAGAGTTAAATATGTAAATAAATCGAAGCTTTTGTTTAATATTTAAATCTTTTCCAAATTTAATAAACTATGTATTCCTTTTTGTAAATAGAAATGCCTAAAAAGGAAATTTTTATTAAATTTTTGATTTAAAAAGGGGTTTAACTAGAAAAGCTATCTAGATTTTTACAACAAATTGAACAAGAACTAGAAAGAGCGCTCACCAAAACGAACTATAATGCACAAATCTATTGTGACATTTGTTTTTCGGGCTTCAAATGTGGTTTTTCGCGTTCGTTTACTTTTGTGCATTTTTGTTATTTCGGGAGAGTATTTCTTGTTAACTCTCATTTTACCGAACTTTACCCAAAAAGTAAAGAAACAGAGCTATTTTGTATTGCGCATTTTTTGTATATATCTCTCTTTTTAGATAATTGTGATTTAGCTTTTGTTTTTCTTAAATTTTTGCGTTTTGTTTTGCTCATTTTCTGTCGGCCATATTGTCCAAATCAGCTTATTCATATCTGGTATAATCTGTGGTCTCGGGTAATTACTTTTTGGTATTCGATACCCGGAAAATTAGTCGGTATTGGGAAATATTAAATACTCGATACTTTTCCAACACTAATCTTCAACTGCCTTTTTCGAATGTTGGCAGGGTTACCGTTGTGCAACGATTCTAAATAGTTTGCAAGCGGTGAAGTGATAAAAACTGTCATTTGGTACCATTATTTTTAAATGTGTGAAAAATATTTTTCACCGCTTAACCTAGTGTCCTCAAATGCAATGAAATGTGCAAAGAAATTGAAAATAACACATAAAACAACAACAACGAAAATAATTGCATTTGAAGACACTAGGTTACAAACAGCTTTACAAACCATTCGGAATCGGTACTCTGAAACGCAAAAACCACTTTTCTATATAAAAAAATTATTGCAATGAAAGATGTGAATATGCTATTGTATAATTTAAGATTGAAATTTCATTTCATGAAATTTTTCGCTTCCTTGTTTATATAAAAAAAAATTTCACAGTTGTTTTCTGTTTATTTAATCTGTGTTAATCAGCCTATAGAGGACCAAGCATGCTTGACAGCATGTTGCACGCCAGTATGAATTAGGAAGAAAAACAAAATTTTTTGATTTTGCGGTAGGTTTGACAAACACACTTTACCATGTAATGAAGGAATTGATCAAACGTTGGAGAATTTAATATTTTTAATTAGTTTTTTTGTGTCAATATAGGGATAACGTTAACAAATAAACTACAAATGTCAAAAACAGAAATTTAAAAATGAAATTCAAAGAAAAACTTAATATTAGGGGTAGTCGGCGTGTGAATTGTGCTTTACTGTGTTGTTAAAATACAATTTTTTTAATTGAAAAAATTAAATTTGTTGTGCTTTACAAAAAAAAATTTCTTTAAAACTAGAAAATCACAAATTATACCAGATATGAATCAGCTGATTTGGGCAATATGGCCGACAAAAAGTGAGCAAAACAAAACGCAAAAATTTAAGAAAAACAAAAGATAAAGCACAATAATCTAAAAAGAGACAGATATATACAAAAAAATGCGCAATACAAAATGTATAGAGATTTTATATTGTTATTTCCCTCTTGACTTGACTTCCATGTAAACAAATCCATACGGTTCGAGAATACTTTTTTGACACCTGTCATTAGTTTCACATCTGGTATTAATCTGTGTAGAAAATCATCAAATTAAAAAAAAAAATATTTTATTAGTATTTTTGTAGCATAAATATAGGTGGTTTTGGGACGATTTATGGGAATTTCAAAAATAGAATTAGGCAACACTGCTTCTAGTTTTTGATTCAGTGTTGATTTGATTTTACGAGAAGTTAAACGTGTTGGGAAAACGAACGGTTGCAATTAATTTATTAAAAAAAAGACACGACTAAAAATAAATTTCCTTTTTTTTACCTGTGTTAATTTTAATTAAACAAAAATAGACCTTTTAAGCTATACTCGTTGCTATAACGATTTTAATTTATTTTAAATAAGTTTGTGAAAAAAATGTATAAACACAAAATCAAATTGGTAAATTGAAAAAATATTAAACAAGAAAAAAATTAAATATTTCGAACTGTTGCGCACACACCTTTTCATATAAAAGAATTATGTTAAAAGAAAGCAAATAAAATAAAGTAAATAGGATATAAAAATATAAAAGCCAAGAAGTCGCGCAAAGTGTATAAAATAAAAACGAAAAGATAAGGAAACAAACACACACACGCAATAAGAAAACTAACAACAACTAGTTAGTAAATGAGCTCACACAAAGATTGCAAAAATAAAAGTACAACAAAACAAAGAATAAAGTGAAAAGTTAATAAAAGAAGTGTAGTTATAATATAAACTAGAAAAGAAAATATATTTGGATTTATTATAAACTATTTAATTATTTAATAAAATATATATTTTTTTTATGATTAAATAAAAAATAAATTACGTGTTTCTTATAAAATATTTAATTTGTGTTTGCGAAAGAAAGAGATAGCGAGTGCATTACGGAAATTAAGAACAAGCATATTATAACAACAACTTCATACGGCATATTTACACGGATCATCAATTAAATTAATTTTTTTATTAGCTTTATAAAAATCTTATTTATTTTTTCTAATTTTAATAGTGTTTTAATTTTTAAATAATCTAGTGCAATATTATAATAAAAGATTTGACAGGATATATAAGAGTTTAAAAAAAGTAAGTAAAATAATAAAAAAAATTATAAAATAATTAATATTCTTTTACTTTAACAAAAATTTCTACATATTAAAAATTTACATATTCGCTGTATTTTCATTTGAAATTTCGTTATAAATAAATATATTTTATAAATTAATATGTTGTCTTCTTTTGAATTCTCTTTTATGCATTTTCTTATTTCTTTCTTTGTATTAATTTATTCAAAACGTTAAAAACTAATTTAATACGAATGGGATCTTTAAAACGTAATTGAAAAATTCCGTCGTTATTAAAACGTAGACTTTAATGTCAACCGATACTGACAACGAATGCTTCAAAGCAGAGCTGCTTTTGTGTTTTTTTTTTGTTAGTGTTTGGCTTTGAATGACGTGTTTTTGTAATGACGGCAGCGGACACAAAAAAAGAAACAAGTAAAAATAAATATGCATACGCAAAGACTACAATCAGCGCTGCCAACGTTGACGATTTATTAAGTTAAATTTGATGAAATGACGATTTTTGACATCGATAGAGTTATCGGTAAAGCCCGGTATTTTATTCGTACTTTTGAGAAAAAATCTGTTAAACTCCATATAAAAAAAAATGATTTTTCACTTGCGTGGAATTGTCGCGAAATTGCGGTGGAATTTTTTTCGCATCAATTTAATAGACAGCACCATTTGAAAATGTATCGAAAAAGTGACATTTGGGAAGGGTTGGCAGGCAATACCTCTAAAATACCGTTATGGATTCAAAACCCTTTAAACTGACTACCGTTACCCCTAAAATACCGTTACCGAAATAATCAAAATACCGTTATCCTTAAAATACCGCAAAAAATTTTAGATATTTAAAATAAGAGTTAAAATAAGCAAATCTTAAAAAATTAAAAGAGTAAAATAAATAAAAAAAATTTTTAAAAATATGCCGCAAATTTAGTTTTTTATTTCGGTATCGGTCAAGTTTTTCAAAAGCAACAGTGAAAATAACGGATCAGAAAATACTTATAAAATTAAGTTATTCTCTTTTGTTTTATATTTGTACAAATTTACTAATATGCCTTCGGTTGATAGGTCACGGGATAGGTCTTTGGAGTGCAATTGACTCCTCATTCCCCGTAGGGTTTTTATAGACCATAAAAAACTTTTGCATTTTAATGTTTTTATTATAGTTTTTGAGCTCCAAACACAGAGCAAAATCATTGTTGATATTATATCCATCTATGATATCAATTTGGAAGCGAAATACCCATTCTTTGCCACTTTTTTGAACATTTTACATTTTCCCATATCTACAAACAAATTAATTTTCAAATACAGAAGTCTATATCTGCATATAAATTTAAATTATTTAAATTCTATAAGGTATAATTAATGTTTTTTGAGAATATCTTTTTTCGGAAATTTTGTTTTTGCAACTAACCACCAAACTTTATTTTAATATTCTGCAAACGGATATAAAGATGCAATTTTCCTTTTTGCAAAATATTTTCGCGATTTCTTTTTTGCAAACTAAGAACCAAACTTTGGTGTGGAAATTGGTATTATATTCCCAAGATTAAAGATTAAAAAACAACACACTTAAAAAATTAAAAAAAGGGCTAAAAAGGCTTTATGGTACAAAAAATTAATTAAAAAATTAATCAGCGATTTACATTCTGCAAACAAATATATTGATGCAAAAATTTTATGTTTTGCAAATTTTATTTTTCGCGATTTTTTATTTTTTGCAACTAACCACCAAACTTTGTTTTATGAAGTGTGTATTATAGTCCCTAGAATATAGATTTAAAAAACCGCACTCGAAAATTTGCAAAATAATAGCGGAACGCGAAAAAAGTCTTTATGGAACAAAAATTGTATTAAAAATCTTAGTCAGCGATTTACATTCCCAAATTTTTTTTCGTGATTTTTTTTGCAATTCCTACATTATAAATTTTAAGAAATCACACTTAAAAAATTGCTCAATAACGGCGGAAGGCTAAAAAGTGTAGAAAATCTAATCAACTTGACATTCTGCAAAGGAATATATTGGTGTAAAATTATCTTTTTCGCAAAATTTTTTTAGCATTTTTTTTTTTTTTTTTTGCAAACTAACCACCAAACTTTGGGTCAGATATGAGTGTAATAGTCTTGGATTATGGATTAAAATACACCGCATTGAAAAAATGTCCAAATAATGGCGGATTGTGAATAAAAGGCTTTATGCCGCAGAAAATGAATTAAGAAACTTAATTAGCGATTAACATTTTGCAAACGAATATAATAATGCAAACTTTTTCGTTTTTGGAAATTTTTTTTCCCATTTTTTTTCCAAACTAACCATTAATTTTTGGAATAAGATATGGATATAATAGTTCTTGGATTATTAATTTCAATACAACGAGACTTTTCCATCCCTGATTAACAATTCTGTGTTCGTTGATGTTTGGAGACACATAATATTGTTTTCCACAAAAAGTATAGAGAGATTTACATGGTAATTTGTTCCTAATAATGCATATTTTTTATATTTATCAAAACTACATATCTGCTAGTATTATCATAAAATTATATAAAAATTTTATTTCAGAACTCTATATCTGCATTAGATGTAAATAACGCAAATAATTTCAAAATAAGTATATATAGGAATAAGTTACCATTTTTAAATAATATTCTAGAAGACAGATTGATTCAAAAAAATCTTATAAGCAAGTGAATTAGTTTTATTGCTCTCCTGAACAATTGTATTTTTGCAGATATAGAGTATTGAATCTATGGTATCGATATATTGTACAAATGCTTAATCACAAACAGCTGATTTGTTACAGTTACGTTTACAGTTGGATAATTCAGCCTTTACTTGAACATAAACATAACGTGACGAATCCGCTTATTCAAACTGTTATTGATAAAGCATATAGTGCTCAACGTAAACGATTCGTTACGTGACGGACAATTCTATTGAACAAAGGATTTCTCCGGTTTTACGTGAGATCCTAAAAACAGCTGTTTTTAGGAAAATTAAAAAAAAAATGGTTAATGAATAATGAATTTACAAGTTCAGCCAGAGCTTTAAAATAATTCAATTCCTTATTCTATTTTCAATTCTGATTGACTGAACGCAGAAAAATGCAGGGGGAACATTACCTATGCGACTCTTCTTCTATGGACATAAGAAAGTTAAAAAATTGCCCCCTTCAAAACATACCTTGGTTTGTTTTATTACGATTTCCAAAAAATGTTGGGTCTAGCAATGACATCACACGAGTTTGATAAAATTATTTAAAAATATATAAATTAAAAATAATAAAAATAAAAATTGCCGAGTGGAAAGGATATCGTAATTTTACTTTTGTTTTCGTCAAGTTATTGTAAGCTAATAAAATTTTCTTCGCAAAAAGGATTATTTATTGGCGAACAACTTTTCTATAAAAAAAATGTTTTCAGGCAAAAAATAATAATTTCTCATAAAAAAACCAATTTTTTCGAGCGAAAACTTGCAATTTTTTTATTGACAAAATTTTTTAATTCAAAAAATTTCCATAGAAAGGCAAACAAATATTTCGTTTAAAACGATTTTTTTTAAAGAACATGTTTTCTTATCTTTCTGAACAATTTATTATGTCAGACTTCCAAATCTATCTACTCGTGCAGATGACAGCAACATTTGTCATTCATATTAATTCGATCATATGTCAAGCCTTGTAGAGGTTTGGTGGCAAGAGGCAGATTATGCAATGTCTGTGAAGATAAATGTAAATTTAACTAGCAAAGACACAAACCGATTTCGTTAACAGAGCTATGTTATGAGTCAACAGAGCTCTGTTAACTACTTAACAGTAACATGTTAAAATTTTTGGAATGAAGGGTTATGAATTTCAAGCATTATGGGCGATAGGGGCGTGGTCCGACTGACGGAATGAACACAATCTGTGAAGCAGGGTGTATATAACTTTCATCATTTTTTTTTTTGAAAACGCACGTAAGGAATACGTGTAAATAAAGTTTTAAATTCAGTAATTTTAGGCCAAACTGCGGGAAATGTCCACAACGGACAACTGGGAACAGGTTCCTCAATGGTGTATATACTGAAGGTAATACAAGTGATGTATGTTTCAGCCTTGCTATTGAAATCTTCCCCGTCAATTTAGAAAGTTCTAAAAAATGATGCTAAAATTTTCATATTCTATGTTAAATATTTGGATGAAACTGGTGGCCAGTATGGAAAATTGGACAGAGGTTCCTGGATGAAAATCATTTTACAGACTATATTATGGCTGAACTTTCCAATTCTAGTCCTGAAATTTTCCAGGTCAATTTAGAATTGGGAGCAATCTAACATTAAAATAATGTCCTTTTAAGTGAAATTTCATGGGTGAACCTGGTGGTCACTATGGAAAATTGGACAGAGGTTCCTGGACGAAAACAATATCGTAGGCTATTTAAGAGGTCTAGTTTCCAGCCAATGTTTTGGAATTGTGCTGCTCAATTTAGAAACTTGTTAAAAAGGACCCTAAAATTTTTAGAACCAATGTTAAGTATTTGGATGAAACTGGTGGCCAGTATGGAAAATTGGACAGAGGTTCCTGGATGAAAATCATTTTACAGACTATATTATGGCTGAACTTTCCAATTCTAGTCCTGAAATTTTCCAGGTCAATTTAGAATTGGGAGCAATCTAGCATTAAAATAATGTCCTTTTAAGTTAAATTTCATGGATGAACCTGGTGGTCACTATGGAAAATTAGACAGAGGTTCCTGGACGAAAACAATATCGTAGGCTATTTAAGAGGTCTAGTTTCCAGCCAATGTTTTGGAATTGTGCTGCTCAATTCAGAAACTTGTTAAAAAGGACCCTAAAATTTTTAGAACCTATGTTAAGTATTTGGATGAAACTGGTGGCCAGTATGGAAAATTGGACAGAGGTTCCTGGATGAAAATCATTTTACAGACTATATTATGGCTGAACTTTCCAATTCTAGTCCTGAAATTTTCCAGGTCAATTTAGAATTGGGAGCAATCTAACATTAAAATAATGTCCTTTTAAGTGAAATTTCATGGGTGAACCTGGTGGTCACTATGGAAAATTGGACAGAGGTTCCTGGACGAAAACAATATCGTAGGCTATTTAAGAGGTCTAGTTTCCAGCCAATGTTTTGGAATTGTGCTGCTCAATTTAGAAACTTGTTTAAAAGGACCCTAAAATTTTTAGAACCTATGTTAAGTATTTGGATGAAACTGGTGGCCAGTATGGAAAATTGGACAGAGGTTCCTGGATGAAAATCATTTTACAGACTATATTATGGCTGAACTTTCCAATTCTAGTCCTGAAATTTTCCAGGTCAATTTAGAATTGGGAGCAATCTAACCTTAAAATAATGTCCTTTTAAGTGAAATTTCATTGGTGAACATGGTGGTCACTATGAAAAATCGGACAGAGGTTCCTAGACGAAAATTGTGTCATAGCTAGCATAAAGGATATATACTCCGGTCGTGGTGGTAAAATCTTCATGGTCAACTTAGAAATGCATCAATTTACAACTTTAAAAAGTTTAAATTTATGTTAAGCAATATAATTAAAATGGCCATCCAAAACTGTTAACTGAGCTATGTTAAGCATTTAACAGCGCAATATAAATAAAAATAATGCCAACCAATACTGTTAACTCAGTTATGCTAAGTAGTGGGAAATATCTGAAGCTACATCGGGCAACTGGAAACAGGTTCCTCAATGATGTATATACTGATGGTAATATAAGTGATGTACGTTCCAGCCTTGCTATTGAAATCTTCCCCGTCAATTTAGAAAGTTCTAAAAAATTACGCTAAAATTTTCATATTCTATGTTAAATATTTGGATGAAACTGGTGGCCAGTATGGAAAATTGGACAGAGGTTCCTGGATGAAAATCATTTTACAGACTATATTATGGCTGAACTTTCAAATTCTAGTCCCGAAATTTTCCAGGTCAATTTAGAATTGGGAGCAATCTAACATTAAAATAATGTCCTTTTAAGTGAAAATTCATTGGTGAACATGGGGGTCACTATGGAAAATTGGACAGAGGTTCCTGGATGAAAATCATTTTACAGACTATATTATGGCTGAACTTTCAAATTCTAGTCCTGAAATTTTCCAGGTCAATTTAGAATTGGGAGCAATCTAACATTAAAATAATGTCCTTTTAAGAGAAATTTCATTGGTGAACATGGTGGTCACTATGGTAAATTGGACAGAGGTTCCTGGACGAAAATCATTTTACAGACTATATTATGGCTGAACTTTCCAATTCTAGTCCTAAAATTTTCCAGGTCAGTTTAGAATTGGGAGCAATCTAACATTAAAATAATGTCCTTTTAAGTGAAATTACATTGGTGAACATGGTGGTCATTATGGAAAATTGGACAGAGGTTCCTAGACGAAAATTGTGTCATAGCTAGCATAAAGGATATATACTCCGGTCGTGGTGGTAAAATCTTCATGGTCAACTTGGAAATGCATCAATTTACAACTTTAAAAAGTTTAAATTTATGTTAAGCAATATAATTAAAATGGCCATCCAAAACTGTTAACTGCGCTATGTTAAGCATTTAACAGCGCAATATAAATAAAAATAATGCCAACCAATACTGTTAACTCAGTTATGCTAAGTAGTGGGAAATATCTGAAGCAATATCGGGCAACTGGAAACAGGTTCCTCAATGATGTATATACTGATGGTAATATAAGTGATGTACGTTCCAGCCTTGCTATTGAAATCTTCCCCGTCAATTTAGAAAGTTCTAAAAAATTACGCTAAAATTTTCATATTCTATGTTAAATATTTGGATGAAACTGGTGGCCAGTATGGAAAATTGGACAGAGGTTCCTGGATGAAAATCATTTTACAGACTATATTATGGCTGAACTTTCCAATTCTAGTCCTGAAATTTTCCAGGTCAATTTAGAATTGGGAGCAATCTAACATTAAAATAATGTCCTTTTAAGTGAAATTTCATGGGTGAACCTGGTGGTCACTATGGAAAATTGGACAGAGGTTCCTGGACGAAAACAATATCGTAGGCTATTTAAGAGGTCTAGTTTCCAGCCAATGTTTTGGAATTGTGCTGCTCAATTTAGAAACTTGTTTAAAAGGACCCTAAAATTTTTAGAACCTATGTTAAGTATTTGGATGAAACTGGTGGCCAGTATGGAAAATTGGACAGAGGTTCCTGGATGAAAATCATTTTACAGACTATATTATGGCTGAACTTTCCAATTCTAGTCCTGAAATTTTCCAGGTCAATTTAGAATTGGGAGCAATCTAACCTTAAAATAATGTCCTTTTAAGTGAAATTTCATTGGTGAACATGGTGGTCACTATGAAAAATCGGACAGAGGTTCCTAGACGAAAATTGTGTCATAGCTAGCATAAAGGATATATACTCCGGTCGTGGTGGTAAAATCTTCATGGTCAACTTAGAAATGCATCAATTTACAACTTTAAAAAGTTTAAATTTATGTTAAGCAATATAATTAAAATGGCCATCCAAAACTGTTAACTGAGCTATGTTAAGCATTTAACAGCGCAATATAAATAAAAATAATGCCAACCAATACTGTTAACTCAGTTATGCTAAGTAGTGGGAAATATCTGAAGCTACATCAGGCAACTGGAAACAGGTTCCTCAATGATGTATATACTGATGGTAATATAAGTGATGTACGTTCCAGCCTTGCTATTGAAATCTTCCCCGTCAATTTAGAAAGTTCTAAAAAATTACGCTAAAATTTTCATATTCTATGTTAAATATTTGGATGAAACTGGTGGCCAGTATGGAAAATTGGACAGAGGTTCCTGGATGAAAATCATTTTACAGACTATATTATGGCTGAACTTTCAAATTCTAGTCCCGAAATTTTCCAGGTCAATTTAGAATTGGGAGCAATCTAACATTAAAATAATGTCCTTTTAAGTGAAAATTCATTGGTGAACATGGGGGTCACTATGGAAAATTGGACAGAGGTTCCTGGATGAAAATCATTTTACAGACTATATTATGGCTGAATTTTCCAATTCTAGTCCTGAAATTTTCCAGGTCAATTTAGAATTGGGAGCAATCTAACATTAAAATAATGTCCTTTTAAGTGAAAATTCATTGGTGAACATGGTGGTCATTATGGAAAATTGGACAGAGGTTCCTGGATGAAAATCATTTTACAGACTATATTATGGCTGAATTTTCCAATTCTAGTCCTGAAATTTTCCAGGTCAATTTAGAATTGGGAGCAATCTAACATTAAAATAATGTCCTTTTAAGTGAAATTTCATTGGTGAACATGGTGGTCATTATGGAAAATTGGACAGAGGTTCCTGGATGAAAATCATTTTACAGACTATATTATGGCTGAACTTTCAAATTCTAGTCCTGAAATTTTCCAGGTCAATTTAGAATTGGGAGCAATCTAGCATTAAAATAATGTCCTTTTAAGTGAAAATTCGTTGGTGAACATGGGGGTCACTATGGAAAATTGGACAGAGGTTCCTGGACGAAAATCATTTTACAGACTATATTATGGCTGAACTTTCCAATTCTAGTCCTAAAATTTTCCAGGTCAGTTTAGAATTGGGAGCAATCTAACATTAAAATAATGTCCTTTTAAGTGAAATTACATTGGTGAACATGGTGGTCATTATGGAAAATTGGACAGAGGTTCCTAGACGAAAATTGTGTCATAGCTAGCATAAAGGATATATACTCCGGTCGTGGTGGTAAAATCTTCATGGTCAACTTAGAAATGCATCAATTTACAACTTTAAAAAGTTTAAATTTATGTTAAGCAATATAATTAAAATGGCCATCCAAAACTGTTAACTGAGCTATGTTAAGCATTTAACAGCGCAATATAAATAAAAATAATGCCAACCAATACTGTTAACTCAGTTATGCTAAGTAGTGGGAAATATCTGAAGCTACATCGGGCAACTGGAAACAGGTTCCTCAATGATGTATATACTGATGGTAATATAAGTGATGTACGTTCCAGCCTTGCTATTGAAATCTTCCCCGTCAATTTAGAAAGTTCTAAAAAATTACGCTAAAATTTTCATATTCTATGTTAAATATTTGGATGAAACTGGTGGCCAGTATGGAAAATTGGACAGAGGTTCCTGGATGAAAATCATTTTACAGACTATATTATGGCTGAATTTTCCAATTCTAGTCCTGAAATTTTCCAGGTCAATTTAGAATTGGGAGCAATCTAATATTAAAATAATGTCCTTTTAAGTGAAAATTCATTGGTGAACATGGTGGTCATTATGGAAAATTGGACAGAGGTTCCTGGATGAAAATCATTTTACAGACTATATTATGGCTGAACTTTCAAATTCTAGTCCCGAAATTTTCCAGGTCAATTTAGAATTGGAAGCAATCTAACACTAAAATAATGTCCTTTTAAGTGAAAATTCATTGGTGAACATGGGGTTCACTATGGAAAATTGGACAGAGGTTCCTGGACGAAAATCATTTTACAGACTATATTATGGCTGAACTTTCCAATTCTAGTCCTGAAATTTTCCAGGTCAATTTAGAATTGGGAGCAATCTAACATTAAAATAATGTCCTTTTATGTGAAATTTCATTGGTGAACATGGTGGTCATTATGGAAAATTGGACAGAGGTTCCTGGATGAAAATCATTTTACAGACTATATTATGGCTGAACTTTCAAATTCTAGTCCCGAAATTTTCCAGGTCAATTTAGAATTGGAAGCAATCTAACACTAAAATAATGTCCTTTTAAGTGAAAATTCATTGGTGAACATGGGGTTCACTATGGAAAATTGGACAGAGGTTCCTGGACGAAAATCATTTTACAGACTATATTATGGCTGAACTTTCAAATTCTAGTCCTGAAATTTTCCAGGTCAATTTAGAATTGGGAGCAATCTAACATTAAAATAATGTCCTTTTAAGTGAAATTTCATGGGTGAACATGGTGACCACTATGGAAAATTGGACAGAGGTTCCTGGACAAAAATCATGTCATAGATAATCAAAAATGTACATTTTCCAGCCATTGTGGTATAATATTTCTGGTCAATTTAGAAATATTATTAATTTAACTGTAAACACATTATGTTAAGTTATAGAAATTAACATGTGGCCAACCAATGTTAACAAAGCTGTTTAACAGAGCAGTCATGAGAATAACATCATAGTATTGGCGCGAAAAAATATATTTTTGGCGGCAAGTACTCAGCGTTGTAATTTCAATATAGAGGTGCCCACCAGAAAAGAACAAATTTCATAGAAAAAAATACACATTTCAACATCAATATTGCAGTTCCAAATTAGTAAATTAGTAATATTTTTGTATTTTAAATTAATATACATATGTATTTTGCTATAATGACACAGATATTACCTTCAAAGTGCCTCTCTAAATTATATGACAAATACTATTTAAACTACTCCCAAGTAAAAAAGTTTTGATATAGTCATATATTATCTTATAAAATTTTTTATAATTATATATTGGGACATATATACCAAGATATAATTATATAAAATTTTACGAAATTATATCCTAAATATATAACTATATCTTGTTATATATTGCACAATATATAGCGCAACATATTACAATATCCAATTATATATAGACCGATATATAGTTACATATGCCTCATATAATTATGTATAATTATATCGAATTATATACCATTATATCTAGTTGGATATGATTATATTATATTTGATAAATTTGGATGAGGACAAAATCCGGATAAAATTGTATCAAACCATATCTTATTCCATCAAATTAAATCTAATTGTGTCAAATTAGATCTAATATGATCATAATTCGATATAATTTGATATAATTAGATGTTCTCATTTTTCGGATATTATTATATATAATATAAAAAGACATATAATTTTTTTTAGTAGGGCTGTTAAATAAATCTCAATTATATACAAATCTACTTTTAATTTTCAATTTCCCAGTTTAGAAAACATTACTAGATATTTGGTTATGTAACTGCTTAACTGGTATTGGTAACTAGTTAATTTTCTTATTACATTTCTTATTACTTTTCTATGGGGATGTCGCGAAAAATAATGATTTATGCTTACACACCAGCATACGAAAAATCAAAAATATGTCGTTACTTATATATTTACCAGTATTGACAAAAATAATATACACCATTTTCAATTGTATTTCGGGAATTATCATTTTATTTCAGAAGTTATCAATTGTTTTTCAGATTTATCAGTTGTATTTCAGAAATAATTAATTTTCAGTTTTATCAATTGCATTTCAGAAGTTATTATTAGAAATTATCAATTGTATTTCAGAAACCGTCAATTGTATTTCAGAAATTATCAATTGTATTTCAGAAATTATCAAATGTGTTTCAGAAATTATTCTTTATTAACTAGGAAATACATTTGATAATTTCTGAGATACCATTAATAGTTTCTGAAATACAATTAACAGTTTCTGAAATATAAATAATATTTGCCGAAATACAATTAACAATTTCTAAAATACTTTTGATAATTTCTGAAATACAATTGAAAACTTCTGAAATTTAGTGAAAATGGTGTAGATATTCAAAAAATAGATTTTCAAAAAATTTGTTTTATCAAAGAGTATACATAATAAAGAGATTGGGGGACTCTCTATCACTGGGAAAGCATTTGTTCTATTATGTGCCTTGGAACAGGAACATACTCAAACCAATATCACCCAGCAAACATGGCAATGACCACCAGGTTCACCCATGAAATTTCACTTAAAAGGACATTATTTTAATGTTAGATTGCTCCCAATTCTAAATTGACCTGGAAAATTTCAGGACTAGATTTGGAAAGTTCAGCCATAATATAGTCTGTAAAATGATTTTCATCCAGGAACCTCTGTCCAATTTTCCATACTGGCCACCAGTTTCATCCAAATACTTAACATAGGTTCTAAAAATTTTAGGGTCCTTTTTAACAAGTTTCTGAATTGAGCAGCACAATTCCAAAACATTGGCTGGAAACTAGACCTCTTAAATAGCCTACGATATTGTTTTCGTCCAGGAACCTCTGTCCAATTTTCCATAGTGACCACCAGGTTCATCCATGAAATTTCACTTAAAAGGACATTATTTTAATGTTAGATTGCTCCCAATTCTAAATTGACCTGGAAAATTTCAGGACTAGAATTGGAAAGTTCAGCCATAATATAGTCTGTAAAATGATTTTCATCCAGGAACCTCTGTCCAATTTTCCATACTGGCCACCAGTTTCATCCAAATACTTAACATTGGTTCTAAAAATTTTAGGGTCCTTTTTAACAAGTTTCTAAATTGAGCAGCACAATTCCAAAACATTGGCTGGAAACTAGACCTCTTAAATAGCCTACGATATTGTTTTCGTCCAGGAACCTCTGTCCAATTTTCCATAGTGACCACCAGGTTCACCCATGAAATTTCACTTAAAAGGACATTATTTTAATGTTAGATTGCTCCCAATTCTAAATTGACCTGGAAAATTTCAGGACTAGAATTGGAAAGTTCAGCCATAATATAGTCTGTAAAATGATTTTCATCCAGGAATCTCTGTCCAATTTTCCATACTGGCCACCAGTTTCATCCAAATATTTAACATAGAATATGAAAATTTTAGCATCATTTTTTAGAACTTTCTAAATTGACGGGGAAGATTTCAATAGCAAGGCTGAAACATACATCACTTGTATTACCTTCAGTATATACACCATTGAGGAACCTGTTCCCAGTTGTCCGTTGTGGCTCCAAACATTTCCCGCAGTTTGGCCTAAAATTACTGAATTTAAAACTTTATTTACACGTATTCCTTACGTGCGTTTTCAAAAAAAAAAAATGATGAAAGTTATATACACCCTGCTTCACAGATTGTGTTCATTCCGTCTGTCGGACCACGCCCCTATCGCCCATAATGCTTGAAATTCATAACCCTTCATTCCAAAAATTTTAACATGTTACTGTTAAGTAGTTAACAGAGCTCTGTTGACTAATAACATAGCTCTGTTAACGAAATCGGTTTGTGTCTTTGCTAGTTAAATTTACATTTATCTTCACAGACATGATTATGCATGCAGACTCGATCAGTACCTAATGACAATCTCTGAATGGGGTCGCGTGAATAGTCATCAATATCATCTGCACATATGGGTGGTCTCAATACTGAGGAATCTGAAACCCTTGATGCCCTGGGCATGAGAATCCAGTGTGATGTACGTTGGAGCGATCACGTCATTCAAGTGTCGAAAGAGGCATTCAAGTGTCTTGGCTTTCTTAACCGGTGTAAGAACAACTTCACTTCCTCTGATCTCCTCACTATTTATACAACTTATATCCGGCCAAAGATGGAATACAACTCCCGTATATGGGCAGGGGCCCCAAAGTCTATTTTGGGGTTTTGGACCGCGTACAAAGGAGGGCGTCGGCGCTCATTAATAACTGTAAAGTATCCAGCTCTATTGACTTGGATCGTCGTCGAAATGTGGTTAAATGTAAGGTGTTCTGGAACCTGCTAATTCAGTGTAAGGTGTTCTGGAAACAGTACTTTAGATTTTACCTTTTTCTATTAAAATTTAATTCTCCTCTCGTTTAAATTAAAACAATTTTATTTTAAGCCGGAAAACAGTAAAATTTTCCGTTAAACAACATTTCGTTTTTGTTATTTCCAATAATGCATTATTTTAAATAAATAAGATATTTTTTCTCATTGAAAAAAACCTTTCTATATTTTTAATTATATATTTTAAATTTTATTTCCGTTTTTCTCTTTCCAGCTTCTTTTACAAACGTAGGCCGCCCAGTGTTTTTAATTTTTCCAGTATCTTTATATTTTCTAAAAATATATAACGAATAAAAGTGCATTTTTTGTAATTTAAATATCTTTTATCATTAAAATATATTTTTATTTCTGTTAACAATTTTGATTCGATCATCAACCTTTTCATCAACAAAAGACACATAATTTTTTTTTTGTGTTTTTTGGATTTAACATTTTATGCTTAAATGGATGCAACATCTATAATCACACAAGTCGCCCGCGATGATGAACAATTGAATGTTTATCCCAATGAAAAAGGTAAGTTGACAAAAAATATTTACATATATTTTCGCAAAATTTTGTCTGGCAATTGACATATTTTTTGAGACAATTGCAGTTGCTCTCAAGTTGTTTCATATTTTGTCTCTCCTAATAGCAATTAAAATGGATATAAATTAAAAAAAAAATATATATCTTCCAGGTTATTTTATGTGTGAACAAAGAGAAAGATTAACAATTAGGTTTGGACAAAGAAACAAAAGCTTTGAAGTCGAGTGATTTTTAAATTGAATACTAATCTAATGTAAAAGTTTTTTTAAAAGTAAGAGGTCTTTAGAATCTTATATCTTTCTAAAGGCAAAATTCTTTAACTTTTTATATAAAATAGTTTCTCATAATTTAAGGAGTTTCCACGGAAACCCATTCTTAGAGTCTGAAGGTTTTTTAAGAAAAACTTAGAATGTTAAGGATTTTCTATAGGAAAAAGTCCTCAAAAGAGTTTTTGTATTGTAAAATTTTCTGCATTTAAGGGTTTTAAAAAAAATCAGCAAAATCTGGAGGTTTCTAAGGAAAAATTTCATTTAATTTGTAGATTTTCCTATAATAAGGTAATAAAAATCAAAGGATTTTGTCTAAGGGAAGAAGTAATTAGAGTCTAAGGGTGGTTTTCTATAAAAAAAGTTCTCAGAATTTGAGGATTTTTCTCAGAATCTCAGGGGGTTTCTGTAGGAAAAAGTTTTCAGAATCTGTGGGGTTTTCGTTTAGAGAAAATTCTCAAAATTTGAAGGGGTTTCAATAGAAAAAAGTTCTGAGAATTTGACGGGTAAGCAAGAGCAATCCTCTAATTCAATTATAGGCTTTTTTTATAATTGTGAATTGATTTTTTGTTTTGTTTTTTGGTAGACTTTTACAAAGAATTTAGCAACAATACACTAGAATTAGTTTACCAACAGTATTGTAAATAAAACTCATGTTAACGCTAACATCTTTAAAATCCATTTTATTGATTTATTTACAACCGAATATACGTCATTATGTTGCTATTTTAGCACAAATCTGCTGATGATTCATTCTTCTGTTTTTACGTTTCTTTATTCAATATTTGTTTACATTCTTCCTAAGCCGGTTTTCGATTCTCTTGGCAATACTGTAATACTCATCATAAACATAAAATGCGATAAAACGTTTTTTTTTTCATACTTCCAACATTAATGAATTAAATATTTTTGCTGTTGACCTTTATTTCTTCAATTTCTTTCTTATATAAAGAATGTGAAAGTTAACATTCATTCAGTTTAAACTTGTGTATTATTTACCTGTCTCTTTTTGTATTATAATCTTATTAAAAAATTTCTTTTTCATTTCCTAAATTTTTTTATGCAAAAAAATTTAATTTATGCTGTCAGCATAATAAAATGCTTTTGTGATTTCTCATTATATTGTATTTTGTTGCACTTGGTCTTTATTGTGTTTGGGAATTAAAAAGTAAAATCTTTAAACATTTTTTATTAAATATTAGGGGTTTTCATATAAACTAGTATTCTATTCGTAAACAGTGTAAACCTGGTAAATTTGTGAGTTTAATGTCAAACTCCATACCTAAAAAAAATATGGTTTACAAGGAATTTGCGAGTTTATATGAAAACCCCTATTATTTATTTTAAAATTTATACTTTATTTCAATCAATCCCAGCAAAATCTTGGTAATATGTAGGTAATACTATGCATTAGACCGTACCACCTTAAAGAGAAAAAAGTGTGCGGTACACCTTCGAATATAAAGTACTTTTGAAAGACAATTTCGAATTTTTTTTTGCCGAAAGTAAGGGTTGCCTTTTTTAATTTTTTGTTATATATTCGGCATTTACAGTCGGATCTTAAAGTGTTATAGTATATCGATTTTTTTGCCTCGACCAATGTTTTGATATTAATGAAAAATCCAATAGAAAAAAAAATTAAAAAGGCGTAAGGGTCACCTTTCGGTAAAAAAATAAAAAAAATGTTCTGCTGGAATTATCGAAAAACTTCCTTAGCTAAAGTTTAATGATTTTTTGCAAGCTTTAATTTTCTGACATTAGAGTGGTAGGAACTGAAATCTGGTGGGTAAATAATAGTACATGATACTTGAGGTCAATGGCCCTTAGATCAAAACATTGGCCCCTCGAGACAAAAACATCGATGTGTCATACTTTAAGATCCGACTGTAAATTGCCAAAGATATAAAGAAAAATTTAAAAAGGCGACCCCTACGTTCGGCTAAAACAAAATCTACGGGGAACATTTTAACCCTCGAACTCTTCAATTAAAGGGACTTTTTTGGTCTCTTTTTAAAAACACCCTTAAGTTGAAGAGCTAGAGGGTTAAAATGTTCCACAAAAATGTTCCTCGTAGTGTTTTACATATATTTAATCCTTTAATTCCCAGTGGAACATAGGGCCGCGGGGTGTGTGTTTTACATAAGTTCGCTGAACATATCCTATACCTAAAATTGAAGATTTACATGATTTCCCCCTTAAATCCAGGTTTGTTGGACATTTGAGCGCCAATTCTGAGTAAGTGCGAGATTAAAACTTAAACACATTTTAAGTTTTGACTTATTTCTGGCATTCAAATTAAATTTTCAACTTTGATGTCTTTAGAGACTTATAGTAGAATTTCATGACAAATATTTTTGCGGAACATTTTAATTGTTGTACTCTAAAGCGGGGAATACACTAAGGAACATTAGTGAAAAAATTGACATTTTTTTACGAATGTTGAGTTGTGTATGTTAATGTTTGTGTTGACATTCGTGCAATTCGTGTTTACAAAATTTTTTTGATATTTTATGTTCCCTACTCAATGTTCCTTAATTTATTCGCCGCTTAAGAGTAGAGATACAACCTTATGAGTTGTGCAGCCTTTATTTTTTTTCTATGCAGATTTGATACTTAAAAATTCACTACGGATTCGCTCTTAATTAATAGTCGAGATAAAGGGTGTTTTCTTAAGCCCGATAGAACTTTACGAAAAGGTTAACTGTTAAACCAACTTGCATAGAGCGCTCACTTTTTGACACTTATGATCACTATACTCTGATTGAACCTGGAACAACGCTCCAAATTATCAAGATTTACTTTGAAAATTAAATTAGTCATCAATTCGCGCATCTTATAGACGCAAAGTTGTGTTCAGCAATGGGGCTCATTTTTACCTTAACGGGTTTTTTAATAAACAAAATTGCCACAACCCAAAACAGATCCTAAAAACTCCACTACATCCACAAAAAGGCACCGTTTGGTGCGGATTAAGATTTTCTTTTTGGATTAAGATTTATTGTGTAATTTTTTACAATTTAAAATTCTATCGGGCTTAAGAAAACACCCTTTATAAGATTAACCAGGGAATAATGTGGAATAAAACACATCAAAACAGTTTATTAACAAAAGTAAAAAATGTGTGTAATTTTCAGATACAAAACAAAAACGAAACTAAAAATTAAAAAGAACTTAAAAAATATATTTTTAAAATCTGTGTAGGTTTCAGTTTACATCATTTTAAAAGCCATAAAAAAAATAAAATGCAAACAAAATAAAAAAAATCAGCTCAACTATTTATGTATGTATAAAAAAATTTTGAGACCAAATAAATATCTTTAAAAAGTTGTAAAACTAGTTTTTGTTACAAATATATTTGTACAATTCAGCTTCTTTTTATTTTAACTAATAACAACAATTGCGTTTTAATAATATACACAATTTTATTTTATCTCAACTTGAAATTTTTTTTATTTAACTTTGTTTTTTGTTCATCTTTAAATTACATTAGCAAAAAGGCTACTCAAGTGTGTATATTCTCTAATCCAATAAGAGATCAAAATAATACAATTTGTACAAGTTTTTTTTACAATAGTTCCATTCGATTACTTTTCTCAGTCAAGTCCAGTAAGAATTACTCAGTACAAACTTACAGAGAGTAAGACAAGATTTACTCTCAAAATAAAATTTTCCAAAACATGTATGCGAACAGAAAATTTGCAACAATTTGCAAGTTTGTAGACACAGCTGATTACAACACCAAATATACAAATAAATTTTAGCTGGTTGCTATGGAAGACGATATTTTTTGATTTAAATCTTAAGCAGAAACTTTTTAGAAGGTTTTCTTATATTTCCCATAATTTATTTTGAAAGTTTCATTGCTTTGAATTTCCATAAAATAACAATTGTAAAATATTTTTTTATTGTTTTCAATAAACGAACATGTGTTTTCGAATCATATGTTTTTTTCTGCTTGCAAATTCTTACTGGCAAAAATTTATCCAGTAAAAATTTGCAAGAAAAAGAAGAAGACTTAGAAATTCTCATCATAGAACTGTCACTTTATTCTCTCAGTTTACTGAGTATTTGTGTTAACGAACGCCATCCAGTAAAAATTTGTACAAATTTGTACAAATTATCCAGTACTTTAATGGATCTAATAACAAGAAATAGAAAAAAGTTATTTAATATTTTCATTAACATTGTTTATATGTGACAGCGCATAGAGAAAGGGACCTAAGGGTAAAAAATCATTTTTTTTTTTTGTGGACAACATCTGAGCATCGAATGAGACCGATCCCATGCTCTCCTGACCTTAGGTCCCTTTCTATCCTTAGGTCCCTTTCTATTTTGCGCGTCACATAAAGAGATTTTAACAACTGTTCTATTTTTTTTTAAAACATTTAGGTTTTTTACAAGGGGTGTGCTATCTGTTGTATCGTTGTATCGTCCTAACAAAAACCAGAGTTGTTAAAATTTTTATTTGACTTTAACAATGATTTCCTATTAGTTTTTCTCTCTGTTAGCATATTTAAATATAGGACACTAAACTTAAGTAAAAATGCTAAGTATTCTCAAATGTTGTATTTTTTCAATTTAATTTTTAACAACTCTGTTTTTTGTTAGGACGGTACAACAAATAGCACACCCCTTGTGAACAACATTATTATAAAACGTTTTTAGGTCAGTTTTCAATGGAAATTCAACTAAATTAAGGTTAAAACTTTGTAGTTGTTTTATTCGTATATCCAAATGCACTTTCAGATTTGTTTAAATCGAATAATTTAATTTTATTATTTACGAGTTAAACACAAAACTTAAATTTATACAAATTGTATTTAATTTTTGTAGAAATTAAATGTTAATATATTCCCTTTTTAAAATAAATTTAATATAATGTGTATCTGCACATTGCTTCAGTGCACTACATTGACTTTCAGTTTTAAATGAAAAAAGAGTTTGTAGCGGCTGGTAGTCTCTTTCATTTTATATTTGTATTTCAAGTTCAATAAACTCTAAATTACCTTCAACAATTTACAGAAAATCAAAAATACACAAACGAAATCAGATAAAACAACAATTCTGAAGACTAATACAATGTCAGGAAATGGTTCAATTCGTAGAAAAAAATATATATATGGGGTCAGTTTTTTTAGTTAGAACTAAGAACGATGTTTGTCTCAAATATTTCTTAATATAGAAATTTCTGAAGACTAATACAATGTCAGAAAATGGTTCAATTCGTAGAAAAAAATATTTATATGGGGTCAGTTTTTTTAGTTAGAACTAAGAACGATGTTTGTCTCAAATATTTCTTAATATAGAAATTTTGTTTAAAAGTTATTGACTTAAGTAAAATTTAAGAAAAAAAAATCCGTTCTTAGTTCTGACTATAAAACTGGCCCACAAAGTTGTTTTACAATAATAAGAAATTTTAAAGAGTTACCTTTTTTACAAAGCTAAAGCCCGTATGACACTATAGGTGTGTTTCTTTATTTTTGGGTAAAGTTCGGTAAAATGAGAGTTAACAAGAAATACTCTCACGAAGTGACAAAAATGCCCAAAAGTAAACGAACGCGAAAAACCATATTTGAAGCCCAAAAAACAAACGTCAATAGATTTGTGCATTATAGTTCGATTTGGTGAGCGCTCTTTCTAGTTCATGTTCAATTTGTTGTAAAAATCTAGATAGCTTTTCTAGTTAAACCGCATTTTAAATAGAGAATTAAAAAAAAATTTCCTTCTCAGGCATTTTTATATACAAAAAGGAATACATAGTTTATTAAATGTGGAAAAAATTTTAATATTAAACAAAAGGTTCGATTTATTTCCATATTTATCTCTTTAACACATTGAAACAAGCGTCTTCAAAAAATTGTCGGTAATTTTATGGAGTTGTAACATTACCGATATGCCTTTGCAACTTTTACGCTAATTTTTGTAAATGATACTCATATTTTTCTGAATGAATAAAAGGAGCGATTGAACTAAAAGAGCTATTAGTTGTGAACAAGGTCTTTGGTTCAAATAAGTGAATAGTTCAATTGAACTAGTTGAATCCAACAGATGATATAACAGCTGATAAAAACATTTTACCCAAACTTACACGAAAAAAAGTTTGGGCTTATTCGGGCAAGAAGAACAAGAATATTACTCTCTCATGACAGCTCTCATTTACCCAATTGTGCAGTAAGAAAACGCTTTTTGGTAAATGTTGAGTACCCGAACAGACTTTATGTAGCTTTATTTTGTATTGATCAATTATTTGAGAACAGTGCAAATCTAATACCTCGGCTGTGAAGTCCGTAGGATAATCAATAAAAAAATATTTTTTTTTTGGCAAAATTCGACGTTATTCATCATCATAGTCTCCTTCAAGGGCGATACAATCACTCCAACGCCTTTCTAACACATCGATTTTTTTATAGAATTATTTATCTTTGGACTCAAAATAGGCCTCTGTTTCGGCAATCCCTTCTCGATTCGAACCAAATCTCTTTCAAGCGAATATGTTTTTGAAGTCTAAAAATAGGTAAAATTCGCAAGGAGCCAAATCTGGATGTGGAAGCAATTGAAAGTGTAATTCGTGCAATTTGGCCATGTTAGCCAACCGCTTGTGAAACGGCGCATTGTCTTGGTGAAAGAGCACTTTTTTCTTCTTCATATGGGACCGTTTTTTTGCAATTTCCTCCTTCAAACGCACTAGTTGTGCCATGTAGCGATCACTATTGATGATCTGGTGGGTTATTATGTAATTCGATTCGAAAAGAAATCGCTTTCGAACAGAATTTTCACATTAAAAATTCAGTAACAAAAAATTGTTTTTAGTGATGGAAAATGTTGGAAACGTGTAGGTAATGTCTAGAAAAAGTGAAAAGTGAAAAAGTTCAAGAGTTTTAAAATTTCCGAATTCGAACGATATTTTTCGAATCCGCTTACATAATAACCCCCCTGGCCTTTTTCAAGGTAATTAATGTACAAATTCCAGGCGCAACCCAAAATACTGATGCCATAACTGACTGTTGCGACTTTGGCTTCTTCGGACGGGGTTCGCCAGTTGCTGTCCACTAGGGATGCCAAACGGGAAATCCCGAATCCCGGGATTTTCGGGATTGGCAAATTTTTTTATTTTTTAATATTAATATAAACGCAAATAAACAAAGTGAGCAATTTTAGATTACCTACGTTTTTTCTTGAATTTTCTCATATTGATAAGAAATTGATGCCAAGATATTGGTAAAATTATAAATTAAGTAGATTATTCGAGTAAACTATGCAAAGACTTTGCAGAAAAATTTGAAATTTTGTTAAACATTATTAAGTTTTCGAGTAATACATGCGAAAAATCAAGTTTGTTTGTTATTTTAACGATTTATTCTTCCAAGCGAAATTCGATTTCTGAAACTGGGACTGTAAGTTTGAATTCTTCTAAGAAAACATTTGATAACGATAACCAAATAACTTTGTTGCTGTAATTACACGATTTAGTGGACAAGGTTGTCGCAACGAATCTGTTTTAAAGTCTGCTTACAAAATACTGGGCGCAAGTGTACTTAATGACAGGCCTTCATATATTATCCCAGCCAGAAAAATACAAACGGGAAAGCGATGGCAAGGTATTTTAACAGGTGGTACAAGTACTGACAAAAATTGCTTTCCCATTTCCAATATGATAACGTCAATAGACAAAAGGACCGGCAGTTCAAAAAGCGCCGGAAAAGTACTGGAGAAACAAAATTTTTAACTTTGGCAAAACGCTGCCAAAACCAATAAATAGGTGGTTTGGAATTATATTTTCCAAAATAAAATTTAAAAAAAGTTCATATGTATCTTTTTTTTGCCCTGCCGTGATGTTTTGTAAAACAAATACTGACAAACCGATTTTTGCAAACGCTGGCAAAGCGTCCCAAATGAGTGTTCTGCCAGTCATTTATTTTTAACGTCGCGGTTACCCAGTGGTATGCAAGTACTATTTTTTTTTGTACCACTATCAATTTCTTACTGAGATGTTTCAATATTAGTTACATAACATAAAAATTTTTACAAATAAAGGAAAATTTAAATCCCGAAATTCCGTAAAATCCTGGGATCCCGAAAAATCCTGTAGTCCCGATCTCGGGATCCCGGGATTTCATATAAAATCCCGAATCCCGGGATTTTCAAATATCAAT
Source organism: Leucophora obtusa (assembly GCA_949987735.1). Taxonomy (NCBI): domain Eukaryota; kingdom Metazoa; phylum Arthropoda; class Insecta; order Diptera; family Anthomyiidae; genus Leucophora; species Leucophora obtusa. Next base: position 16,294,299 of record OX465296.1, read on the forward strand.
CCCGATTGGCATCCCTACTGTCCACTCAGCTGACTGCAGATGCGACTTTGGTGTGAAGTGGCAGATCCAAGTTTCATCCATTGTTACGTACCGACGCAAAAAGTCCTTTTTATTTCGCCGAAACAGCTCCAAACAGTTCTCTGAAATCAACACACGAAATTGCTTTGAATCCATTGTTTTCAAAATAGCAAAAATAAAACAGCTATAACTTGTTCACTAATGAACGAATTGTCATTAAATTTTGACAGGTATCATCTGAAGGTTGGTAGTTCCAAAAAATCGTATGGATTTTTCATTAGTGGCGCCACCTATGTGTCGTCCTACGGACTTCTCAGCCAATGTGTTAGTTCTAATAAATACGTTCTCTAAAAATTTAACTTTTATAGGCTCTTATCTTCACTGTTTTTTCAGAGTGGTAAATATCGAAAAACAAAACATTTTTACAATTTGACAAAAGTATGCCAACGATTTCTCTATGATAGAGAAGTAATTTGGCATTCTTATTTCAACTCGTATAAAAGTGATTGATAGTTTATCGTATGGTCTACTAAAATTTTTAAAATATTCCATATAAAATATGTTGGCAACAATTTTTTTTAATGGGTAAAGTAAACAACCGCTAGGTTAAAGTTGATTTCTAGTTATGTGCTGTTTATGTCTCTTAACATTCACTTTCAATTAAAGATCAAATTCCATTTTCAATATTTATTTAAATTTAAGTAAAAGCCATATGCACCATATTAATACAAACAAAACAATTAAAAAATAAATAAGCAAAGAAAAAAGTAAGATCTGTTTTAAATACATCTCACTCTCATCGTACCATATATTAACACAGACAGACGGACTACACAAAAGATAGAAAAATCAGCAAAGATAAATAAATTAAAACAAAAATAAATTAAATAAAAAAATATTCACATAAAATTAGACCTTGAAATGATAAAAAAGTAAAAAATATCAAAAAGACTGTGAAATATGAAACAAAAATTTTGCTCCACAAATGAGAAGAAAAAAAAATAATTAAACATATGAGATACCAAAAAAATTTGTTATAATAAAAAATATATATATAAAATAATAAAGAGCAACATGATATATTAAACAAAAATATAAAACACAAGTGGATTTTTTTTGTTTTTTTTAACAATAGACTACAACAATAAACTAGTTTGAAAAAAATATGACATAACTTTTAAGAAAAGATATATTATTTTTTGTTTGACTGACTACCATTTTCAAAAATATTTAACAAATTCTAAAAATCAACACGGAAGTAATTATTTTTATCAAATATGTAGTTTTAAATTTTTCAATAATTTATGTTTTACTAAAATCATAACTGAAGTCAAGTTTGTTTACAAATTGTTTGTGCAAAGAAAAAAAAAAAAATCAAAATATGTAAATAAAATTTCAATTTAATTTTTTTTTATATATTTTAGCAAACAAGTGTGAATTGAAATTTATTGAATACACGTTTGTATACAATTAGCATGTGTGTGTAATAAATACTTTCGACTGGCCACTATTTGTGTCATACCATACCAAATTATACCTCTGCTTACCCACCTTACGGCTAAGTTGATCACCAACAACATTCTCGTATTCAATCAAAGCTTTGTGATTGTATAATTAATAGAAGAACATAACACGAAATTTTACCGCTGACTTTGTTGTTACTTTTTCAGATTTGTTCATTCTATTCTCATATTGAATCAAATCAGTGATATCAACTTAGCACTTTTTGATTACCCAAATAGCACATTAATTTCCGTTATCGATTTGAAAAAAAAATCCACTAAATTGGCGTTTTTTTTTAATTTAATATTAGAAAAACTTATATACATATATGTACATACTATGCAACGATTCGTTTTCATTAAATCAAATTCTCAAAACGGAAACAGAGAAAAACTCTGAAGGAGTGTATTTTTTTGAATTTTCTACCAAAATATATACTTTTTATTGAAATCCCGAGTTTCATGCAGTAAAGGGTTAAGCTCGCGCACAAATTAAGTGAGTATAGTAATTACCCAGCCAGAAAAATACAAACGGGAAAGCGATGGCAACAGGTGGTACAAGTAAAGAGTGTTTCTTTAAGCCCTATAGAACTTTAAATTGTAAAAAATAACACATACGTCAGTGTGGCAACATTTGCGAAAAGTGTCACCTTTTCAGAGGAGATAAGAAGATAAACAAAAAAAAAATCTAAAGTAGAATGTTTTGTTGGTATGTGTCTGTTTGATCACTTCTGAAACGTAAAAAACAATAACAGAAAGCTGAATAGGAAAAGAAAATATGCACTATAAGCAAGGCCTTACGTGGGTTAGATGGCTAAGCTGTCGAACTCTAGTATAGTTACGTTTGTAGGGACAATCTGACAATAAAATATAAACAATAATACAATTTAATGGAAAATCACTGATTAAGCCTGTCCATAGAAAAGGCAGAAACTGGATCTAGTCTGATTTGCAAATTTAATATGTTTATACCTTTGGAAAAATGTTTATTCTTCTTCTTAACCTCAAAGCTACTAAATTAGAGTTAATAAAAAATGCCTATTAATTACAATATTAATTGCAGTTGGTCTATATGACGCGTTTGAAAAAACAACACTTTACTACAAACAATTAAATTTTAATCCAAATCTTCTTGACGAAGCGTATTCTGGAAGTCCAATTTTGGGCCATTTTTCGAGCATTGCTGGGTGTATGTTACGATTAACACGAACAATGTTGACCTCCAAGCCGTCAATTGTTGCTGTTGGCATAAACCAGTGACTTTACGTGGTCTCAGAGAAAATAATCGAGAGGAGGCAAATCACACGACCTTGGAGGCCAATTGACAGGTCCATTTCTCGAAATCAACTTATCGCCAAATTTTGATTTCAATAAGTCGATGTTTGCGGTCACCGTATGGCATGTAGCGCGATACTGTTGAAATCTCATCTCGCCCGGATGAATGTCATCCATATTTTCGAATAAAAAATCATTGATCATGGTGTGGCAACGATCTTCATTGACCGTAAGGGTGCGTACAGAGTGGCCGCTTATTGCCGAGCCGAGCCGACTGACGCTTATTTCGAGAACCAATGCGAGAAAACTGGTACTATACAAATTAGTACAAATAAGCGCGAACAGGTAGGTCATAGTGGGTGCCGTTATAATTTTATTTAATAAAAATTAAATAAAATTATAACAATTATAAAAAAATTAAAAAAAAACTTATAAACAAAATTTAAAAAAAAAATGTAATAAAAATTTCAAGAATAATTGAAGAAATGCGTTAATTAGTAAAATTTTAAAACTCAATGTCAGTTTTTTGTTTTAACAAAATAAAACTCAAATCATAATTACAGTAGATGCTCGTAAATTAGAACCACTTTGTTCCTGGGGTAGTTCTAATTTTCGAAAAATTCTAATTTCCAAAGGCGCTGATTCTCGCATCCACTATGCACACCCAATCTTGTTTCTCCCATGAACAAGTTCTCACAATAAGCGTCAGTCGGCTCGGCTCGGCAACAAGCGGCCACTCTGTACGCACCTTAACGCGAGCGCCGGCTTCGTTTTTGAAGAAATAAGGTTTAAGATGCCACCAGCGTGTAAACCGCAACAAACCTAGTTGTTTTTTTTTATAAACCAGCGAAATTTTTGTAAAAGAAATACTGCTTTTGCAAATGCCGGCAAAGCATCGCAAATGAGTGTTCTGTCAGTCATTTATTTTTAACACCGCGGTTTCCCAGTGGCATGACAATGCTTGATTTTTTGTACCACTGGCAATTACTGACTGACTGGGTACTCACGAGTACGGGTGTTTTATGAACATTTTGTGTCACGCGCCCATCTCCAGCAGTTCTAGGAAAGTGGCATATTAATGTGCTAAATTTCAATTAAATCCAAATGCATACATTCCAAAAATGACTAAAATAATTTCGACATTTTTTTTGGAATATCTCTTACACTCATAGAAATAAATCTGTAAAAATAGCAAAACAGCTACTAAAAATTAGTTAAAAATACTTTGCAAAAAAATGCTGAAATAAGCCGATTGTTTTTTTTATTAAGATACGAATAGCAAAAAATAAAAATAAAATTTACAAAATTTTGTAATTTGTTGTTTTCAACAAATTACCATATTAAAATCGCAAAAAAATTTGCTGGATGGTACACTCATAAAAAAAGTTAGTACAAAAGTCTGTTAAAGGCGTTCTGATTAAATTGAAATAATTTTTCTGTTATTTTCTCTAAAAAAGTCCATACAAATAGGTCAAAATACTGCTAAAATAACAGGAAATAGTACATGTATTTGCGCCAGCTCAGTTTTGACCTATTTGTACGGACTTTTTTTATGAGTGTAGTAGACAAAAAATAGCAAACAGAAACTGTTATAATCTACAAAATTTTACTTACATTTAAGTTAAATTTAGTTGAATGCAAATAACAGCTTATTCTACTAAAATTAGCAGAAATATTTGCTAAAAAATAGTAGACTACTAATTTCAAAAGGCTATATTTTTATTCGCATTAAAAAGCTTTGCAAAAAAACTTAGAATATTTTTATATTTATATTTCATTTTAAAATTTCTAAAATTTAACTCAAATATAACTAAAACTTTCATATTTAACAGTTTAATTTTCGTTTTATCTTTCTAATATAATCTACTACTAATTTCAGCAGTTTTTTCTGTAAGGTAAATTTTATCTAATGTTTAGTAGTTTTAACTAAAAATTTTACAGACTTTTCTATTAGGGTAATTTAACTAAAAACATTTTGCAATTTCCAGCGCTTTTAAGTGACCTGACACCATTGTTTTACTTTTAGAAAGTTGTCATCATTGACTCCAATACTTTTGTCATTGTTTGCTTTAGGGCGGTGGTTACTGGTAGGGTTTGGATTTTTTGTTTTGAAGATACACTGTGTTAAAGTGTTAATGACATTAATGAAATATTTTTGAAATACGAGTTGAATTTAATTGAGAATGAATAAATATTTTTTTTAACTGCAGTCAAATTGTTAATGAATCTTAGCTGAAATTAAAAAAAGGAAACGGTAGAAAATTTAAAGAAAACATATTTAAACTGGTATATTGCCACCAGAAATTTCTTCCACGGTCTTAATATTTAAGCGAGAATATTTTTTAATCAAAATACTACGTATTTTTTTCGCCCAACGTATCATTTATTGTTGTTAACGTCTTGCTATGAAGTAGATTATCTGAGATGAGAACTCAGATTAACCTGAAATTTTGCATACGTTATAAAAAGACAAAGCTAATAAAGGGTATTTTTTTAAGCACGATATAATTTTAAATTGTAAAAAATAATTCAAAAAATTAAATTTTAATCCAAAAAAGTTTTTTATTACAAAGATCAATACATGACATTAACATTTGAAAATGATTTTGGGCATATGGTCACCGCGACTGTTCTTGACGAAGCGCATACTGGACGTCCAATTTTGGGCCACTTTTTCGAGAATTGCTGGCCGTGACTGCACGTGCCCCATAGGAAATAATCGAGAGATGTCAAATCGCATGACCTTGGAAGATAATTTATAGGTCCATTTCTCGAAATCAACCTATCGCCAAATTTTGATTTCATTAAGTCGATGTTTGCGGTCGCCGAATGGCACATAACGCCTTTCTGTTGAAACCACATCTCGCGCGGATCAATGTCATCTATCACCCCTGTTCTGAGTTCCGAAACTTTTTAATTAGAGTGTATTTGTAAAATCACAGGAAATTAAAAATTTCGAAAATTTGCTGTTTTGAACAAATTTTAGAATTTTTAAACATATTTGTAGATAAATTTGTATACATTAATTGTTGCAAAAAATGTATATATTCGTTTTACTTTTACCAAGCTTTTTTCTACACGAAATAAACCAAAAAAAAAATAATTCGGATGTGGATCACAGAACAGCAAAAAAAAATTCGGAATATTGCACTTTAGAATTTTTTTATGTGGATTCGGAACTTAGAACAGCACCGTATATTTTCAAACAAAAATCATTGATCACGGTGTAGTAACGATCTCCATTGACCGTAACGCTCCGGCTTCATTTTTGAAGAAATAAGGTCCAATGATGCCACCAGCATGTAAACCACACCAAACGGTGCATTTTTCTGGATGTAATAGAGTCTGTAAGTACTATTGTGAATTGGTTTCACTCCATATGCGGCAATTTTGTTTATTAACAAACCCGTTAAGCCAAAAATGAGCCTTATCGCTAAACACAATTTTGCGTCAAAAGTTTTTGCGAATTGACGACTGATTTTCAAAGTAAATCTGGATAATTTGGTAGCGTTATTCAAGCGTCACTATATTCATGCTGATTTGCAAAAGTATACTGATCAAAAATGTCAAAAAGTGAGCGTAGTATGACAGTTCGTTTGACAGCTAACCCACTCGTAAGTTCTATCGGGCTTAAAAAAACACTCTTTAATTTTTTTTGGCGCCCAACAAGTTTAAAACATTCTCTCCAAAAGCCTGATTTAGTATTATTATTTTTGGCGCCCAGCTTTCATACAAATTTTAAAAGGTTTAAAGGAATTGCCTGGGGGGATGAGTTATTTTGTAGCTTAATGGAAGTGGTGTTTTTCAAATCGGGATTACTTTCAATATAACCCTTGATATACATATGTATAAAGTATATACAATGTATGATTACTGAAAACAATCAAAGTGGTATATGATTTTGTTTGTGCAAGTTTTATACATAAACTGTATTTTTCTTAAACATGATTAGCACAAGCCCTCTATGTAAAGAGCTAGTATGTGTTATGTGTATATACAATGAAATATATACATTTAAAAACAAAAACGAATATAAAAGACAAGACTAGAGGAGTATAAAATGCATTCAGTAAAAATTTTTTACTGAACATGAACGAGGAGTACTCAGTATAAACTCATTTTATGCACTTGCAAGTCTGCCACCTTTTTTTTACACATTTTGTAATTTTGCAATAGTCAATTGTAAATATGGTCTAAAAGAAGAAGAAAGAAAAATAAACAGACAGACAAAAAGTTAGACAAACTGACTGGCAGATAGTCATACATTTTTACTCGGAATGCTGGAAAACATTTCATTTTCTTCTTTTATTCTTCATTCATTCACCCATTCTGGTGTTTATTTTGTTAGTCAGGGTTTTATTTTTTGTTCGTTGGTTCTTTTCAAAATAGAATTGAAACGCGTGCTACAATGTTGCACCATACACAAACACATTAATGGTGTGATAAGAATGAGCTCAGAATATGAGCACAGTTTTAATACATGCATACATATACAGTATATAATCTTGTATAGTATGTATATTATTTTAATACAGTATTAAAAACAACACAAGGAAGGAAGCCTTAGGTGGGTGTTGACATTGCCAATAATACGGGTAAAATACAACAAGAATAGCTCTTTAGTAAGAATAACGACAACAAACACGAATCAAAGAAACGAGTGTTTGTTACATGCCAGACATTATTACAAATAGTCTATAAAAGGTAAAGGAAAAGTTGATTTCCAGCTTACATAAAACAAATGAAAAGCAATCATTAAAAAAAGTATTTCTTTTCTGACGCCAAAACTGTGTCAATCCTTTTTGTAAAGTTCAATGATGTCTCAAAATTAAGACTTTTGAAATGGCGCCCAACATTATGGCTTTAGTGATTATACTATGTCTATTACTCTCGAAGCCTAAACTATGAACGAAACTGTCCGAACTATTCGATACTGAGGAATATTTTGGACAGCGAGATGCCTCTTCACATAATCTCCTGACTTAAGAAATCGTAGAAATTTTCCAAAGAAAATTGGTATGACTTGTACCCAAATAAGCTGTTTCTGGATTATTATCCTAACACGCCCTCTAGCGGAGTTACGCAACCAAAGTCGAAACGTTGACCGGATGACATTCCTCAATGGATTTTTATTTTTTCAAAATTAAATTTTTAATTTATTCTCTTAATTCTCATCTTTGTATCTAACAAACCTAACTAATTTTTAGTATCATTTTTTTCTATTTATATAGGTTTATTGCTATAAGTGTAGGACATGTCACAGAATTGAAGAATTTTAGCCGATTTCCTTGTAATTAACGGGAATTCCAATAATCCCGGGAATGTTAAAAAATCAGATTCCCGGGAGTTCAAAAATGTCGGTATTTTGAAAACCCTATACAGAACTCTTCCCAAAAAACAAGGTACGGAAATATGTCCTAGAACATAAAATTAACCTAATCTGTATTAGAACTTAGTGAAATTTCCTATGTCAGTCCTGTGATATATCACAAGTAGCAAATTTCGTGACAACGCCTTGTAAACGGATCCAGTAATGTTTTAGGGTCATATGCATAGTCACTTTTAAAATTTATAATTGACTTATAAAACAAATTTTCCATACAAAATTCATTTTATAAATATGTTATAAGGTTTTCAAAATATTATGCATAGACACTTTAGTTTGTATAAATTCACCCTATGAATAAAATTCAATTTTAATGTCAACCCTATACAGAAATTACTTTTTTCCCAAACCAATAAAAGAAACATATTTATTTAATGCCAGTTAGAAAATTATTTACACTGAAATTTCAAACCCTTTTTTGGCAACGAAAAAAATTAAAAGATAGTGAAAGTTGTTGGGTAAAATACATAAAAAACACGGAATATGTAAAAATATTTGTTATAGACGCAACACATAAAAACGAAAATCCGGCAGCACAGATGGTAGTTATTGTGGCAAAAAATAATAAAAACCAACAATAAGACATGTAACAATGGCTCGAGTAGCACATAACAGCAGCAGCACTAGCACGAGTACTATAAGCACGCGTTTTTAATGGCAAACCCTAAACAAAGTGTGGTAAAACAATGAAAAAAAAAACTAAAAGTTCAATGACCTAAAACTTCCTTTGTTAAGAGAAAAAGAGCTTAAGTTATTGTAAGATTTTTGCACTGCATTAATATGGATTTTATAGTACAACGACAAATTAGTTACATTTTCTTCAACAGTATATCAAATGTCAAATGAAACTACCATATAATCTGGCATCACCTGTGTGTAGCAAAAGTTTTTTTTTTTTAATTTAGTAGTTGTGACATTAATTATAAATCTGTCAAGTATTTGCAGTATTTGTATAGTTGTCATAAAATGTTGTAAAAACCTGTACTTTTATTATCATTTATTCTTTTATTTGGATAAATAAAAAAAACATATTAAAAATTTTAAAAGCTGGAGGGCTAAAAAAATGCACCATCCATTCATCTACTACTACATTTTATATAAAATAAAAAGAAATCAAAAGAAAAAAAATATTTAAAGAAAACAATAGTTTTTCTAGCTTGCAAAAAGAAAATAAAAAAAATGATGTTAGCAGCATTAATTGACAAAACAATACCATACATTTTGTCAGAGTATTCATTTGGGGAAAAATGTTAGTAAGACAGTGGGTTATTATAATATTTTTGATATAAAATTGAAATTGTTTTTTATTTACATTACAAAAATTGTTATACAAAAAAAACTATTAAAGGGTTTTGTTTATGTGTGTTATTATGCGATGTTAACAATTAAAGTTAACAAAACAAAAAAAAAAAAACGGAAAATAACATTTTATGAATTGTAATGGTAATAATAAACAGACAGTGTCTAGACGGTTTTAAGCAACTGTTTTGGAATTTTGACTAAAAGGCGAACATAGAAAAATTCGTATTATCTATTAATGACCATTTGCATAATTCTTATGAAAGCTTGATTTTTTTAAATGAATATTTATATCTAAAAATAGTAGTTATCTTAAGGAAAAAGTCTTAAGATTCTTTATTTGTATTAACGTCTATTCTTTTATTATGACATTTAATCGTTTGAAAGTCATCGTCTCAAATATACGGGTCCGGCGAGTCCCGTGTTAAGCCTGTTTTAAATGGGGTCCGATTCGAATACAGTCAAACCTTGATTTGTGCCCTTTTTGGAACATCCTTAAATCAAGGCACGCCGGTTCCGTGAACTTGGGAAGATGACTTTCAAACGATTAAATATTATCGTCCAAAATTCACGGAATAGGCACCTCGATTTATGAATGTCATCAAAAGGGGTGCAAATCATGATTCGTTTGTAATTGAAATACTTAAATTTTACTATTTTTTACCATCCCAAGTATCGGCTTTTATGCCATCTTGGGTTTTTACGGGCTAAATAAACATGAGTTTCAAAAGTCGTTTTTATATATATTTTTTTGGCCTTTTATTTAAAACGACTACACTCAAAATATAAGTTGGTAGAAAAATTAGTAAAACGTCTTGTATATCAATTGTACTAGTTTTCAACAATTTTTTTTTTGTTGAAATTCCGCTTTCAGCAAAAGTTTTAGTTTAATTTTTTTAGCACTAAACTAATTTTGAACAAATGGTTTACTAATTTATTTTTCTACAAAAATTGTGCTGATAACTGCATTTATAGCGTGGACTACAACCAGATAGACAAGATGTAAATGTCGCAGCTTGTCTGGATGTAGTACAGACAACGGAAATGTTAATTAAAAAAAAATAACTACACAATTTCTATATTTAAATTTTCAGCAAATAAATTAACTAAAGTAAAATTGCTTTACAAATATTTTTAGTTTTTTTCAGTCCACTAATATTCAACAAAAAGTTTAGTGGTGTTAGCAAGGATTTTTTTTCATTTGCAATCGACTAAGTGTTAGCAAAACTTTTGTTGATATTACTATTTTTTTTGGTAAAAACCAGCTCATTGATTTTCAGCAAAAATCTTTTCTTGAAATTACCAACTTTTTTTCAAACACGCTTTTGACTAAAAATATTTTTTGCTGACTTTACTAGCTTTTTTTTGAGTGTAGATATTACGTTTTTACCTTTTAAAAATGTTGGTTTATTTCCTTTAACTAAACTGGGTTCTTTTCTATTGCAATCAAAATAATTAATTCCACTCCTGACACCAATTGTTACGTTTTACCATAAAAAAGTACGTTTATCTCCTTTAGATAAACCGGGTTGGTGCTCTTTGCAATTAAAATAACACACTCTCTTTTGTTTGATTTTGAGCTTATACACTTATTTATTTAACACTTTATTACTTTACATACAACAATACAACACACACAACTATACAAACGCTAGGGTGAAACTCACTATACAATGCTAATACGCAATTAACAAACTCTAGTACACAAACTCTAGTACACTATGTTAGAGTTGGAGGGTTAAAATGTTCCGCAAAAATATTTGGCATGAAATTCTCCATAAGTCTCTGAAGACATCAAAGGTGAAAATTCAACTTCAATGCCAGAAATAAGTCAAAACTTAAAATGTGTTTAATGGTTAATATCGTACTTTTTTAGAATTGGCGCTCAAATGTCTAGCAAACCTAGATTTTAGTCGAAAACCATGTGAATCTTCTATTTTAGGTATAGGATGTGTTTAGCGAACTTATGTAAAACACTACGAGGAAAATTTTTGTGGAACATTTTAACCCTCTAACTCTTCAACTTACGGGTCTTTTTCGTCCCTTTTTAAAAAGGGGCCAAAAAAGTCCCTTTAATTTTGAATATTGCAGCTTTCTTATAAAAAAGCCCTCAGAGAACCAGTAGGAGTTTTAGGCCCGGTTTTATAGTCAGCTAAGATTGACTTTTGCTTAAATATTTTTTTTTGTTTGAAAATTTTAAGAAATATATATAAAAAAATATAGTTCAAATGTAATAGCACGAATCACGTGAGTAAAGTAATTATTACTCTGACGATCACTTGTGATTTACGCTTGAATGTTCGTGACCCACGAATATTTGGTGTCACGCCCGCATCTCTAGTAGGTACTGACTATAAAACTGGCCCTAATAGTTTTTCCTAATCCAAAATATACTAATAAAAAATTTTAAACTTTTCTTGCATGAAAAATGCACTCAAAATTTCATATAATTTAAGAAAAGAATGTCGAAAAGTATTTAATATTACGAAGTTTTGTTAAAAAGGGAGAAATTTTAACACTTCTTCAATGGGAATTTGTGGGATGGAAGAAGAATATTACAGCCATTGTTTATTACTAAAAGAAAAGTGGTGGTTATTTTTAAGTGGGGTTGACAAAATAACGGAAGTAAAATAATAAAAAAAATAAAACATAAACTAAATTAAGAATAGAACAAAAATCTATATCGAGCTACTGTGAGCGTCAAAAGAAACTGAACAAATTATGCATCAATTATAATAAAGAATTTTAATGGTAAAAATTTTTTACCGTTATATAAATAAAATTAACATATTATAATAATTATTAATTGACTTCATGATCAGTTCAAATTGGGAGATTGCTGCGTAACCAACTTTATTTTGAAAATGGGTGAACAAACCTAACTGGATATTTTTGAACTTATGTTAAAATAAAATAAAAATTGGTTTAATTATTGAAAGGAGCCATATTACTGTAAAATACATAATTGATAAACTAATAGAAAAAAGTCTGTAAATAATTTATTTGAAACTACTAAGAATTAGTTAAAATGATGTTGCAGAAGAAATTGTTAAAATTACCAGATTATTCTTGCTATATATTAGTAAGATAGGAACTGCAAAAATAAAACTGTTAAATATACAGAATTTTAGTTATATTTGAGTTAAATTTTTGTTAATAGAAAGTAGTAAATTAACCTGATAAAATCAAAAAATTTTGCTAGATAATTTTCGCATAATTTGAAATCAGGAGTTTACAAATTTTTTTTAGCAAATATTTCTGCTGATTTTAGCAGAATAGACTGCTATTTGCATTCAACTAAATTTAGCTTAAAACGAGTAAAAAGGTTAAAGTCGGGCATGCCGACTATACAATACCCTACACCAGTCTGGTGTATTGTTTGGATCCGAAATTCGAATGGGTTAAAATCAGAGACTATTAATTATAGAGATAGGAAATCAAAACTTAAACTACTCACCGGTAGGGGGCGCTGAAATTTAGTATCACCTGAGCAACTATTTAGTATCACTTTAGTATCAGCTAAGCCTATATTTAAAATCGCAAAAATTGCTGAAAACTGCGCAAAATAAGAGGAAATCAAGCGCAAAATATCTTCAAATAATAAAATTTGAGAATTCCTTTTTTTTATTTGCTTTTTTGTTTGTTATTATTTCAATTTAAATAAAAAAAAGAAAATTGTCAATTTTTTGAACAAAGTGCCATCTAGTGATAACGATGTCGTTATAACTTTTGTTTTTGGTGATGCCATACCCCTGGTTAAAATGGGGCTTATGTCAAAATTTTCTATAATGTGAGTCAGCGCACCAAATTTCATTAAAATATCTTAATATTTGCGACCTGCAGTTTGTAACCAAGCCAATTTTGGGGGGACCCTTATATGGGCACTAGTTCTAAACATGGACCGAAGTTCACCAAAATCAATAGGCTTCGTCCTTGGGCCAACATAGGTCTATGTAGAAATTTCATCAAAATATCTTAATATTTGCGACCTGCAGCGTATAAACATTATAATTTTGGTAGGACCCTTATATGGGCACTAGGTCTAAACATAGACCGATGTTCACCAAAATCAATAGGCTGCGTTATTGGGCCAATATAGGTCTGTGTATCAAATTTCATCAAAATATCTTAATATTTGCGACCTGCAGCGTATAAACATTATAATTTTGGTAGGACCCTTATATGGGCACTAGGTCTAAATATGGACCGATGTTCACCAAAATCAATAGGCTCCGTTATTGGGCCAATGTAGGTCTGTGTACCAAATTTCATCAAAATATCTTAATATTTACGACCTGCAGCGTATAAACAGTATAATTTTGGTAGGATCCTTATATGGGCACTAGGTCTAAACATGGACCGATGTTCACCAAAATCAATAGGCTGCGTTATTGGGCTAACATAGGTCTGTGTACCAAATTTCGTCAAAATATCTTAATATTTACGACCTGCAGCGTATAAACAATATAATTTTGGTAGGACCCTTATATGGGCACTAGGTCTAAACATGGACCGATGTTCACCAAAATCAAACTTGTTCGTCCTTGGGCCAACATAGGTCTGCGTACCAAATTTCATCAAAATATCTTAATAGTTGCGACCTGTAGAGTGCGCACAAAATTGCATGGACAGACAGACAGACAGACAGACGGACGGACGGACAGACGGACATCGTTAAATCGAAATAAAAAAAAATTCTGAACCGATCGGTATTCTATAAGGTGGGTCTACGACCAATATTTTTTGGTGTTACAAACATCAGCACAAACTTATAATACCCTGACCACATAGTGGTGTAGGGTATAAATAACAAATTTTATTTAGATATAACAGTTTGTTTTTGTTATTTTTGTATATTAATATTCAGGAAAATTTTCTGCAGATTTTACAGTACCATTTTTCATTTTCATCGAGAAATTCTATTTTTGGAAGGAATAAAAAAATTGGAGAAACGTTGGACTAAGTGTATTGAGCTAATAGCTGTGTTTTCGACTTAACTATATTCGTTAACTCATAAAAACCTCAAAGTTAGGGTTTTTAACCCGGGAATTCCCGGGACGAAATTCCCGGGAATTTTGCCTATTTTTCACTTCCCGATTCCCGGGAATTTTCCTTATAATTCCCGGGAATTCAAAAAAACACTAAAACAACCATGTAAATTACCTTGAAAAGCCCTAAAAAGCCAAAAATAAGCATATATTGAAAAATCTTTACGTATTTCAACATTTTAAAGGAGATCTCCAACGATGTCCTTAAGGAGGGTATCGACAATGGAAAAAAGATTTTTTTCGATTTTTTTATATTTTATTTGGATAGAGCATACTCTTCACTATATGATCAAAAAAATAAAATTGAATGAGGGGAATGTTTAGTAAATTCACAAGTTTTTTTTGTGAAAAAGGGTAGAGGGGGGATCCTTCGTCAGTGGGGAACATACACCAATCCCCTTTTTCTTCGATATTAAGAGAGATAAAAAATTGGAAAAAGTATATTTTTTGCATTTTTCAATTACCTTTCCTTGACATCCACTTTGATGAATTAACATCACATGTGGTAGCAGATAGACGTGTTTTGGTGTTTTTTGGGGTGCCAAAAAATAATTGAAAACAACTACATTTTGCAATAAATAATCAAATCGACTGATGAAAACATAATTTTTTATTACGTTAGACCTACGAACCTAAGCTTTCGAATAATAATAATTTCATTTTTATAAATGCTTAAAAAGTGTGAAAAATATTAATGTTATGTTAGTGGTTGGTGCTGGGACACAATCACCAGATGCCCGCTGGGGCTACAAAGTGTTGGTGCATCACTTCCAAAAATTATCTATAAGACTTTTCGATATGCATAACATATGTTTAATAGTAAATTAGGACAATTCATTTTTAAATTTATATTAATAGTTTTGTAACTTTGAAGAGTCATTTCATTATAGGTATACATTTTTTTATTTTTTTAATTTATTAAAAGGATGTGTCCCTTAGAACTTATCCTAAATTATTTATTTCAATCAATAAAATGTTGACCTTGATGTACTAACAATTTTTTTTTATCGAAATTATATCTTTCTCTTTTGGCGAATGTGCACCAAGCCCAATAACCCTGTCGGTTTTGGTAGGCGAAATTCAAAACTAACCATTTTTGAAAATACTGCCATAACATGTACTTAAAATAAAAAAATAAAATTAAAACAAATATTGTTATTTAAATTTTTGACAACCGATCAAATATGCTTTTTAAAATACTGCTGTTACAATATTTACCGCCCCCCCCCCCCCCCCCCGCCTTAAGTCTATTCTTACTGGAAGAAATCAATTATTTGTAGGTCGTTTTATCCCAATGAGAGTGTTTCAAAATTTTTTCGAAATCATATAATTTACAATTTTTTCATTGAAATTAAATATAAAAAACATTTCCGAATTATCAGTTTTCGTCAAAGTAAAACATATTAGGGATTTTCATATAAACTCGTAAATTCGTTGTAAACCTTGTATAAATACAAACCATATTTTTTATGTATGGAGTTTGACATTAAACTCATAAACTAACCAGGTTTACACCATTTACGAGTAGAATACGAGTTTATATGAATACCACTATTATGTTTTTTGAACAAAAAGTAGTTTTTACTTCTTAAATATTCCCGGGAAATCCCGGGAAAGTTCGAAAAAAATTCCCGATTCCCGGGAGCTCAAAAATGTCGGGAAATTAAAAACCCTACTCAAAGTGCATAAAAACGCGTTTAAGACGAAAACTAACATATTACTTTTCATATACACGTTAACTTTCAACACGGATAATTATCAACGTTGAAAACTCAAAGTTTATACATTTTGACTTTTGCTGACATACCTCTGATTATAACGGAAAATTATAAACATAAGCCGTTTAAAATTTTTTATACTACAATCGGTTTAACGTAGATTTGCTTTAAATACTTAACGTTGATAGGCATGATATAAAATCCAGCTTATTGTTGAAAAATAAACAACTTTTTTTGCTAAAAAAAACTGTGTTTGATTAAAAAAGTCAGGGACTTATTGATCCGCCCTCGTATATAAGTGATAATGGAAACCAAGGGGAATCTAAGCCCCGAAGATTGAAGGCTGTAATCAAATCAAATGGAAAGCAACAAAAATGCTAAAAGCAAACAAAATTAAATTAAATTATTTTGTTATTCTTATTGTACAATTTCTTTTGACACTATAAATATGAATTATTTTTTGTTTTGTGGTATATTTTTTGTTACTGTTAATCAGTGTGTTCCCGTACGTTCCCAATGTTACCGAAATTTACCCAAAGTTACCGAAATTTACCCAAAAGCGTTCCCGTACTCGAGAATTGGGTAAATGAGAGCGCTAATGCGAGTGTATTAGTGCTTCTCTTTTTACCAAAATTTACCCAGACTTTTTCTTCGGGTAAACTTTGGTAAAACAGCTGATGCAAATATAAACAAAAAACAATTGTGAAATTAAATTAAAAATTGTAATTAAATAAAGAAATAAGCAAAAGAAACTTGGTTTTTTGTTAAAATTAATTGAATAAAATCAAAAACAACTTTTAAATGCGAATAAATATGTCTATTTGTGCCGATTTGCAAACTGAAATTATACGTATTTTCACATCAGTGATGGGATTTTTGGCACAATCTAAGATTGATTGGTACAATGGCACAACCGATACTATATTGGCACATTTTGGTTATCTACAAAATTTAATAGAAAATGAATTTAAAAAACAAGCATTTTCTAAGCATTTATTGGTATTAAAATACCTTTTCGAATAAAGCAAAACTAAAAAATGGCATCGAAGATATTACCGAATAAAGCACCGTAAGTTGTTTTTCACGTGAAAAAATTTCTCTCAGACTTTAAATGCTTTAAATTGCAATTTAAGTTAAAAAAATTAACAATATTTTAATTTTATAACAAAGCCACAATCACAATTAACACAAAATGTCACTTTTTCACCAGAAAAATAATAGTCTTGTACATTAAATTTGCGTGAAAACTAAGTTTGCACAATTTTCACGTGAAACTCATTGTCGTGAAAAATAATTTTTTTTATATGGAGTATAACAGTTTTTTCACGTGAAAACTGAATAACTTACGGTGCTTAATCCATAGAATTTTAAAAATTCAAATGCTATAAATTTATCTCAGAGCTTCGAAAGAATTAATTTAAGTTTAATTCATAAAGAAATTAATTCAGTTTTAGAAAATGTTTATATTTATGTATACCATTCCGTGCAACCATTCCTAAAGAATTCATTCATTGGCTGCATTCCCAAATCTTTAATAAGTATCGGATGAATTTAATTTATCATTTACTTTTTAATTGAAAGAAAATTTTAATTCATTCAAATATAATTAATTCCATAAGAATTCAAAATAATTCCATAAGAATGCATTTACAAAATGAAAGTTGAAAACACGGTTTCTAAGTGAAAATTGAGTTTTGGCACAATAAAGGCCCATTTGGCACATTTTAGTCACACACTTGGCACAAAAAAAAATTTTTCAAGTCCCATCACTGTTTAACATTATTCTTTGAAATAAGTTTTTGGGCTAGAAAAGTGGTTTTTTGCGTTCCTGTACTATTGGGTAATTTTGTCATTTTGTGAGAGGATTTTGTGCTTACTCTCATTTTACCGAACTTTACCCAAAAAGTAAAGAAACACACCTATTGTAGTACAGTGTTGTTTTAACGTCATATCGACCAAGCTGTAATTAATATTGTAATTAATATGCATTTTATTAATTTTAATTTAGAGGTTAAGAAGAAGAATAAACTTTTTTCCCTAAAAACTATAAACACATTAATTTGCAAATCAGGCTAGATCTAGTTTCTGCCTTTTTTCTATGGCAGCCTTAGATGATGAAGCCTTAGAGAAAAAGTTTTATTCTTCTTAACCTCAATCCTAGTAAGTTATTGGTATTGTTATTTTTTTTTTATAAAATGAGAAAAAAGAAAATATATTTTTCATAAAACATGAATTAGTAAATTAGTAAATTAAAGTTGAAAACATAAAAGTCTGACGCGTACAGTTTCTTTTAACGCTTACAGTATATAAAAATACCAATATACCAGATGATGTAAAAATTTATTTTTAATATCTACACAAACGTACTCACATATTTTATAAAAATAATGTATTGAATAATGAATGTACTGTGGACCCCAGCAAATTTTCTTTGGGAGCCCACCTCACTTTTACAACACATTTGTTGTTGAAATGTTTAAAAATTTATTTCAATTATTTTAAACTAAAAATAACTTTACAATTGTTTCAAGATGTCAAAAAAAAGTAGATAAAAAGACCAGGAAGCTCAGATTTAGAAAAATGTTTAATTTGAAAAAAAATCTTGATTTTTTCTTAATGAATTTTGTATGTAAAAACGTCTGCTAGATAGGGATTTTTTTCGGCAAAGCATTTCAACATAAACATATGTTTGGTTGCGTTAAGTACTTTTCTCTTTTGTAATATAAATTATTAATGTAACATAAATTGAAAAATGTACATACAACACATATACCCAATATACATGTGTGTTAGGGTGTCCATTATTTTAAATCGGTTAACTATTAGCACTCAAACGATGCGTAATTTTAAACTCATTATGCGAAAAAAAACAAAAAATTTTTGGAGGGCACTTAAAGGCCTCTACAAGCATTTAAAGTTTGACATTTCCCGAATTTTGTTTTTTTTTGCAAAATCGGTCTAAATCGTTTTGTAAAATAAAACTTATTAAGTGAAAAATTAGAAAAAAAATTGTACATCAATTTTGGTCTACAACTGCATTCTTAACTTTTAAAAAGAGATTTTTTTCGTAATAAAACTGATACAATTGGTTTTCAAATCAGCGATTATTAAGTTCAAGATTACTACAGGAAAATGCAAAAAAAAAATTCACATACTTTTGGAAATTCACGACTTTTAAACCGCAGGTGTTGTCTAAAAGTATATAAAATAATGAATTTTTTCAATATACTTGACAAATTCAATATTTAAAAACGGATTTAAAAACAAATTGTTTGTTTTTCTAAATTTATTTTTAACGGGATATACATTAATTGCATTAAAGAAATTAAATGTGCTAAACAAATTGTGGAAGGCATGTCCCAATCCGGATTTCATTCTTGCCTAAGGAAATCGTCAGGAGAATTTCTAGAAA
The DNA here is from genome assembly GCA_949987735.1 of Leucophora obtusa. Taxonomy (NCBI): domain Eukaryota; kingdom Metazoa; phylum Arthropoda; class Insecta; order Diptera; family Anthomyiidae; genus Leucophora; species Leucophora obtusa. The sequence goes on from OX465296.1 coordinate 16,313,957, forward strand.
TATTTGTTAAGTTAAGAATTTTTTATTCTCGTCTAGGAACGTTATTAAACATTTAAAATATCAAAAACAACAACAAAAAATTGTTACCACAATTTGCTTTGTCATCTTCTTGTTTGTAGTCTTTATTGAAAATATTTACCAAAAACTGCAGTTGTGGATCAAAATTGATGTACTATTTTTTTTTGAAGTTTTTTTCTTAACAAGTTTTATTCTACAAAAACTATTGCCACCCATTTTGCAAAAAACAAGCAAATTTTTTAACGCAGAACGTCAAACTTCAAACGATTGTAGAGGTCTATAAGTACCCTCCACAATTTGTTTGGTTATTTTTCTCGTAATCAGCATAAAATGCATCGCATAAATACTAATAGTTAATGCGATTCGCTAATTTGCGATTTATCGGGACAACCTAATGTGTGTACATTATATATGTATCTATTAAATTGTTGTATGTTTTGCCATACACATTTCCGTTTGGCATAAATTGAAAAAAAAAAACAAAAAACAAACATGTAACAGAAAAAGATTGTCAAGCATACCAGATATGCTGTATTAAAAGAAAAATCTTAGAATATTTGTAAGCAGCTATAGAAAACCCCATAGAAAAACCCTCAAAATCTGAGGACTATTTCCTATTGAAACTGTCAGATTCTAAAGCCTAAACTAGATACACGCAGCGCCGACAGTGTTTTACCGCAGTGCGACGTTTTATTAATAAAGCAGGTTTTTGTGTTTTCATTGCCGAGAAATTAGAAAGTTTTCTAAAGAAATAGGAGCTGTTTTTAAACAAAATTCGATAAGCTGTTCTTAAAAATATTGAATAGTTTTTGCGAAATTCAAGAACAAAGTTTGACAGCACTGCCACTGTTCACTGGCACTTTCACTATCTGGTTTGGGCTTAAGAACATTTTCTTACAAGAGACCCTTAGATTCTGAGAGAATTTTTCTATAGAAAAACATTAAGATACTGAAAACGTTTTTTATATAGAAACAATCCCAAGAATCTGAAATTTTTTTTCTATAGAAATGCCCTCAGATACTAAGGAATTTTTCCTTTAGAAAAATCATAAAGACTTTTCTAGAAGTATTCTTATGGTAAAACCCTTATAGTGCGTTTAGGCATAGAAATTAATCCACTTGATTAAAGTTAATCCAACTTTTTAATCTTCATCATTTACACATGCATTTTTTTCTAGTTGAAAGATTAACTTCACAGTTAAAAGTTTAACTTTGTCAGTTTAGGTGGCGCCGATCCAGCATATGATGAACATGAAAAGTGTCGGCATATTTGTTGACTGCGCCAATATAATTTTGCGGCAGCGTCTTAATGTTAATTTTTATCTGGCTTGTGTGTGTGTCTTTTTAGTATTGCCAACCGCCATTATAACAAAAAACAGCGTTGTATACAATTAGTAGTAGGAATACAGAGTCGTTTAGAAATAGTAACCACATAAAAAGTTGGTTTAACTGTTAATCAAAAAGATTAAAATATTGTTTAATCGACTTGTTTACTGCTTGATTAAGCAGTTAATCCGACTTTTTTGAGATTAACTTTTGTGTCTAAACGCACTATTACATACAGAGGCCTATTTTCTCTAGAACGCGCCATTGATTTCAAGGACTTTGTTCTATAGAGAAACCCTGAGACTTTTGCCCATATATTTTGAGGACTTTTTCTTTTAAAACATTCTCTGATTCTAAGATTAATCTAATAAATATGTTAACCAATTATATTTAAAACCAGCCCTTCGTTAGAATTATTTGCACAATGTTTAACAACAATACAAATTAAATGCTCGCAACAATCATTTGTCAATAACTGCATAACAATTATAAATACTCTTCTCGTAACTGTAATTAAAGTTTGTTTTTTATATAATCATCGTAATCCTGAGTACAACAATACACTGTTTTTTCGCTTTCACACCTCCTCCCACTCCTATTCCTCCTCCATTATAATTATTGTTTACAACTTTATTAGCAATTTATCTCCGCATTTTTTTTTTGTTTGCAACATTATAAAATTTTTTTTGTTGTATATAGTAGTTATTTAATTGCCGTTTAATCTTCTATGTGTTGACGTCAGTATTTGTCTATATTTTTGCTATTATTTGTTATTACAATTTATTATAGTACTTATGTTATTTGCAGTTTTGTTGTATAAATAATTTTCAATATTATGGAAAGAGTTAATGACCTTTTGACAAAACTTTTTCTCATTAGATTTCTTATAATTCCTCCGCAGACACACCGGGACACTCAAAATAATCTGTTGGGTGAACAGAAAAATTTGTTACTTTAACAAAATTTATTCCTGTTTTTTGGCTTAAAATTAAATTTGTTGATTGCAAAAAATTTGCTAATAAATTTAACAAATCTAAATTTAAGTAAAAAATGTATAAAACTACAGTTTTATTTGTAATTATACTTAGTCGTAAAATTTGTTAAAATTTAGGGTTACAGGACCCTACCCGGGCCAAGTCCATATCATCTAAGGGCATGTAAAGGTACTCTAGAAGAGCAAACATTTTATACGTTTTGCTCTTTCTTGCTTAGTTTTCGAGATATGGACCATTTTACGAATTGGAGAAATTTTGTTTAAAATAGGTCCATTTTTGGATAGATATAACCTTTTTATGGGTCAATTTTGCTCTATCTCTCTTAGTTTTCGAGATATGGGCCATTTTAAAAAATCGGGAGGGAAAGAAATAGCGCCACCTTTAAAACTTCGGATACACTGGTGGCGCCATCTGCCGGGTAATAACAGAAACATGAAAATATTATATTTTAACAATAATGTCTGTAAAATTTAACGAATGGGTTCTTAAAAATTAGTTATAAATGATTTTAAAAATTAACACTCAAAATTAGTTAAAGTACTGAGGATTTTTAGTATCATGCTATATTTATATATACATATATTTATTCCCGTCGATATCATATCATAGTATCATGTTAAATGAAGATAACTAAAATCTTTGTTCAAATCAGTGTTTCAACTCAAAATTAGCTAAAAATTATTCAAAATTAGTCAAACTCGGTTGACAGATTTTTCTACTGACGTATTATTTTTAGTTTACATTATATATCAACGGTGGGCAAATGCGGCCCATTCTGATTTTTGTGCGGCCCTTGTTGAAATTTAAATTTAAATTTTTTTTATTTCAAACATTTTTTTTTTTATCTTATTTCGCAATGTTTTAAAATTTTTTATTTCGAAAATTTTTAGATCAAAAATGAGGGCCAGTTTTATTGTCAGGGCTATGATCGATTTGAAAATTTCTTACTTAAGAGATATATAACAGTGTAGTTAGAAATTTCTTACATAAAAAGTATTTAATACAAAAATCGATCTTAGTTCTGACTACGAAACTGACAATTAATTCATTACAAAATAAATTCAACATCTTTTACGCTACTGTCGACACAAATCTAAAAAACAGGTAATTTTGTATTTAAAAAACACTTTGTCACATTTTTCAAGTTTTATTTTTGTTTTTCATCACATTTATGAAGCTTTTTATACCTATGATGGAGGTTTTTCTTCGAGTGATACTAATATTCAGCAACATTTTTTGTAATTTCAGCAATAATTTCTAGATTACAGTTTAAAACAAGTTTACTAAAATTTACTAATTTTTTCTAGTAATTTCCTTATACTACAAATCTGTAAATTGCATTGCTAAAATTGCAGAATATACCGCACGGCTCAAAATAGTTAAATTTCCAGTAATAACATCAAAATTTTCAGTAACCATTTCAGACTTTTTTTGGGTGGACGAGTTTTATTTATCGTCAGCACAAAGCACGATTTTAAACTTAGATTTTACTAGTAAGAAACTTTGTTTGAAAATTTCTTACCAAAGTTAAGTGTTATTAAAGTTCGTACTTTGTGCTGACTATAATACTGCACCGCATTGGTCTTAAATTTAAAACTGTGTGAAAAAGTTGGCGCTTGAATTCATCAAAAAGGAAAACCGTTATTAAAATTGTGAGAAATTTTATTGCAGTTACACTAGAATACAGAGAAATTTAAAGAAAATTATTTTCGCAATGAAGAAAATACTTCTTAAAACGTTTTGTAAAAGAAGTTATTACATAATTACTTTTAGGTAAGCGATAAAGTAATAAAAGTGAAATCTTGCAGTAGCTTTCCATAAATAATAATACAATTTAAAGGCGCAGTGTAGCAGTTTGTAGCTAAATTGATTAGCAGTAACAGATATTGCTGTCATTTACTAAACCGTCGTTATACGCTATGTCAAGGTCTCACTGTTCATAGCTAATTGTCGTAGAAGTACTTCTGTCCATTGTTAATATTAAAATAAGTCGAATTGTTATAGTAAAGCTTAAACCTGGGAAGTTTTCCTCTTAAAGGGTTAAAGTTATCATTTGTAGTATGTACCTAGTTACTTTTTCCTGTCTCTGATTCTTAATGATTTGTTTGTTGCATTTTTTATTAAACCTGGGCTTTTATCAGCTTAATTAAGTTTTAAATTACATTTAATTTGTTAAATGTGATTACAATCACAATCACTCTGTTAATAATAACAATAAAAAAATATATATATATAAAAAATGGGGTTTTTCTTTTTACTATATCATACTGATTGTTGACTACTGGGGGTAAACCATATGTAAATGGGTTATTGCCTTTGCGACGCTGATTATAATGTTATTTATTCATTAAAAATATTTTATATTTTCATGTTCATTATATAAATATAGAGTATATATAAAAAAATATTATACATAATAAAATTTTATTAATTTATTTTTTCTTCTTCATTTTTAATTGCAGGTACGTGTTGAAATTTGTCTTAATAAGACAGACAATTTAATATTTAACAAATTAAACAGTTATTTGTTAAAAGGTAAATAAAATTTAATTAAAAAAATTTATAACAATTTCTAAATTTGAAGGAGTTTTACTGGTAAAAAAAGGTTTCAAAAACAAAGTTTTTTCCATAGGAAAAGTGCTTCAGAAGTCTTTTTCTATAGCAAAAATGCCTCAGAATTTGAGATTTTTTTCTATAAAAAAAATGCCTCAGAATTTGAGATTTTTTTCTATAAGAAAAATGCTTCAGAATCTGAGGTTTTTTCTAAAGTAAAATTGCCTCAGAATATAAGGTTTATTCTATAGAAAAAAATGCCTCAGAATCTGAGATTTTTCTATAGGAAAAATGAATCATAATCTGAGCTTTTTTTCTGAAGGAAAAATGCCACAGAATTCTGAGGCAATCTTAGGTTTTTTGCTATAGGAAAAATGCCTCAGAATCTGATGTTTTTTCTATAGGAAAAATGCCTCAGAATCCAAGGTTTTTTTCTAAATGAAAAAGCCTTAGAATTTGAGGTTTTCTTCTATAGGAAATATGCTTCAGAATCGGAAGTTTTTTTCTATAGAAAATATGCCTTAGAATCTGAGGTTTTTCTATAGAAAAAATACCTCAGAATCTGAGGTTTTTTTCTGAAGGAAAAATGCCTAAGAATCTGAGGTTTCTATAGGAAAAATGTCTCAGAATCTGAAGTTTTTTCTTTAGGAAAAATTTTTTAAAATCTGAGGTTTTTTCTATAGCACTTTTCCTATAGAAAAAAACCTTAGAATCTATAGGAAAAATGCTATACAAAAAAATCTCAGATTATGAAGCGGATCTAAGGATTTTTTTATATAAGAAAAAAGCCCTAGAATCCAAGGTTTTTTTTTCTATAAAATCCAAGGTTTTTTCTACAGATAAATGCCTCAGATTCTAAGGCTGTTTTCTCTAGCAACAATGCCTTAGAATCTGAGGATTTTTCTATAGGAAATATGCCTCAGAATCTGAACTTTTTTCTATAGGAGAAATGCCTTAGTATCTGAGGTTTTTTCTATAAGTGCTATAAAGTGCCTCAGAATCTATGGTTTTTTTCTATAGGAAAAATGCCACAGAATCTGTGGTCTTTTTCTATGGGAAAATGCCTCAGAGTTTGCGTTTTTTTCTATAGTAAAAATGCCTCCGAATCTTAGGTTTTTTGCTATAGGAAAAATGCCTCAGAATCTGAGGTGTTTTTCTATAGAAAAAGTGCCTCAGAATCTGAGGTTTTTTTTGGTCCCGGTTTATTTAAAGGATATAAACTAACGTTTTTAAAAGATAAAACCGCAACAATATATTTGCATATTTTCACATCTTATTTTTAAAATTTAACATATACGAGGGCGACCGCAAAAGTAACTGGCCTAACATAAACAGAACCGTTTTTTTGGAATTATTATTATTTATTTTTCAACATAATCTCCTTCCAACTCAATACACTTCATCAAACGTTTTTCAAGTTTTTTAATTCCATCCGAAAAATAAGATTTTTCAAGACCTTCAAAATATGCCTCAGTTTCAGCAATAACCTCGCTATTGGACGAAAATTTTTTGCCACCGAGAAATTTTTTTAAATTTGGAAACAAGAAATAATCAGAAGGAGCTAAATCTGGACTATATGGTGGATGCGGAGCAATTTCAAATCGTAATTCGGCCAGTTTTTGTTGAGTTAAAAATGCAGTGTGTGAAGGAGCATTATCTTGATGAAAAAGAACTTGTTTTTTCTAAATGCGGTCGTTTTATCTTGATTTCTTCACTCAACCGATCCAATAATGCACAATAATATTCACTATTTATAGTTTTTCCTTTCTCAAGATAATCAATAAATATTTTACCCCTTGCATCCCAAAATACTGTGGCCATTACTTTTCCTGCTGACTTAACAGTTTTCGCCTTCTTGGGACCACTTTTACCAGCTTCTATCCATTGTTTTCACTGTTCTTTGCATTCTGGGATGTAGTGATGGCTCCATGTTTCATCAACAGTTATGAATCGGCGCAAGAACTCTATTGGATTACGCTGATAAATCGCTAAAAGCTCCTCGGAATTGGTCCAACGGACGATTTTTTGGGGCAAAGTCAACAAACGCGGCACCCATCTTGCAGATAGCTTTTTCATGTGGAGTTCATCATGTAAAATACTCCAAACTTGTTTTTCGTGTATTTTAACAATATCAGCAAGTTCTCTGAGCTTTATTCGTCTATTCATTAAATATTTTTCACTTCATTAAATATTTTTCTAATGTTTTCAATAGTAGTAGCAATTTTCGTTCTTCCAGAGCGTTGTTCATCTTCCGTACTTGAACGCCCCATTTTAAATTGTTGAACCCAGGATTTCACGGTGGAGTATGATGGTGCATTATCACCATGAACAGAATCCAATTCATCTTTGATTAATTGTGGCGTATAACCTTTCATATAAAAGTGTTTAATTACCGCACGAAACTCTTTATTTTCCATTTTTCAAAAATTACAAAACTTGTTTACTTCAATCACCTGTAACAAAGAAAATAATCGTTAAATATTTCGGAAATTTTGACAGATGGCTTATAAAAGATTGCTTTAAAAAAAAAAAAAAACTTGCTAGTAAAACAGAAAATGTGCCAGGCCAGTTACTTTTGCGGTCGCCCTCGTACTTGGTCATTAAAATAATACTCTGTGTTTTTTGTTGCGTCATTGTTTTATATTCTTTCAGCATTTCAAACCATGAACTTTCCATATAATTATTCCATAGGGCAGCATGGTGTTATGTAGGAAATATAGATATACCCATGTAAAAAAGATCAGATCTGGCCAGATCTCAGCACATCTTACCAGATCTAATTATATCTCAAAATTGGGGACAAATTTGAGATCTAATTAGATCTGATCACATCTAGGCATATCTGGCCAGATCTTCGTAGATCTTACCAGATCTAATCAGATCTCAAAATTGGGGACAAATTTGAGATCTAATTAGACCTGATCAGATCTAGGCATATCTTGCGCATTTGTCCAGATCACTTTAGATTTGAACAAATTTGGCACTAGATCTTATCAGATCTTGCCATAAGGTATTATCACATATGCCATATCTGATCATATTTGATGTGATCTGGTACAGGATCTAATTGGATTGAATCATATCTATTGAGAACCAAAAAGATCTGGTCAGATCTAAACTTTTTTACACGGGTAGGTATATATTTTTTTAATTATTCGATAATTAAAATAAATTGTATTCTGTTATCTCATAAATTAAGACCACGAACTACTCCGTGGAATGGATCACTAGAAGGGAGCTAAATAATTATTCTTTGAAATTTGATGCGCGCTTCCCACTTTACACCACATTGCCCTTTTATTAACCCTTTCACCACCACTGTTTGACTTGTTATTACTTATTTTCAGAACAATATTTGCAAATTGTTAAACGTCGATAAAAAAAATAAATGTAGCTTTAGCAAAATAAAATATATTAGTCGTTTGAAGCCTACCAGTCTCATTAGTTTTGTTTACTTTTTGTATTGAATTTTTACAGCTGTAGTAAAAGTAGTAACTTGTAGTAAGTAAACGAACAAGCTTATGAATAGTAAAAGAGAAAATAAATTGAAAAATTTGTCAAACTAGACAAAATTATTTGAACAAAAAAGTTATGGAAATAGAAAAATTAACTAATAAAATCGCAAAAAAAAAACTTTCGGGGAGTGCAAACTGCGGCCCTATGCTCCTTGCAGGAGTAAAAGGAACGAATATATATATAAACTTTAAAGCGTTAATTAATTTAATAACTGTTCGCATAAAAATGTGTTAAATTTTATTATTTGTTAAACAAACAAAAAAAAACATGTTACTAGTTTTAGCTGGGAAGAAATTTTTCGAGTAAAACCTAGTAAAATTTTCCGTTAAATTTATTACTAGTTTTTCTATTTTTACTATTAACTACGCTCGTATAAATAAATATGTAAAAATAGAAAAAAAAAATCTGCTAATCTCAGTAGTTTCTTCTGCAACGTCATTTTTAACTAATTTTTAGTTGTTTTTCTGCTATTTTTACAGATTTATTTCTATGAGTGTGAGTCATAAGTCCATGAGTGTGGTTCATAAGTCTTTAAAAGTTTCGTTTAAAATGTTACAGCACTTCAAGTTTGGTCGGCAAAGGGTTAAAAATGATTAGTATACGCTACAAATAACTTTGTATATTTTGACAAAATTATTTTACGCAGAATAACTTGCATTTTCTTACAATTTGTTGATTAGGAAAAGTGTAGTTAGTTGCCAGCGAATCAAGTGCTACGCTGCCGCTAATTTATACACATTTCTTTTACAAAGGTTAAAATAAACATTTCAAAAAGAAATCTAATAAATCTAAAGTTCTTTTTTTTTATAAATTTTCTTTATACTTGATGAAATATAAAAGGTTATAGAACACACCTTTTTTTATGTTGTAAGGTATGGTGCTGCTTTTTAATTTCTTTCAAAGCTTCATATCGAAATGGTGTTGAGTTTTTGAAGAGTAATAGGAAAAGTTCAAAGGTTTTTGATTTGAAATATTGAGTGTGTGTAACAACATACATATTTTGAATATGAAGCTACTTCAAACTTTTTGTAGTTAATAATTATTACAACACTGGCAAGGCTTTTATCATGGTTTTTAAAGTATTAAATCCGCGTTTTAATTGAGGTTTCCATATATGGATTTAAAGCTGTTTTTCGGAGTCGTTACTTATGTCTTTAATACAGGTTTTTAATTTCAAAATTCTGGATTTTAGACATAAAAATTGCCCTAAAACTGGGCTTGAAAAAATCCAAAATTTAATCGTAGCTTTGTTTTTAAATTTGCCTTAGAGAATTCGTTCAATAGGGGATTTAATCGTGACTGAATAACATTTCTGCTTTATATGACGTCATCAAGTGTGACTTTATTTAATATTTAAAAACCAGTTTAGATAATTTCTTAATAAAATGTTTGAAAAATCTTTGATTCTCGACCACATCTTAATTTAAGAACGTCTTTATCCCTGGCTGTATAAAATCTTTAATCCTGGCTTTATAAAATATTTAAAAATAGTTTTTTAACGTCTTCAAAACATGTCTTTATAAAATCTTTAATTTTGTCTTAATATTTTAAAATCTCAAGTCTGTTCCGCAAAAATATTTGTCATGAAATTCTACTATAAGTCTCTGAAGACACGAAAGTTGAATATTTAACTTCAATGCCAGGAATAATCTGAAAATTAAAATGTGTTTAAGGGTTAATCCAGTAATTACTCATAATTGGCGCTCAAATGTCCAACAAACCTGGATTTTAGGGGGCAAACAATGTGAATCTTCCATTTTAAGTATAGGATGTGTTCAGCAAACTTATGTAAAACACTACGAGGAACATTTTAACCCTCTAACTCTGTAATTAAAGGGACTTTTATGGCCCTTTTTAAAAAGGGGCCAAAAAATTCCCTTTAGTTGAACTCTTATAAAGTATGGAAGCTTTTAAAAATATGCTTTGACCACAAAATTTATAAAACCTTTATGGAGGACCATTGTCATAGCTTAACCAATTTTAATTACTTTATTGTCAGTGTGAACACGCTATTCAAACATACATATGGAGGGTATTTATAATAAAACCTCAAAAATTTTATTTTATTCATTCTATAGTACTTTTAAAACTGGTATTACGTTATATTTTGTTACGTTTTTTGGGTTCCTTCGTAAACATTTTTTTTTGTTTACATTTCTAAAGTGATTTTCTTAAATTTGTGTGAATTTTCTTTGACATGTGTTAAATATTCCATTATTTGTTTGTTTGTAATTTTATGTTTTAAATCTTGTTGTATTTCAATAATTGAATCTTTATTGATTTCTTTGTAACTCTTTGTTTTATATTGGTCGTTTAACATTGGAAAATTTTCTATTTTTAAGCTGTATCATTGGGCTTTCAACACGTTTTCAATTTTATTATTATTTTGATTATTATAAAGTCACGTGGGTGTTGAGATATTCTAAGTTGAAATTAAATTATAGTCATTAAATAATTTATATTTTCTCACAATTATACGATATTGTGAGATTTTTGTAAACAATGTTTTTAAGCTTTTAATTACGCTCATAAAAATAAACCTGTAAAAATAGGAGAAAACAACTAAAAATTAGTTAAAAATGGTGTTGCAAAAATTAACTGATTTTTTTGCTAAATACTAGTGAAATAAGAACAGCAAAAATAAAACTGTTAAATTTGCAGAATTTTAGTTAAATTTAAGTTAACTTTTAGTTAATTGAAAATGACTGTAAAATCTGCAGCAAATTTTGCTAAATATTAGTAGAGTAAAAATACTGTTATATCTACAAAATTGTTGTTATTTTTAAGCTAAATTTAGTTGAATGCAAATAGCAGTCTATGCTATTAAATTAACACAAATTGTAATTGTAATTGCTAAAAAATTGTAAACTTCTGTTTTCAAAAACGTCGATTTTTATATGCATTTAAAAAAAATTCGAAAAAAAACTTTGAAAATTTTATTTTTTTTGTGATTTGTAGGAAACTAATTATTTAGCAAAATTTTTTGCTGAATTTAACAGGTTAATTTGTTATTCTCTATTTACAAAAATTTTAAATTTAAGTTTTTGCTAATTTTAGCAGGTTAATTTATTATTTTCTATTAACAAAAATTTAACTCAAATATAACTAAAATTCTGTATATTTAACAGTTTTATTTTTGCAATAATAATCTGCTTATTTAGCAGTTTTTTTCTGCATCATCATTTTTAACTAATTTTTTAGTAGTTTTAACTAAGTTTTTACAGACTTTTTTCTATTAGTGTATTTTTAAGTCCAAATTACATGCGATAACGTGATTTTTTATAAACACTGTTTCTAAAATAAACAATTTAGTGCTGGTAAAAATATAAATAGTGGGTATCGAGTATTTGTCTTTTTTTTGAATACTCCATACTTAAAACTACTTCTCGATATTTTCAGAGTTGCATTTTTGATAGAAAAAATATATAAAAATGTGATTCCGCTAAAATATTTACCACAAAAATGTGACTCCGCTAAAATATTTATCACAAAACTACAATTCTGCTAAAAGAAAAAAAACAAATGTAAAATATTTAAAAGTATATGTTAAAAAACTACACACAGAAAAAAAACAGGGGGAATATTACCTAAGAGCTACATAATTTTCAAGTTAGTTTTACAAAGTTCTAGTAAAATATCCACATTTTTTTGTAAAATATATACAATCCTTGCAAAATATATACATGTGTAGTGGAAAATATCATAAAATTACATATATTTTGCTAGAAATTTGTAAAACTTACTTCGAACTTGTAGTTGTATAATTGCAAAGCACTTAGATAAAGTTCCACTTGTTTTTTTTCTGCGTGTATGAAAAACATAAAGAACAGTTGCTATAAAAGTTTAAAAAAATGTTTATAAATTCCCTATAAACATTTTCACTGGAATTCAAGTTGAAATCAAGTTCAATTCCAGCCCTGTTTTCCAGTTTCAAGGCTTGAATTCAACTTTTATTACATTTTATTTCAATAGCATACTCCAGCAAAAGGGAAACAAAAATTCAAGTTTGAAATATTTTTGTTAAATAAACAAGTGCTAGAATTTGAAATATACTTTACTTCAAGCAAAATTTAAAGCACTTGAATTTTTAAAACCTACCAGAGAATTTTAATAAAAAATTTCAAATTTAAAAACCGTTATAAATATCGAGTAGTATCGAGTATTGCAAAGTAATCGAATTTACCAGCACTAAAACAATTTTTTAATTCACAGTAATGAATTATGGATTTCTGAAGTCTTGTATCCCGCCTATAATCGTTTATTTATATTCTTCCACTTAGGTTTAAATGGTAAATTAAAGCCTTCAATTAATTCTTCAATCGTGGATTTTTGAAGCCTTTTATTCGGACGTTTATCTTGGATTTATAATATCTTTAATGCAGTCTTTAATCCTGGATTCATAAAATTTCGTTCAGAGTTTAATAGTAAATTTATAAAGCCTTTTATCCAGACTTAAGTCGTGAATTTATTAAGGAAATAAAGCTGACTTTAACCGTACATTTATATTCTTTAATTTGTGTTTTGATAACGCATTTAATACAGACTAAAATTGCGGAGTTATGAAATATTAAACTCATTCTTTTGTTTATAAAATCTTCTATTCTGGCTTTAAACGTGGATTTATAAAATTTTTAATTAAGGCTTCAATCAGGCTTTAATCGTGATCTTTAATTCAGGCTTTAATCGTGGAAAAAATGGGTCACCCTGTAGCTGTTTTATAAAAATTGATTCGTGGGAATCGCTCTTGCAAAAATATTTATCCGTTTTGCTCTATCTAGCTTAGTTTTCGAGATAAATGGCGATTTTTAAAAATTGCCCGTATCTCGAAAACTAAGCGAGATAAAGCAAAACGGACAAAATTTTTGCTCCTTTGGAGTATTAACACACTCTAATAATACAAATAGGCCAGGTCCGGGGGAGATCCCGAGGGATCCATTTTTATAAAACAGCCAATGTAAAGCAATCTAACCATCCCCTTTTTAGTAATTGTAATTAGTTTTTTTGCTCAATTATAATTAGTTTTTAAGGCATTATTGCGATTTTATTAGCAGTAGTAGAACAAATTCTAATGCCAGAAAATTTCAGTAGCACTAAATGGTAATTAAATTTTTTTGGCATTACCATTAGTCAACTAATGCTAATGAAGTTTCAATACCAATGAAGAAATCCCAAGTATGGTATATTGCAACTTTATTGAGTGCCGAAATTTTATTTTAATTATTTTATAAAGTTTAGTTCATTAACGAATTAGTTCAATTGAACAATTCACTCAATTAAATGTTATGAACTAAGTAATTCATGCTAGTTCTTTTCGTTCTATCGTTTCGTTCCTTTTATTTATAGAAAAGTTGTATCTCTTTCCATTAAAATGCAAAGTTTTCCCACTAAACAAATATAAAAATTTTTATATTTATTAAACTTTTAGTTTTTCTGTCACCAAAATGAACGATTAAGCCTAACTCTACTAAAATACAAAATTCTCACACCGTTTTAAATATTGAGTAATTTTGACATTTTAAAATGAGAAACTGTTCGAATAATATCTTACAGAAACACTTTTTCTAACATTTTTCCAACAATGGTGAGAAAAAACCTTACATGACAGAAAGTTTTCATAAAAAATGGTCGTGTGAAAAAAAAATTACATTTTCTACCAATTCAAATCGTTCAAGTCACATGTTTCATGGCGAACATTTTTCGATGCGAAAGATAAAGGAATTACATACAGCTCTTTGGATTTTACCTTCGAACTTAATTATTTTATTAAAACATCACATTAAATTAACGAATTAAAAACGACTACATCAAAACTTTACTATGTATATGAAAAATTTGAATCATTTTTGGCAACCAAATTATTTGTAACTGGAATTTTTGTATATGGTCCTTCGAGTCGACCACATTCACGCATTTCATTTTATAACTTATCACGAATGCTCTACAAGATCTTATTTTTAACCGCACACAGTTTATTTCACTTCTACTTTATTTTATTGTACTTGATATTTTAATGACTTTTATAACACATATTATAGTAAAACAACAATAATAATTAAAATCTCGGCGTCTATTATATTTTTACCGTTTTTTTTTAGTTGTAATTACAATTTGTACTTGTAGAAGGTTGTCTACATATGTTTTTTTTATTGTTTATTGAATATTTAAATTGATTTTACTTTTTGTGTTTTTTATTTCTCTTGCCTTTTTTATTATTCTATATTTAAAATCTCCCTTTTTCTATTGACCCATGCAATATCTGTGCACTTTTTGCAAAAGTACTTAAGTCAACTTAGGAAAATTTTTTAAGTTTTTTTTGTAGTCAATAAAATGCCTATTTCTGTCTGATTCTCACAATTTTCTACACCTTATATCGTACACTAAGAGATAGGATATCCCTCCAAATTAATTTATTTTAAAATTTTTATTATTTTCAATTTGACAACAGAATTTATTTTATTCATTAGAGGAAAAAATTTTGTATTAAAAGCAAACTACTAAATTGAAACATTTTTATACAGACCGTTTTATACAACGGGAAATATACATATTTTTTTTAGCTCTCCTAAAAAGTTTATGTTTTTGAAATAAGCGTTTTTGTCAAACGTCCACAGATATGTAGATACAATTTTTCTCTAAACTACATATTAATTCTCTTCCACTCTAATTAACTTTTTATATGCACTCGAGTACATCCATACAAAATGATGTTCTGTTCAATTATCTGTTTTTAATGATAAAAATCTACATAAAATAGGAAAATATTGAATTATAGTTAAAATACTTTTAATGTGTATTAAAAGCATTAGTTGAATGACACATAGAATTAGTAAAATTTTTACAGGAATATGCAAAAAATTAACAGCAGTAATATTAAGTTTGATTTAATTTAATTCTTTACAGCATTTTTGTGTAATAAAATTGTAGACGGTAGGTCATAACCTCTGCGGACATTATCCCTATATATATTTTGGGAATTATGACCGAATTTTTTCGGACATAATCCCTATACCAAAAGTGGGGCTATATGACCGTTCTGCAGAAAAATGTTTGCCTCAGCGAAGCCGGCTTTGGACATACCACATAAGAAGTGCGGCATTAAAAAGTTTAACACACATTTAAAGTTATTAAAACTTTTTCCACCTTTTCGCTTATTTTAAAATGATGTTCTTACTATAGCAGAGTATTTTAGATTTAAAGTCGGCTTTATTTTTAAACATGCGTGTTTTTCATGTTGTACATGAAAACCCTACAAAAATATTTATATATTTATACTGCTTAATGAAGCATCAAACAAGTCCATTAAACCCTACTTTAATCTTTTCGATAAACAGTTAATCCCACTTTTAATGTGGTTACTATTCTCTAAACGACCCTGTATTCACACTACTGTTTTATGTTATAATGACGGTTGGCAACCCTAAAAAAGACACACAAAGTCAGGCAAAAATTAATATAAATATGCTGCCACAAAAATATTTTGGCGCCGTCAGCAAATATATATGTTGCTAACGCCGACATTTTCCATATTCATCATTTACCGAATCGCTATCGGCGCCACCTTGATATATTAAACTGACAGCGCTAATCTTTTAACTATCAAGTTAATCTTATAACTGTCAAAAAAATTTATGTGTAAACGATGAAGATTAAAAAAATGGATTAACTTTAATCAAGTAGATTAATTTCTCTCTCTAAACCAGTGGTGCCCACAAAGAGAAATGAGAATGTATTAGTTACAAAAAAAAGAGAGAATGTATCGATACTATTACACTGAACAAAATCACTTAGTTTTGTTTGTTGGATTGTTTTATTATTTAAGTTCTTAAGTGTTAAATTTTAGCAATGAGCGAATGAAAAAGGAAATAAAGATAAAAGCAATGAATAGGTAATAAAAAAATATTCTTTAAGAAAATAGTCACATCATGAGTTCTTTGCCAATAATGTATTGGGTAAAAAAATGAATAAATAATGTTATACATATTAATAAATAAAAAAAAAATTATTTTATATTAATTCTTATTAAATACAATAAAGTTAAAAATATCTGCGTTGAAAATGAGTTTTCCCAAACAAAATCTCACATAATGAATGAAAATAAATGAAAAAAAAACATAATACGCTTGTCTTTATTAAATTTATATATACATGTATTTAATTTTCATTGTTTGTTGTAAAATATTACCTGTGTACTTATTTTATCAAACAAAACGAAATAAACCGTCTTTGTTGAATGCTGACACGCAACTGAATGCTTTTTTTGCTTTTAACGCTCTCTGTTTTTTGTTTCGTTGACGTTCGGGTTGTGTACGTGCAAAAAGCCGATTAATCTTCGTCGTTCTAACAAGTGTTTGGTCGGCACTGCTCTAAACTCACTGTAAGGGTCTTTAGGGCAAGTTTAAAATCTGTGTTAACAATTTTCGCAGGGTTGTTGTGGTGTTTGTAAAAGTTGAAAGGTCTTAAAAACTGCTTTCCATAAATTTCTCTTACTTTGATGAAATGCCAACAAATTTTTCCCGCGTTTTAAACTTGCCCTGGTAATAAGCCAACAGCATTTTTGCTTACTCATAAACTATTTTGGTCCTTCGAACTTATAGAAAAATTTTAACCGTCTTATAAAAAATATTGTTACTTTTTTACCTTTAAAAAACGTTCATTTATTTCCTTTAAATAAGCCGGGTTCTTTTCTATTGTAAGCAAACACTAATTATTACGCTTACCTTCTAAAACGTACGTTTGTCTCCTTTAAAAGAACCGGGTTGGTGCTCTTTGTAAATAAAAGTAACACCCTCTCCGTAGTTTGATTTATTGAGCTTTTACACTTATTTATTTAACACTGTATTACTTTAAATATAACAATATAATATACACACAAACTCTAATTTTTAACTGACTATACAAAGTTAATACGCAATTAACAAACTCTAGTACGCAACTTAATAGCACAAATGTTAAAGAACCAATTCACTCCACAAATGTTAATGCGCAACTTCTTTTTCCTTCGTAACGTTTGGTCTTTTATAATTTAATCAGGCGGTTTTCATCGCCTCTTTCGAACATTAACCTTTTGTATCGAAAAATTATAGCCTTTACAGACATGTGTAATTCATATGGTAACATTTTTCGATACAAATTATAAAGAGAGTGATTTAACCAGTGTTGCCATTTCAGTGCTTTTCGGGTATTTTTTGGTGCTTTTTTCCTTCCCGTACCCGGTGATTTTTTACAAATACCCGTTTAAAAAAAGCGGGTATTTACAGTGCTTTTTCAAATTTTTGGCAGTGCTTTTAGTGCTTTTTGTACAGTTTATATTTTTGGTATTTGTTCAGGTTTTTTTTTTAATTTTTCTTCAATTTTCTGTCAAAGTTGAAAAAATAATACGAACTATACAATACATTTTTCCAGTGTTTGTAGTACAATTTTAAATAGCAACTTCGTTATATTTAAACTTCAATTTCTTAAATATTAGTTTGGTGCTTTTTTACCCCTTTTTTTAGTTATTTTTGAACCCTTTTTACACGATTTTATAAAACTAAAATGTGTTTTTAAATACTGGACTTAAATTTTTCAAAAAATTAATATCGTGCTTTTTTACCCCATTTTTGGTAAATTTTTACCCTTTTTACCCGTTTTCACAATGCTCACGGTGCTTTCCTGCCTTCAAGATTTGGCAACACTGGATTTAACAGAGGTTGGATGAGTTGGTACTTCTTTTAATTATATGCTCGTTGATTTAATGGTCGTTGGTTGTAGAACATGCTAGAAGCTTCCAGTGTCTATGATTATGACACTTAACATTGTTTTTGACATTTAACATGATAGCATATGGTGTTTACTTAAATGTAGTGGTACGTTGCCCGATTGACGTGTTTAGTAAATTCCGTTTCTTGGGATATTTTCTTCCAGAAATTACAGAGTTTTCTATACTAGACTAATCTAATTTCGTAAAAATATTATTTTTTCAAAATAAAGAAAAACATTACAGTGGAGCTCGCTTATAACGAACACCGGTTGGAACGAATTTTTTTTATTAGAAACTAATTTCTGAGTCCGGTTTACAAATTTTAATGCAAACTATTTCATTTTTAATGAACATATAAAAAATTGGGATTTTCGAAAAAATTATAAGATTCTCTCTTGAAATTTTACTTAAAAAATTTTCAAATTGTTAAAAATGCATTTTCATTGAAGAACTGTTAAAATTTTGCAAAAAAAAGTATATAATTATTAGAATTCAACAAAAAATACAAAAATTATATTAATTTTTCGTTATAACTGAACACCACTGTATAAAGCTTTGTAGAGATTTTAGGAATTCAAATAAAACAAATTTTAAATTGAATCTTAAATTTTGTTAAGTAATTTAGTCCTTCGAACCAAAGTTTTTATTATTTTGTTATTAAATATTTTTACAACATTTGTATATGTTTCATAAATGTATAAATCATCTTTAATCCAGGCTTCAGTCGTCGATTTAGAATGTTTTCAATCCTTGCTTAAATATTTAAATCGAATTTAAGCCAAGCTTAAGTCGTGATGTTATAATATCTTTAATCCAAATTTTAATCATGTTTTTAAATCTTTAATCCAGGCTTTAATCATCGTTTTAATCCAAGCTTCAATCTGTGCTTAAATATTTAATATTTGGGCTTAAATCGCATTCAATCCGGGCTTAAGTCGCTTATAATAATTATATTATTGGTTACAATCGTGTTTTTATAATGTTCTCAATCCAGACTTAAATCGTGTTTTTATAATATCTTTATCCACACTACAATCTTGATTGTATGAAGTTTCAATTTAGGTTTTAATTGTGGTTTTAGGATATTCTCAATCCAAACTTAAATCTTGGTTTTAATTGTGGTATTCATTTGTTTTAAAAATCTAGTTTATATTTCGAACTTCAAACTTCTTTTTATGCCAGTTCCCAACCATTTTTCATTAGTAGTTTTAAATGTTGACCAGTTTTAAGTAAATGTTCTTGTGTTCCAAATTTTACAATAACTGAAAATGTAGATTTGACTTCAATTGTTACAATCTTATTTAAATATTTTTTATAATCCACTTGCGTCGATAGTGAAATTTCACATATCCAACTGCCATCTGAAGTAATAATACTAACAATATCATACATATCTAATAATGAATAAATATATAAAGGATCCTTTAACTTTTTAATATCAGACACCTTATTAATAAAACATCTTCTTGGTGAAAATTTTGAGATGCTTGCCCCTAATACGTTTTCAATATCCGCCTGCTTTTGACAACTTTTAGCAGTTTCTTTCACATAAGTTTTATAGCCCATTGAAGGTGTTGTTAAGTGGAGATTTGGCTTTTTTAGCATCATTACTTGAGTTACCTGATATGTTTGTTCCTCCGATTTTATGTTTTCGTTATCAATCTGATTTTGAGCACATATAGCTACTTTGCTTAGCACGATTATGTCTTTAAATTTTTCCACGACTTGAGTCCTATAGCCCAGTGAGGGTTCTGTTAGATATAGATCTCCATCTTGTGTTACCTGATATGATTGTTCCTCCTCCAATTTAAAAATTTCGTTCGATTTATTCATATTTGAATTTGAAATAGAAAATAATGTACCTTTCTTGCTTCCCATTTTACTACTGCAATTTATTCTTATTTGTAAAGTGTTTAAATATTTGACTATTTGCTTTGGTATTTATTGATCTAGACGACACATAGACATTGATGATTCATTGCTCATGATGTTCTTCTGATTAATTCTAATTTAATTGAAACGTGTCATTAGATTTTAAGATTTTAATTGATTTAGTTAGTTACTATATTTAACATGGCGCTCGGACATTTCCCCAACGGACATTATCCCAATTTCCCACACTGGGAAATTTTCCCCAGAAGAACATGTACAAAAAGCCCAGAATAAGGGTTATAATCCCCATAATAGTCTTGCTGCTAAAGCCAGAATTCACCTTGTTAGCTAATTTTGAATTTTATAATTTATATTTCCAAAATCTGTACAATTTCTTATGAACGAAAACACATGATTTTGTCGCCATATCTTTAAACTATTTTTTGTTATTCATAAGAACTTTTCATGTCACTTTACTGCAGTATTATATACAATTTTTCATCAACTATTAATGCAACAAACTAAATTTCAAGTTAAAAAAATGTTTTAAATTATGAACAACTGCAGTCTTGGTGAAGAAAAAATATTAGCGCCATTTTTAACACTCTTAAAAACTACAATTTATATGAAAAAAAACTTAAAAAATTCAGTGAAAGAAGAAAATAGGAAATAAGAAAAAAAAACATTTTATAAATGGCATATTTTCTAGCATAGATGGGCATCAAGTACATTAAGTAACAGTACATGGTATAAGAATTATTACGTTTTTACCTTTTAAAAACGTTGGTTTATTGCCTTTAAATAAACCGGGTTCTTTTATATTAGAATCAAAATAACCAGTCTCAACGCTGACACCAAATGTTACGTTTTATCTTATATAAACGTTCGTTCATCTCATTTAGATAAACCGTGATGGTGCTGTTATATACTTAAAAATAACCAAACACTTTGTTTATTTTAGCTTATATTCTTCGGGATTTTAACACAACGATTTATTAAAGCCCGACTGAATTACACAATCGCTAATAACCAACTGATCCACTAAATGACATATGGCAGCCTTATATAGTTTTACTTCCGTTAAATGTAGTACTTACTGCCAGATTGACCATTTTAGTAAATCCAGTTTTTCTTCTAGAAAATTCCAGAGTTTTCTATACTAGGCTAATCTAATTTCGTAACAGTATGTACACATATTGTCAAAATAATAAGTAAAGCCTGAAATATTTTTTTTAAAGGCTCGTAGCCGAAAATTTATTTAAATTAAAAGAAAAAACAAATACTATTTTGCTTTGTTATAACCTTAGAAATAAAATAAATACTAAAACAATAACAAAAAACAAAAATTCAATTCAGTCTTGTTCAAAAAGTAAGTAATTAATCAAAAAACATTGGACAAAATAATAAGTATATTCAGTTAAAATCAAGGTTGGTTACCGAAACGAATAACGGTAAGGGTAACGGTATCGAATTTTGTTTGTTTCGGTAACGGTAAAGGTAACGGTATTTGAGACTGTTTCGGTAACGGTAAACCTTTATCGAAACAGCAATACCGGTACGTACCGGTATTAAAAATTACGTTAAAAACACGTAAAAACGAGTAAAAACGTGGTATATTCTTATTTTTAAGTCTTAAAAATACAGATTATAACCTACAAATTCAATGCTGGTAGTTTTAATAATTAAAATTATTATCTATAATTTTTTTTGTAAAAATAACTCAGGATTATAAAACAAAAAAGTTAAAAAAATTGACAATTTTATATAAATTAATAAATACCGGTAAAATACCGGTAACTACCCATAAAAATAACGGTATCGGTAACGATAACGGTATTGGAAAATTGTTTTAAAGGTATTGGTAAAGGTAACGGTATTCAATTTGAAACGGTATTTTACCGATAAAGGTATATAACGATAACCGTAACCAACCTTGGTTAAAATAAGCAAAACAGTAAAAAATTCAAAATTCTGCTAATTTGAGTGATTTTAGCTGAGTTTCGTTAAAAACTGGTATATCCACCATTATTTTGAATTATTTTGTTGACTCTTTTTGACATGCTGACAATAAGCTTCCTACAGGTCTCTACTGGTATTTCATACCAAGTTTTTTGAACAAAATTCCATAACTGATCCTTATTTTTAAAAACTCTCCCCAAAGATTTTCGATGGGTTTTAAGTCCGGAGATTGACTTGGCCAGTCAAGAAGGGCCACATGATTGTCTTGGAACCAATCCTTTACCAATTTAGAAGTATGCTTTGGATCGTTATCCTGCTGGAATGTCCATCTTAGAGGCATACTTTCCTCAGCATAGGTCAACATCGTATTTTCCAAGATATCTTTGTAGTGGAATCTGGTCATAGCGTCGGTAATTCGATGTATCGGACCGACACCTTAAACAACCCCAGACCATAATATTGTCGTCCCCGTGCTTGACTGTCTTCTTTGAAAAGCGAACATGGGATTCCTTACCATTAGGGCGTCGAACATTCCGGGCACAGTCGTTTCCAAATAAATAGATTTTTGTTTCATCGCTCCACAAAATGTTTTGCCATTTTTTTTTTCACCGTCTGCTCCGGAACAATTGAAATGACTTCTTGCAAACGCCAACCTAGCCTTTAAATTTTTTTTTTGTCTAAGCAAAGGGACTCTTCTGGCTATCCATCCTGGTAAATGAGCTTCATGTAGTCTACGACAAACCGTTCGCGATGAAATTACATTTCCAATATCTGCTTAATTCGCTCTTGAAGACACAAATGGGTCCTTCTTCGCAAGAGTTACAATACGGATATCTGTTTTTTTTAAGTTTTTTTGGGTCTTCCGCGAGTTTCGACTGGATTTTTAGGCTTTAAAGCATTTTGTACAAAAAATAGAGACCGATTAATAGTTTCTGCTATAGAACGAAGACTTTGGCCACTTTCTCTTAGTCTTGAAACAATAGTAAAATAACTAGCCTTTCCAAAAAACTAGAGCAGACTGCGAAAATATTAAAGAATTCAGCAATGTATTTATTACTTTGACCAAGTACTGAAATCACACCTGTACAAAACTAACACACAATGAAAACAACGTGGAAGCCCCAGTTTGTTTTTTAGTTTTAAAGGCATGGCCATATTAAAGTTATTTAAATAAAAAAGAATTGCCATGTATACTTTCCGTTAAAGTAACTAAAATTAAACATAAAGAAAAATAAGCAAGTGTACTTAATATTTTGACCATATGTGTATGTACTTGAAAATTTTTAAGTAGCAGTACCAAGTTTAAAATGTACTTTGTAATCAGTACTAGGTACTTGCTAAGTACTATGGGTAATTGCTAAGTTCTATGGTACTTGATAAGTACTTTTGGTACTTGCTAAGTATCTTTAGTTCTTAATATGTACCATAGTACTTAGCAAATACAATAGGATTTAGCAAGTACCTATAGTACTTAACATACAATGCCATACAACTTAGCAAGCACCCATAGCAGTTAGCAAGTTCCATGGTACTTGTTAAGAACCTTGGTACTTGGCAAGTACCAAGTAATTGTGCCAAGTAACATACAAAGCACAAGTACATGAAAAGTACTTCCACTTATTTTTTTTAAGTACAAGTATCAAGTACTTTTATTTTACTAGTACTAAAGTACTGAGGTACTGAATACTTCCCAACTATGTTTTCTAGCACTATGGGTTAAGAAATTGTACATTCAATAGTACATTCAATGACCAATTTACAAAATTTAATAATTTAAATAAATTTTAGTTATCACTTATATAAAGCCCGATAGAACTTTAAATTGTAAAAAATAACACAAAAAATTACATTTTAATCCAACAAATTTTTTATTCCAAAGATCAATATATGCCATTAATTTTTGACATATGGCCACCGCGGCTGTTCCTGACGGTGCGTATTCAGGACGTCCCATTTTGGGCCACTTTTTTGAGTATTGCTGACCGTATGTCACGAAGAACACGAACAATGTTTTGTTCCAAGGCGTCAATTGTTGCTGATTTATCGGCATAAAACAGTGACTTTAAATGGCCCCACAGGAAATAATCGAGAGGCGTCAAATCGCACGATTTTGGAGGTCAAATGACAGGTCCATTTCTCGAAATAAACTTATCGCCAAATTTTGATTTCTATAAGTTGATGTTTGCAGTCGCTTGTATGGCAAGTAGCGCCATCCTGTTGAATCCATATCTGACCCGGATCAATGTCATCCATATTTTTGAACAAAAAAAATAATTAATAATGGTGTGGTAACGATCTTCATTTACCGTAACGCGATCTCCGGCTTAATTTTTTGAAAAAGTAAGGTCCAATGATGCCACCAGCGTGCAAACCGCACCAAACGGAGCATTTTTGTGGATGTAATGGAGTCTGTAGGGTCTGTTGTGGATTGGTTTCACTCCATATGTGGTAATTATGTTTATTAACAAACCCGTTAAGCCAAAAATGAGCCTCATCACTGAACACAATTTTGCGTCTATAAGTTGCTTGAATTAATGACTAAATTTCAAAGTAAATGTGGAGAATTTGGTGGCGTTGTTCAAGTGTTAATCTATTCATGATAATTTGCCAGAGTACACTGATCATAAATGTCAAAAAGTGAGCACAGTATGTCACTTCGTTTGACAGTTTACCCTTCCGTAAGTTCTATTGGGCTTAAAAAACACCCTTTATAATAAATAGCACACACCATAACATTTAAAAGACTTCCCAACTATCTCAACTTCCATTAAATTGCTCTATTCTTTTTCATATTTGCATGTTGTTTGCAAGGGCTAACATAGGCTGGTACAAATTTCCTTCTTTTTTTTTAAGAGGACGTCGGAGACTGTCTGATAGTATGAAGGGTTTATAAAATTCAGCTCAGCCGAAAATAACTTTAGTTTTTTAAATTTCCCATTTTATTTTTGTTAAGAAAGGTCTGTTTTTAATTTGACATTTTTTTTTCTTTCTGGCATGACATTTATTTTTATTGTTTGTGTGTAAAACACTGTGAACTTTCTTCTTTCAGCATAATAACGGATATGGACAAAGAAGAAAAGTAACTAACAATTACTATTTAAATTTATGAAAGACTGAAAAGAAGAAGAATACATCAAAACCACTTACTTAACATAAAAAGGGCCTACAATATGAAATAAATGAATGAATGAATGGATGGATGTGATATTTTTCATATTCTAGTATAAAAACTTTGCTACGAATACAAATTTGACTTGTTGTTGACACACGCCATGGAATTTTATGCAGCAACGCACTTGTACCATCACCAGCATAATCATGCTACTGAATTATAAACGACCCAAACAACAACAAACTAATTTTACCATACAATATAAAACAGGGAGTCTTAAAGGGTTAAATTTAAGTAATACATTTATGGTGGGTCTCATACTTAAGGTTTAGCAGTTAACTAATAGTTAACCCAAAAATTTGTTGTTGTTTTATATACAATTTTTTCAAATTGTCGAAAATTGTCGACGGTCGATCGTCGCTGAATTTAAATTAATCGCGACGAGTTTTGCTGTCGTCGGTCGACAATCGACCCAGTTGTGATGAATAGGGTAAGGAATTTCATGCACTTAAAAATAAAAAAATATGCGCCTAAAAAGACAAATATGCATTAAAAATATAAAAAATGTGCATTAAAAACTATTATTTTTGCAATAATAATGCACTTTAAAACTTATTAAAAATATATTTCAGTTAGCTTTTTTGCAAACAGACA
Source organism: Leucophora obtusa (assembly GCA_949987735.1). Taxonomy (NCBI): domain Eukaryota; kingdom Metazoa; phylum Arthropoda; class Insecta; order Diptera; family Anthomyiidae; genus Leucophora; species Leucophora obtusa. The sequence continues at coordinate 16,339,701 of OX465296.1, forward strand.
CAGAACTTGAAGCTCTTCCATTGGTCAATAATGTTTTTAAGAATATTTATTTTTAAAAATAATGAGAAAAAACTAAATATTTTGATTGAATCAAAATATGTAACCGTATCAATTTTTTTTTATTTTTCTACAAATTAAAAATGCTCCGAAAATGAAAAATATGCACAAATATGCATTAAAAAGCTCAAAATATGCATTAAAAAGGCACAAATATGCACTTGAAGTCAAAATATGCAAAAACATGAATTTTTGTCAAAATATGCAAAAATATGCAACCACAAATCGATGCCAATTTTGTTCGAAATTTTATGATTTGGATAAATATTTAGTCTATATCAGTTTTGGACGTCCCGTGTAAAAAACTAGATCTGATCAGATCTTTTTGGATCTAAATAGATATGATTGAATCTAATTAGATCCTGTACCAGATCTCATCAAATATGATCAGATATGGCATATGTGATAATACCTTATGGCAAGATCTGATCAGATCTAGTGCCAAATCTGTTCAAATCTATAGTGATCTGGACAATTGCGCCAGATCTAACTAGATCTCAAATTTGTCCCCAATTTTGAGATCTAATTAGATCTGGTAAGATCTACTGAGATCTGGCCAGATCTGATATTTTTTACACGGGTTTCGGGAAAAAACATGCATTTGCATGGAATTCCTTGCCCTAGTGATTAATCTCTAAATTGTTTTTTGTTAAATGTTTTGCCTAAAAATGTTTTTTTTTTTGCTTATAAAAAATATTTTTTCACGTAACTTTGAACTTTTTTTAAAAAAAGTGTTGTTTTTCAAAGTTTTTAGCTTTTTTATCATATTTATTTTCTTTCTTATTCATATTTTTAATAACTTTAAAAACTTTACCAATTACGGGACAACTGAACTGATAGTTTTTTATATCACATATGGCTGTATGTCAATGGGTTCGAATCCCGACCATTTTCTTTTTTTTTTTCTTTAATTAATATTTTTTTTAAAAACGTTTAAAAATTTAACCGATTTTTGGTTTCGAATCCTAGACTGAGCGATAAACATTTTTTTTAACTTTTTAATTTAAAAGTTATCACGTTTTATTGCAACAGGTCATAAGCATTAGTGCTGGTAAATTCGGCTACTTTTCAATAGTCGATACTACTCGATATTTTTAATTTGTATACTCAATACCACTCGATACTTTTAACTGTTTTAAAATTTGAAATCTTTTAAAAAAAATTTAATAAAATTCCTTGAAAATGTTAACGTTAAGTTTATAAAAATATTTTTAGACTTTTTTTACCAACTATTCATTACTACATGGAGTGAAAAGTCCGTGGCCTAACAATGAAAAACAAATTTTTTGGATATGAAATCAATTTTATTCTTCAACATAATTTCCGTTAAGTGAAATTCACTTATAACATCTTGATACCCTTGGAAAAATATGATTTGTCAAACTCCTCAAAATATGATATGACTTCTTCATTTGTTGAAAATCTATTTCTCTTCAAGTTTGGCAACAAATAATAATCCCTGGGGGCTAGATCTGGAGAATATGGGGGTGGGGAGCAAAGAGTTTAATTTTTCAGAAGCCAAAACAGATGAATGCGCCGCTGCATTGTCATAATGGAACAAGATTTTTTCTTATTTATGTGAGATCGGTTTTTTTTGATTTCTTCTTTCTTTTTACCATTGAATATGACTGCGAAGATTCACCATAATGTTTATCTTATCAATCCATTCTTAGTCTTGAACAGAATTTTTTTAATTAAAAAACAATGTTTAATCAAAATACGAAATTTTTATAACGGCAACTTTTTTTCTAATTAACAAAATGTCACGAAATTTTGACACAATACTGGTACCAACGAGGGTAAAGGCTAAAGAGTTCCCATACGAAAAAAGTACACTCTTTGGTTCCCTTAAAGTTTATATGGATTGTGATTCTGTTAATTCCCGTGAAGAATAAGAGAAACAAAAGGAAAACCGAAAAATTTATGATTATTGATTACAGCGGTAACAAACCCAACTTTAAGAACGAAATAAATAATAAATAATCAATTTTAATTATTTTTTTTATTGTTTTTAATGTTTTGTTTTGCTCTCGTTCGCTGTTAAATTTCTTCAAATTCCTTGTGTTTTTCTTCTCATTCGTGTGTGAAATTTTTTGGGAAAATACGAACTCTTAAAACACCTTAATGGATACTAGAGATGAGCGATCCGGTGATTTTTGAATAACGCTACTACCAGTGATCGTGATTTTCAAATCACTGTTCTTTTAAACAATGACCGTGATCACGGGTTTGTAATAGAGATGGGCGATCCGGCGATTTTTCAGTAACATTGTTCTCAGTGAATGTGATTTGCAAATCGTTGTTCTTTTAAACTGTGATCGTGATCACGGTTTTTCTATGGAAAAGACTGCGATTTTCTGATAAATAAACGAAATAATTATGGCGAGTTTTTAAGACGACAGTTAAACTTGGCTTAGTTAAACCGAAAACGAATTTTGTCAGCCATTTCAAAGTTTATTAACAAAAATTTGCCGGAAAATCTTTTTCTCGAGTATAATTTATTTCTTTATTGAAATAAAACAAAATAAACCACATTTTAAAAGCAGTATTCCAGTTACAAACTGCGTTACACTAAGTTTAAAGATAATCCACTTCCTAAAAACTGGGCCTTAAAAGAAGAATAGTTACGACCGGTAACAAAGACATGATAGAAGGAGACATTTTATTCAGAAGAGTGTGAAAGCAATTCACTGTTATTGAAAAAAACGTATTACTGTGCACAATGAAGTTTGCAAGAAAGAATAGGACAAAAATATTAAAAGAACGACATTCCGAGTAACTGCTACTTGAAATATATGATCACTGCCGTTACCAGTGATTTATCAATAACTGTGATTAAATCACCGGTATGAAAATGTCGCTCATCTCTAATGGATACCCCCTGCTGATACTGAATAAACATAAAATATTGGTACTTTTTACGCCATCTCTATTTGAGGTCACGGACTTTTTACTCCATGTAGTACGATTTGTATAGTCTTTTAAAATATACTTTTAAATATTTTAATTTTAGCAGAGTTGGGTTTTTGTAATAAATATTTTAGCGGAGTCACATTTTTGTGGTAAATATTTTAGCGAATTCACATTTTTGTATCTTTTTCGATTCAAAATGCAACTCTGCAAATAACTATTAACAGTTTTAAGTATCAAGTACTAAAAAAGAAAAGACAAATACTCGACACTCAATACCCGCTACTCATATTTTTACCAGCATACTTTTAAATATTTTACTTTTGATTTTTTCTATTCCCTAGTAAAAATGATTTTTATATAATTATTTATGATTTTATACAATTATATCTCGTCGAGTATTGTGTAATGTATATTTTGTATAATTATATCAAAAAATATTTAATTATATAAAATCATATTAACCAGATCCATCATTTCCCGGATCAAATCATATATGGCTTAACATAATTATGTCCAAAAATATATTAGTAGATCCGAAAAATGGTGGATCTGGTTAATATGATTATATATAAATATATTTTGATATAATCATATACAATTATAAGTGTATATAAGTGTATATGATTATATAAAATCATAAGTGGTTATATAAAAAATATTTTTACCCGGAGAGTTGTATTTTTGTGATAAATATTATATCTTAGTGGAGTCAAATTTTTGTGGCGAATATTTTAGCGGAGTCACATTTTTTTTGTATCTATTTTCGGTCAAAAATTCAATTCTGAAAATGACGGATAAACCTAGATATCATTGGACATCCCATTTTTGAGATATAAGTTGAACTTAGTTCATCCCAGTGTATATACAATAATAGGATCTAATACGATATCATTGGATACCCCAAATTTTGATATCTAATAATAATAGCTAGATAGTACCCAATATCAAAGTAGATATGATTTGATATTACGCTAGATACATTTTTTTATTCGGGTTCTTTATTTTATGATTGTGAAATAAGACATTTATATTTCAAAATTTCGCTAATAGATAACACTCAGATCTTTAAACGGCTTAAACCCCAAAACATTTAGTATCATGTTTTAAAGAATAATGGACTTATGCTACTTTCAAAATAAACAGTTCAATTCATGAACATGTTTTGCTTTTTCCCCTAGACGCTGCCTAAGAATTAAACCCTTTTGGGAATCCCTGATTGTAGTGTGTAAGTGAGAGTTGTGGGTTCAAATTGAGGTCGTTAGTTTGTTTGTTTTTTTTAACATGTACACAAAAAAAAAACGCGTTTTATTCTGCTACATTACGGGTAAGAGCGTATTTTATAATTGAGGTTAGTATGATAGATATTCAACACTCATTTTGTGTAGTTTTTTTTTTATCATTTCTGCTTGAGTAGTTCTTAAATTGCAGGCAACTACTTAAACAAAGTATTATATAGTATTAAGTCTTTGAATTTTAAATTTGAGGTTAACCACTAATTAATTGTGGCAACTATAACTAATTTACCACACACATTTAAAAACACTGCGAAAATGAAATTGAAAAAGAAGAACAAAATGAAGCCATAAAAATTAACCAAATATTTGTTTATAATCAATCAAATTTTTTTCTATTATATACAATAATAATAAAAATATTACTTATAATGATGTCATTACAAAAACCTTTAAATGAAGCAAAAAAAAAAAAAAACATTTAAAACAAGAGACATTTTATAGTTTAAATTCATATAACCATACATTTAATTTTTATAGATAATTTTTATTTTATTAAGGTATTTATATAAAATCACTGTTAAAGCTTTGTGATGTGATAGTTATTAAAAATTTATGTATACATGGGGGATACTAATTGCTTCAAAATATATATGTAGTCTAAAATTTATTTAATAAATTTCTCCATCTTCTGAAAACTTCTTCTAAAACCCCCCAGATTTCCAAAACTTTTTATTACACAAAAAAAAAACCTAAAATTTTTAGAACTTTTTCCCATAGAAAAACCTTTAGTTTCTAATAATTAGAAAAACTGTTCGCTTCTGTGGACTTTACCCCAAAGGAAAACCCTTAGATTCTGAAAACTTTTTCTAATAGAAAAACCCTGAACTCAAAATCTGAGGGTTTTTCTATAGGAAAAAATGCTCAGAATCTAAAGGATTTATATAGTTAAATTATATACAAAAAAGTTCTCAGAATCTGAGGATTTTTCCATAGGAAGAAGTCATTAGAATTTTAGTAGGCAAAATCCTAAGAATCTGAGGGTTTTTTCTATAGAAAAAGTCCTCAGAATTTTAGTTGGAAAAGCTCTCAGAATCTGAGGGTTTTTCCTATAGAAAACTCTCAGATTCTGAGACATGGGTCGGTTGTTAAGAGTATATTCACTTCTAATTCCTCTTTTTCAACCTCTGATTCTAATTAATTTTTTTGTGTTACAATAAAATATTTTTTTTTTATAAATTGCTATTTATTAAATTTACTTAACACCTATTCTTTTATTCTTTCTTTATAAGTATGTTTGTGTTGTAATAAAAAAAGATAAAATTATTTAAATTTTATACCAAAAGAAACTACAAAATTACAAAAATGTTTCTAACTTTGGATTTTTATGAGGTAAATATTCAAATTAAATATTTCAAAAGAATTTATTATGTTTTTAGACTTTGAACTTAAAGTTAAGATACATTAACTCAAAACAAGTTGTACATAAAAAAACGAACTAATATTAAGTTTACACCTTATAATATAAATGAGTTTTTTTTAAAGTAGTTACTACAGTTTTTACAAGTAAATTACAGACAATAAAAATTGAAAAAATTCGAGGATAGATTTTCGGGTCCCGCTACAGACCCATCCTCAGTATCCTATACCTTTATGGTTTTATAATTGATGATGATCTATTTATATTGAATGTGAAAGAAATAAGCAAATTATACAATCAACGAAATTTTAACAATGCTATTTTTTATCCTCTGTTGTTACCAGGGCAGCGACTTTCATGCAAATTCATGTTTGTAATTATTAATCGAAATATGATTTTGACCAAATACTTTTTCGAATCAAAGAATTTGCAACAAAATGGCATCGATTTGTTGTTGCATGTTTTTGCATATTTTGTTATAAATGAATATTTTTGCATATTTTGCTTTTAAGTCCATATTTTTTGCATAATTTTATGATTTTTATTGCATATTTTTTTAAAAAATAAAAATAGGATTTAATGAAAAATAAAGAAAAGAAAGAATTTGGAAACCTTAACGCAGTACTTCTTTCCTTAAGAAGGAAAACATAAAAGTTGTCATCTACTTTAGACATTTATACTGGATTTAATTTTTAATATGATATGATTTTTATAAATCGATAAATTTAAAGAGCATTTTTGGTTTTAAGCATTTATTTTTGGATCTTTAATGCATATTTTTTGGTTTTTAGTGCATATTTCCATTTAAGTGCATATTTTATATTTTTTACTGCAAATTTTAAGCGCATATTTTCAATTTTTAAGCGCATGAAAGTCGCAGCCCTGGTTATTACTGTTTTTGCTTAGAGCTTTAATTCTTAAAGCTTCGCAGCTGGTTCTAATTCGACTCTAATCGACAACTCATGAAGCACAGATTTATGAACGACGATCAGAATGGAATTAGAGACAGCTGCATGCTTCAAGAATTAAAATTCAAAGCAAAAACAGTATAACATCATTGATGTTAATTTGGTCGAGTTGTATCATTTGCTTATTTGTTTCACATTCAATGTAAGTAGATCATCATCAATTATTATATTTATATAAAATATTAATGACAACTTAATGGTTTTACACAATTAATTGAATTTAAGATATTGGGATGCACTAAATTTTTTGAATTACTGACGCTATACCGATGGTGTCAAACAACGATTTTCCGCTCAATATGGCAAAAGGAGAATACGGTCAATACTGTTAATTACACAATCTTTCTAAGATGTTGTTCCTTAAACTTAGTTTAGATGAATTAAAAGAAATTAGTTAAAAAAAACTATAGTTCTTCTGATGTTAACGAACATTTTTCTGTTTAAGTTCATTGTTTACTATTATATAAATTTTTCCAGAAACTAGTACAAATAAATGAAAAAAAAACACCTTTTTATTTTTCAAATAAGCATGGTTTCATGATTTACTTATTCTTAAAAATTGTGTTCTAGAAATTTGTTCAAATAAATTTACAAAATAACAATAAACAAAGACGAACTTATTTTTGGAATTTATACTAATACTTCTTAGGATTTTTTTTTATTATTAAATTAGAGAAAAATTTCAATATTTTTAAGTTCATGATTTCTTAAAAATAATGTATTTTAAAAATAAGTTAAAAATGTTACTTAAAATAAATCTAAATCTATGAATAATCAAAGATTTTTTATTTTTATTTATGTTTATGAATTTATAATACTACTTGAAAAGACTAAAAAAAATATTTAAGTACATTTTTGCCTACCTTATAAATTGGAAAGCATTAATTACAAAAATCTAAAACAAAATTTTTGCAAGCGAAATTATATATATTATATTAATTATAAAATATATGTATATTTATTTAAACAAAAGAAGTAAGGGCGCAATTGGTGGCTCGTTTATATTTGTTATCGCTTTGTTCTATACATTTCAATTGCAATTTAATATTCACAGACATTTTGTCTATGATGACCTAAAAATTACACATCATTACTAAAAAAAATCAATATTAATTATAGTATAACATGGCTTTTAGCAAGAATGTAGTAAGCACTTAAAGTATATAATTCATACAGTGAAGGGGTATTGAAATTTGTATAGATGGTAAAGATTTCCAGTAAAAATTTCTTGACACAATTTTTTTTCTTCTTAAAAATTTTAATATTCTTTATTCGAGCAGAATAAAGGCCTTGATAGTTATTCTTTTAGGAGAAACAATAGAAGAGAATATAAGAAATGATTAAAAAAATATCAATCAATATTTAGGTTTTATTTTTTGTTTAATTTCAGCTTTTGTTTTTTGTTACTTAAATGTCATTGCCATATAAAGGAAATTGTCTGTTTTCTATAAAAGAAAATATACTATACATTTTCCTTTTAATATGTACATATTTTTTTGTTTCTTTTTTTTTGTCACCAAAAAATAACAAAGAAAGAACGGAAATTTATATAGTATTCTTCCTCTATGTCTACATTTGTATAAATAGTAAGCAAGGAAACTGGGGCAGACTTGAGGCGTGGTAAAGGAAGCTTTTCAGGGTTTAAAGAGGGTGAAATTCAAAGTTTACGGTTTCTACATTAAATTAGAAGTCTTACATTTGGAATTTTTATAAAATACTTTAAAATGTAAAAAGTCCAAAACTAATATGAACTAAATATTTATCCGAATCATCAAATTTAGAACAAAATGGCATCGATTTGTAGTTGCATATTTTTGCATATTTTGTCATAAATGCATGTTTTTGCATATTTCGACTTTAAATGCATATTTAATTTATTTATTTATTAATTTTGGTACCTTTTTATAATTTTGGTACCTTTTTTAATTTTGCTATCTTTTTATAATTTTGGTACCTTTTTTAATTTTGCTACTGTTTTTTTATACTTTTAAAGATTGTTGGTAACATTTTTAGTTTTGGTACTTTTTTTTAATTTAAGCAGTTTTTTGCTTTGGGTCTTTTTTTAAACTTCGGTACTTTTTAATTTTGAGCATATTTTTTAAGTTTTGATACCTTTTTATATAATTTTATTATAATTTTTGTACCTTTTATAAGCCCACGTATATTAGTGATTTTGGTACCTTGTATAAAACCACGATTATTTGTAATTTGGTACCTTTTATGAAACCAGGATTATTTATAATTTTGGTAGCTTTTATAAAAGCACAATTTTTTGTAATTTTGGTACCTTCTATAAAAACACGATTATTTCTAATTTTGACACCTTTTATAAAAGCACGATTTTTAAAATGTTGATAACTTTTATAAAACCGCGATTATTTGTAATTTTGGTACCTTTTATAAAAGCACGATTATTTGAAATTTTTGTACTTTTTGTTAAAGCACGATTATTTGAAATTTTGATACCTTTTTTAAGAGCTCGATTATTTATAATTTTTGTAAGATTATTTTGAAATTTTAGTACTTTTTTACAGTATTAAAATATGAATTTCGATATTCTTTTTTTTTTTTTTTATTAAATTTAAAATATTTGTTGACCTAAGTATTTAAGTCTATTCGTTCAGTTCTAAAAATTTGGCCAAGTCTTCTTCATTTCCCCTTGGAGTTTAAGGACATATTGTTTGTTCCTTACTGTGTTGCTTTTCGCCTCTTATCCTAGTTTTTTCTTATCGTCTCACCATGATACTTTTACATTTGTATATATTTTGGTACGCAACAATGACTGGTTTTCAAACAGTATATTAAATTTCTTTATTGCCAGCAAAGCCGTTTATGGTTGTCTTTATTTTTAAATAGAATCAAATTGAGGTTTTTCCCTAAATAGCCCAACTAAAATTTTCATTACAGTTTAGAGGATTTTCTGATACTTTTTAAAGGGAGTATATTATTATAATTATTATTATTTGGAATATATTTCTTCTTTAAATTAATATTCAAATCTTTGCTTTTAATTACTATTAATTTAATTAACTCTTTATCAACATTTTTCATATAAATTTTTTTTTATATAATTGTGTCCTTTACTTTTCATCAAGCTATTGTTGACAATTACAATTCGTATTGTATTTTTTTTCCAAATTAAGCTGTGAGATTAGAAATAATTATTTATTTAAATCTGATTATTTGCTGTTGCTTGTTTATTTAACTTTTCTAATTAATTTTCAAAATTGTTCATTTACTTAAGAGTTTAATGATACATCATTAAAAACACACCAGACACACACTCATACTTCAAAAGATAAAAAACCGCGCAACGCGGCGTTTTATACATTATTTGAAAAGGAATATTAATAACAAACAGAGCGAATTTAATTTGCATGTAATACAGTAGTTAAAAAAGATAAAATGAAGACATTAAAGAAATAACAAAATGAAACGATATTAGGACATAATAAAAACAAAATCGAGACCATTAATTTTGTCTTCTCTGGCACATATTGAGCTAAATAAGCGAGCTTCCTTGTAAGTTTACATTATTAAATTTTTATCAAAAATTTTCAAAGGTTTATTAAATTCATTGTATTCTGTAAATTTGTCTCAAATATCAAATCCTTAGATTCTGAGAAGTTTTGATACAAGTAATTTATTTTCGACCTGTCTTAAGATCAGACAATTCACAATTTTTTGTAATCTACGAAAGTGTGGGTAGATATTATACATGGCATTTTTCAGCTCATTTTAATAAATTTTGCGACAGTGTTTAATATTTTAGCAAACTTTTTTTTTTTTTTGTTAAACAACTTTATAACTTAGATAATGTTATCTAATCCTTAAAATAACATGACTATAACTGTGAACGTCATAAAAAACAACATAGAACTGTTTAGAAAATATAAAAAAAATAAATAAACGGCCAAGTTCTATCAAAGGGGAGCGGGACCGGTCCCAGGTGACATTTAGGATAAGTCCGAACTGCCATTTAATTAATTAAAAAGAACATGACGTTGTCATTGGAGGGGACCAATTGGCACAGCTTAGACACCTTTTAAAATGTCACAGGACTAAGCCAAATGAACATGTCACCGAAATAACATGAAGGAAAACGTCACCAAACTTACCCAAAAGGAGCTGACACGGAAGGAGTCACATTTTATACATTTAACCTACAACTAACCTAAAAGGAACTGGCATAAAACCAGTAAAATTGTATACACTATTACTTTTAAATACCACTAGAGGGCGTAACTGAACTACAAAAATTAAGAAGGGGGAAAAAATGGCTACTGGGACTACCAAATTTTGTCCAAAAATTTGTTCGTAGCCGATAAGCGTTTAAAAATATGTTATGTTCAAAATATTAAATAAATTTCAAAGAGTACAATCTAACTTTTCTAGTTTTATATTACATACTTTGACCCATTTGAGTGGTGTGTCCTCGTTAAAGTATACCAGTCCTCTGACAAATCCATATCTAAACAGTTACGTGAAAGGTAAATACTCTTTAGAGCAACTGAGAGGTAGGTCCTTTTTTCCACCACTTTATCAATAGATAACTTGCAAGCCCGATGCTTCGTTACCGGCAGTTTTAAATATCGGAATATATATAATAAATTGCATTCTTTTTCTAAGGTTTCTCTGCAAATAAATTTGTTTAACCTTTTTGTAGAGTATGTTTCCATGCTAAGTTTCAGATTTCTGGCTTAACCCTTTGGCGAGTGGCGTACATTATAATGTACGTCGACTTTATCAACTCGTCACTGATTTGAATTTTAACCAAAGCGCTATTCATTTACTGTTATCGGTTCGTTATTTTGTTCTTATTAAAATTTTATGCAGGCTATGAAATTTCAAAACAACATGAGATCAGTAGATTGCGTTTTGTCTTGTGATTGTCAACGTGTTAGAAGTTAAAAAATGGCTAAATTTTAGTTTCAAAAATTGTGTGATGAATAAAATTCAAAAACTCAAAAGATTTTATGTAGAGATTAGTAATAGAAAAAATATAAATTTAAGATTTAAAAAAAATGTTAACCCGCTCGAGGTCGGCAGCATGTTAATGTTTGAACTTTAATTCCAAATATCTCCGCCAGGGGGTGCTGCAAAGCCATAAAAGTAATAAACAATATTTCTTGGGTATAGATCTACATTTGCAAGAAGTTTGGTCGGAAAATTCCCGGCCATTAAAATTCCCGTGTCAAAGGGTTAAATGGTTTTGCCCCACCCCGTAAAAATTCCCAAATATATATAATTCTACCTGAGTTAATTAGCGTGTTTTTTAATCACCTGGATTTAGAATTTTTCATACAAAAAATGGATTTATTAAATCCAAAAAAAAGCTGGATTTAATAAATCCACAATAAAAGCACAAATATCTGAAACAGCCTATTAATTTAATGTCAGAAAAAAATACAAATGAAAAAGAGAAAAAAAAACAATTGAAAAACTAACAAATAAAAGGTTTTTCTTAAATTTTTTTTTATGAAATATGTTTAGAAAAAAAACTACACCTCAGCAAATACATATTTTTCATCATGGACATGGAGAAATATCTCAAATAGAAATGGTAATTTTTCACTCTACAGTAAGTAATTTAATTAAATCCAATTAGTGAATATTAAATATTGCAATGGAATTTTTCAATTGTGTAAAACTATAAATTGAAGTGATAAAACTGAAAAGGCAGACTGTTTATCGTTGTTTTATATAAAATATAATTATAAATTAAAAGTTAAAGTAGAATCCTTCATCATCGAATTCGGTATTAAAAATTAGGGTGAAAGAAGTGTCGGACAGAAAATTTTTTTAAAATAGGAAAAATCTAACCCCATCTGTTAAGCACTTTTAGAAATACTTTTTGGATTTATTAAATCCAAGTGATTAGAAAAAACGGCTAATGTCTATGTTAAAGGTAGAGTCTTATGCAAAATTTCATTCCGTTTCGTTCCAGTTATCTAATGTTTCAATTGCACTCTTTCCCCGTTCAACTCCATTTCGTTTCTCAATTCCACTCGTTCCCAGATCCATTACATTGCATTTCGTTCCCATTGCTTAGTGTCTCAATTCCACTCCCCGTTTCATTACCTTTCCTTCCTACTGTTTTGTGTTTCAATTCCTCTTTCCATTCCTCTTTCCATTCCATTTATTGTTTCGATTCCACTCGTTCTTCATTCCATGCAATTCCTCTCCCCATTACATTTTATTTATTTCCACTTTCCACAACATTTAGGTCCCTCTTTCGTTCCATTTCCTTTGTCTGGTGTTTCAATGCCACTCCTTCCCCATTTCGTTCAACTTGTGTAGAGTTTCCACTCGTTTTCCGTTCCATTTCGTCTCTCAATTTTAGTGCTCCACATTTCGTTACTTAAATTTCAGGCTTCTAACCAAAAAGGTTGGGCAGGCGTTAAGGTACCAAAAGTACCTTATCGATAAGTTAGCCCATACTCCAAGGAACACATATTATACATATTAGGTTTCTAGCCAAAGGGTATTTGGGCAGGCCAACAAGGGGGATACTTTTCCCCTTTTCGACCCTCCCGATAGGAATTTTCAAAAATGCCGTATTGGCGGTCGTCTAGGCTAGAGCAGAAATCTACATACCTAATTTAAGATTCCTAGTTCCAGTAGTTTGGGCAGATCATCAAAGAAATGGAAATCTATCAAAAACATTTTTTTTCTTATTTTTTTGCATGATTATAGCCTAAAAAATTTTTGAGAAATTTTTCAGATTTTTTTTAAAGTAATAGTGTAATAGATTTTATTCACAAAATAAGTTTATGAAACATTAAATTTTTTAAGTATTCCTCTTTTTGTGCAAAAATTCAAATCTTTTTGGTGAAACGCCCTAATATCTATGCTACTATTTCCCTGTGTTCAGAAAGATTTTTTTGAATTCATTTAAATCATAACTCACATTAATTTAGTTTGAAATAAATTTTATAAAATGTTTGCTTATAATTAAGCAAGAAATCATTTACCTAATAAGTATTATAGTATAGCAAATTGTCATACAGAATAACTAAGATGATATCATAATTGTTATTTTTATAAAATAATAAAACAAGATAAATAAAGTTAATATAACATACAAATATTGTCATTTTACTCACGTGACATGGCAAAAAAAATTCTTTGTACGTGAAACAAAACCAGTAAACAAGATAAGTTTAAAAAGTAAATATAAAAAAAAAATATCCAATAAAAAACATGATAACGTTTATTGTAAAGTAAAAAGTAATGCTCAATTAGAGGTCAGTATTGATTACACTTAAAGAAAATAAATGGACTTAAATTATTAACAATTTTAGTAGGTTTAACAAATTTATATAGAAACTTGAGTATAGAACACAATAAAAATACTTTCCAAATTCTTTTTCTGCTGATTGTACTTTGGCGCCCAACAAAGGGCCTACCCGTGTAAAAAAGATCAGATCTGGCCAGATCTCAGTAGATTTTACCAGATCTAATTAGATATCAAAATTAGGGACTAATTTGAGACCTAATTAGATCTGATCAGATCTACCCATATCTGGCCAGATCTTAGTAGATCTTCCCAGATCTAGGCATATCTGGCGCAATTGTCCAGATCACTTTAGATTTGGCACTAGATTTGATCAGATCTTGCCATAAGGTATTATCAGATATGCCTTATCTGATCATATTTCATGAGATCTGGTACAGGATGTAATTAGATTCAATCATATCTATTTAGATCCAAAAAGATCTGATCAGATCTAAACTTTTTTACAATGCAAAGCAGTGATGCATTACTAAACAGGCCCTTTATGTGTGCACTCAAAAAAAAAGTCAGTAAAGTCAGCAAAAAATGTTGCTGTGTCAGCAAATTTTTAGTCAGGAGCGTGCTTGCAAAAAAGTTGGTAATTTCAGCAAAAGGTTTGCTGAAAATCAGCGAGCTGATTTTTACCAAAAAAATAGTAATCTTCAGCAAAAGTTTTGCTAACACTTAGTCGACTGCAAATGAAAAAAATCCTTGCTAAAATCACTAAACTTTTTGCTGAATATTAGTAGACTGAAAAAAACTCAAAAAACTTGTAGCGAAATTTTACTTTAGTTAATTTATTTGCTGAAAATTTAAATATAGAATATGTGTAGAGTTGTTTTTCTATTTTTGTCATTTCCGTTTCCAGACAAGCTGCGACATCTACATCTTGTCTATCTGGTTGTCGTCCACGCTATGAATGCGGTTATCAGCACAATTTTTGTAGCAAAATAAATTAGTAAAACATTAGTTCAAAATTAGTTTAGTGCTAAAAAAATATAACTAAACTTTTTGCTGAAAACGGAATTTCAGCAAAAAAATTACTGAAAACTAGTACACTTGATATACAAGACGTTTTACTAATTTTTCTACTAACATATTTTTTTGAGTGTAATACTCAATCTTTGTGTATTGTTATTTGGCGCCCAACATAAGACTAGGTAATTTTGAGCTTTTAATGCATGGTTTAAGATTTGTATTAATTTTTTCTATAAACATAAAACTACATGTACTCTTATAACAATACCTCTGCGACAACCGACTTTTCCCAACAGAATTGACTCGGTTGCCACCAACCTCCGACATAATCCAATTTTTGTTTATTTATTTTTGACGCCTAACGCGGGCTCTTCAGATTAGAATGATTTTTCCCGATTTTTTTAAATTTCTATTAATTTTTTCTTTAAAAATATGATATAAAAATTATTTCTTACGGTGTCTCCCCTTTTTTTAAAATAAGGAAATCAAAAATAGATAAAATTTTATATTACATCAAATAAATAATTTTGTTTGTATTAAGAAATAAAACTACATAAAGGTTAAGGTCAAGTTGTGTATAATAACACTTATTTAATTTGTTTTGGCGCCCTATGCTCCAGTGGGAGTTAGAGGAACATAAGTATATAATAATTTGTTCATTAGAAAAAAATTAATATAAATATTTGCATATATTAACCTTTTAACAATTACGGAATTCATGAAACATCTCGTATGTGGTGGTACATTTACACAAGGCGTATTTGCAGGCTTAACAATGGCTGACGCATTTGAAATATTATTAGTCCGTTTCTTCTTAAATACCACGATTCTTTGATGATTTTTGATGAGGTATGAAACATAAAAATAAAAAATAAAAATTGTACAATAAATTTTCCATTGTTTATAAAAATTTTTGACATAAATGTGATAAAAATATATTTTACTAAATTACATGAATCGCCTCAAAATCTTTTTAGTCATATTTATTTAGTATTAGCAGTGTTGGGATTTCGACTTTGACCATTCAAAAATCATATTAATTTTTTGTTCTTTTATCCATTAAGACAAATACTCGTATGAATAAATTTGTAATGATTGATAAATATTATCTGTATCTTGTTAAGAGGTGATGCTACGAGTCATAGCCTTTGCATGGGGTAGCCGGTTCGATTCCCGGCCATTGCATACACAAAAAGTTTTTCATATAGAGACAAAATAAAAATTAAAATTATTTTGATCAATTGACACATAAACTAACCACTGACGAGTCTTTAGGTAAGACGAAACTTCGGCAGTCTCGTAATTCTCTTGTGTCTGTTAAATTTTTCAATAAAAATATTTTCTTCTTCTTCCTGTAAAATTTACTTTAGTAAAATCTGTCATATTATTGATGACATTTACCTTTTTTTAATAATTAACATGAGTAACGAAACTAGTTCCGCGAATAATTTTGGTTTAAAAATAAACATAAAGTGGCGCACGTTGGGTGCCAAAACATAACCAATACAATAATACAACTTTCAAGGCACGTGGAGCTTATATAATGATCTCTTTGGACTAAAGGTACTCGATCCTCACTGAATGTGCAAAATTCATACTGTTAGCTTTTAAGTACAATAACTTGAAAACAAGTACCGATTGAATTCACTTTAATTAAATTTTTAAAAAAATTTTAAATCTGTGTTATATTTCCTCTACGCAATATTCTCCGTTCAAGTGCATTGAATTTACTTTAATTAAAATTTTCAAAAAATTTAAATTCCCTGCTATATTTTCCCTACCCAATATTCTCCGTTCACGTGCATCCCCTTATTGTAAATAATAAAATTACTCTGACAATAATCATTTTCCCAAAATCATAAAAAAAAAACTTTTTGAACTGTAAAATTATAGTTTAAAATTTTGTCTGTCAATCATAAAGTTGTTCACATACAATTTAAAAGTTGATCATTATTATAAAATTGCCGCAATTGTGTTATATTATTTTCATTATTTTGTTTTTACAGTTTTGTAAGTCAAAAATTGCAGATATACCAATTTACAATTGTGCTGACTTTAAAAGTCTGCAACATTATCATCATCTCCTCATCATTAACGTGTGTTTTAGTTTTTGTCTTATACCGCCTTCGTCATCATTATTATCATCAACCACAATTTGTTGTAAAGTCAAACAGACAATGATGACACATTTTGTTGCAATCATATAAAGATTTTTTTCTTTTTTCGCAAATTCAACGAAAAATATAATACACATAAAAACTTTGATCATAACTGACGGTATTTGTATATAATTTGAGACAAATCAAGTTCTATATACACAAGGTATGATTTGTGGTACTTTAAGAAAAATACAATCTTGTCAAACACCACATGACATGGAATAATATTTGACTTATTGATAAAGTCGTAAATAAACAATGATAAGGTATAAGGTTAAATGGTAATTGAATTCTTAAGCCTTTATTATTTATTTACAGAAAATAAACCCTCAACATAAAAATATTGTTTATTTACTACAATTAATTTTAAAAGTAAACTCTGCCCAGATTATTTCTTATTGATAATTGTTTAAAGTAGAGTTTTTAATTTGTTTGGAACAAAACTATATTACATATAAAAAGTAAAAAATAATGTAACGAATTTGTGTGTCCATTGAGATTCAATACTTGTCCTTAAATATTTGGCGCCCAACGTGAAACCAAAAAATTATCAGAGTATAAGAGGGTTTCCACCTCAGGTCTCAGAAACTTTTAATTAAATTATATCGCACAATATTTCAAAATCTTCGTGTTTAATTTTTTTTTCAACCAACACCAACCTATTTATGCAGTAAATTGTATTGATATCAGAAAATAGGTTATGCGAGGGAGGAAAGAGAGAGTAGTGTTCGTGGACGTTTGACTGAAATTTAAATAGTACATATTCAACATCTGTCATTTATTCTCACGTAGTCATTGAACGAAATAAAATGTCAAATTTTGTGCCAAATATTGTTCCAAAAAAGCATTATTTACGGGAAGTTGTGCTTTACTTTTTCAATTTGAAAAGAAGTGCAGCTGAAGCACATACACCGAAGCTTATCCTAAATATGTTCCATCGATTTCAACGTGCGAGAGATGTTTTGTGCGATTCAGAAGGGGTGATTTTGACACGGAAGGCAAAGACTGCCCAGGTCAGCCAAAAAAGTTCGAAGATGATGAATGTGAGGCATTGTCAAACTCAAGAAGAACCTGCAAAATCATTGCGATTTACTCAAGCAGTAATTTCAAATTGGGTGCCATGGGAGTTGAAACCGAGAGACGTTGAAAGACGGTTTTGCATATCCGAAATGCTGCTTGAATGCCATAAAATGAAGCCATTTTTGCATCGAATCATTACTGGCGATGAAAAATAGATCCATTACGATAACCCGAAGAGCAAGAAATCGTATGTAAAGCCCGGCTAACCAGCCAAATCAACGCCAAGGTAATGCTCTGTATTTGGTGGTACCAGAAGGGTCCCATCTATTATGAGCTGCTGAAATCGCGCCAGACGATCACAGGGTACCTGTACCGGACACAATTGATTCGTTTGAAGCGAACATTGGTCGAAAAACGCCCTGAATATGCCACCAAACATGAAGCTGTAATATTCCATTATGAGACCGCTTGGCCTCATGTTGCAAGACCGATTAAAAACTAATTAGAAAATAGTGTTTGGGAATATTTTCCAGGCCGCCTCCCATCCCATCCGACTACCATTTGTTTCGATCGATGCAGAAACAACAACAAAAAAATAACATTTTAATAAATATATATATTTCTTAGGCAAAGGTTTAGATTTCCAAAAAGTTTGGTTAAAGACCATTCAGTAAAACAAAATCTGTAGCGAAAGGTTTAAGCTGAAATCTCACCTACCACATTTTTTTGACCAAAGTGGAGACTAAGTTTAAAGATTTTTGGAATCAAAACAATTTCCAGACTAACAACATTTTAAAGACAAACAAGATTTTACTGTATTATCACATTGCTTAAAGGCATATTTAACGAGATTAAAATGTCAATGCCTCTGAGTCTTCCTAACTCAGATATTGTGCGTTACTATTTGGCGCCCAACGCGGAGCAAGAGAATTATAAGAATTATACATAAATGAGAAAGTGACCAAACAAAATTCTCAGATTATAGTTGACTAGCCCGTTCAGACCCTTATAACTTGGTCCATCAGTTAAGCCTCGACTATGTTTTCCTAATTGGTACGATTTATTTAACAAATTTATACCGAAGAATGAAAAAAAAAAACACGAAAGAGCAATTCAATTTTTGAAAATTTTCGGAATTTTTTGGCTTTTAAAACGCCGTAAACTCCCGGAAGCAACTGAGCCAAAGTTGGACCCAGGTTTTTCCCGCAGTTGGGGGTTTTTCGCCCATTATTTTTGACACAAACTATACCAATATACCATGTTAAACAGAGTTGTGTAGGGTATAAAAATTCTGTTTATTGTTTGATGTTCATAAATCGAATTCAAATTTTTAAACACAACTTGAAAACGAATTTTTATAAAACTTAAAAAAATTTTAAAATAATACAGCATTTCACATACGTTGAAACACCTACAGTGACCCCAAGAAGACCTTCCTAGTCAGTTGTTATTGAAACATATATCTTAATATATTTGTGTGTCTCTTGCCGCTTTTAGCCTAAGGAAGAGTACAAC
This sequence comes from Leucophora obtusa, assembly GCA_949987735.1. Lineage (NCBI taxonomy): Eukaryota > Metazoa > Arthropoda > Insecta > Diptera > Anthomyiidae > Leucophora > Leucophora obtusa. The sequence continues at coordinate 16,359,239 of OX465296.1, forward strand.
ATACATGTAAGACGTGACCTGAGTACTGGTACTTTTTTTTGCACTCCATCATTAAATCAGTTGTCGTCGTGTTAAGCTCTTTATATGTTTATGTATACATATATTTTTTTTCATTACATTCACACTGTACAATATTTATAAGAATTGCAAAATATAAATTTTTGCATACGTGCATATTTTTTTTTTTGCTTTCCTTTGGATTTTGCTTTATTTTGTTATTAAAAGAGTATGAAAATCCCAGCGTTAATTCTTTTAAATCTTTTGAAATTTTTTCATTCCATACTCTTCACGAGCATAACATCGCACAAATCTCTTTTGCACTTTTTATTTATATTTTTTTACCAAGTGTGATTTCTATCAAAATAAGCTACGACATAATCATGATGATGAAAATAGTGAATGATGATGATTATGATCAACATAATGAAAAATTGTACGTGTATGCCAAGTTGAAGATATTATGATGCGCACAGACAGTTACTAACATAAATGAACAAATACTCATTAAGAAAAGTAGTTAGATGTATTGTATATAAAGCATTTTCTATATAAAAAAGGCCTTAGAAGCTGCGACGTTTTCCAAAGGAAAAATGCCCTTGAATGTGAGGATTTTTCTTTGGGAAAAATGCCTTTGAAAGTAACGATTTTTCTGTAGGAAAAATGGATCAAAATGTAAACATTTTTTCTATAAAAAAATTCCTCAGAATGTGATGATTTTTCTACAGAAAAACTGCCTCAGAATATATAGGGATTTTCTATAGAAAAAATTCCTCACAATTGAGGGGGTTTCTATAGAAAAAGTTTCTCAGAACTTGAGGGATTTATAAAAAGGAAAAATGCTTAAGAATCTGAGTATTTTCCTGTAGGAAAACTGCCACAACATTTTAGTATTTTTCTATAGGAAAAATGTCTCAGAACTTAAGTATTTTTCTATTGGAAAAATGCCTTATAATCTATGGAGTTTTTATAGGAAAAATGCCTTAAAATCTAAAGATATTTCTATTGAAAAAATGCCCGATAATCGCCGAATTTTTCTATAGGAATAATGCCTAAGAATCTGAAGGGGGTTTTCTACAGGAGAAATGCCTCAAAATATGCAAATTTTTCTATTAGAAACCTCAGAATCTAAGAGATTTTCTGTAGGAAAGATTCCTCAGAATCTGAAGATTATCTGTAGAAAAAATTCCTCAGAATCTAAGCGGAACGTGTGGATTTTCCTATAGGGGCAGTTCTTCAGAACCTGAGGATTATTCTGTAGGAAAAATTTCTCAGAACCTTAAGATTTTTCTATAGGAAACATTCCTCAGAAACTGAGGTTTATTCTATGGAAGGTATTTTCTGTAGGAAACATTCCTCAGAACCTTAAGATTTTTGTATAGAAAAATTTCCTCAGAAACTGAGGGTTTTCAATAGAAAAATATCCATTTTCTATAGAAAAATTTCTCAGAATACTCAGATTCTAAGGAGTTTTCTATAGGAAAGATTGCTTAGAATCTTAGGGTTTGCTATAAGAAAAATCCATAGGTAAAATTCCTCAGAAACTGAAGAGTTTTCTATAGAAAAAATTCCTCAGAAGCTGAGGATTTTTCTATTGAAAAAATTCCTCAGAACCTAAAGATTTTTCTATAAAGCAAATTCCTCAGAACCTTAGGATTTTTCTATAGAAAAAATTCCTCAGAAACTGAGGTTTATTCTATGAGATATACCTGAGGTATTTTCTGTAGGAAACATTCGTCAGAACCTTAAGATTTTTGTATAGAAAAATTTCCTCAGAACCTGAGGGTTTTCAATAGAAAAAATTCCATTTTCCATAGAAAAATTTATCAGAATCCTCAGATTCTAAAGAGTTTTCTATAGGAAATATTACTTAGAATCTTAGGGTTTGCTATAGGAAAAATTTTACAGATTCTGAGGGGTTTTCTTTATGAAAAAATTCCTCAGAATCTGTGGGGTTTTCTGAAGGAAAAAAAATTCCTCAGAATCTGATGGATATTCGATGTTGAAAATTTCTCACAATCTGAGTGCTTTTCTATAGGAATCTTTGGGGTTTTCTATAGGAAACATTTCTCAGAATCTGGGGGGTTTTCTGTACGAAAACTTAATCGGAACCTAAGCGCTTTTTTCTGTAGAAAAAGAGCTTTCAGAATTTGAACATTTTTCTATAGTCCACAGTAACTTATATTTTTTTATTGTACATTTACTGGTATTCTTAGTTATTTGAATAACTGTAGACAGTTGACACTTGAGTATTTAGCCTGAGCTATGTTTTTGCTTAAATAAATTTAATTTTCACTATGTGCTTTGATGATGACTAGTGGGTGTGCCTTTGAGTTTTTGTTTGTTTTATTGCTGGTTTCTTAGTATAAAAAAAGGCGTTGTTTATAGTTTAATAATAAAAATATTTATTTAAGTTCAGTTTTATTTATAGTAGTTTAATATTACTCGTAATAGAAATTGTATTACTTTATGAAAGTCTTATATTGAAAAGACTTTAATGTTGAGTCATGTTAAATATACGATTTTTAAGAAAATGAGCTTTTGATATCAAATGCTTTAGTTATGCAGATGTATTCTAGGCTATTAATTTTGAACTAAAAAACTAATTCTAGAACTAAACAATAAACAATTTTTTATGAATGGAGAATTTTATTTTTAGACCCAGTGATTCTAAAACCATTTGCAAAATCTTACTATTGTGTAAAAAATTGCCAAATTTCCAAATAAGTATTCGTTGCGAATAAAAATTATTGGCGTAGTTTTAAGTATTCCAATAATACAGAAACATTGAATAAAAACATCGTAAGTATATTCTCATATCTTATATTCATATAACAAACAAATTATATATAGGAATAAGTAGACATTTTTTATACATATTTTAGAAGATTAATTAAGTAAAATATTCATAGTACGATTTTTTTAGCTTTCCCAAATAATTTGTGTATTTGAAGATAGCTCTTATTGAATACTAATTTGTGGGCTTTACTTTTAATAGACATAAGTTGGTGTCAATATTGGCGCCGAACGGAAGGGCTTATTTTAAAATGAAAATAATTTTTATTATATTTATTTTTATTTATAATTTCTTAATAGCCTTATATTATCAAATACGCTTTATTTATGTACACTTATTGGTCATCCTCAAAGCATGCTATTGATTTTTCTTATGAACATTAAACTTCTAAACAGAGACATTAAAAAAGTAAAAAAAAATTAAGCAGTTATTTAAGTTATGTATTTGACAATCTAAAAATATACTGTGTATAGACAGTTCAAACAATACCTACAATTTTCAAACACAAATTTTATATTTAGACATCAAAGAAAAAATATTTTAATAGAAATTTTTGCGACAAATGTCTTTCTATGACAAGTAATACTCTATTATAAACGATTTTTATGAAATTGTGTAAACTTAGTGAACAAATTTTTTTTGAAATTTTTATTAAATTTCAATTTTTTGTAAATTTAAATTGTAATACGATAACTTCTAGGAGGTGTTGAAGAAAAAATATTTGCTGTGATAAATTTTCAAAATCTGTGGCCATTTTAATAGATTCATGCTCAGAAACTAAAGCATTCTTTTAGGGTTATCGTTACTGAAAAGTCATTAATTCCTATAAATGCTATTCCCTTAATATTACACCCAATATATTACGAGTAACTTTTGAGTCTATTTCTGTGGAAACAAACAAAAGAATAACTCCCAAGTAATTATAATTTTATTGTTAACCTTTAATAAATGTAAATAATTAAATAAATATTGTAGTATGTTTTGTGGTGCATCGTCATAACTTTTAAATTCAATTATTTCCTAGTGTAATTGATTTAGAAATTTATAATTATATATAAATTTTATAATTTAAGACATAAATACAAAATATTTCGGCTTGTTTTCACAAAAATCTCTTTAATTTAATTACAGTTTAATTAAATAAATTAACATGCAAAATAAAAACAAAAATCCATCAATTAAATTAGCATTTAATAAGACGAAAAGAATTTTGTGAATAAGCATCCCAGCAAAAAAATTCACTGCTTCATAAGTATCCGTTAGTGTATTTTTACAGCTTTTTTAAAAGTAATTCTGAACAACTTCAAAAAACCACTTCTTTCATAGCTTCCCAAGTATCCGTTAGTATATTTTAACAGTTTTTTAGAATTGCTTCTGAACAATATCAAAATAATCACTTAAGTATTGCTTCTAAATCATAATTGCTCTAAAAGTGATCCTAAGGTGATTTTGGTATTATTTGGTATTTCTAAACAGATGATCGCGGGTTCGATTCATGGAGGGACCAATATATTTTTAATTTTTTATTTTTTTATTTTAATTTTTTTTTATTTTTTATTTTAATTTTTTTTTATTTTAATTTTATTTTATTTTTTTATTTTCTAATTTTTTTATTTTCTAATTTTTTTATTTTCTAATTTTTTTATTTTATTTTTTTTTATTTTCTTATTTTTTTTTTTAATTCTTTTTTTTTTATTTTCTTATTTTTTTTTTTTTTTGAAGAGAATAAAGGACAATATCTCGCAATGACAAAGTGGTGTTTTTATGCTAGTTAACTTTCATATCCAAAAATAGCTCAGCCGTAGAGAGCTAAAATAGTTATCATAAGGTCTCAAGTTCGGTACCCGGTGGCGGCAATAAAAAAAGTATATTTTTTTGCGAAGAATTTTTTTTTACTTTTAATTGGTGAAAAAGAGCTTCCTTTGCACTCGTTCAGAAAGTGATGAAAAAATGTTGAAGTGGGAGTACTCCTTATGACAACTCAATGTTAAAATCATGTGTTTATTAATTCATTTTATAGTTGAGTGTTTGTAACCGTCGCATAGGACAGTCGTAATTAATATAAGACTTAATTACTAAACATTTTTTTTATGAAAAACTCTTGTCTATGCCATGACGAGGAATCGAATCGGCAACCTTCTACACATGCTATGAACCGTAGCATCACCTCTTAACGAGAAACACCGCGGTCGGCACAGCGATGAGTGTGGCTACTCGAAGTTTTGTGAGTCGCACCCTACACAATGTATATTTGTAATCAGAAGAGCCAGAATTTACTAATACATGATGAATTTATTTTTCAGTAAATGTTTACTCTTTTAATCCTACTATTATCTCCTTTTCACAAGTAATCACATTGTGATGCGCTTTATTCACATTCAATAGTTGGATAATAAAACATGCATAAATACATTTAAAACATTCTGTGAAACATTCACTATACTTTTTGCAATTCAGAAAATATCAATTGAAATTCAGAAAATATCAATTAAAATTCAGAAAACATTATATCTATATTAATTCATGATCTCTATATTTCAATTGATATTCTCTGAAATTCAGTTAAAGCTTTCTGAATTGCAAAAAGTGTAGTGAATATTTCACAGCCTGTTTTAAATACATTCATGTAGGCCTTTAGTTCACGTCTGTCAATGTTTATAAATATCGTCAGCTTATTGGTTTGACCCATATGCCAAAAAGTCCTTATTGAGATAAGGACGGTAAAGAAGGCTTTCATTTTTTCATTTTTGTATGCGAAATTTGATATCTAGAAATCTTAGATATGATATAAGATATCGTGCAATGGGTTACGGAATCGGAAAAAGGGTATGCACGTGTTATGTCATCCATTTCTAAATCATTTTTCTCAAAATTGGTCAATGGGTCAAACCTTAATATTGGTTTGTTATCACGATATGTTGATTTTTGACCGGGTGTGTATTTTCCTTTTTTTTTCAAATAATGTTATCGTTTTTGTTGTTTTAAAACAACCTTCATATTTCATTTATTAGTTCTTATAGATATAATTATATATTTCTTTTATTATCTTATCTGAAAAAAATTCTTTTAAGAACAAACAAAAAACCATATAAAAATTTTGAACATGAAAATATTTTTTCTTCTATTCGATGACATTGTATTTGTTCTTTTTTATATGATCTTGAAATTAGGTAGTGTGACTAAAATCTGTAGAATATAATAATTTGGGGGCAACACAATTTTTTTAATGCCAATATACTCATTTATCAGAAATAATTTATTTTAAAAGCTTTAAAAATGCTCATGACTTAAATTCAGTCAAGGTAGATACAATTTTTTTTACAATGTCAGGGAAAATTAAATTTAAACGATTATAAAAATTTTGAGGACTCTACTACAAAAACTGCCACATTTAAAGTCAGCAAACCACTTTTCTACCATTTGTCTCGATGGAACAGAACGGTGAACGGTGTTTTTTCCCATTAAAAAGCAATGATAAATCAACACACGAAATTTCTTTGAATCCATTGTTTTCAAAATCGCAAAAGGAGCGTTAAAACAGCTGTAACTTGTACACTAATGAACGAATTGTCATTAAATTTTGACAGATATTATCTGTGAAGGTTGCTAGTTCCAAAATATCATATGGATTTTTTATTAGTGGCGTCACCTATGTCTCATCCTACGGACTTTTCAGCCGATGTGTAAACGAGAGATTAGGCTGCGGGAAAAAATCTATCACATATTTAATTTCTCTCAAATCCGAGAAAACCCCTCCCTTATGTTGCATTTACATCTGCACCCAAATCCCGAGATTTCGACTAAAATTGAGATTTCAGTAAAAATCTCATGTGAATTCCCGAGATTCCCCATACAAAAGAAATCCCGTAAATTTGCGAGATTTCTAAGAAATCTCATGAAAATCTCACAGATTTGGAGACTTACAGAATACAACACTGCGTTTCGCTTAACTTGTAGAGTTTTTGCATGAAAAAGTGGCAACGATGGTCAACAGCTGACTAAAAAAATAACGTAAAAATAACACAAAATAATGAAATAAAAAAATTATTACAAATTTAATAAATATAACTTTAGACCCAATGGAAATGCACTAATGATTATAAGAAATGTTGCGTGGTTCTAATTTTTACTTCCCGCGAAGCATAACTATGAAGAAAGCATTGGGAAGTGCATGTCTTCCTTCCACCAAAATACTGCAAAATCTGGCTTCTACCTTGTCCTTACAAAAAAAACAAATTTATTAACATATTTACCCAGCAAAAATAGTTCTGCCAAAGAAGCAATAAAAGCATCACTACTATGGCAAAGGCATCACTTCTTTTCTAATGGTTTCATTGATGAATTTAACGTTGGCGTGTCATAGGACGGAAGCATTTAAATATAGCTACTTACCATTACTCATGCTTTTTATTCTAAAGAAGCAATCCAGATGCTATGTTTAGATATTCTCTAGCATGCGTGAAAAATATGCATATATTTTGTAGTATTTAAGATGTTATGAAAATTTAAATCATAAGAATGCATTAAAATAATTTTTTAAAAAGCGAATTTTATGCAATGATGTGTAATTTACTTCTTTATTAGTACAAATAAATGCTTATACATTAGTGTAAAGAAACACTTTCACATTGATGATAAAAAACATTACTCCATTGTAGTAAGATACCGATTTTTGCCCCCTCACAGATTTAATAAAAAATTATTTTCGTTATTTTTAGTTTTTTATTTAAAAAATTAAAAAGTTAAAAATATATTCAAAAGATAATAAAATAAATTATAAGGTTTTCAAGAAGTAAATTGTTAAATTATAAACAAACAAATGTACTTCAATACATAAGCTCGGTTGATGAATTTCACACATACATTGCTTTTATCGTACGAATATGAAATGAAGATAAACTTAAAAAATATTCATTTTGAGATTTATTAATAAGAAGAAAAATGTTTTCGTTTTGAATTTTAAGAAAGTAAAAAAATTATCATTTCAAATTCAGAAATTATGAATTGTAGTAGATTTTATATTTTTTTAATTTTATTTTTTATATTCTCTTAATTTAAACTGATGATTTCTGAATTACAATTGATGTATTCTGAAAATCAATTGACATTTCCCGAATTACAAGTGCTGTTTTTCTGAACTTCAAATGACGTTTTCGAAATTTCTAATGCAAATTCTGAATATCATTCTAATTTTTTTAATTTAAAAAAAAATTAATTTCAATTGATATTTTCTGAATAACAGTTGCAAAAGATGTAAACTAAATATAAATTGTAAAAAGGTTTTGAGAATTATTTGAAAAATTTGTAAAACTGTATAAGTGGATCTCGCATAAAAGTTTTCACAAAAGTATAAAAAAAAGATTTTATAAAAAATTAAAGTTCATTAAAACAGTTTTCTATAAAAAATTTTGATTTGAATGATTAGAAAATATTTTGTACTATGGTTTGAAAAACTATAGAAATATAAAAACTTATGCTTCAGAAGCAATTAAAAGGGTGATTTTTTTAAGATTATCATAGGTTTATATCCAAATCACTACATTTGGAATATGAACGCATGAATACTTTCGGAAGTTCCTTTGAATAACTTCCAAAAAGCACTTAAAGCATACTAACTGAAACTAAGGAAGCAATGAAAGAAGTTATAACCAAAGAATGAATACCACTTTTTTTTGCTGGGTAGTGTTAGATCTTTACATAAAATAAGGTAAATTGTACTCCACAAATGAATAAAATGGTTTTTAGAAATATTCTTAATTTGAGGTTATTTTTTATGGTCCTTTGTTTACAAAAAAAAAAAAATGAAGTTGTCAAATCGAAATCTCGCTACTGTCATAAAGTGCAAATGTAAACGGTCAAGATTTCAGGTCGAGATTTCCATTGAAATCTCGGGATTTGAAAACAGATGTAAACGCAACTTTATACATAAGTGTTATAATTAAAACTGGCCCTAATGGTTGTTTTTACAAAATCTTCGGTCATATATCTTCTTTAAGTTCCTTACGCATTTATCCTATCACACTTAAGCAAATTAACTAAAATATTTGTTTTTTTTTTCTGTTAAGTATGTAATGTAAGTATAGCAAGGTGTTGTACTTCGATAAGATGATTTGATTTATTTGCGTCTAAATGACTTTAACTGTGAAAAGTAAAAGAAAAAAGGGAAATAGCGTCATGAAAGCAACATAGAAAATTAAATTATGCGTTACTAATGGACTTTACTTAAGGAAAACTAAACTTAAAAAAAAAGAAAACGCTTTCATAAACACACAAACGGAAATGACAACAGTTGGGAAAAAAGTAAAAGGTCAAATTAGAAAAATTGCATTTTTATATTAAATAGTTAAGGTATTTTTAGGTTTAACTTTTATTGGGAAGTTTTTGTTATTTTATTTATAAGTATTTTTTATTACATTTAAAATAGTTAAAGTTTCGCCACCTTAAATGCTAAAACACATAAAACTTGTGCACTGTACACAAGTTTGGCTTATTTCCAATTACAATTAAATTGATAAAACAAACAAGATTTTTAATATAATTAATTTGTTAGTATAACAAAATTGTTATTTATTTAATTTAATTTTCCAAAACAAATATTATGCCGTAAACTGATTTCCTTGCGATCCGGAATTGTTATTTTTTTTTTATTTTTAACCAGTGTAATTTTCCAAATCAAAAACCTACTTTACCTAGTTTGATTCTTACAGTTTTTATGTTTTTGCTGTAACTACATTACATTTAAATCCCACTTAAACTATTTTATGGCGATAAAAAAAAATATCAAAATACCTCCTACAAATATGCATTATTGCTTTAAATGGAAACCTTCTTAAACTTAGCATAAGAAAAAGAAAAAAAACGAACAATGACATCTACTTACATATAGAACTCTTGTAGAGAGTTTCTTATTCTAATGGTTTGAATAGTACTTAAAAATACATTTACGTTTTGTGGCTTGTTGACGTTACGTCAAAATATGTCAACTGTCAAATTGCAAAAAAAACAAGAATTATACTTGCCTTAAAAGTTGTATGGCAAAGGACTAAACGTGACCAACCATTCTGTTTTTAGCGGCATTATCACGCCTCACTTTTACATTTTTTAGATTTTGTAAATACATTTTTTTTATAATAAAAAATACATTTTATTAAATTTTTAACCCTCTAATGTAAAATATTTTTAATTACAATGAAATTAAAACCATGCACTGATAGAAATTTCGTTCATAGTATTAGAGAATATTTTCATTAAAATTGATTCATTAATTTAATGAAAAATTTCATTAATTTAATGAAAAATTTCATTAATTTAATGAAAAATTTCATTAATTTAATGAAAAATTTCATTCATTTAATGAAAATATCATTGATTTAATGAAAATTTTCATTAATTGTATGAAAAGTCATTGCTGGTGTGAATTTGTCCATTATATTTTTTCATGATTTTTTCATAATTTCATTAAAAAAAATGGAAATTAAATGATAGAATTATATAGAATTGAGAACTAAATAACTAAAAAGTAAATTATTCAGATATAAACCCCATCAAAATTGTGTAAAAATTTCGAGAAATTCGGAGTCTATAGAATACTTTAGACTAACAGTCTCACTAAATCTAATCCAATCGCTGAAGTGCAAGCAAATCCAGATTGCACACAAAGTAAAAAAAAAGTATGAACTAAACTTCAATCATAAAAAATAATTTGAAAGTTATTTTGAAGCCCGAAATTTTAATATACCGCAAAGTAATTCGAAGTATACGTAAACGTTGTTGGTAAAATTAAGAATGTGTTATGTATCTCTTAAATGATATAAATATTTCTGTAAATATTACCTTTATGAACAATTTTTTCTATACCCAGTCAGATTAAACAAAAGAAATCCCACATTTTTCCTGACAAATTGGTCATATTTATTATATCAAACTACTTTACAAAAGTCTGTTCATGAAAACGTAAAATAAATGCACAAAAAAAAAGAAAAACTGCCATGTCAATTTATATGAAAAATTGTTTTGAAAAAATATTGGGTTATTAAAGAGGTCATTAGTTAGATATTTTAACACATTATGTGCAAATTTAAAAAATAATTTGTAATATTTCTGGGCATACCAGGGCAAATCAAACTCTTTTATTTAAATTCCTTATTTCAAAAATCTTTCGAAAATTAAATAGTACAACTCTAAAAAAAAAATCACGGTGTTCTGACAATGGATTCGGGTAGAGGACGCCAAAAAATATACTTGTGTCGGCGTTTTGAAAGATCACATCAGAATTTTATTTTAGGGGGGGTTAAAGTTTCCACCCTTTTTCAAATGTTTAATGTGAATCGGCATAGGAAACCATGTGAATCTTTCATTTTGGGTATAGAATGTGTTCAGCGAACATATGTAAAACACAACGAGGAATATTTGTAGTGAACATTTTAACCCTCTAACTCTTCAATTTAAGGGGCTTTTTGGCCCCTTTTTTAAAATGTTCCACAAAAATGTTCCTCGTAGTGTTTTACATAAGTTTATTAAACACATCCTATACCTAAAACGGAAGATTCACCTGGTTTCCCTCTAAAATCCAGGTTTGTTGGACATTTGAGCGCCAATTCTGAATAAGTACGAGAGTAACCCTTAAACACATTTTAAGTCTTGACTTATTTCTGGCATTGAAGTTAAATTTTCAATTTTGATGTCTTCTGAGACTTTTAGTTGAATTTCATGGCAAATAATTTTCCGGAACATTTTAACAACCTTACTCTTCAATTAAAGGGACTTTTTTGACCCCTAATTTGAAGAGTTAGAGGGTTAAAATGTTCCGCAAAAATATTTGTCATGAAATTCTACTATAATTCTCTGAAGACATTGAAAAATGAAAATTTAACTTCAGTGCCAGAAATAAGTCAGAACTTAAAATGAGTTTAAGGGTTAATCTCGTACTTCTTCAGAGTTGGCGCTTAAATGTCCAATAAACATGGATTTTAGGGGGAAACTATGTGAATCTTCCATTTTAGGTATAGGATGTGTTCAGCGAACTTATGTAAAATACAATGAGGAACATTTTTGTGGAACATCTTAACCCGCTAACTTTTCAACTTACGGGTCTTTTTGTCCCTATTTAAAAAGGGGCCCAAAAAGTCCCTTTAATTGAATAATTTGGGCACAAATCCGATTTTCTTTCATTACTGATTTTCTACATTAATTTTTAACTTCTTACCTGTAAAAACATGTAATTGTAATATTAGCTGTATTTTCGCTCATGCCTATCAACGTTAAGTATTTATAGCAAATCTACGTTAAACTGATTGGAGTGTAAAAATTTGTTAAAAAGTTGGTGTTCATGATAGTTCCAGTATAATCGAACGTACGTCAGCAAAACTTTTTAGGTAGTAACGCGAAGAAGTTACGCTAGGTGTGAAAATGTATAAACGTTGAGTTTTCAACTTTGATAATTATCCACGTTGTAAGTTAACGTGCATACGAAAAGCAATATGTTAGTTTTCGTCTAAAAAAACGTTTTTATGCACTTTGAGTGTTTTTAAAAGTTAACGGATATAGTTAAGTCGAAAACACAGCTATTATTTCAAATCAATTTTCATAAAATTTATTTTCTATTGAAAATAAAAATAAAAAAAAATTGCTCATATATTTTATTTCTATAATTTCATTTTAAATTTCATTTTAAAATTTTTTAGCTTTAGGTTTTATTTAAATTTGATTTATTTTTTCTCATCTCTAACAAATTAGTAAGTAATTATTTTTGCATTTCCTTTTATAATTATTACAATTTCCCCTTGTTTAATTTCATATACGAATAGAAAATGAAATATAAAATAATTGAAATAAACAAACTTTCACACCTCCAACAAATTTGCATATATAACAACATACATGCAGCTGGCTATAAATCAAAATTATTTATAGAAACAAATTTTTTAAAATAAACAAAACAAATTAATTTATTAAATCATAATCATGAAATGAAATTTAATTTATCGTTTTTAATTTCAAAAAACATTTAAAAATATTTATTTTTCAATAACGGTTTCTGAGGTTCGTTAATAAGAATCTAAAGTTAGATTTTTAAAATGTTAAATTTATTAAATTAGAAATAAAAAAGGCTGCGATATCTTGAACCCTATGACCGCTACCTAATCCAGCGAGAATGACGTCTCTTCTCGGTTTTGGTTAGCGGATAATCAGTATGTTTATAACATAGAAATTCTTACGGGCCACTGTGCGATAGGTGGAATGGCTGTGCGATGGGGTCTCCCATTCAACATAATCTAAACTTTGATCAGCCATTTTGAAACCCAAAATGCTGATATCAGAAGTCTAAGTTTTTATTCACATAAAAAAAGTCGAAAAAACTTGGCAAAGTTTACATTGTTTTTCGATTTTTTAGTCTACTAATTACTCAGCAAAATTTTTTGCTGATTTTAGAAGGTTTTTTTTAATTAAGTAAAATTTAAATCAAATATAACTAAAATTTTTAATATTTAACAGTTTTATTTTTCTGTTCCTATCTTACTAATATTTAGCAAAAATAATTCGCTAATTAGAGCAGTTTTATCTGCAAGGTAATTTTTAACTAAAATTTTTACAGACTTTTTTCTATTAGTGTATAAGAGGGTATATATCAGTTTGTTATTCCGTTTGTAACATGGCGAAATATTGGTCTAAGACCCCAATTTTAAGCCGATCTAGCAATGTCTGTCTGTCTAAGGATAGAAATTTCGATTTCGCTATAAAAAATACAGTTACAAAAGTTTTCTACGTATTAAAACAGAGTTATAGGCATTTTAAAGAAAGATATCAGGATTTTAGAAATATCTTGTCAGTGTATACAATTTTAAGTATCTACTTTCCAAAAAGGAATTTTCATTTAAAATTAGAAAAAAAAAATACCCCGAAAAATCCCGCTGTATTTCTGGAGATTTCGGGATTGAAAATGTCGGGAATTCCGGTTAAAAACTCTAGAAGTGCCACACACTCTCGTCCGATCCCGCCCATATTTGACTCGGCCTAAATATGTAATTATAGAACGTGATACGTTCGTATACGGTTTACAGGAGTCGAGTTGGAGCCAATGTTGCCAGGTTAATTGGGCACAAAATCGTCAAAGATTTTCGAAAAAATCGTCGAAGTCGTTAACGCGTTTTGAAAAATCGTCAAAATATCGATAAAAATCGTACAAATTTTAATATTTTCTGTATTAGCTGTAATTTAAGATAAACTTTTTTTTATTTTTTTGATTGATTGCTTTAAAATAGTTATATTGTAACTTTAAAATTTTCAACCGATTCTAATAAACAAGGACTTGTTTTACCCACCAGTAAACGTATTTTCAAATAAAAATAAGAAAAAATAGGTTTTCAAATAGAATATTAGAAAATAAAGTCGCCAAAGTTGAAAAAATTAAAAAAAGTCGCCAAAGTTGATAAAATTAAAAAAAATTAAAGTTTGAAATGTTTTGGATAATATTTTTACATGGGTTTGTTAAAAGTATAACCATATATACACTAATAAAAAAAATCCCGTACAAATAGGTCAAAATTGTGCTGGCGCAAATACATGTACTATTTCCTGTTATTTTAGCAGAATTTTTACCTACATATTTGTACAGGAAAATAACAGACAAATTAGTTCAATTTAATCAGAACGCGTTTAACAGACTTTTGTACTAACTTTGTTTTTTGAGTGTATGCTTGGAAAGCTTAAGTATTCATCTTTCTGAAGCAGTTAAAAAATTAAAAATCGCTTCTAAAGTGATTTAGTTAAAAATATTTTAGTCCGTGAAGTCTTGAAAAACGTTTTTGCCTATAACTTCAGATTTTGGGGGTGTATTCAACATTCTGAAAATTTAAAAAGTGATATACCTTACCAGGCCTACAACTTACACTAGGTCATTTTAAATTTTTAAATTTTAAATTTTATTTAAATTTTTTCTATTTTGTAGCACAGTGTAATTTCAGCAGTTTTTTCTGCAAGATAATTTTTAACTAATTTTTATTAGTGTTAACTAAAATTTTTACAGATTTTTTTCTGTTAGTGTATATTTCATATTCCACAAAACGTCATTTTGAAGGGGAAATCGTCATTTGGCTATTTTCGATAGTAAACGTCGTCAAAATGACGATAAATCGTCAAAACTGGTAACATTGGTTGGAGCATTTAAAATTTGAGTTGTATGGGCGTCCTATTTCGCCATTTTCTAAAAAATTGTTTATAAAATTTGGTGCCAAATAATAAATTTTGGATTCGACCTTTGAAATTGAGTATTATAATTATCATTGTAGGTTTTTGTAAAATATCTTTATTTTATAATACCGAGATTTCGTAATTCTTTGAATGTCATCATCAGCTGCGTTCCACACATGTTAATATTATATTTAAATTAATAAATTTTTTTTGCTGGAACATTTTTTTTTCAAATATGGTCAATCAAAAAATTTGCAAAATTGTTTTGCACCATCTTTTGGAGGAAATCCAAACTATACAGAAACACTCCTTACGATTATGATTTTCAATTTCCCGACATTTTTTAATTCCCGGGAATTTGGATTTTTTTCGATCATTTCCGGGATTTCCCGGGAATATTTACATATTTTTTTGTCTTTATAATAAAAATCGTCTTATTACATTAAAGATTTTGAAATAATAATTAATTTCCCTATTTTTAACTTCTCTTTACAGGTAAATTAATTTGTTTTACTACAATCTCATATTAATAAAATATTAATTAAACTGACGTTTGACAATGCCTTCGGGTAAGTTATGAAAGCAAAAAATAATAATGATGATGCTTAGGGCAACCAAAATAAAGCCAATACCAATACCTGATTTTCATTTTGAAGATTGCACTATTTTGATTGAATAGAAGAAGTTTTGATACTGAAAAAATAAGAATTTTAGTCAGCACTTAGGGTTTTTTACAAAAATTTTACTTAAGTGGGAAATTTTTAAATATTCTTAAGTGGCATTTAAATCAAAAATTCCACTAAGTGCTGGCGATTAAGCTATATTAGTTAAAACCTTTTAAAGCTTATTTTTCAAAATTTATTTAATTTTGCATACCCCAGAAAAAAAGACGGAGTACTTTAAAATTCATGATTATTTTATCTACTCTTGAAAATTTAACAATTTCCCAGCTGAAAATTATGCGTGTGCGTTAAACGTCTGTATGTTGTTGCCGTTGTCTTGTTTTATTTAAGCATTTTCTTATTTTGAATATAGAGAAAAAAGTGAGTGTTGTTTTTTTTTTGCAAAAAATTTACGTTTTGCTATGAAAACCACGCTTATAATTTGTTTAACTGTATTTTTATGTGTTTTTTTACTCCTAAAAGTCTACTTAAAAAATATATTTTTAAAACCTTTTTTTTTGCCATCGAAATTTCTAGAAATAAATTATACACAATATTTCTTTGACATAACGATTTGAGTAAAAATTTATAAAATTTTAGTGACTTAAAAATTAATGGTTTATTTTAAAATTTTACTGTTTTCAAGAAATCAAAACATTGTTTTAAACCTTTTCTTCGGTTGCCCTAATGGTGGTGATATTATTAATTTTTTTATATTCTGATATATTAAACATAGAAGTGTGTTAACCTTCTAATGCTCGGGGCTGCCTTTTGGGACTGTTACAACTCAATTTACACAGAAGGGTTAAACTAGTATAAAGTGGATTAGCTGGTTAATCGAGCACTAAACAAGTTGATTAAACGACATACATATTAATCTGGTCGCTTAACATTTAATTTTCAACATTTTCTCTGGCTTCTATTGCTAAACGACTCTTTATTCTTAATACTAATTGTGTGCAACTCTGTGTTTTTTTATAACCTCACTTTTCACCAAATTTTTTTTTATTTTTGTCACTTAAAATTTGTTAAAATTCAGTTTCCATTTGAATAATATTTTTAATTTAATTAATTAAATATTTTGTTGATATGACAAATTTCCTAGTTTTTTTTTTTCAATTAAACTTGTTTGTCATTATCGTCAATTCGAGTCAGTGAACTAGAACGTTCAAATCGTTCTTTTTGTTTTGAGATGTCATTTAACTGCGTGTCGTGAACTGTTCCAAGACCGAATAATGATGATCTAAATAGTTCATATCGTTCAAACGAGTGAATCGTTCATTTCAACTAGTTCGTTCATGGACGACATAACTATATTAGGTACAAAAAACTTTTTTTTTTATTCTAGGAGAGTTTTTTAACTAAAAAATAAATAAAAACCAACAAATCCGATTGTTAAAATTTTGCTTTGAATTCAACAAACTCGTTTGTTGATATGACAACATCGTTTGTTAAAATTGTTTTTAATTTACACAAATGTGTTTGTTGGTTAGTTAATTGAAATAAATTCAAAAATCAAGTACCAAAAATCTTATTTTTTTTATCTACAAAATCATATGTAGGCTGAATTTTAATTAAAAGTTTAATTGTATTTTCAAGAAGTTTAATTGTATTTACAAACTACTTTTATCTGTGAATAGTTGAGCATGCCGACTATATGATGGTTGGTTGGTTGGTTTAAGTGGCAGCTCACGTCCTCGTGAGCATCAAGTGGAGTCAAAAGCGACTCCGTTTTCAACTAATATCCGACTATATGATACTCTACAGTAGTCTACGAAATTTCAGTGGGTTGAAAAGGCCTAGTGTCAAAATTTGTGTATAAAATGATAAAATTCCGTAAGAAATTTTGGTGTTTGCCTAATGTTATTTGTATATAAGAGAAAATCGGATATATAGAACTTTGGCCCATTTGAGTCAGCGTACCAAATTTCATTAAAATATTTTTATGTGTAGGGTAGGAACTACTTGTAGCGTAGAAATAGACATAAGAACCAAATTTTGTGCGGCCTTTATACGGGCACTAGGTCTAAAAATGAAGCGATTCTAACAACAGTCAATAGACTTTATCCTTGGGCACTTGTCAAGCAGTGTACCAAACTTCATTAAAATATCTTAATGTTTGCGACCCGTAGTGTGCGCACAAGCATAAGAGCCAATTTTTTGGGAACTTTTATATGGGAACTACCCTACGGGAAATTTTAACAAACTGTCACCAAACTGGCCCCTTTATATGAAATAGACTGGTCACTTCTACATGGCGTTGTCATAGGAGGGGGAAATTGACCCCTTGTGACATGTCACAAGACAAATCCCAGGACATGTCCTTGAACTTTGTTTTTTATGAGAGTTCAATAACCTGTCCTAGGATTTGTCTTGTGACATGTCACAAGGGGTCAATTTCCCCCTCCTATGACAACGCCATGTAAAAGTGGCCAGTCTATTTCATATAAAGGGGCCAGTTCGGTGACAGTTTGTTTAAATTTCCCGTAGGGTAGCTCTAAACATGGATCAATTTTAACCAAAAGCAATAGGTCCTTAGGCCGCTAAAAATCAGCGTGTCAAATTGAATCAAAATATCTTTATATTTGCGACCTGGGGACAGACACACAGACAGACTAAATTGAATAAAAAAACATTTTTTTCTGCTCTCACTCACTCACGTACACGTGAGTAAATTTAGATTTTGCTCATAATCACGCGTAATTTATGTGAATCACGCAAATTCACGAAATAAAATCTTATCGGAAAAATAAAATGAAAATATTAAGGTAAATTGTGAACGTTAAACTAAAACTTTGCTATGAATAGGCAGTTTTGACATTTATTTTGTATTCTTAAAGTCCCAAAATCGGAAAAAAATTTGACTCAGCACACTCACTCGCGAACAATTTTTTGCTACTCACACTCAAGTTCACCTAAGTAAATTAAGATTTCATTCACACTCAGGCGTGATTCATCTGAATCACGCAAAATTCTGCTCACGTAAACATCTCTAGTTTTAATGATTCCTGCAAGGTCCAAATAAACTAATGATTGTTCTATATTAGACAACTACAATGTGTTACGTTATTCAATATTTTTTTAATTGAATCAATTACAAAATTAATTGACTCTGGCTTGTTTGTTCAACAAATTTTTTAATTGGATTAAATTAAGAAATATTTGTTGGGTTAATGTGAGGTTAATAAAATTCAATAAACATTGTGTTAATGTATTATTTATACGACAGTTTACATCATTTATCTATGTGTCAATGACACAGTGTCACATATAAAACCACATATCTATAAATGTTTAATTTTAAAAATTCACAAATTTGAAAAATGTGTTGGGTTCATATAAACCGTATGAGTAATATGAATGACAGTAATTAATAATAATCATACGCCATGATGACCTTTTAAAATTATTCTTACTATATAGAGATTGTTTCATTTTGTTCATTGATGTTCATAATTAATTGTTTAATAAAGTAAAACAATTTAAAAAATGTTTATCATAATGCAAAATTTTTATAATTTGTAAAAATAATCTAACATTAAAATACAAAAAAGCCAACATATTATTTAATATAAATAAAAATTTGTTGGCAACAAAAGTTTAACATTTTCTAGCTGTTATTATTCTAGCAAAACACCATTAAAAACGGAAGCATTTTCAATATATTGTGTGAGGAAGAACCTTAACAAAATACCCACTATGGCAAAACATTTTTAAAAAACATTTTTTTATACTCTTTCAAACACCAACAAAAATAAAATCTACTTTTAGTTACACAAAGCTACACACGGGTATGTTTTTTTTTCATATTGTGGCTGCTGCGTTTGCTACTATGAGTTTAGTAGCCTTAATGTAGACAAGCCTCATTTGTAATTTTTTATGTTTTTGTTTCTTTTTACTTTGTAAATTTTTCAAATCACTACAGTACTATGGGTTAGAAATATATTTTTTAGGGAACCAAATTTGTAGTATTACAAGATATTTTAGAGAGAGAACATTTTTCAAATTAATGAATTTTTACTCGCTGAAAGTTGTCCAATTAAACTTTTTATAAATTACATAAATGTAAATGAAAATTTTCTTTACACTAATAGAAAAAAATCTGTAAGAAATTTAGCTATAACTACTAAAAATTAGTTAAATATGCTGCATGCTGCAGAAGAAAGTGGTAAAATTAGCAGATTAATTTTGCTATATATTAGTAATATAGGAACAGCAAAAATAAAACTGTTAAGGGTTAATTTTCTGAAATTGAATTAAGAATATTGTTTTTACATCTAGAAAAATAATAGTAAGAAGTTCCATGAAAATCCGCTCAGGAATATCTGTTATATTAATATATTTAAAAAAAAATTCAAATCTCCTCAAATTTGACCTCTGACCTTACACAGGGGCAATTTAATGTATTTATATTTTGTCCTAATTTTCAGGATTGAAGTATTTAATCTTGTGTTATTATATTCCGAACAAAATCATGTGGAATTAAAAGAAGAAAAAACTAAAACTTGCCTAAAAGCTAAATAAATGCTTAAAATCGCTGTTGATCGAAATCCGCTGAAATAAAATCTCTGCCCCAGCCAAATGAAAAAAGGAATTCCTACAATTTTTGTAGTTTTTAATCTCTAATATGTTCTTAATAAAACCTTAAAGTCCAATCGTTGATTTTTTAAAATTTCTTTAAAAAAAATTTAAAATATTTTAAATTGTAGATTCGAAAACAGTGTTTAAGAATTCTCACTTTTTTGGCACTAATTTAAAACGAGTTAGCAAAACACAATAGACAAAAATAATTCTTATCTGAGTTCTTGGAACTTATAGAATAAAAAAATGTTTCTGTAGTAGATTATTTCAATAAATTTTAAAATTTGGACCCCAATTTCTTGATTAAGTGGTCTGCGACACATCAGTTGCCTGGGGAAATTGTAATAACTCGGCTGTTTTTTAACCGATTTAAATTTTTATTCCTTTATTACAAACATAATTCACTCCAAATTACGATTATATAATGTTTTTAATTCGAATTAGTTTTAAAATATCAATGTTTTCGAGAAAATGCACAAAACGTCATATTTTCCCCTTGTATTGTATTTTCCCCTGCACGGCATTTTCTGTGGTGTAATTGATTGTCCTGATTTATTGCATTTAATTAAAATTATAGTTCCGCAGAGAACTTTTAGGCGAAATAATTTCTTCCATATAGATATTCATAGAACTGATTATGCTTTGAATGAACCAATTACTAAGTCAATGAGGTTATTCAATAATCTTTGTGAAAATTTAGATTTAAGTATTTCTAATTTTAAGCAGAGACCCAAAATAACTGTTATATTTCTTAAAAAGTCACCACCCAAATTTATTTAATTATATCATTTCAATAATGCACTATATTTTATAAATCATATTGCACAAAAAAATCACAAAGTTTAGCAAAGATTTTAATTTTTTCAATTTTTATATTTTACTCTATAAATTTCTGTTGTTTTTTGATTTTTATTTTAAAACTTTTTATAAAAGTTACAGAATGATTTTTTTGAAAAAATTAAGCACCAACTTTTTTATTTGATAATAAAATAAAAATTAAAAATTGACCTAAATTGAATGCCGGAAGTTGCTGGAATATACATATTTACTCACTTTAAATCACTGTTCAATCTTTTACTAACACTAGTTGACATTATCAGGATATTATAATTGTTGAATTCATTGGTTCTATGGCTTTTGATTTATGTTCTTAATTGTTATTTTTTGATAAAGAAAAAAAATGACAAAATAACTTTTATTATTTTTGAAGAAATAAAAATCGTTTTTGGATTGTTTTTGTTGGAATTAAAAATATAAATCAAACAGAGCAAATAAACAGAAAATTAAAAATATTCAAACAAGAAATAATTGTAAAACAATCAGTTTTTTGAATAAAAGTTATAACTGTTACGTCCCTGATTTTAAGTTTAAAACTCTTTTAAATAAATTGTTATAAATAATTAGTTTTAGATAAAAGTTGCTAGTCTGTAAGGATAATATTGTATCCATAGACTGAAATAAAGAATAATAATAATAATAATAATAATAATAATAATAATAATAATAATAATAATAATAATAATAATAATCCGTGTTCCAAACTTCAGGGCCGTTGCGGCACGTCTTCCCGATGTCCGATTATCCTAATTTTTTGGCGGACATAGTTTTACACCCAAATAAATATTTCCAGGGGGTAGCCCGGTCAAAAACTCAAAATTTATTTTCCTCCATACAAGCTTGGAACACCCTAATGGACAGTTTATGTCAGTTGATCAAAGTATATTCAGTTATTAAATTGTCTCTATATGAAAATTTTTTTTTACAAATTAGTAACAAGTTTTTCATATTTTATTTTTCATTTCGATTGCCGTGACTGGAAATCGAACCGGCAACTCTTAGGCTTTGACTCGTTGTTTTCATTTGCGTCTTTGTTATCGCATTTTATTCCATAGTGTTTTAACCTAAACTGTTCAACAAGTGTATGTGGGCATTTTGTTTATAAATACGTTAGATATACTGTAAAGAACACTTTTTTTTACATATAAATAGATAAAAGTCAGCAAAACAGAATAAAATAACAAAAAAAGAAAAAAAAAACATTCAAATACTCTCAAACTAGTCTTTTTGTTCTTTTCCTCTAAACTTAATGTAAAAAATTTTTTTCTATGGCCATAGACGCCGACAAAGGCCATGTAAGTCATAATTTACATTTGTGGTGGCAAAGTGTATAAAAATATAAAATAAAATCAAAACACAAAATAGTTAATATTCCTAACAAGAGTTTTTGTTTCATACTAGCATATACTCAAGTGTTTCAGACTCATAATCACTTGGTTTTTTAAACATAAATTTCTTTTATGCTATTTTTCTATTCTTTTTGCTTTCAGTTTTGTATCATCCACAATCATAGGATTATCATCTCATAACTAAAGGCATTCCATTTTTGTTTTCAATAAATTTATACGACTATCAAACGTTTAATTTGGAAATATTCTGACACAATCATGTTTTTGCATCGTATAAGTTTATTTTCTTTACTTTTAAGTTTGCTTTTAAGTTTATATTAAGTTTTATTTATGTTCGCTTTAAGTTTCTTATTTTAAGTTATCTTAAGCATTTAATAATGTAGTTGTCTTTAGTGCTTGTTAGCATATGAATTTTCTAATCTTTCTTTTGATTAGTAATTATTTGTCTTTTTTATTCTTTCTTTGCTTTTACTTACAACAAACTAATGCAACTTTTTCTAAAGTAAATGAATTCCCCCTTTATGTTATATTTTTAGTTTTAACTAAAAGAGGTTACCATTTTTCGAAGTCTTGCTTTTCTCTGAAGCCGTCAAGCATTGTTTTTTTTAACATATTCCAAACTGTCCCTGCTCAGGCGCCAAAATATAAAACTTGCAATATACTCTAGCAAGGATAAGAAGGAAATAGAATCTTCGATATTGATAAAAAAATGTGTATTCTAGTAAAGAAATCTATGCCTTTCTTTTGGGATTAAAAACTGTTCCCACACACTAAGAAAAACGGATAAAAAAGTTAAATTCGCTCATGCCGACTATATGATAGACTACACCAGCCTGGTTGAAAGTCAACTAATGTTTAAATCCAAAATTAAAAATTTTTAATTACATGTGATTGTAATTAGAATGTAATTGAAATTCCCCGGGTATGATATATATTTAGCCCTTTGCTTACAAAAAAAAAACCCACACACAAAATAATGTGTCCAAAAATAGACTTCCGAAAAGTTTTTAATTATTATTTTATGTTTCAAAATAACGCAGAAGGCAAGGTAGCGCAAGAATATCTCACACCCATTACCAAAGGTTTGCTGAGAATGATCTATTTTAAAAGTTAAGGCTACAATCTCTCCTTTCACTCAGGTTTCATATTTTTATTGTTGTTCTGTAATAGTTTTGGTTTAAAAATTCTATATTTTTTTAATTTTACGAAATTTTTATTGTGATATTTTCTTGCTTCTTAACCGAGCTGTGTACAAAAAAAAATTTCACCAAAAATTTTGTAAAATTATTTTTCTATTGAAACATTTTAATTTATGAAATAATCATTTAAAACATTTTTGTTAAATTTTTTCAACCCCCTCTAAAGACGGTCTTATCGATAAGAGGGTCAAAGACTCAATTTTTCTGGTTTATAAAATAGTAGCTGG
This sequence comes from Leucophora obtusa, assembly GCA_949987735.1. Classification (NCBI taxonomy): domain Eukaryota; kingdom Metazoa; phylum Arthropoda; class Insecta; order Diptera; family Anthomyiidae; genus Leucophora; species Leucophora obtusa. Next base: position 16,383,077 of record OX465296.1, read on the forward strand.
TCACCCTAATAACTATTTCCTCTAATTTATGTTTCACAAAACTTTCGTGCTACATCTCTAACTCTTTGCTATTTGAATCTATGTAAATGAGGTGTCAATATCATAGAACAAAGATACGAAAGGATAATAAACTCTTTAGTGTATGTTAAATATGTAAATCATTCTACCCTAAGTTAATATTTTTTTCTTCTCTACAATGCCTTTGACATTTCATAACATACATACGAGTAGGTACTTGTTAATATTAGAGTCCTTAAAGTCCTTTTAAACTTAGTATCATGATGTAAACAGGTAAGCCTTCTAAAATGTTGAAAATAGATTTTTTTCTTGAAAAAATTATTACTTTGATTTTTTTAATTAAACTCATCGGGTACGTCATTAAATCCGTTATAATAGAATAGTACGTAAAGCAGGCTAAAAAAAGACCTGTTCTTTGAAAGGTTTATCTGTATTAATAACCTTACTTTGATAAGCCTTTGCATGTAGAATGAGGGTAACTATTTATATTTTAAGCCTAACTAAAAATAAAAATTTTTTGTTAAAAATGTCTTTATTGTTTTTCAAAATATTCTCCTTTATGCTCCATACACTTTTGCTTACGTTCGAACCACTTGTCATAGCATTTTTCCATTCCTCGTGAGACACCTCTAAAACATGGTTTTTGAATGTATCTACGGCTTCTTCTGCAAACGAAAATCGTTGTCCAAGTAGTTTATATTTGAACTGAGGCAACAAGAAAAAGTCATTGGTTGCCAAGTCAGTGCTGTACGGCGGATGACCTATTAATTCGATATTTTAAGTGCTCAAAAAGTCACTTGTTTGAGACGATGTGTGAGAGTTCGCCATGATGAAGAATTATCCCTTTTTTGGGGGTGGGTTTTCTCGCTTCTCCGAACACTTCTCGCAAACAAATGATGGTCTTCCATTCAGAATTAACTGTTCTACGTTGTTCTAACGGCACTTTTGCCACATGACAAGTTTTTCAAAAAAACAGGCGACCATTTGTTTCGAAGTGCTTCGAGAGCGAATAACTTTTGTTACATTTCGTTCATCATGAAACGAAATCCATCGAAACACCCATGATTCGTTACCTGTAATGATCTTTTATACATTTTTTTAAATCACCGCTATTGTATTTTTTGAACATTTGTTTGCACCAATCGACCCGAGCGTCTTTTTGAGCTGTTGTTAAGTTATGAGTAATCCAACGAGAACAAATCTTTTTTACGGCAAAATTTTTCTGGTAGCCTCAATCTCAAAGTATGTCACATGATGATCTGGCATTATCAATTTTTGTGCAGCATCAATGATTTCTGCCACAACAACTGATTTTGGGCGACCTTCTCGAAATTCGTCCTGGAGCGAAGCATGTCCACTAGAGTGGGCCGATTTGTATGGACAAAAATTTTTTGATATTGTGCCATCGATTTTTCGATAGCTTTTGGCATGAGGAAAAACAAGTTCCACTACGACATATCAAAAAAATCATTTTCGAGGCGGCATTTTCTGCTTGTTTTCATCAACATCATCATTTCATCACCAAGCAGAAAATAATCGACCCACCCTAATGTCCACGTTTAAATTTGTTATTCACAGTTGCAAAGCATGGAACTTCATCGCCAAAAAATTAATTTAATTTGTCTGTGCACTCTTGTCTAAATATTTTAAAATTAAAGCCGATAATTTTAACCTGCACCAATTTAGGATCAAAAGTTAGCCCGGTTGACATAGAATCCTTCATTAGGGTGAACCTTATTATTCAACTTGCAATTTAAGGCCGTTCCAAAAAAAATAAAATATTTTTTTCAAAAACTTACAACAATGTTATACTCTAGTTTCATTTCTAAGATCTATCAATATTCAGATATAAATTTTTGTCTCTCTTGGATTTTGCTAACCTGGCATCCAGGTATGGCCAAAGTTTGAATTTTTTCAAAGGTGAAATTTTTATTTTAAAAAATGCAGACTTTACATAGAATAACATTTATGTTCTATGATTTCTCTTTTTATCGATGTTTCTGGGAAATTTTAAAAATTCTTTAAAGTAGTTTAGATTTTCTCATATTTTTGCAATTAAGCTACTGATTAATAATAATCTAACTATCCTTTAACAGAAGTTTTCACTGTACCTACAGGTTTTTATGTAATATCTCTTGTTTTCGTAGTTAACACTCTTCATAATCGTATATTCTAAACATTTGTGCTATTTCAAGATTGCCTTACTTTAACTATTTGTCAACTACTACACACAATAGTAAATTCTTTTCTATTATTCTTATTTACTTGCAGTAGGAGAATAGTATAATGGATTAGAATACTTACTATGATTCCCAGCGAACATTAATCGTCACATTAATAATTGATTGCTTAAAATATAAATTAATTACTGGGCTTTGTGTTTTCGTTCGTGATGTTTAAAAATATACCTTACCCTCTTGCTTACAAAGTACTGCATCTAAAAATAGATTTTCAAATATATTTTAATTGTTATTTTATTATTTATTTTTTATTTATTTATTCAGTCTACTGATAACATAATTATCTTACAGACTAATACATGTAAAATTGTTTATAATTAACATCTTGTTTTTTTTATTTTGATTAAATATTGAAAATAATTTTAACTTAAATTAGTTTTACCAACATTATAATCCAATGGTGAAAAACTGATACATAGCCTCAAAACATCTCCACCCAATTGCGCCGCTCATTTTCTCCGTCAAATGTCTGTAAATTTGACGTTGCTCGGGGATCACGACGCGGAGGGCCACCTTTTCCTAAAAAGGTGACATACAACATTTAGTATAATGAGTCGTCTTGAAGTTTTAGCACCTTAAAAACTACCTTGATTACATATATAATTAATGTCCAGTAATTCATTACTTTATGTTTCAACATAATTAACAAGGTAACGGATTCTCATTGCATGAATATATCGCACCCATTACCAAAGTTTTGCTGGGTGACACATACTGTAAGTATGCAACCTACTCAAATGTTTACATTTAATATGTTTTCATATATTGTACATCTTTTTAAGAGTTGTTAAGTAAACCATACTTAAGCTCTTTTGCCTCTTACTCAGTCAAACTTTCAAGACTAGTAGTCTGTTTCTATTCCATTAACAATTTATTTTTAATTTCATTTTATTAAAGAAAGACGACAAAGTTCTTGACATGATAAATTTATTGCTTTTCATTTTAAGTATTTTTATACAATTTATATTTTATTTTAATAATCCCTTTTGGATTTGTGGCTGATCTATTTTTCATTTTATGTTTGTTGGTATTTGCGTTTTTATGCAAGAAAAAAAAAACAAATATTTCAATTACGTTATATTTGTCATTGCTGTGTCCAAAGCCTTGTTCGCCTTGATATTTTGTTTTATATATAGTTGTGGTTGAACCAACACAAAAATATCTCAATGTCAATGTTATTTGAAATTTTACACCGTCTGTGATTTATAGACCATTCATATATAAAACATTTTCTTTTTCATTTAAAGGGGTTTCTTGTCATCAAAAATATAAAATTTTATAGGATTTACACCCTTATTCAAAACTTTATAACAATAACAAAATTGTAACAACAATGAGATGAATGGTCAGTGTTGTCACAATTTTGCTATTGTTATAAAGTTTAGAATACGGGTGTTAGTTTGAAAGGGAATTTTTAAATATGTAAGGTCATATGGGATAAAGAGGGAAACGTCTAACTCTTTCAGCGAAAACGCAATTCAATTTCATTATGAACCCAGTAGCAAATGGTCGAACTAGTTCTAAAAAGTACTAGTTTTTGTACTAGTAATTGAAAACTAAGTATTTCTCAAAATAATCATATGTTGCTAGTTACATACGATCTATGTAGAGAATATTTAAAAAAATTATCTAAATTAAAGTATGAGATTTGGATTCTTATTTTCTTTAAATTTATTTTTAATAAAAAAAAAAATCGGAGTTTGGAAATAAACACTTAAATTTTTTATTGTGAATTTAATTAAGGTGTAAATCAAAAATTGCAGCGGCGGCTTAAAGCTGGCTGTGAGCCAAAAGCTGATCGGCTAGCCAACTTTAAGTTGACACATACAAAACAACGGCTTAACGGTAAAAAAGAAAATTTAAAAAAATATATACTATTTTTAGACTTTTATCGTGTAAAAAAAATTTTCGACGGCGGCGGCTACAAAAATTAGACGGCGGCTCGGCTTAGCCGGTATAAGCCATTCGTCGCAGATCTCAAAACAGCAGCTGTCAACTCACTGTCACTTAACGGATAACAAAAATTCTGTTTTCAACAGGTTCATCCGGCACGGCACGTTACATTACAGACAAACTAACGACTCAAATGCTTTTTCATAGAACAAAAACAAATCAGCTGATTCGTCACGGCACGTTACGTACAAACTAATTATACCTTTATTTGTGTTGTTTACAAAACAGTGAAAGTTGTGTGTCAGCAATAAAAAAAATGGTATTAACACGTGCAAATTTTCGGGCAGTGATTTGTTACGATTTTTGAAGTGTATTATCTAGACAAGAGTGTGCCCAGACAAATTAAATTTAACTTTTGGTGATGAAGCTCCATCCTTTGCAACTGTGAAACGCTGGTATACGAATTTAATCGCGGAAGTCCTTCGCTCTAGCACGAATTTCGAGAAGGTCGTCCAAAATCAGTTGCTGTGCCAGAACACATTGATGCAAAATCGTCATGTGACATACTCTGAGATTAAGGATACCCTAGGCGTAAGTTCCACCAGCACAAATAAAATATTGCATCCAAATTTAGCCATAAAAAGGATTTGTTCTCGTTGGATTCCTCATAACTTAACAACGGCTAAAAAAGATGCTCGATTCGTCCAAAAAAATGCTCAAGAAATACAATAGCGGTGCTTCAAAAGACGTGTATAAGATCGTTACAGGTGACGAATCATGGATCTATGCATGCTTTGGTTGTAACAACAGAATTTTTCAGTTGGGGCTACCGAATGAGGTAATAGAAATTCTGTTGTCATTATCAAAGGACTATTGACTCTACTGATATTCAGTTACTACAACAGAAAAATTCGATTACCAAAACCGAACCATTCGATTGACAACAAATGAGGTTGTAAGCACGAATCTGTTTTCTTTGTACATGAACCTGAAACTAAACAGCAGTTGGACTGTACGGTAGACCGTACCTCAAAAAAAAAGTTCGCCGTACACCCTCCAATATGATGTATTTTTGGAAGACAATTTCAAAAAAAAAAATTTTTTCTTGCCGACCGTAGGGGTCGCCTTTTTTAATTTTTTGTTATAGCTTTGGCATTTAAAATCGGATTTTAAAGTGTGATATATCGATTTTTTTGCCTCGAGTGTTTTGCTATATGGTAAAAATCCAATTAAAAAAAATTTAAAAACGCGACCCCTACGTTCGGCAACCAATATATAAAAAAAATTTCTACTGGGTTTAGCGAAAAACTTCCTTAGCAAAAGTTTAATGATTTTATGCGAGCTTTAATTTTCTGACATTGGGGTTGTACATTAGGGTTGTAGCAACTGAGATCTGGTGGGTAACTACTAGAACGGGATACTTGAGGTCAAAATGTCCTTAGAGCAAAACACTGGTCTCCTCGAGAGAAAAACATCGATGTATCATACTTTAAGATCCGACTGTAAATACGAAAGATATAACGAAAAATGTAAAATGGCGACCCCTACGTTCGGCAAAAAAAAATAAAAAACATTTCTTTGAAACCTCCTTGCAAAAATACTTCATATTGGAGGGTGTACGGCGCACTTTTTTTTTTTGCCTGTAAGGTGGTACGCTCTACTGTACAGGCTTTTCATGATGAACGAAATCCAACAAAATTTGTTCGCTCTAGAAGCACTTTGAAACATATGGTCGCCTGTTTTTTTTTCTTCTGTTTTTTGGAAAAACTGGTCATATGGCAATAGTGCCGTTAGAACAACGGTTAATTCTGAATAGTACACCGCCATTTGTTTTCCAGAATTGTTCGCGAAATTAGAAAAACCAACCACTAAAAATGGATAATACTTCTTCACGACGCTAGCTCTCACACATCGGTGCAAACAAATGACTTTGAGCACTCAAAAGATCGAATTAATGGGTCAATCGCCGTACAGCCCTGTTTTGGCGGCCAATGACTTTTTCTTGTTTCCGCACATCAAAAATAAACTACGTGGACAACGATTTTCGTCAGCAGAAGCCGTAGATACATTAAAAAACCATGTTTGGAGGTTTCTCAAGCGGAATATCAAAAAGTGGTTCGAATGTATGTAAGAACATAAAGGAGAATATTTTGAAAACAATAAAGACATTTTCAATAACAAATTTTTGTATTTTCATTGTTTAGCTCAAAATATAAATAGTTACTCTCATATTTACGAGGGCAGTACGAAATGTTCTTAGCCTGACACACAGTTGGCGGTATTAACAGCAAAAATCTTTGTATAATGGAAACTTCCATCCGTCATATTAACACATGTTAAATTTCATTTCGATCTGTCAACTCATTCGTATAGTAACAGGTGTTCCAAAAAGGCGCGTCAGTGATTTTTTTATAATGTAAAAATTTGAAATTCGTGGTGTGATTAAATTTTTACATATAATGATATGGTGAATGTGTTAGGTGAAAGTGCTCCTTCATATACAGCAGTCAAAAATTGGGTTGCTGAATTTAAACGTGGTCGTACAAGCATTGAAGATGAACTCCAGAAATCATAGCTACTCTCATAAAAATAAATCTGTAAAAATAGCAGGAAAAGTTACTAAAAATTAATTAAAAAACTGCTAAAATTAGCAGATCTTTTTACTAAATACTAGTAAAATGAGAACAGAAAACTTAAAACTGTTAAATTTACAGAATTTTAGTTATATTTAGGCTAACTTTAGTTAATTGAAAATAGCAAATTGTACTGCAAAATTTGCAGAAAATTTTGCTAAATATTGGTAGACTAAAAAAGCAAAAATAAACTGTTATATCTACAAAATTTTTGCTATTTTTAAGCTAAATTTAGTTGAATGTAAATAGCAGTATATTCTGCTAAAATCAGTAGAAATATTTTCTAAAAAATTGTAAACTCCCTCTGACTTCTACCTGTTGCCAAATCTAAAAAAATTCCTTGCTGGCAAACGTTTTACCTCGAATGGCAGATGTAAACGATTATTTTGATGAGCTTCAGGAAAATTATTTTAATCAAGGGATAGAATTGCTAGAAAAACGTTGGACTAAGTGTACATTTTAAACTTTAAGAAACGCTAACAACGGGCACTGGATGGGCAAAGCCCATTATCATTGCTAAAACATCTATGGAAGAATTCATCATTGTACAAAAATTTGATAAATGCAGTCAACAATTTTCTCTGGTAACTTATTTGAGTGTATTTTTTATTTTTGAAGTGCTCTTGATTTTTCACAAAAACAAAAAATATCGAAAAGAAGATTTGCATATTCTTTTTTATAATATACATATTTTTTCAACAAACTTTCACAAGTGCCTAAAATATGTATAGAAAAAAACTGTCATTCTTTACAAAGAATTGAGAAAATATAGTCACTTAAACTTCCAGCAATAACGTTGTTTCTGTTTGTAATTTGACATAAAAATTACAAATTTTTAACACGTTTTTCCTTTATATTTTAACTTGTTAATTTGTTGCCAAATGTATTAAGTGCTAAAATATTCAAGAAATAAAAGGATATTCAAAAATAATATGACTGTCATTTTTCTTTTTTGTTTCTGTTAATATTTTAACTTAATTCTAGCAAATTGTTTTAAATAAAAAATTTTCCTTGTCCCAAAACAATTTACAATGTTCTTTTTCATTTTACCCCAAAACTTTTCAAGTTCATTGCTCTCTAATTTAATAACAACAATTTTATTTTCAAGCACATTTAAGAAAAAATATTCTCATTTTATTAAGAAAACTACTTGTGTCAATGCAATTTTTATGTTTATTACGGGGATACAATATATGTATTGTAGACAAATAAATACCCAGCAAAACAAAATTTTGAAGTAATGCTTTACAAACCCACATCTTTCATAGCTTCCAAAGTATCCTCTAGTGTATTTTAACTATTTTTTAGAAGTAATTCTGAACAACTTAAAAAAACACTGCTTTTATTGTTTTTAAAGTAATTAGGGTTTTTAGAAGTAATTGTAAACAACATTTATTGCTCTAAAAGCGATCCTAAGAAGTGATTTGTATACTGGTTATTTCCAAACCGATGATCGCAGTTTCAAATCCTGGCAATACCAATATTTCTTTTTATTTAATTTTGCTTAAATTCAAAACTTTTTTAATTTTCAGTTTTTTAAAAGGAATAAAATAAAAATGGTGAAAAATTGCTTTTTATGCAGTTGTGAAAAAAAGTACTGAAAAAAGGTTTAATTGCAGTGCACCCATTGCACTTGTTTAATAAGTACTTTTATATAAAAGAATGAGACACAATATTACGCAATGGCAAAATGTTGTTTTTATGCCAATTCAACATTCATATCAACGAATAGAGCGGTAGAGGGCTAGACTAGCAATCTTGAGACCGCAAGTTCAATACCCAGTGGTGGCAATAAAAAATTTTTCAAAACTAAGAAAAAAAAATATATATTTTTAAATTTTTTTTGCTTTTCTTTTTATTTTTAATCTATGAAATAGAGTTTCTTTTTTGCACTCGTGCAAAAAGTACTATTCTACTGCTTTGGAATCTCTCTTTTTGCTGGGTCTGTACCTATATGTATGTGAAACTGAAATTGTGTTTAACATGTAAAGGACACTCGTGTCAAGTACATAAATATTTATCTTAGTTTGTATATGTATATGTTTGGTCAAAAATATTTTTATTATAATACATTTTACTGAGATTTTGCATATTCTTACTCATTCTCTAAAACGTTTTTTCAAATGTCTCACATTTTTTTTTTTTTTAATACACAAACTTTTTTGCATTTTCCCCCCTCAAAATATGATAATCTATTATTATTATTTAAAATATTTTGTATATGAGAAAAACTTGTTGAAGGTCCTTTGTTATAAAAATAGATTTCATTTTTCTAAATGTGTCGACATTTTGTCGATTATATTATATTGTAGACAAAATTTTTAATGAAAAAATTGCTATGTATAACTTCCGCATAATTTATGTAGATTAATTCATTTCGTTTTGTTTATATAGAAAAAGTTTTTATAATTGATTTTAAGGAAAATTGGTCTTAATCTAAAAGGACATTTTTTTTAAAGTCCACTTTATTTTGAAGATTTGATTGGCTTAAAACAAATCTATCAATCATAATATTAAAAACAAAACATCTAAACTGTTAAATTAAAAATAAACCCACACACAGGAAAAAAAATTGCCAACCGAATTGCTAAGCTTATTTTCGTTGCTACAACCAATAAATTCAGTTGGTGAAACCATATTTGAATGCAATTCCTAAATATTTTGGGTATTGCAACTAAAATTCAGTTGTATAAACCGAATTTTGTTGTAATAACCAACATTCAGTTCTACTAACCTATTTTAGTATATGTAACCGAATTTCAGTTGGAAAATGGCAAATTTTTTCTCTGTGTGCACTTATCTATTTTTAAATTATTTTTATATTACTACGTATGAATAATTTTTTGAGTAAATTGTTTCTCTATATTGGATTTTTTTTTTTATAAATTTTACACGTTTATTTTTCTGAAAATTTAATTTATATTTAATTTTTATCTTTGCAGGTAATATTTCAAAAAAAATTAATAAAATCTGCTTAATATGTAAGTATGTTCTTTAAATAGTACCTACCCAGTCAGAAATTGCCAGTGGTATAGAAAATCAAGCACTGGCATACCACAAATAAATGACTATAGGAACTCTAATTTTTAACGCTTTGCCATCGTTTGCAAAATAGGTTTTTCAGCATTTGTTTTACAACAAGTCCAGTGGTTTATAAAAAAAACCACAGGCAGTGTTTTTTTTTTTTTTTGATCGGCGTAATTACTATTTTTAAATTACGGTTAATTAGTAGGAGAATATAGTGTAATGTGAGAAGTTATTCTGTTACCACAGAGCGTCAAGACTGTCAAAATAAGCTAAATAAATATTATTGGTACATTTTGAAGCAGCATCAGTTTTCCACTTTACCTCAAATTCCCCAGTAATAAAGAAATAATTATTGAGACACATTTTTACATACAAATGTGAAATTGTTACAAATAAAGTAAATTGAACGGATTTTTAACCCTTAAATGCATGATCTCTTTGATTTTAACCATTTGTTTATGATTTCTAAAGGCGTGTACATTTCAAGAAATATACCAAAAAAAAATTATTTAAAAAAAAGGTGATTTTTATTGAAAAATATGGTTTTTTCTAAATAGCTAATTGTAACTATTTTTACGTGTATGAAAAAAAATCTATAAACTATAATTTATACATTCATTATCGCCAAAATACCACTTTAAATATTTAAACAAATATTTTTGAATATTACACTTTTTGTCAAAAAAACGCGTGTTTTAGATTTTTCACAAATACACAGAGCAAAACCAAGATTTTTACTCTAACTGTTTAAAAATTCTGCGCTAAACTATAGGAACACTATGTACAGAAGGGGCCTCTAATGCCCAAAAATGCAATTTTGTGCATCAAGTGGGTTTTTTTTTATTAAAAAACCGGTATGTTGACAAATGGCTACACCATTCATTTAAGGGTTAAGTAAACCTTTTCCATCTTTCATTCATATGTATATAAGGAGTTTTTTGATTGACGATTTTTTGACGATTTTTCATTTACAAAATGTCGATTTTATTCACCAAATATGACGATTTTTTACCAAAATGAATTGGCAGCACTGGTTATGATAGCGAACAATCATGTGCAAAACTAACACACATTCGTTTTTTTTTTTTTTTTGTTTTCATGTAACATACTCTCGCTCACTTGTTTTTATTTATGGTGGATTTTAACAGTGTATTTTTAATAATTTTTCGGGTGCAATGAGAAATATGTACTATGGTGAAGACGAAAAAACGAATGTGCCCTTTATTGTACACGTGCCTCCGTTTGAGCTTTATTTTAAAATCGGGGAACGAATCGGGCTGATTTCTTCGTGTATTCAAGATGATTATTTAATTTTCGTGATACTACCATGTCATTCAAGCCCAGTTCATCAGCAAACACTGCCTGTGCCAATCTCCGACAATTTTGGACTTCACCAGAGCTACTCTTACATCATCTTCCGAAGATTTTGGAACTTTTGTTGGTCCCCTCGTATACCTCAGTGATTACTTTAAAGCTAAATTAAAAAAAAATATTACATTTTTAATTGAAGAATTTTATTATTTTGTTACAAAGGACATTTTTGCTCGTGTAAAGAGTAAATTAAAAAATCATTTGTTTTTAATATAAAATAGTTAAAAGAAAAAAATTTACAAAAATATTAAATCCTACTTCAAAACATTGATAATAAGCAGGGTATAATGTTGAAGTACCTTATTTAAAAATGCATTATGATTTTGCCATAACCCTTTCACGACCACAGGCAAGTATGCTTGCCCAAGGGGTTTTCGCACTTATAATTTTACAGAAAAAAGATAGAGTAAATATGTCCAAAAGTGATTTGTGTTGGGCAACAAAAATGTAGTAGGCGGTAAATTCCTACCAGGTCACGATTTCCCCTTGCGAGCCCTCGAAGTTGGTTAACTAGAATTCTTCATTTAAGGGGTAAAAAACAAAATCTTTGACAAGCGAAATGGAGAACAAGCAAGGGGTCTATGAGGACGATTTTTTGTAAAATATCTGTAATTTAGCTGCAGATCACGAAAATAAAATAATAATAAAAATCTAAATGAGGGGTTCTACGGAGCCAATTTTTCTTGGCATAACTATTAATAGATCAGAGATCATGAAAATCGCAAAAAATTCATGGTCCTCAAAGTGTTAAGGACTCTTATGATAATGACAGCAGATTTTAAAGGACATCATCTAATTGAAATTCGTTCAAAAAACTTTTCCTTTGGCTTTTCAAGGGGTTAAGGACTCTCATGATAATGACAGCAGATTTTAAAGGACATCATCTAATTGAAATTCGTTCAAAAAACTTTTCCTTTGGCTTTTCAAGGTACACTATCCCTTTTCTTTTATTCTATCTACTTTATTGATCCAAATCTATGCGAAGCATGAGGACACTCCCTAAAAGAAGAGTTTTGTTAAATTATGCCGGAAAAATGTAAAAAAAAAAGTTTGTAATATTTTCAGGCTTTATATTACTTGCATGCCATTCTTTTTTTGTATGAATATTTTGATAAATTGATTTTAATTCTACCTAATTGTCAAATATCTTATCTGACATTTTAGTAGTTTATAGTTTAGTTATAGCGTTTTTTGTTTAAGAAATATGTCCCATCAATGTCAACTAGTATTTGTTTCCTGTCTAGTTTCGATCATAGAAAAAACATTAACATGAAAAATGTTTTTTATGGAAAAATACACAACTGACAGCTTTAAAGGCAAAACAAAAAAAAAAAGAATACTAATATACACTTCTACGACTTGGGTTTTGTGTGTATACTACGTATAACCAACAAAAATATAGACAAAGTTAATATAAACTAACTTTCGCGTGAGTTCTGAATTTCGAAACAATTGAAACAATTTACGAATTTTCAGAAAATACACCTTTTGCAACTACACTTCAAAAAATATCATTTGAAATTGAGAATTTCTATTTGAAATTGAGAAAATATCAATTGAAATTGAGAATTTCCATATAAAATGCAGAAAATATCAATTGAAATCCAGGATTTCCATTTCAGATTCAGAAAACATCAATTAAAATTCAGATTTTTCCATTTGATATTTAGAAAATATCATTTCAAATTTAGATTTTATTTTTTTTTCCCGGAAATAATGACATTTTCTATAAAAAGTATTTGAATTGGGATAACAATTTCACGTGTTCTTACAATTTCATTCTAATTGAAGAGTCTCAATTCGAACTCTAGTACTCGTATGACAGAACAGTGCTGTTTGTCTATATATGTATATTTTGTTCTACTACAGTACAAAGTTTTGTATTTGTTGATAAACTTTTTCTTCTCATTTTAATATTAAACGCATGCAAATTAAAACTTTTAGGTAAAATATCTTAACAAATGAACGATGATTTTAAAACTTTTATATTAATTTATTTAATTTTAACCCTCTAATATAATAATTTTTGTTTGGGTAGATTTTCCAGAGAAACCCGCTACCTATACAATTGATATCGTATGTAGCGCTTTATGATTGCCTTAAGTTGTATTTACATCTGCGCCCAAATCCCGAGATTTCGACTAAAATTGAGGTTGCAATGAAAATCTCATGTGAGATTCCAAGATTCTCCATACAAAAGAAATTACGATTACGAGATTTCTAAGAAATCTCATGAAAATCTCACAAATTTGGAGACAACAACACTGCATTTCGCTTAATTTGTAGAGTTTTTGCACGAAGAAGTGGTATCACTGGTCAACAGCTGACTAGAAAAATTAACCTAAAAATACCAAAAAAAATAATGAAATAAAATAATTATTAAAAACAAAATAAAGATAAATTTTAACTCAATGAAAATGTACTAATAATTATTAAAAGTGTTGTGCAAAAATAACCTAAAAATACCAAAAAAATAATGAAATAAAATAATTATTAAAAACAAAATAAAGATAAATTTTAACTCAATGAAAATATACTAATAATTATTAAAAGTGTTGAGCAATTCTAATTTTTGTTTCCAGCGAAGCATAACTATAAAAAAGAGCTTTGGAAAGTTCATATCTTCTCCCATGAAGATATAGAAAATTCTGACTTCTAGCTTGTCGTCCTTAAAAAACAACTAATTCACTAACATAATTAGCGATAGATCTTTACATAAAATTGTGTAAATTGTACTCTGCTAAAGAATAAAATGGTTTTTAGAAATATTTTTAATTTGAGGTTATTTTTTGTAGTACTTTTCTTACAAAAAGAAAAATTAGGTTGTAAAATCAAAATCTCGCTACTGTCATAAAGTGCAAATATAAACGGCCAAGGTTTCTGGCCAGATTTCCATTAAAGTCTCGGGATTTAAAAATAGATGTGAACGCAGCATTAATTTGGTGAACGATGCTTCTTCTCTTTTTATATGAAAATAAAAATATTTGTAGTTTTCTTTGGTTTTTAAAATTTTTCATAATTTTTTTATAATTATGTTTGAGCTTGATTATTATTCCTAAAAAAAAAAAAATAATCACAAGTAGCATAAAATGTTTACGCTATCAAAATAACGTAGTGCTACCTCAACATGTGGACTTAGCGGTAGGTCAAATCGTTTACCAGATTGTTGAGTAGTAGATAAGTAACAATTGAGCATCTGGCAAACGCACTGAATGAAATTCAAGCTATTTGTTTGAAACAGAAAAAAAAACAATTGTATTTTATAAATTGAAATATTTTGTTGTACCCTTAGAGGGTTTTCAAAAATGGCAAATTTTTACAAAAATAGGAGCTGTAAGTCCTTGAACCGAAATAATTTATTTTCAAGGAACCTTCAACCTATACGTTCTATGGATATTATCATGACAGGTGTTAAGGAATACTCCCTTAGCCAGTAGAACTCATCCATTTGTAGTCAATTGTGCAGTGATCAGCACAACGAGTTATACTGAGAATTCATTAATTAGTTGGTCCAATCTCAGAGGCATTCCCCGAAACCTATAATATAGGGAAATTCAAGTTCTAAACACTTCTCCCGATTTTTCCTTATACCCATAGTCTGTTTTCCTGATATCAACACAACGCACTGCATTTGTAAGCAGCAACCCCTGAATGATTTGATTTAACGTACATTAGAGGGTTAATTGATTTTTCAAATAATTAAACACAAAATTTTGTGTGGTTTGTAGGGACTTTTTTCTAAGAAACCCCTTTGATTCTCACAACTTTTAAATGAAATCATGCCATTTTAAATAAAATGTTTTTATACCCTACAGCATTCTGTAAAACAGGGTAAAATTGTTAAATAAATTGTCACAATTCGGAAGTAGAACTCGAGGCCTAATGAATATACCGACTTTCGGACGACAGACTGATGCCTATAAAGTTTCAATACCCAAAACAAACAAAAACCGTAAAATTTACGATCGCCATTTTGGATTTATCTTAAATATCGAACCGATATTTAAGAAATGTACCACTTTGGAAACTGTAATATCTGATAAAATATAGCCCGGAACCGCGAAAAATCGGGATTTCAACAATTTAAACACATTCTTAAGCGATTTGTTGCCCGCAATCTATATACTCAACTGAAACTTTTCATAAAATTTCATGAAACATGTTTCAACAATCTTCTGAAGATTCATGTCACTAAAAGTTTCACAAGTTTCATAAAAAGTATGAAACTTTTCATAGTAGTTTTAAAAAATTCTTTGTCCCTTTCGTGAAGAAAAGTTTCAGTAGTTTACTGAAGAATTTCATGACTTTTCGTTTAGTAAAATTCTCTCAGTGTATTATTCCGAGCAAAATTCCGAAAGAGATCATGTAACATATTTTTATGCAACAGTTTTATAAATATTTATGAAACGTTACAAGTTACCTTTTAGTATACCGATCAACTCAGATACTTTCTGAGTCAGACGTTGGAAATTCTGTATTCCAAGTACTTTTAAGGCGTTTTTTGAACACCCGGTTTTTCTAATCTAATGATGCACTTCCCGTTTGTATTTTTTTCAATAGGATTCTATTGGTGAAACGACTAACCCATTGAAATCGGTCCATGTTTAGATTTAGCTACCATAGAACGGTCGCATCTGAGTTTGGCTCAAATGTCAATAAGACACAGAAAACCGCATGAACATGGTTTTTACTTGGGTAATATGCAAATTTAAAACCTGAAAGTGATCAGTGCAAATATGAAAGTAATCGATTCATTTTTGGACCTAGTCTCCAAATTTTTCCCTATTGAGAGGCCCAAGCTCTTTTGTTTTTGGTCTCCTCAAATTGATGCCCAATTTATTTATTATTAATTTTGGGAAGTATTTACAAATCAGTGGCTGATCCCGGGGATACTTTCCTTTTTAGTCCGATCTTGGAAATATTCCCCATATAAGCAATTCACCCGATGTTTCTTAAATGTATTTCTTGACAATTTTTTGCAGATTTTTGTATAGGATCAGCACCCCATTCCAGTATCTAATTCGATAAATTAACGCATCGAAAAATGAATGGTCACCACCCTGCTTTATACAGGGTGAGTTATGAAATGATAAAGTTGACTAGAGGTTTGAAATGATAAAGTTGCATTCATGCTTTACTGGGGGGTTATTACGTAAGCGGATTCGAAAAATATTGTTCGAATTCGGAAATTTTAAAACTCTTGTAAAAAGATATCTGTTCTTGAAAGTCCAACTTTTTTTACTTTTCACTTTTACTAGACATTGGCTACACGTTTTCAACATTTTCCTTCACTAAAAACAATTTTCTGTTACTGAATTTTTAAGGTGAAAATTCTGTTCGAAAGCGATTTCTTTTCGAATCGAATTACATAATAATCCCCCTGGCTTATTTGTTTGTAAATATATTTTGTTTGCGACTCACCATATGTATGACAAAGTACGGTTGTATTTTATATGATTTTTTCGAAAACTTTTTCGTTGCGAGAAATACAGAAACGGGGTGCAGGTCCCAAAATTTCTATCGCTTTCTGGAATATGATCCAAATCGTATTCCAGGGTAGGGTATCGTATAGTCGATATGACCGACTTTAATTCTTTTTACTTATTTTAGTTTAATTTTAAAAATATATTTTATTAATTTTTTTTGTCGACATTATGAACCGTTTGGTTTAATACAATTCTTTTTTTTTGGCATATTTCCAAATTCTGTAGGAGCTGCTGCAAAAAAACATATAATATGATGATCATCACCAAATCTTTGGATATAAAAATTTTATTATAATTAAGTTTTTGCTGGAAAAAGGGCGTATAATCCAACTTTTTGAAAATGCGTTTCTTTTGCATAACGCAATATTTTAGCCAAACTTTATGCATACACAAAATAATTCGGGCTGTAATATTTTAATACAGTAAAAATTGTTAGTTTTAACTATTATATTTCAAGACAAAAGTAGGATAAAAAACTTTTCCTTTTTCTATTTTTCCAAGCTGTTTGTCATTTTTTTTTTTCAAAGAAACTATAGCCGTTTTTTCTAATCACTTGGATTTAATAAATCCAAAAAGTATTTCTAAAAGTGCTCAACAGATGGGGTTAGATTTTTCCTATTTTAAAAAAATTTTCTGTCCGACACTTCTTTCACCCTAATTTTTAATACCGAATTCGATGAAGAAGGATTCTACTTTAACTTTTAATTCATAATTATATTTTACATAAAACAGCGATAAACAGTCTGCCTTTTCAGTTTTATCACTTCAATTTATATTTTTACACAATTGAAAAATTCCATTGCAATATTTAATATTCACTAATCGGATTTAATTAAATTACTTACTGTAGAGTGAAAAATTGCCATTTCTATTTGAGCTATTTCTCCATGTCCAAGATGAAAAATATGTATTTGGTGAGGTGTAGTTTTTTTTTCTAAACATATTTCATAAAAACAAATTTAAGAAAAACCTTTTATTTGTTAGTTTTTCAATTTTTTTGTTTCTCTTTTAATTTTCATTCGTATTTTATTCTGACATTAAATTAATAGGCTGTTTCATACATTTGTGCTTTTATTGTGGATTTATTAAATTCAGATTTTTTTTGGATTTAATAAATCCATTTTTTGTATGAAAAATTCTAAATCCAGGTGATTAAGAAACACGCTATATATATAAATGTTATATTTTTGGATGGGGATTTTTAAGGGCCTATCAGCTTTGTTTATGGGACCATCACAAACAGTACGATTTTCGACATTTAAGCTTGAAATTCGACAATTTGTAGCTTCAATATTTTAATAATATTTCCTACACGGCTTACATTAGACGTGTAGCATCAGTTTGTAAGGGGGAAAAAAATATGCATATTTATTAAAGTTTCCAATGTATTTGTTGTTTCCTGTTAGATTATGGATTATGCGCCCTTATTCAAGCGAGAAATGAAATAATTGTTTTTGTGAGAATATTTTAAAAAATTTGTTTATCATTGCAGAAAATGCTTTTTATGCAAAACACAAAAATTTAATTAACATATCATAAATTTTAAATTAATTTATGAGTGTTTATTTAAATCATAATAAATATAATTAAATATAATTCATACAAATACAAAAAAAAATATGATAAAATTATGAAAAAATATTCATTTGATTCTATTACAATACTTGTGAAAAAAATTTAATCAATACTATGAGTTATATCATGAATATTCGAATACTATTGATGCATTTTAAATATTATTATTTAAAGGTTATTACAGTAAACCCCGCTTAAGACGAACTCCGGGAGACTAGACAAATTAGTTCGTTATAAGCGAGGTTCGTATTAAAGAGAGTAAAACTTATTTTAATTTTTTTAAATTGTCCACAAGATGTTTAAATATCCTTAAAATAATTTCAAAAACTCTGCAATTCTATCATCTGGTTTCCTAAATAAATTTTTTGTAATATATTAAAGAAAAAATTTCTGTGTGTTCGGTTTAAAATTTCTCAAAATAAAAAAAAAATATAGAAAAAAATTTTAAAATTTTGTAAAGTTCGTATTAAAAAATGGAAAATTATATGAAACTTTGTTTATGGGACCATCACAATCAGTTCGTTTTAACCGAGGTATCGTCTTAAGCGAGTTCGTATTAACAGATGTTTTTATATTGAAATTGTTGCTGAAACGTCGGGACTTTTAATTTATCCGAGTTCGTATTAACCTAAAACTCGGTTGTATTATTATTATTATTTAAAGCCTAAAGGTATGATTTTATATTCCATTTCTATTGACAGCCTAAAAGTATGCTTAATTTTTAGACATATTACGTAACTGTTGACAGTTTTCGTTATAGACAGGGTATATTAAGTTTCGATTGACAGCCTAAAAGTGTGCCTAATTTTTTACACATTTTACCCAACTGTAGACAGTTTTCATTGTACCCTACACCACTACGGGGTATATTGAGTTTGTGATGATGTATACCGATGGACTCAGAATCGCTTTATTCTGTCTGTCTGTCCATATATTTTTGTGCTCACGGAAATATTGAGATATTTTGAAATTTGACACATCGACTTATATCAGCCTAAGTACAAAGCCTATTAGTTAAAATCGGTCCATGTTTAGACATAGTGCTTATATAAAGATCCCACAAAAATATAAAGGTATTTTATTGAAATTTCATACGCTGACTTACATGAATATAATCGATTCATATAATATTCCTACGCACTATATTTCCGATTTTCACTATATTTCCGATTTTCTCTTTTTTTTACCATTTTATAGATAAATTTTGACACCAGTCCATTTCAACCCATTTAAATTTCGAACCCAAGCATTAATTAACTTTTAACCAGGCTGGTGTAGTTTATGATATAGGTCGGCACTACCGAACTTTTTTACTCGTTTTATTTCATATAAGCCTTAAGGTAGGCTTCAAATTTCAATATTTTTATAATATCACATTCAAATTTAATTCTAATTCCGTTTAGTTAAAGTTTGTTTATTAGTGCCCTTAAAGTATGCTTTCAATTTGTTATTTTAAATATACATATATAAAAACAGTGAAGTATGCTTTGAATTTAGATTTTTTTGCAAATGCATAATAGTTTTTTTTAATTATTAAATTATGCATTTCATATTAATTGAATTGTATAGCAGGAATACGACGCTGAACGGAGAATTGCTGTTATATCAGTTCAGCGGTTCAAAATGTCCGCTTTCTTGTACATTTTCGCTATGTTTATAATTACATTTTTATCAAATATTTTAACAAAATATCAAATTTTCTAATTGTAAAAAATAACTGTAAAAAACACATCGCACACAAAATAAGTCGTTGTTTAGATCTCATCAGCACAACATGACTGGTCTGGCTGACACAGCGTAGAATATTAAATTCAATGAAATTGTTTATTTATTTTTTTTTGCATTTAAATAAAAAAGCCTCAACTCTTTACATTATCCCATAAAATTTTTATATTATTTATATTCAACTTATTTACTCTAAATATTACATTTAATTGGTTGTATACAAATGCTAACAACATTATTAAAATTCCATTTGTTTATTTTAAATATGTTTAAACAATGTATTGAAAACATGAAATTAAACATTTTCTTTGAACCTGAAAGTATGCTGTATTTTTCTGCCACATTTTATTTTAATCCCCAAAATATATACTTTATGTTGTTCCGTTTTTTAAACCCTTAGAAGTATGTTTTTGTTTGTCTTTAAATTTTAAAATTGTTATTTCATTTCCTTTATTTTCTGTTTTAAATTGTCAACTTTATGATCTGAGCAGACAACAAAAGCTTCCTTTTTATATACATTAATCAAATACTTATTTTAAAATGCATAACACAAAAAAAATCTGTTTTATCCTTTTTATTTTGTTTTATGTTGTTTGCAACACCTAAATGTATGCAACATTTTTTTTATTTCATTCATATGTACATATATTGCAGTTTCTTGTTTTTTTTTTGTTTCTCTTCTGTACTCCATCATAAGCTTTATTAACAAAGAAAATAACATTTTATGAATTTAGCTTTAGAGACACAATAAATTCATACGTGTTAAAATTGTTTTATAACACCATCCTTTTGTAAAAAATATATTTATAAACAGATGCGTCGAGGTTTCGAGAATAATATTAATTAAAAGATCAAAATAGTCCTTAGAAAATATTTTGCATAGCAAAAAGTCTTTTTAAGAAAAGCACTTTATGAATTGAAAAAAGCTTATCATAATTTAAGGATATAGAAAAATGTTAGCAGAATCTGAGGGGGTTTCTCTAGTAGTAAAGTTCTCAAAATCTGAAGATTTTTCTACAGGAAAAAATACTTCAGAATCTGAAGGGTTTTCTATAAGAAAAAAGTCTCAGAATCTAAAGGTTTTTATATAGGAAAAAAGTCTCAGAATCTGAGGATTTTTTTATAGGAAAAATCCTCAGATTCTGAGGGCTTTTCTGTAGGAAAATCTTCTCAGAATCTGAGGGTTTTCTTAGGAAATAATCCTCAAAATTTGAAGGTTTTTCGTTAGGAAAAAATCCTCAGAATCTGAAGGTTTTTTTATAGGAAAAAATCCTCAGAATCTGACGATTTTTCTTTAGGAAAAATTCCTTAGAATCTGACGGCTTTTCTGTAGGAAATAGTCCTCACCATGTGGGGGTTTTTCTTAAGAAACGAATTCTTAGAATCTGAAGGTTTTCTTATAGGAAAAAGTCCTCAGTCTCATGGTTTTTCTATAGGTAAACAATCCTCCGAATCTGAGAGTTTTCTATAGCAAAAAAATCCTCAGAATCTGACGATTTTTCTATAGGAAAAAATCCTCAGACGGTATCTCAGATGGTAGAGCTTTCAATCGGCAATCTGTTTCCCAGGTTCGAATCCCGGCACGAGCAAATTTTATTTAAAAAAATTTTAAAATTTTATAAAACTTTTTCTTTTTGCAAATCTATTATTGGATTCATTATTTTTGTAAATAATGGTAAGCATACAAAAGTTAATTGGAAATGCAATAAAGTGACTAGTTGCCATTACAGACTTGTAGTTATATAACCACATACTTGATAATGATTTTCTGTGTATACTTGGATATTATATTTTTCAAAACATTTGCCCCTAACATTATATTTTAGATTTTATCAACCTTTTTTATTATATAAACCTCAAAGTATGCTTAATATTTTTGTAACCACTGCCCCGCAAAGTATACTTAAAATATATTTTATATTAAACATCCTCTGGACTAAGTGTATGTATGTAAAGTTAAATTATATACTTTATATTAAATTCTATTATGATCCTCTTGACATTTTGCTCTAGCAAAAATTTATAATTCAACAAGTAACTCCCTTTCTTTTGTGTACCCATATGCATTATTATCATAACAATTATTAGATTTTAGTTGTTTTTAACAATCATTATTTAACTTGTAGATTGCGTGCTCATGGTCTATTTCAACAATGAACTTCTTATAATAACAAATAACCACTTTGCTAACACTACTGCAGCATTTTTCTAATGTATTATAAATTGTTAAAAACACAAGTCATTATTCAGAATTTAAATTAAAAATAAACGTTATTTGTGTTCATGTGAAAAATAACCTTAATTTATTATTTTTAAAACAATTAAGAAAAATTTTTATCGTGAATTATATTTTTAATTGGGAAAGGACAAATTGAGAATTTAAGTGAAATTTTGGTATGTATATTTTTTCCACTCTAAAATTTATAAGTAAAGTTATGAATTGCTAAAGTTCCGAGAAGTTTTCTTGCGAAAAGTTATATATTTTTTAAAAGTATTAAAAATAACCTGTAGAAATTTTTCCGGCTCTTTTTTTGCTTAAAATTTTGGCAGTTTTTTCAATTAAAGGCTTCCATTTAATCTCGTAATTAAAAAAAAAAAACATTGCATGCTTTTAGGTGATATATACATACAAATTTAATTTTAGTTTGAAATAACACGTTATTAACTTAATTTATTTTAACTAAACTGTTACACAAATTACGTACATATGTATTCATTATGTACACATTGTTCATACCCAGTCAGAAATTGGCAGTGGTACAAAATATCAAGCACTGACATACCACTGGGTAACCGTGGTGTTAAACATAAGTGACTGGCATAACACTCATTCCCAGCGTTTGCTAAAAGTGTATTTGTGTTACAAAAATTGCGGTTGTTTATAGAAAAGCCACTTGCATAGAATTGGCTTATGATGCGTTCACATCTGTTTTTAAATCCTAGATTTCAATGCAAATCCCGCCAGAAAGCTTGACCGTTTACATTGGGACTTTGTGACCGTAGCGAGATTTCGATTTGACAACCGCATTTTTTTTTTCTTTTTGTTTTTCTTTGGCATGAGGTACCATAAAAAAATAACCTCAAATTAAAAATATTCGTAAGGACCATTTTATTCATTGGCGGAGTATAATTTATATTAAATTATGTAACAATCCAATGCCAATTATGGTAGTAATTAGTAAGGATTATAAGCTAGAAGCAAGAATTTTCAATATTTTGATGAAAGGAAGACATGCACTTTCCAAAGCTTTCTTCATAGTTATGCTTCGCAGGAAGCAGAAATTAGATTCACGCAACACATATAATCAATAGCACATTTCTATTGAGTTTAAATTTATCTTTATTATATTTTTAATAATTCTTTTATTTCATTATTTTGTGTTATTTTACTAGTCAGCTGTTGACCAGCGTTGCCACTTTCTCATGCAAAAACTACAAACTAAACGAAACGGAGTGTTGTATTTTGTAAAAGTCTCTACATTTATGAGATTTTTGTGAGGGATTTACGGGATTTCATTTGTAAGGGGAATTCTCGGGATTTCACCAGAGATTTTTCATTTAAATCTCAGTTTTAGTAGAAATCTTTGGGTGCAGATGTAAAAGCTACTTTAGAGTGTTACGACAACGTTTGGTAAAAGTGGTTATCCATGATAATTTTTGTTCGAGGTTATCCGCTTAGGAGAAATACATATATAACGTTACCGCTTTTTTTTTTTGAAAATCATTCCCTTACGAGGATGCAGTACTCGTACAACCAGCCGAAGTGGGAAAGTAATCTAAAAAATTAGATTTCTACTGCTTCCAATTTTCTGCTGGGTCACTACATCAAAGTTATTTGTGTACACTAAAGAAAAAAGTCTAAAACTTTTAATAAAAAAAAATAAAATTACTAAACATTAGTTAAAAAAAGACCGTGCAGAAAAAAAATTGCTAAATAATCGATTTTTTTTTAATGCAAATACAACCGAGCCTTCTGAAATCAGCAGTTTACAATTTTTTTAGCAACTATTTCTGTTGATTTTAGCAGGATATACTGCTATTTGCATTCAACTAAATTTAACTTAAAAGTAATAAAAAATTTAGTAGATTTAACAGTTTGTTTTTGACATTTTTAGTCTACTATTAATTTGCAAAATTTTCTGCAGATAACTAAAATTCTGTAAATTTAACAGTTTTATTTTTGCTCTTTTGATTTTACTAGTATTTAGCAAAAACTCTGTAAATTTCAGCAGTTTTTTCTGGAATGTAATTTTTAACTAATGTTAGTAGCTTTTTTGCAACCGCAATAAGGCTGAATTCTAGTTGAAGGTCTCAAAGAATACCGGGCAACATATGCTTTAAAGGAGATTGTCTGAGCTAGAGAGCGTTTTCTAATAAAATTTTGGCGAAATAGTTATGCTTTATACATATTTGTTGGAAAATTTATAAATTTTAACATATATTGCAGTTAAGTCATGTTTTTGTGAAATTTCGCAACTTTTGAAAAGCGAAAACCATCATAGTTTTTCAACTAACAAGCTAATATTTGAATTCCCGGTGTACATGCATTTCGTGGTAAAAGGTCTAATTTAAGCATGAACCAATTTTCTTTTA
Organism: Leucophora obtusa; assembly: GCA_949987735.1. Taxonomy (NCBI): domain Eukaryota; kingdom Metazoa; phylum Arthropoda; class Insecta; order Diptera; family Anthomyiidae; genus Leucophora; species Leucophora obtusa. The sequence continues at coordinate 16,407,638 of OX465296.1, forward strand.
AGCATTTGATATTTAATCTATTATCTTAAGCCCGTACGACTCTTGCTTAATTGTGTATTGAATTCATATAAGGCTGATGAAATAAAACAAAAAATATTAGAGACAGTAAGAAATACAATTGGTAAACAAATAAACAGTGATGCACACTTTGTTCAAACGTAAAATCCCTAAAAGTTATTAAAAATTGTTACAAATCAGAAAAAAACGCTAGAAACAGAGAAAAACTTATAAAATGGACAACATTCTTCACAATCAATGGCTAATTGTAATTTTTGCACTTGTGTAATTTTTTTATCACTATAGATTTGCACTGTTTCCAAATATTTGATCAATACAAAATAAAGCTAGTGTCATGGGGCTTAAGTTAAGAGAGAAACCTAAAAAATCTTCATAGTTTCAATTTCTTTTAAACACATTGAATTGAATTGCAAAAAAAAATTGTTCATTAGAGCAATATATTATTTTTTCACTTCAATCGTTGTAAAATTAAATAGAAAATTATTGTCTACTTTTAGGAGGAATATAAATAATATCTCTTTTCAGTTGTAAAATTAAACTGAAAAGTATTGTCTACTTTTATTCTAAATATAAATAAAATCTCTTCTATCTTTATAATTTTTCTTAAACTTTTGTTCTTTCATAGTCTATAATTAAATTTGTATATTTCTTTATCACTCTATTCATTTCCTCCTTTTTACCTTCAATCTAAACATAAATCTTTGTTTTATCATGTTGTTTTCTGTTTTCCTTTTTCTTAAGTGTTGTCCTCTTCTCTTCGATGTCTATCAAAATACAATTTATGTCCACAACTTACCAGCAATTAATTTCTACAACATGTTTTTTGTCATCCCCTTCTCCATAATACTCCTGCGGTTCGTACAGGATCCCTAAAACCAAGTCACCATAAGCAAACAGGGCTAAAATTCAATCAAAGCCTAACAATGACATTAATTTGTTTAGAGCTATGTTCTTATTTTTTGTTCATACTTTATCCATTAAAAAACAAACTAATGGTAAAGAAATATACAGAGATTTTTTTTGTTTGTTGTTTAAGCATAGTAAGTTGTTGCGATTGCACGTGGAAAAACTGTTATATTGCGTATAAAAAATATTTTTCACAGTACTAAGTTGAAAATTGTGTATTCTTTTACGCAAATTTTATAGACTTATTTTTCTGGTGTGATGGTTGTGTCTTTCTTATAAAATGAAAAATAAAATTTCATTTTATTAATTTAAGTAACGATTCGAGGCCTTTTCTAGTGAAATTTTGTCGTGGGAAATACAATTTACTACACTAAAAGCATACAATATTATGAAATGTAATTTAGACATCCATAACAATTTGGATTTATAAGATTTTTTTATTCTTTGTTTTACTTTTATGACTATAGATTGCCCCACAAAATATGCTATATTTTTTATTATATAAGGTATACTATGTACAAATTTTACTAGAATGTTACTCCCAAAGGTAGACTTTAATTTTAATTAAAGGAAGTTAGCAAAACAAATTTTCCATATAAATTTTTTTCCATAAACCTGATATAACTTTATAAAGCGTTTATGTATCAAGGAGTTAGTTTTTTATTAATAAGTTTGTTTCTGATTAGAAAATAAAAAACCATTACAAAACAAAAAATCTTACAAATCTTTTAAAAATAAACTTTTTGACATTCTTAGAAACTGATTTAGGTTTAGTACGGACGATTTACCAAAAATTATTTTGTTTTTGAAAAAGAGTGGATATTTAAATAATTTTTGACTCCAAACTACGATAACCCCAAGAGTGATCTATTTTTAGAGTAATTTAAAAATAGAATAAAATTAGTGATGGCTTATAATTTGGTGGCAGAAAAGACACTTGATTTTTGAGTTTCTTGGTGCTATCTCAATGCTTTGCAAAGCATTAAATGCTACGGTGTTTCATTTGTAATTTTCTACCTGGAAAACTGTCAAAAAAAGATGTAAAAAATTTAAACTTTAAAATGACATTTAGTGATTGTTTAGAATATTGTAAATTTCCTAATTTTTTTCTGTTTCTAGCACTTTTTTTGTGTTTGTAACAATTATTAACAATTTTTAGCCATTTTTCTTTCGAACAAAGTGTGCATCACTGTTTATTTGTTTACAAATTGTATTTTTTACTCTCTAATATTTGCTGTTGCATTTCATCAATCCTATATCAATTCAATATAATATAAAGCTAGTGTCGCACAGGCTTAAGTTAACGACTAAAACATATTTCAGTGTTTTTTTTTTTTTTTTTAGTTAACGGGTATACGTTAAGACGAAAATACAGCTAATAACTGTTGGATAATGCCAAAAATTATTAATTTTTGTCGCCGACCGAAGAAAAAATAACTTTTTGGGAAATTTTGTTTTTTTTTTTGCAACTGTTAAGGGACGGCTGTTCGAGACGTTTAACTAAAACACTTTTATTTTATGTGTTTTTATGTTTAACTTTTAGAATCGTACTGTAAACATATAAGATTAAGCAAAATAGAAATTTCTTACTGATTTTCTATTTTTTTACCATTTTACAGACAAATTTTGACACATGTCCATTTCAGGCCATTAAAATTTCGTGTCGTAACATTAGTTTTCAACGAAACTGGTGTAGAGTATCATATACAACGACGTTCTGTATTTCGTAGTGGTTTCAAATCGATAGTGAAAATGAAATCGATATTACTCTTTCACTGTGTCACAAAAATCGAATGAAATGATAATCGATTTCATTTCTCATCGATTTCATTTTAGCTTTGTTTCAATAAACAGCTGTTTTGTTTTATTCTTCTTTCACTGATATTGTCACTTTTAAACAAAAATTCAAAAGCAAAGCAGGCGAAAATTTTAACCGTTTATTCTAAGAATTTCAAAAAATATGAGTTTTGCTTTTGTGGTTTCGGTAATTTTTTTGGAAAAAGAAAAAATGAAAGAAGAAAAGTTAAACAGAAGACGTCTTCGGGATTGGTCAAACCCATTGGAGTTATCTGAACAAGCGTATGTACAAGCATATAAATTCTTTTATGTGTTCAAACTGCTAATAAGATCATAAACTATCAGTTTTATAAGTTACTTTAGACTCAGCTAAAACACGATCACCTTTAAAAAATCCTTTTGCTAAATCGTTGTGCGCCTCCATAAATTTTACGATTGCAGTTTCTTGGGCTGCATTTTTGTGTTTACCCCTATAAAATTTTATCAAGAGATATTATTTTTCTCAAATTAAGTTTTTTTAATTTAAATATTTTACTTACATTTTTTTTTTTATTTTTAAAATTTATTTTTAATGAAAATTATTGGAATTTACCGCTTACTGTAGCTTTTTTCTCTGTTATAGGCACTTATAGCAAAATTCACATGAATTTCACACAGCTAACTGACAGTGATTTGAAATCGCACAAAACAACACAAACTTCGATTTGCATGACACAGAATTTCACCTCAATTTCGTTGGGAACAAAGTGAAATCGTTTGAATCGAAATGAAATCGTTTTAAAACCATTTTTGTGAAATTGGGAACATAAAATAGGTGAATATTTTCATTTTCACCCAAAAATGAAATATAGAACGTAGCTGATAGTCGGCATACCTGATTAATCATTTAATCATTTTACTTGTTTTCGATTTAAGAAGGAAACACGAAAACCTCATGCAGAACTCATTCTTTCATATTAGTGCTAAAGAAACTTAAGCCGCCTAAAAGTATGCCACAATAATATAATTTCCTTTAATAATTGTCATGCTTTTTTGTTACACGATTACTTGCGTTGAAGTTGGTTTAAATTATATTAAATAAAAATTAAACTATTAACATAAATTTTCAAATTTATTTAAGGTACTATTTACTTCCGTTGGAAGTAGAAGCAGGAAAATTACGATAAAATACATACTTAACGATGAATTTTATTTAAATACACCCTAAAAAAGTTAATTTGAACGAGTTCTTCATGTGTGTAATAATTGTGTTTTTTTTTTTTTTTTTTGGGAAATACTTAAGATTACCCCATATACTTACGCACGTTTGATTGCATTAACAGACATTTAACGCTACAAATTTGGCTTGAACTTCGACTTGCAACACGTAACGGAAATTAAACCTTTTGAACAACACATTTCGATTTAATTATAATTCATTGTTAATGAATTTATTGTTTTTTCTATTGAAATTGGTTAATAAATGTCAAATTAAGTTAAATATTAAATTTATTAATATTTTGTTAAAGAAATTTTAAGCGGAAGTGTTAATAATTTTAAATAGACAATAAATTTAATTTCAAGACAGTTTTTTAGATTTCTTGTAGAGTTAAAACTTTGCAGAATCTGGAATTGTTTCTATTTTAAATTTTATTTATGTAACATTAGAGAACTTTACTTTAGGATGCTAAATTCAAAAGAAAATAATAAATATACAATTAATGCAAATTCCTAAATATTTTTTGACGAAACCACTTATTTCTACTTAAGATTTTTTTAAAATGTAAAATTTTATTTTGTCAAAACAACTTAAGTCGAATAACTTGTAAAATCCCATATGATTTTTCACAGTTTTTCTAAAATTTTCTTCTGACAAAGTGCGTTATTTTTTTAAGGTAATTTTTCATGAAGAATTTGTTTGCTATCTTGAAAATGTGTGATTTTAAAATAAGTGCTTTTTTCAAAGTTCCACAGAATTCATATAATAAATGATTGGTATTTTTATAAAAAAAAATATTTTTTAAAGAAATTTTAATTTTTTAAAAGTTCTTTTTATTTATTTTTTTTATAAACTTTGGATCTAAATTTCGATTGATTAATATTAAAAATTATTGGAAAATAGTCTGTTTTTTTTTAATTAGGGCTATATTATTATATTTTTAACGTGTTAATATGTGTTATTTAGGGTATATCTTAGGGGGTTTTTAAATAAAACAATATTAATACATTGTTAATGTGCAGATTTAAATCATCTCTTAATTGAAATCTTGATTTTAAATTTTTACTAAAAGAAAATGTTTAAAGAAATCTAATGCGTTCTATAAGAAAAATATTAATTAGAAATTATTACTATGGAAACACCTCAAAAATATGCTTACAAATCAATGCAGTTAGTAATGAAAATTAGTCAAATTTTTTATAGCCTATTGTTAGGTGTATATGTTTCATATTATTTAAAATTTACTTTTATACATTTTTCATATAAATTATTAATGCAGAATTTATTTTTTCAGTTAGCTATTGCTAACTTGTCTTAAAATAAACTGAGTTAGTGCTTAACTATAATTGTGAATGTCAAATTTATATGAAAATATCTGTAGTTAACGTTTAAACTTGGTTATTTTGGAAAGTAGTTACTCGCCTTTAATGCTATATTTTTAAACTTTCTTTAACTAAAATTTAAATTTTTTACATTTATTTCAATCATAGTATTTGCAAAATAAAATTAATTTTTCTTAGAAACCATTTGCTAAAACACAATATTTCAATTTATATGAAATGTTTTTTCTTATTACTAATAGTTTGAGTTTATTTGACATGTATTTTAAGAGAAATTCCTTTTTGTATTGTAATTATGGATATGTTAACATTAAAAGCATTTTATCATTAATTTTTGTGATAAAAGAGGTAGTAGATCGTAAAAGGGATTAACCCTTATTATCCTAGTGTAGTCATATGACAACACAACTTGAGGAACCGATATTTTCAAAACGGTATGCGGTAAAAGCAAATAATTTTAGATTATAATTACAGGGTTACCATATTTTAAACAAAACAGAAATTAAGAAAAATAAATCCTAAAAATTGCCTATTATTTTTTCTTTAAAAAACCATAAATAAATAATCATGGTTTTAAATAATCGTAGATTTTAATTAAGAGAACAAATTAAAAATAAAATTTTGAAACGAGTTAACGTTTCGATCTTTGTTGCAGATATCTCCGCTAGAGGGCGTGGTGCGATAATTAGAAATGCAGAAAATTCTTATTTGGGTACAGGTCTTAAAAATTAGGCCATACCAATTTTCGTTGAAAAATCCGTTATAAAAATATTTTGAGAACTTACAACAGTGATGGAATTTGAAAATTTTTGTTTTGTGCCGAGTCGATGACTAAAATGTGCCGAAACTAGATTTTTACCCATTCAAAAAAAATATCAAATTTATTTGTGATTTTTCATAGAAGAAACTCCTATATTTATTATTTACTTATTATTCAAATAAACTAACTGAGTCATCAGGGCCATATATAGTTGGTAGACTAACAAAAAAAAAGTTCAGTAGGTTTGAGGTTAAAAAGAAAAATAAACCTTTTTCTCTAAAATTTTAAACACATTAATTTACAAATCATACTAGATCTAGTTTCTGCCTTTTTCTATGGACAGACTTCATCAGTGAATTTCCATTAAATTGTATTATTGTTTATATTTTTTCAGATTATCTCTATATGATAATTTTTCAACAACTCGTCGGCTGTAGGAATCGCACATGTGCTTATTCCTACATTACAAAAGTAACAATACTAAGTTGCGACCGCTTAGCCATCTCTTCGCAAATGAAGGAGAAAAGGTATTACGAAAATGGTCTAAACGAAAGCAAAGTAACGAAAATTTGTTTTTATTTCCCATATCGAGACACTATATTCAATACTCTATATCTGCAATTTTGGCCAAAATGAGTTTTTGATGGCAAAATCATTGTTGATATTATATCCATCTATGATATCAATTTGGAAGCGAAATACCCATCCTTTGCCACTTTTTTGAAGATTTTACATTTTCCCATATCTACAAACAAATTAATTTTCAAATACAGAAGTCTATATCTGCATATAAATTTAAATTATTTGAATTCTATAAGGTATACATTAAAGTTTTTTGAGAAAATCTTTTTTCGGAAATTTTGTTTTTGCAACTAACCACCAAACTTTATTTTAATATTCTGCAAACGGATAAAATGATGCAATTTTCCTTTATGCAAAATATTTTCCCGATTTCTTTTTTGCAAACTAAGAACCAAACTTTGGTGTGGAAATTGGTACTATATTCCCAAGATTAAAGATTTAAAAAAACCACACTTAAAAAATTGCAAAATAATCGCGGAAAAGGGCTATAAAGGCTTTATGGTACAAAAAATTAATTTAAAAAATTAATCAGCGATTAACATTCTGTAAACAAATATATTGATGCAAAAATTTTATGTTTTGCAAATTTTATTTTTCGCGATGTTTTATTTTTTGCAACTAACCACCAAACTTTGTTTTATGAAATGTGTATCATAGTCCCTGTTACGAATCCCAACCCTGACATAGTCCAATATTAGTCTTAGTTCATACTTAGATGCAGTTTTTGCTAGGTGGCAACTCTAATAGATCTGTCAAAAGGAAAAAAGGTGTGAAGAGAGAAAAAGGGGAAGAAGAAGATTTTTTTTTCTTGCAACGTGGATTTAGGTTTTTTGCATCGTATTACATATAAACTTTATATCACTCGAAAATTTGCAAAATAATAGCGGAACGCGAAAAAAGTCTGTATGGTACAAAAATTGTATTAAAAAATCTTAGTCAGCGATTTACATTCTGTAAAGAAATATATTAATGCAAAAAATTTCCTCTTTGTAATTTTTTTTCGTGATTTTTTTTTTTGCAATCCCTGGATTATAAATTGTAAGAAATCACACTTAAAAAATTGCTAAATAACGGCGGAATGCGAAAAAGTGTAGAAAATGACTTAGAAAAGCTAATTAGTGGGCGCTGTGGTGTAATGGTTAGCGCGTTGGACTGTTACACGTGAGGTTGCGGGTTCGAGCCCCAACCAAGGCAACATCAATTTATGAAAAATAGTAATATGTATAAGTTTTTTCTATCCCTCATACATATCGCAGCGTCCTCCTTCGGTGTTCCCATAGCACTTAACCCCACCGAAGTAAAATAATATAACATGGCTATGAACTAAAAAGCTTTAACAAATTTCGCCAACTTACCACCAGATGGCGCGCAACAACTATTCTAAAATTCAACATCTCGCGCAATTACAGTGTTGCCATATTTGAAGCCCTTCATCTTTCACCACCTTTCACTTCTTCTCTATCCCCTTTCCAAAGGAAGCAACACGTTAATTAATAGGAAGAATTTCCTGAGTGTTGCTTCTCTTTAAAAAAAAAAAAACTTGACATTCTGCTAAGGAATATATTGGTGTAAGATTATCCTTTTCGCAAAATTTTTTCGCATTTTTTTTGTTTTTGCAAACTAACCACCAAATTTTGGGCAAGATATGAGTGTAATAGTCTTGGATTATGGATTAAAATACACCGCATTGAAAAAAATTCCAAATAATGGCGGATTGTGAATAAAAGGATTTATGCCGGAGAAAATGAATTAAGAAACTTAATTAGCGATTAACATTTTGCCAACGAATAAAATAATGCAAACTTTTTCGTTTTTGTAAAATTTTTTTTCCCATTTTTTTCCAAACTAACCATTAATTTTTGGAATAAGATATGGATATAATAGTTCTTGGATTATTAATTTCAATAAAACGAGACTTTTCCATCCCTGATTATCAATTCTGTGTTCGTTGATGTTTGGAGGCACATAACATTGTTTTCCACAAAAAGTATAGAGATTTACATGGTCATTTGTTCCTAATAATGCATATTTTTTATATTTATCAAAACTACATATCTGCTAGTACATATTATCATAAAATTATATAAAAATTTTATTTCAGAATTCTATATCTGCATTAGGGAAGTAAGTAACGCTAATAATTTCAAAATAAGTATATATAGGAATAAGTTGCAATTTTTAAATAATATTCTAGAAGACAGATTGATTCAAAAAAATCTTATAAGCAAGTGAATTAGTTTTATTGCTCTCCTGAACAATTGTATTTTTGCAGATATAGAGTATTGAATCTATGGTATCGATATATTTTTGACGAAAGTAATTGTCAATTGCTATCGTTTACAGAATTTTCGTAATATATAAACAGGCCCTAAAATTCAAAATATACGTTCTAACATTACAAAACTAGAGCATAGCTTATGAGGTTATTGTATTAGTAAATTATTGCATACTTTAAGGATTATATATTGTTTAATATTAAATATAATATTGTTTAATATTAATAATAATATAAATAACATATATATCTATTAAAGTAATTAACTTATCAATTTCCGTTTGAAAATACAAATTTTTTAATTTCGTTTTCGTTTATGATATTTTAAATTGAAAATATTATTGATAACCTACAATACTACGTTTCACATAGAATTTTTTGCTGTTGTGTTTTATTTCAACAATTTAAAAAATATATTTATATTTCAACCTTTTACACATCGGACATCAATCGATAGTAAATTTAATAACCATATTAAAAAAAAATAAACTAATAATTAACATCATAAAAGCCCCTGTCATTTGTAGGAAAATAAAATTAAAACAATTTTATTTTAACAGGAAATTACATTACCAATGCGTATGAAATACATAGTACCTACATATGTACATGCAATACACCTTAATAGATAAAGTGTAAAGTGTATTACTGATTATACTATATATTTACTATTTTAAACGCAAAACCTAAGACCTCTTATGGCATGACATTTGGCCCTGTGTCCCCGCAACCCCAGGTTTTGTTCCACCATATTTTCCCTTTGAAATTAAATGTAATGATACTAAATCTATTAAATAATGATCAAATATAGTATCACATATTTAGTTTTGTGTGCTGATACCTTTTAAATTGTTAATTTAAAAAATACATTTTAGTTAAATCCACCCCTGGAATACGCTTTAGATTTAGTTTTCGCTTGAATTCAAAAACCTTAAAGAGTAGTTGTGTTACTTACAAAAAAACTACTTGCAGTGAAATCGTTTCAAAAGGAATTTAAAATTACTATACTAGTAGGTTACTACTAGAGGGTTGGAATTTTTGTTAAATGTTACTTGTAAGATTTCTATTTTGTAAACAATTGATTTAAACTATCTAAAGGTAAAAGTACTGAAAAAATAAGGAAATAAAATGAATGGGCTACAGACTACTGAACTTTTACAATAATAAGAAAGTTAATAGTTTGCAAGTCGTTTACAAACAGAACCAAATGTTTAATACTTAAGTTTTTTTTTCCTATATACATATATTTTTTAAGGTTCTGAGGATTTTTTTTTTTTTTTTCCAGATAGATCTAATCTGTCTTTAGAATTTAGCTATTAGAATTTAGCTTTTTATAAAGTTAACAAATTCTGAAGACTTTTTCATTAAGATTCTGGGTACTTTCTCCCTACTGAAAGTATTATCTGCATTATATTAATGAATTTTTGCATAAAACCAATGAAGTTTCACTGGAACTCGTCGATTGAAACTTTTAAGTGAATTAATAAAATTTTTTATAAAATGTTGTAAACAATTTCATATAATTTTAATTAAATGTTCCATAAACTCAATGAAAAAGTTTCATTAAAACTAGATTCGTAAAATATATGAAGATTTTTCATCAATTTTAAGAATTTTTCATTTACTTTGTGAAGAAAACTTCATTAGTTTACTGAAAAATTTCATTAAATCTTATTAAAGGAATTAAATATGCTAAAATCCCAAACGTATTTAACAAATTGTAAAAACTAATCCGTTGTAGGCATGTCCCTATACGGATTTCATTCTTGCCTAAGGAAATCGTCAGGGGACGACGTTTTTAGAATTTCTGGAAATATTTGTTAAGTTAATTTACAAACTCAATGGGAATTTCTTGTTCTCGTCTAGGAGCGTTATTAAACATTTAAAATATCAAAGAAAAAACAAAAACAACAACAGAAAATTTTCCACAATTTGCTTTGTCATCTTCCAATGTACTACTCTGTTGTTTTGACAGATCTAGCAATGTAGTGACATCCATTTATGTAGAAACAACAATAGAAAACAATGTTTTCTAAATTGTCAGTAACATTTAAATTTGCACAAGCACTTGTATATTAGTTTTTTTAATTTTATTTTATCGGGATATACATTAATTGCATTAAAGGAATTAAATATGCTAAAATCCCAAACGTATTTAACAAATTGTAAAAAATAATCCGTTGTAGGCATTAATCATTAAATCTCGTCCAAAAAATTCTCTCTGTGGATTGAAAAACCATCATATTCAATTTACATTTTTAAAATGTTCACTCGATTTGATTTTGAAATCGAATTCAAAATCTACAATATATCGTTTACATTGAAAAATTTTACTGATGAAGAGTGGTGTCAGATGTAACGATTTTACGACATTTTTGACGATTTTTTTTTTGTCAAAATTTTACAAATAAAGATTGACGATTTTTGAATAAAAACTGCATATGTTTTGACGATTTAGGAAAATTTACTTACTTTTGAACGAATTTTAAGCAAAACTATAAAGAAAAGCATTTAAAAAAACACAAAATTTAAAGGAATTAAATGTGCTAAAATTGTGAAAAATAATCTGTTGGAGGCATGTCCCTATCCGGATTTCATTCTTGCCTAAGGAAATCGTCAGTGGACGATGTTTTTAGAATTTCTGGAAATATTTGTTAAGTTAAATCCTCAATGAGAATTTCTTGCTCTCGTCTTGTTCTCGTCTAGGAGCGTTATTAAACATTCAAAATATCAAAGAAAAAACAAAATCCACAACAAATAATTTACCACAATTTGCTTTGTCATCTTCCAATATACTACTCTGTTGTTTTGACAGATCTAGCAATGTAGTGACATCCATTCATGTATAAACACCAATAGAAAACAATGTTTTCTAAAGTGTCAGTAACATTTAAATTTACACAAGCACTTGCATATTAGTTTTTTTTATTTATTTTTATCGGTATATACATTAATTGTATTAAAGGAATTAAATTGTTCTTTTCGAATAGTGTTTTTGGAATTCGCAATACTCGTCGGGTCTGAGTGGAAAAATATGTTTGTGGTTGAGAACAATTAACAAACAAAAGTTGAAACTAAGTTAATTTTTAATTTACACAGCTTTAAAAAATTAATTTTTTTGCAGCGATTTCAACTTTGGTACAACATTTTTATAGATTAGACTAGCTGATATTAAATCTGTTTCTGATTTTAAATCTCAATCACGTCACATTTTCTAGAAAATCGCGCTTAAAAATGCCGAAATACGCTGTGTTTGGCTTATTTGTAAATTATAGAACAATTATGACGTAACTAAAAGTTTTAAAAACAGAGTTCGAAATCATGAACTTAAAGTCTACATAAATTATTTATGAGAATTTAAACCGCATAACGCAAGATGAAGTGTTTTATCTGTAACTAATCGTAGCATAAATACCACCTTTTTACAGATGAAGTAAAAAATAACGTCCAGCTATATATAATTCGAATTTATAAAAGCTGTGAATTATCATATGACCGGTTATATATGCAAGCAGTTAAAATTAATTGAATTTCAAATAAAAAATAGATGAAACTAGGGTTTTTATGATATTTAAGTGATGACGATTTCTTGACGATTTATTTTTACATTTTTGACCAAAAAGGTCTGGCACCACTGCATATGAATGGAATTTCTTTCGGCCAACCACAACTTTTTTTTTTGAACAAACTAATCTTTAAAAAATAACCAAAATAAAAGAATGTTCTAAAAAAACCCTACTTGATGCACAAAACTGCATTTTTGGGCATTAGGGGCCCCCTCTGTACATAGTGTTCCTATAGTTTAGCGCAGAATTTTTAAACAGAGTAAAAATCTTGGTTTTGCTCTGTATATTTGTGAAAAATCTAAAACACGCGTTTTTTTACAAAAAGTGTAATATTCGAAAATATTTGTTTAAATATTTAAAGTGGTATTCTCGCAATAAAATTCATTTTGGCGACAATAAATGTATAATTTATAGTTTATAGAATTTTTGTTTTTTGTTTTTTTTCTTTTATACACGTTAAAATAATCACAATTTAGCTATTTGCCACAAAACCATATTTTTCAATAAAAATCACCTTTTTTAAAAAATAATTTTTCTTGAAAAGTAAGCGCCTTTAGAAATCATAAAAAAAATTGTTAAAATCAAAGAGATCATGCATTTAAGGGTTAATGACGGAACAAAAAAATCATTTACATTATGAAAGATACAATGTTATATTTGTTTAGAAATATGTTTTAGTATAGGGATGATTATTTGAAAACAAAAAAATTCAATGTTTTGTCGGTGGTCTTGCCGGTGCCATCAGATAATTTTTCAAAGTTTTTCTTTGTCGGATGCAAAAAAATAGACGTTTTCAGCAATTTAAATTTTCTTTCTATTAAAAATAAAAGATTTTATTATATTATTCCTTAATTTTTTTAAGCTATTCAAATAGATTATGTATTATTTTTTTTTTGTGACATAAACAGCTGCTAAATGTTGCCACTTTTTCTGCAAACTTCCCTACTTTTCTCCAAATATGGGAGAAAAATTCGATTTCTATGGGATTTCGCCGAAATTCAAATTAAATTGATATTTGATTTCGTATGGGAAATCCGTTTGAAATCCCAAATTTTTATTGGATTTCTATCGAAATCTACTTTTAACTTGATTTCGATCGTAATGTAAATTTGCTATTAGTCTCTGCTTTCTTTTTTTTTACAGAAAAATATTCAAATTCTAATTGAAAAAAAACACGTTAAAATCTGGAAGTTTTAAAAAGGTTATGGGTCCAGATCGTTTTTCATGGAGTTGTAAAGAAAATATACCAAATTTAAAAATAAAGCCAAAAAATGTAGCAATGACTGCGGCAGCCTCGTGCATTAAAGGGTTAATAAATTATTCTCAATTTAAAAAAAATAATTTTAGGCTGTAATTTTTTATATTTTATCATACTTTTAAAAGAAAACAATATAAAATATAAATTTTTTTCTTTTTTCTGTTTCAGATGATGTGGAACGTTTAAAACCACAAAAACGAGGTTTCTTTCAGTCTATCTTATGCTGTTGGCGACGTAATCGTACAAAAACAAATCAAAATGGTACACCCATTGATGGATCAACAACACCGCCACCATTACCGGACCAACAAAGGTACCTACTACCTCAGGTTAGGCATTCGGATATGCACAAAAAATGTATGGTCATCGATTTAGACGAAACATTAGTGCACAGTAGTTTTAAGGTAAGTTGTCGTTCATTTAATATTTTCTATTTCAGCTGACCTGGAAATTACAAAAGTTTTACTTTAATTATATCGTTATTTTTTATATTATATTATTCTTTTATTAGCTCTATATCCGTAGGTGTTAAAATGGTAGTAAATTTTATCATCTGTAGTAATTTTTTTATAGGAAAAACTCTTTTTTTTTTTTTATTTTAACACATGGCCATAGAGTTTATGTATTACATACTACAAAAATAAAATTACTTACACACAATATTGCTTAAAAGATTAGCGTAAAATGGAATTAATTTTACTCGTATTTGTATGAAGCGGACCCAGCAAACATAATATTGTGTTAAAAAAGTGAACGTGTATTAAGGTTCCCACCTGCTGCAGCTCCTTTCTTAACTGTGAATTTACCAAAACTAATAATATTTATTTTAAATTATTTCATAATCCATCAGATTTTCTTAATCCCAAAACTTTGTGAAAAGAATCAGTATAGTGGGTAATCCTATTGTTAAAATGTTTGCTGGGTTATATTTTATGTGTTTATTTAAGTTGGTGTACCACATTCTCATGTACTTGTTTTCTTTGGTGTTTATGCAATTCCTTGTATTCTAAAAATACGCTTTTATAACACATTTTATAGTTGTTGCTGTTGTAACCTGTTTCTCTTTTTATTCGCTTTTGTATGTGTCATCTTCCGTATGCCTGTTGTGCTTTTCAAGGATATTATAATTTATTAAAAAAAATAACTAATATATTAATGTATGTTTTATTAAGGAATATAATATTAAAACCAACACAAATATTACAGCATACTTTTAATTGCTTAAGTGTTTGCTCTTAAATACTGTTGCATACCTAAAGGAAGCACTTAAATTTAAGATAGTGGGACATACTTTTAGAATTATGAGATCTTAGGACCAGTTTTATAGTCAGAACTAAAACGATTATCTAAAATTTTGTCGAAGAATGAAATTTTCGAACAAAAAATTTCTTAAATTTAAATTAATTCAAATTTAAAGTAAAAGCTCTCCATATCAGAGGATTTTTGTTTGTATAAAGTACTCGTAATGAGGTTGGAAATATTTCATAATCTTCGAGTGTTTCTTAAAGAACAATTCTTTAGAATTTCATCATTTTAGTGGGATTTTTCATTGTACTTTTTTCTATAGTTTGAGTCTTCCAGTACGAAAATGTGGCCAGAAATTTTCCTATAAGGCATAGGTGTTAGTATTATGAAGTTTTATTAGGGGTTTTATATATGTACAAATTTTTAAGAACCTAAAGATTTATCTATAAAAAAGTTTTAAAAATTCAGAGTTTTTTTCGTAAGGATTTTTTTTAATTTCCTATTAAAATAATCGATATCTATTAAAAGCTAAAATGATTCATAATTTTAATTTCAAACATTCCAAACATGTCCAAAATCTTCATACATAACAGTCTTATTTTTAGCTTTGTTTGTTTTGTAATTTCACTTTTTTTGCTGCATACTTCAGAGCTATTTTCGTATTTCTTATTTATTGCATACTTCAAGGGTAATTTTTTGTAAAAATGCTTAACTTTTCTTTACTCGTCGTTTTATATTTTTTATAGCCCTTCAATTGTGTTTCCACAAACCAAGTATCAACACGATAAAAAAAAAAAACTTTTGATATAAAAGTTTGACTACTTCCAATGCTTTGTGTTTGAAATAAAAACATTTAATGCTATTTGAAGTATTTCAATGTTAACTTTCTGTATGGTTGATTGTCCGTCAGTTTATATGGACATTTATAAAAAAATACTTCCTTTTTTGGCAACCATAAATGAGTCATCAGTCTATTGCAGAAAAAAAAATATTTATAAAAACTACACAAGTTTATGATTCATTTTTTTGCCAAAAGGTTTTTTTAAAGGTTAAAACTATAAAATTTAAATTTTACAAGTTTTGTTATATTATCACAATTTAATTGCATACATTTAAGTGTAATAAACTCAAGTTTTTAATATAGGATTACAGGTTGTAAAGGGGTAAAACGTATTAATGAGATTCGTTCACTCTTTTTATAGCAAAAAGCAAATATTTAGGTTGAATTTTTATTTTCTGTAGGTTTTATCAGATTAAAAATTTTATTAATTTTCAGTGTTGATTGCAATATGGATTTTTTTAACATATTTTTGCGACTGTCTGCAACATCATAAAGCATATTTTAAGTGGTATTTATAAATTTCTTTTCCTTTTTTATTTTATTCCAGCCAATTCCAAATGCTGATTTTATCGTACCAGTTGAAATTGATGGTACCATCCATCAGGTGTATGTTTTAAAACGACCTTATGTTGATGAATTCCTACGGAAAATGGGTGAATTATATGAATGTGTATTATTTACAGCATCACTAGCCAAATATGCAGATCCCGTTGCCGATCTGTTAGATAAGTAAGTTTTAAATTAAATACATTCTAAAAGTCCTGGGTAATCATACCACCGGAAAAATCAAAAATATGCATCAATGAATTAATTATGAACCCTTAACATATGCAACAAGAAATTTTAAATATCAACTTATGTTTTGTATTATGTTTTATAGCGCATAGTTAAAATTTGTTAGTGCATATTTTAGGGTCTTACATTTATTTTCACAATTAAATTGTAAATTTTGTTCTCCTTTATTTAGGTGGAATGTTTTTCGTGCAAGACTGTTTAGGGAATCATGTGTTTATTACAGGGGCAATTATATTAAGGATTTAAATCGCCTGGGACGCGATTTACAAAAAATTGTTATTGTTGATAATTCACCAGCAAGTTATATATTTCATCCAGACAATGCGGTAAGTTTAAATCAGTTATTCTGAAATTTTTAAGAATAAAAGAACTCACAACTTCTGTAAAATGTTTTCAATTGAAATTTTCTTTTATAATAAAATTACTTTTTCTTTAAAAAAATCCTCAAATTCCTAGTACAGTAAAACACGCTTAAGACGAACTTCGGGGGACTAGATTAATTAGTTCGTTGTAAGCGAGGTTCGTATTAACCGGGGTAAATTTATTTGAAATGTTCTAATTATTAACAAAATATTTAAATTTCCTTGAAACAACTTTAAAAATTTTACAATTTTTTGATTTAGTTTCCTAAATATATTGTTTGCAATATATTTAAGAAAAAATGTCTGTATGTTCGGTTTAAATTTGTCAGAAAACAAAAAAAAAAATATTGAAAAAATTGTCGAATTTTGTAAAGTTCGTATTAAAAGTGGAAAATTACATAGAAATTTGTTTGTGGGACCATCACACACAGTTCGTTTTAATCGAGTGTTCGTCTTAAGCGAGTTCGTATTAACCGATGTTTTTTTATATTAAAATTGTTGCCAAAACTTCGGACTTCGAAATTAGTTCGTATTAACCGAGAATTCGTATTAAGCGAGTTATACTGTACATTGTTTTCAAGAACAAACCTGAGATTTTGGTTTTTTAAGACAAATTTTAAGATTCTACAAAATTTTTTTTTAGTTAGAAATATTTTTATTGACATGGATTTTTACTATTCAAAATGTTTAGGTTTTGAAAGCTGTGAAAGCAAAAACTACCTAAATTATGTACAAAACTAGTTTTTGATTTTCTTATGAATTTTGACACTTAAAAACTAGGTAGTTTTTGCTTAGTCTAAATGCCGCATTACATTAATTTCTCTAGAAAACATTCAAATCCTGTAATCTTCTTCTTACAAAGATACCTCAGAATTTTTAGACACTTTTGTAAAGAAAAAACTCAACATTCTAAAAACGGTTTCCTTAGGTTCAGACGACTTTAAAAAAATCCCCTGATTATAAAAACCTTTATATTCTCATGACTTTTTCCGGATTCTTGTGGGTTTTTTCTACAGAAAAACCGTCCAATTCTGATGATTTTTTTCTTATTGAAAATCTCTTAGATTCTGGTGACTTTTTCCTATAGAAAATCTATATAGAATAACCTTCAACTTCTAATGACATTTTTTATGATATTTTCCATACAGAAAACTTTCAGATTCCAATGACTTTTATCTATAGAAAAACCTCTTAAAGTTTAGTCAATTTTTCCTTAAAAAAAAATCCTCAGATTCTGATGACTTTTTCCTATAGAAACTCCTGCAATTGTGGCGAACTTTTCCATATAGAACAACCCTCAGATTTTATTGGATTTTTCTTATAGAAAAACTCTCAGATTCTAATGACTTTTTCCTATAGAAAAACCCCTTATATTCTAATGTACCCAGCAAAACTTTCTATTACCTGGTAATAAGGTTTGTAAGAAGAAATTAAGGTATGTAACCTCTTACTTTGCTATTCCAACAGCTATTATTTTAGCAAGGGCATGTCATTGGAGGTATGTACTTTCCAAAAGAGGGCTAGGTAACAACATAAGAACATGTTACTTTAATGTTACATGTTAGGAGTTACGTAACCACTTACATAACCGATACTGAGCACAATACTACTTACATAACAGCTTAAAGTAAGGCCAAAAAAATGTGTTACAAACAGGTCTGAAATAACACATTCAAATTATGCGCTCACTTACTGCATAAAAATATATACTTACTTCTTACAGAAAAAATTAAAATAAGACGTTATTGTGTTGGTTTTTTATAAATGCTAAAACGAAGCATATTAATATTTAATTAATATTTACTCAGATTAATATAAAGTTAACAAAAAACATAAAAGATATTTCAGTCAATATGTATAAAACATATAAATTATTTGTATCGAATATTTTAAATAGAAAATAACACTCATGTATCGCATTACAAATAACTCCTTATTTTGAGGTATTTGAATACACCATCGGTAATAAGTGGCTATTTCTAATAAGTGATCACGTATCACATTGAAAGTAACTCCTTATTTTACGATTTTAAAATATCCCATCTGTAATAAGTCGCTGCTATTATTTAGAACTCGTGTTGTGTATTACAAGTAACTCTTTTCTTTGAGGTGTTTAAATATATCATTGGTAATAAGTTGCTATTTCTACCCAGTAGTTATGCAACACATTATACGTAAGACATTACATTTTAGTTATGAAATAATGCAATGGTAAGGGGTATGATATTACCAGGTAATGTGTTCTGTAATACCAACATATTACCAAGGTTTTGCTGGGTAGTTTTCCTACAGAAAAACCCTCAGACTCTGATAACATTTTTCTATACAAAGTCTCTCCGAATCTTTTGAACTTTTCTATGCAGAAAACCTTCATATGCTAATGACTTTTCCCATAGAAAAGCCTTCCTATTCTACTGAACTTTTTCTAAG
Organism: Leucophora obtusa; assembly: GCA_949987735.1. NCBI lineage: Eukaryota > Metazoa > Arthropoda > Insecta > Diptera > Anthomyiidae > Leucophora > Leucophora obtusa. Next base: position 16,427,011 of record OX465296.1, read on the forward strand.
GAAAAATTTTTCGATTCAGATAAGCTTTTTCTTATAAAATACCCCTGAGATTCTAATGAGTTTTTCCTACTACCCTCATTTTGATGGATTTTTTCTATAGAAAATCCATCCAGATTCTGATAGCATTTTCTCTTCGAATTTGATGAACTTTTCCATGTAGAATTCTTCAGATTCTAATGACTTTCCCACAGAAAACACCCCTCAGATTCTGAAATTTTTGTTTAGAAAGACTACGATTTTCTATAAAAAAAAAAATCCCATAAGATTCTGATCCTATAGAAAACGCTCAGATGTTGATGAAATTTTCTATGCAGAAAAACTTTATGATTATGATGACCTTTTCCTATAGAAAACCCTTTCGAAGCTGAATATGTTTCATATTCTGATTACCTTTCCTTTAGAAAACCCCTCAGATTTTGATGGCATTTTTCTACAGAAAATCGCTTCACTCACTCTCACTTTTGATTAACGTGAATCGCGCTTAATTCTGCTCACATGGCCATCTCTACACCCTTATTCTAAACTTTATAGCAATAACAAAATTGTGGCAACACTGAAGTGAATGGTCAGTGTTGTCACAATTTTGTTATTGTTATAAAGTTTAGAATAAGGGTGTTAGTTCCAACTGCTTACCAGCCTATTTACTCGCTTCGTTCGCGATGTCCCAAAAGTAAGATTTTCTTAAATCCTGAGAAGTTTTGGCTATATCAAAATTCTCGGATAGTGAGAAATTTTGTCTTCAAAGAATTGCTTTGATTAGGAAAAGTTCTAGAACCGAAAAATTTGTTTCTATAGTAAAAATATAAGGCTGTTTTCATTTTCTTCAAAATTAAGTAAATTTATTAATTTTGTTTCCAACTTTTTCTCTAATTTTAGGTTCCTGTTAAATCATGGTTTGATGATGCCAGTGATTGTGAATTATTGGAACTGATACCTTTGTTTGAAAAATTAAGCAAAGTTGATTCTGTATATAGTGTATTGTGCAATTCAAATAATCCCTTAAATAATCACAATCAGCAACAACCGCATCAGCAACAACCACAAAATCAGCAACAACAACAGCAGCAGCAACTGCAGCAAACAACACCACAACATCAAATGAACCAACAGCAGCAGCAACAACAACAGACCATACAAGCTACAACAATTATAACTCAAGCTTCAACATTATCCACACCAACAATATTAACGTCACAGCAACAACAACAAACTCAACAACAACAACAAGCAGGAAGTCCGCCCAATCTAAACGATTTAAATAATAAAACGTAACATCAGTGGGAATTAATGTTTATAAATATTTAATTTAAAAATAAAAAACACATTTTTTTGTTTAATTTAAAAATAAAAAACACATTTTTTTGTTTAATATTTAAAAAAAAAAATAAGAAATTTGATATACACACACATATTATATTAAAAAATAATTTATTTTTTTTTTTAAGTTTTAGTTTATTGTTTTTTATGATTTGATTTTTTTTTTTTTTTTTATTAAAATTTGATTTGAGTTAAAAATCGTTAAAAATTTAATTTAAAATATTTCTAACAATTTAAATATACTAAAACTTAGTACCTTTTTTTATCTTATATTATATTTAAGTACCTTTTTTTAATAATATGTACTAAATTAGCACCTTTTTTGAAAAATGTACTTAAATTAGTACAATTCTTTTAAATTTTTCTCAGATATTGATAATTTTTTACTATAGAAAAATCTTAGATTCTCCGGACATCTTCCCTAAGTTCTAAACATTTTTTATAAGAAGATTTTCATATTCTTAAATGTTTTTTATGGATAAACTTTTACTATCGTATGTTTTTTCTGTTCCTTTAGAAAAACTCACTGTTTATAAGTATTTTTCTTAAATTTTAAGTAGCTACTTTTTCTATAGAAAAATTTTCAAAATTAGAAAAAAAAACATTTTTTTTTTTTGAAAATCTTTAGATTTTGAATATCTGTTTTAATATTAAACAAAAACTGGTTCTCAGAAATTATCTTTATAAATTCTTTTTTACTATAGAAATATGTTGAGAATTTTTTTTGTAGAAAAATCTTAAAAAATTTTCTGACTTTTTACTTTACAGACGTTATCAGATTCTAAAGTTTTGTTTATTAAAAAAAATCGATTTTTTGATTTTAAGTGTCCTTTTTACATCCTGCCCTGTTGGTATTCTGTAAGTTATAAAAATTTAAGTGTTTTCATTTCTTTTTCTGTAGAAGAGTTCATATGTATTATTGAGAAACCTCTTTGCTATGGAATTATTTTCAGATTGCGAACACTTTTTGGCTTTGGATATTCTATTACACTGAACATTCTATAAATGTCACCTACAGGAATCAATTTTCTTAAAAAAAGAAAACACATATAAAACACACAGTGCTGGAAAATAAAATATAAACGATTCAAGTTTTTTCTAATTTTATTCTCGTTGCCTTTATTTTTAAATATCGAAATAGTGGTTAAATTCGCCCCGAAAGGAGAGGAGATGGTTCCGAAAAATGTGCAGAATTTTACCGTAATATGTTTTTTTATTTTGTTACTTGTTTTAAGTGGGCGTGGCTTTTAACGAAAAAACCTTTTATCCAATTACATAGTAAAATTTAGAGACTACTGATCGGTTCTGTACAAACTGTATATTTTTGGAAATCCTAAAAAAATTTCTTTCATTATTTTTATCTACAAATGGTAGCCAGACTTCAAAAAACTTCAGTACCTTAACCCTCTAATGCTCTTTCTTCTGATTACAATAATATTTAAACCATATATTTGGCGTTGAAAATCTACTATGGAACCAAATATTAAAATTTTAATTTATCGCTTTATTTAGGCGATATAGCACAACAAAGGTTGAAGACATCTCTTGAAACCCAGTAGTCAAATAATTTTGGGTTTTGCTGTACATAACACTATCAGTAAAATAAAATTACGTTACGAAAATTGTTAATCAATTGTTGTTATTTCAAAAGTTATAGGGATTTTCGCTTTTTGAAAATTACTAAATTTGGCGAATTTGGCACTAAACATTGACGAAATTAGTTCTGCTTACTACTACCTCTGAGTATATAATCCGTGTTTAATTTCTGTTCGCTAGTTTTTGAGTTAGAGAGATATTTATAAAACCTATCCTGGCGTTATCCTGTGAGTCCTGGAGAACAATTTTTCAAATATTTTTTTCTGTTTTAAAAAGTTAATTTTTTCAAATTTTCAATTTACATGCTTCTCGCTTGAAAACCGTTCCTTATACAAAAAAAGTTTGAAGGCTATGGCTATTTCTGGCATTGCAGTTAAATTTTCAACTTCCATGTCTTCAGAGACTTATAGTAGAATTTTATGACAAATATTTTTGTGGATCATCTTAACCCTCTAACTCAACTTACGGGTTAAAATATTGCGCAAAAATTTTTGTCATGAAATTCTACTATAGGGCTCTGAAGACATGAAAGTTGAAAATTTAACTGTAATGCCAGAAATGTTACAAATTAGGAACCAATAAATAGAAAAATCAAATCTAATAAACCAAAAACATTTTTTTTACTTTCGATTGTAAAAATGTATAATTACTTCATCGTACTTGAAATTTCGAGTAAAAATTTCAACGGTTCTCCAGTTATTACCTTTTTATCCATGTGTTTTATTTCCAAACTAAGAATATATCAATAATAACAAATATAAACTAAACAAGAACTCTAAAAAATCAACGAATTCTTGTAGATAAAATTTCCTTAAATATCCACTTTTTGTTAAATTAGTATATTTTTTTTGCCAAGCACTTTTAGCACTCGGTTTTGAAAAATTAGTAAAATGTTTTGGTGAAATCAGCAACGAAAATTAGAAAAAAAACAGTAATTTGTAATTGTAAAAAATTTACTAAAAATCAGTACAAAAATTGTAAAGTTCGATTGAAAACTGTTTACAAATTTTTTTACTAACTTTTTTACCTTAGTTTAGAGATGCTACACTCACAAAAGTTTGTTGGTAGATTCTACAGAAAATGACAGTTAAAACAAAGGTATGTGCAGTTAAAAAGGCGACAAAGGTATTATTTACCTTTAAAATAACTAAAAATTTGTTATTTTTAATTGTTGAAAAATAACTAAAAAATGCATTAAAAATAACTAACAATGTCGTAAAATTAACTGATAAATTTTTACTACAAAAATTTCCAAAGAACTGACAAAATCGGTAAAAACTACTGTTTTTTACAGTCAACTCTTTTTATTTATAAAAGTATATTTTAATAAAAAACAAATATTTTTTTTTTCTTTCGATTACAAAAATATGTGTTATTACTTCAGCCTATTTAAAATTCAAAGTAAAAATTCCAAACCGTTCTCCAGTTATTATGATTTTATGCATTGGAGATACAATACAAGTTTCTGATTTTTATTTGCAAACTAGAAATATATCAATAATAACAAATATAAACTAAACAAGAATTTTTAAAAATCAAAAAATTCAACAAAATTTTTATTTTTTTAATAATTACCACTGTAAAATTACTGTTTTGGTAGTTGTTTATTATGATATTAAAAATAACTGTTTTAAACAACTGTTACGAAATTACAGTACTTTTCGTTAGTTGTTTTCTTAAATAACCGCCATAAAAGTTGTTTTGCATTTTCGTAGTAACTGTCAAACTTTTTTGAGTGTATGCTCTTTAATATAACATCCAAAGCAGTGATGCATTTCCGAACAGGCACCTGCTTACTTGACACTTTCACAAGACATAAAATCAAACTTAACACAAAAAAAATGCAAACTAAAAACAATTTTTTAGTTTTGTTATTGTTGTGCATCCACTTTTCGTGTTTTAACATAAATTTTATTACTGGTTTAAAAGTCAAATTTCAGATGACTGTTATCAACATTTTTATTACAGCGTGTTAGAGAAAGTCAGCAAAATTTGAGTTTTTTACAAAATAAATCTAAAACATGTTCCTATATTCACAAAAATACAACATCTTCCTCCAAAAGTGTTTAATAATATTTTTAACATTCTTAAAATAGTAAATTAATTTGCTAGTTATTTTTTTTAACGATTTTTAGCGATAATCAATTTTTTTGCTTCTTATTAAAAAAATAAAATTTTTTTACATGTATTTAGATTATATATATATATATATAAACCTATGTATTTATATACATATTATACATACTAATTTACATATAAATGGTAAAAAAAAGCCCCCCTTTAATTTTACAAAAAAAAAATATGTATAAGCAAAACTCTATATATTTGCAATAAAAAAATAATAAAATTATTAATAAAATAAAACAAATATTTATATATTTTTTAATAAATATCTAAAAGAAATTAAAAAAAAACAAAAAAGTATGAAAAAAATATTTTTTAATAAAATCTTAATTATAAATAAAAAAAAACGTAAATATATTTTAAAAAATATATTTAAAAAATAGCCTACTACTACTTCCCTGCCCTTATTCACATATTACAAAATAACAAATGAAAAAAAAAATTAAATCCTTAATTTTATTAATCAAATCCCGCCTAAAGGTATAAGAGTTTTTTATGTTATTTTACACCGACAATATTAATTTATTTATCATTTTTATTTTCCTTTTAAAAATTATATATAAATTTTGTATATTTTTTGAACAACACATTTTATTCTAAATTGTGTGTATGTTAAAAATTTTTTAATTTTTAATTTATCTTTAAATTAACTTTGTTTTTTTAATTTTATTTATGTTAATATATACATATTTTTTTAATTTAGTTAAAATATTAAAAAAAATGTTTTTAAATTAAAATTAAGGCTTAAAAAACATGAAATCAAAATGATAATAAAGTTTTTATTTAAACCACCAACATTTATTTTTTATTTTTTCTATTAATTTTTATTTTCATTTTTTAGTTAAAACTTTTATTATCGGTAAAATCTCTCCAAATATTTTTTTTTATCAGAAGTATTTATAAAATGAGAATAGCAAAAATAATTACTAAATTGGTATAAAAATAGTAAAGTGAAATTGAAAATCCTTTACAAACTTTTCTACTAACATTTTTTTCTGAGGTTAAGTTTTGTCGATAACTAACCAGAGACAGATGGCGTTAGTGTTCCCGTGAACTAAAGGGAAAACTTATTTTTGTTTACGAAATATTAGTAGCAGGTGGAAAAAATGTAACAGGCGAGCAGAAAAATTAGGATAGGGAAAAAACAAAAATCAAAAAAATGTTTGTTTACGAAATATATAGAGCAGGTGGCAAAAATGTAACAGGCGAGCAGCAAAATTAGGATAGGGAAAAAACAAAAATCAAAAACATGTTTGTTTACGAAATATTAGTAGCAGGTGGAAAAAATGTAACAGGCGAGCAGAAAAATTAGGATAGGGAAAAAACAAAAATCAAAAAAATGTTTGTTTACGAAATATATAGAGCAGGTGGCAAAAATGTAACAGGCGAGCAGCAAAATTAGGATAGGGAAAAAAAATCAAAAAAATGTTTTTCATAGGCGAGGGGATGCATATTACTGCATGTTATTATTTATGAGATTTGGATGTGCGGGGGTGTAGAAAAGGGTTTTTTATTGGCAAACGTTTCTCGAAGAGGGGCGGTATACACAAATGTTTGTAACTTAAGGGACAAGGACGGATAGGTAATTTTTGTTTTTATATTACTTTTTTTTTTGTTAGGATTAAGCGGTAAAGGAAGGGAAGGAAGAAAACATCTTTCAAACATTATAAAGTATTTTTTTTGTTTTAAGCCTGAAAACTCTTTGAAATTACTAGGCGAACATAAAAATCAGCAAGTGTATTTTTAAATAAAAAAAATTTTGTTTTTAAAACAACAACTTTTGTTGTACATTATTGTTTCAAATATGCAAGCCAGACAAAAACAAGTCCGATTTACAAGAACAAAATACACGCATGAGATGCTCGTGTATGTGAATTCTTGCTTGTTTGTATTTGTAACAAAAATAAGCTTTTTACACGCAGAAGCAACAACATAGTGTACAATGGAATTTTTTTGTTTTGTTGACAAAATATTTTCTATTTCGGTGCTTTCATGCTATTATTGAATATGTATGTATGTTCGCCTGGTATTTTAAAATTATTCGCAAGACTGAAAAAAACTCACAAAATTTTGTAGAGAAATTAACATGGATGGTAACCGAAACGATGCAGTTACGGGTAAGGGCAACGCTATTTTATATTATTTCGGTAAAAGTATTTATTTCGATATCGGTATTTTAAGGTTAACGGTATTTCAGTTATTTCGGTAACAATATTTTAAGGGTAACGCTAGTCACTTATTTCGATGCATACTGCAAATTTTTTACAAAAAAAACGAAAATCAAAGCAAAACGAAATTACAACGTACAATTATCAAAAGCAGAGAATTAAAAGTAAAGGTATTTTAGGGATAACGGTATTTCATTTATTTCGTTAAGAGTATTTTAAGGGTATCGATATTTGGTTCATTTCGGTATCGGTATTTTAAAGGATAACGGTATTTTGGTTATTTCGGTAACGGTATTTTACGTGAAAGGGTTTTTAATCGATAACGGTAATTTAGTGGTATTGCCTGCCAACCCTGGAAATTATACATACTTTTTTATCATTTTTTGTATTTTGAATAATTTTAAAATACCAGGTGAACATATTCAATAATAGCATGAAAGCACCGAAATAGAAAATAATTTTGTCAACAAAATTATTCTTGGTGTGGTGTGTTTGCGTACTTTTCCAGTAAAGTCCAGTAAAAATTACTCAGTAACAAATTTACTCTCAAAAAGAAAAATATCTAAAAATGTACGCAAACAGAAAAATTGTAAGAATTGGTAAAATACTGCTGCCAACTTCTTCCCTAAAAATATCGCTAAATCAAACTAAAAAATCACTAGAAAATATCTAAATTATAAAAAAAATTAAATGGCGATAAATCCCTAAATTGCACGAACATTTTAGGTTCTGTTGAAAAATTTCACAAAAATAGCTATATTTTTCAAACTTCTAAAAACTTTCTTAAAAAATTATTGATACATCGCCAAATTTTTCAAACTTTTTTGTTTTCCATAAAAATTTACCGATAAATCGCTGAATAATAATGATTCAAAAATTCTGTCAAGGAAATAAATGTAAAAAAATGCTAAGAAAATGTGTAGACTGTCTTGAAAAGAAAAATCGCTAGTTTTCCCGCTAATAGCTAAATTATATTTTATCCCCCTAAACGAGTTGAAGTATCGCTAGATTTGCCGAGAAAATAGCTAAATTGGCAACAGTTATTAAAATAGCTGATTGCGAAATAAAACTATTCAAATTATTGGATTAATAAATAGAACCTAATAAAATGATCACTTACTTACTCCTTCCATCGTAAATAAGCTTATATTTAAATATTTTTTGTTTTTACAAAAAATTATTGCAAAATTATTTAGACAAATGTTTTGTTTCTTCAATCATATGTTTTAAATCATATTTTTTTTTTCTTACAAATTCTTCCTAGCAAAAATTCATCCAGTAAAACTTGTAAGTTCTCTGATATTGAACTGTCACTTTACCCTCTATTTTTCCTCTCTCCTTACTGAGTAATTGTGTAAACAAACACCTTCCAGTAAAAACTTGTACAAATTTGTACGAATTTGTACAAATTTTCGGGTACGCAAACACACTTAATAACAAATAGTGAAAAAACGTGTAAACTTTGTTGTTGCTTCTGCGTGTAAAGCGGAGAATACACGAAGGAACATTCGTGAAAAAATTACCATTTTTTACGATTGTTCATTTGTGTATGTAATGTCGTGGTGACATTCGTGCAATTCGTGTTATCAAAATTTTTTGATATTTTTTGTTCTCTACTCAATGTTCCTTCTTTATTCTCCGCTTATTTTTTGTTACAAATACAAACAAAAATGCACGTACACGCGCATCTATGCGTGTATTTTGTTCTTGTAAGTCGGACTTGTTTTTGTTTGGCTTGCATATTTGAAACAATAATGTACAACGAAAGTTGTTGTTTTAAAAACAAAAATTTTTTATTTAAAAAGTTGCTCTTGCTGATTTTTATGCTCGCCTGGTAATTTCAAACCGTCTTTAGGCTTAAAACCCCTTTTAAAATAAAATTTAAAAAAAATATATTTCAATGTTTAATTCTAAAAGAAAGTCATAATCAGCCTTATTGCGGTTGTCGTTGTCGTATTACGACAGCAGGCGTTGTCGTTGTCGTTTTTATTATATTTTGGTATTGTGTAAAATATACGACAGAGAATATAAGAAAATTAAATATTTCATCTATTTTTGTGGTGTTTTAATAAAATAATCAAAAAAATTAAATTTTGTAAAAATAAAACGATTATTGTTTCATAAAGTCAAAGTGTCATAGTGAAACTTTTCATTTTAAGGATTAGTAAGGGTTTTCACAAGGGGTGTGCTATTTGTTGTATCGTCGTATCGTCCTAACAAAAAACAGAGTTGTTAGAATTTAAATTGAAAAAATACAACATTTGAGAATAGCACGATACAACTTTTTTACGTATGTTTAGTGTCCTATGTTTGAGTGTGCTAACAGATAGAAAACTGAATAGAAAATCGTTGTTAAACACAAATAAAAATTTTAACAACTCTGTTTTTTCTTAGGACGATACAACGATACAACAGATAGCACACCCCTTATGAACAACCTTAGTGTTTTTCCACAAGTTGTAAAATACCCAGTGCGTTAAATTTTTTTAATTTTTCTTTACAAGAATTATTATTCAAATAAAAAAATTTCTTCTTTAATTTAACTTGTTAATATATTAAAGTGATTTTATGTTTAATTTCACTTATTTTAATACTTTTTTAAAAAGTTTTGTGAGGCTGTCGTGTACGAAAATTTATACGACAGTTTTTGGTGTATTGACCGAAAAAAACGACACTCGCGGTACCAAAAAATGCCTTTTGGCAAAAACGACAAATTTTCTTGTCGTACACGACAACCGCAATTAGGCCGAATATTAAAACAAAAATTTACCCATCCCTGCTTGCCCCATAAGTTACAAACAAGTTCCTATACCCCCGTCGACAAGATACCTTTCCGTCAATAAAAAAAAAACCCTTTTCTACACCCTCGCACGCCTAAATATCATAAACAATAACATGTAGTAATTATGCGGCCCCCTGGCCTTAAAAATAATTTTTTGTTTTTTCCCTATCCTAATTCTGCTGTTCGCCTTTCACATTTTTTTCAATTCCTTCTGTAGCACATTTCGTAAACAAAAATAATTTTGTTATTAAAAATTCAAGCATATACACTCAAAAAAAAAAAGTTTGACAGTTACTACGTTACAGTTGTTTGTGTAGTAATCATTACATGTTCTTTTTAACAGTAATTATAGTGGTTTTTCTGTGGAAAAATGGAAAACAACTGTTATGACGGTTATTTAAGAAAACCACTAACGAAAAGTACTGTAATATTGTAACAGTTGTTTAAATCAGTTATTTTTAATACCATAACAACTATCGAAACTGTATTTTTACGGTGAACAGTTGTTTTTCTTAGTTATTTAAAAAATTAAAAATTTTGTTGGATTTCTTTGAATTAACATTTTTTTTTGTTTAATTAATATTTGTTATTATTGATATATTGCTAGTTTGGAAATAAAAATCTTAAACTTGTATTGTATTTCCAATGCATAAAAAAGCATAATCACTCTAGAACCGTTTGGAATTTTTACTTCAAATTTTAAATAGACTGAAGCAATTACACATACTTTTGTAATCGAAAGAAAAATTATATTTTTTTTATTAAAATATACTTTTATAACATTAAAAGAAATAACTGTAAAAAACAGTAGCTTTTACCCATTTTGTCAGTTGTTTAAAAATTTTTGTAGTAAAAATTTGTTAGTTAATTTTACGACATTGTTATTTTTAATGCATTTGTTAATTATTTTTTCAACAGTTAAAAGTAAATAAATTTTTAGTTATTTTAAAGGTAAATACCTTTGTCGCCTTTTTAACGGGCATTTTCAGTAGATTCTACGGGCAAACTTTTTTGAGTGTACCATTTTGGCGAAATTTTACGATTTCGGTATTTCTTTAAATGGCGTTTCATCAAGTAATTTTGACTATTACCGGCATGTAAACAAGCCAATTTTGGGGCAACCTTTATATGGGCACTAGGTCTAAACACCGATTTAAATCAATAGGATTCGTCCTTGGGCCCACATTGATCTGTGTACCAAAATTTCATCAAATTATCTTAATATTTGCGATCTGTAGAGTGCGCTCAAGAATGCATGGACAGACAGACAGACGGACATCGATAAATCGAAACAAAAAGTGATTTTGAGTCGATCGGTATACCAAATGTTTGGTGTTCAAACATCAGCACAAACTTATTATACACTCTCCACGTAGTGGTGTAGGGTATAAAAACAACGTATGCAACAAAAATTATTTGTTGTTAAATTCTCAAGTGAAAATGCTTTTTTGCACAACTTACAGGATGAGTCTCGTATTATGTGCGTTCCCGTACGTTACCGCGGGTACCCGCGGGAACCCAAAACAGCCCAAACAACAACAATTTACACGCAATTTTGAGTACGGGAACGCCTTTGGGCTAGTTTGTGTAACTTCGGTAAAGTACGGGAACAGACATATTGTTTTTGTGTGCGGAATTTTGTATTAAAGGATACACGCATAGGCGACTGAAATAGGTCTGTGACAAAAGAAATAGTATTGGAGCAACCGAATTGGGTTTATGACAACTGAAAGATTCGGTTGGGACAAATCTTTTTTCTGGGTGCAGAAGACTCTCCTTGTAGGGACTTTTTATAGAAAAATTCATTGATTTAATGGAAAAAATAAAAATGAAGAGCTTATAACACTTTCTTCAGAAAAATTTCAGATTTTGGTAGTGTGACATTTTTAATATAAAATTTTTGAATATTTTTTTCTACCCATTTTATTTTTCATTATGATTTGTTCTCCATCATACTCTAAATATTTTAAAAGTCTATAGAGCTTTTAAATGGAAATAAAATAAATAATATGCTTAATTAGCCTGACTGGAAAATATGCTTTACATCTAAACACTTTAATTATTTTGAAAAAAAGACCAAGCTTTGACAAATTTTAGCTGTAGATAAGAATAAATTGGGTCATATGAATAAAACTTAGCAATTACTTCAAAGTAATTACTTTGGGGTTAGGAATGGCTTTTAACTCCAAATTTACAAATTGAATGGTAGAATAGCATAAAATGTAAACGAAAATTAAAAAATTAAATTTCTAGTCTACTCCCAAGCAGACTAGATTTGTGAAGTAATTGCTTAAAAAACCCTGTATTTCCCCCTATTAGTAATTGCTAAGTTTTATTCATATGACCCATTATTTATATAAACTATTTTTGCTAAAAAAAAATAAATAAATAAATAAATAAATAAATAAAAACAAAAAAAAAAAGAAGAAATATGAAGAAAATCAATCGGTCAAGATCGATAAAACTAATACTCTGCACCAAAAATTTAACATTTAAAACATAATCAAACAGAACCAAAATTGGAGAATTTTCCATATCAAAAATTATTTTATTTTTATAGGGAAAAAATGTTATACATTTTTAAATACTTTTTTATAGAAAAAATTTAGGCCAAGTTTTATGGTCAGAACCATAGTATAATATAGTAGCTTTAGTCATTTTCTGGCATTTGAAAAAATTAAGTAGTGTTTGTAATTTTACTTGTACATACGGTTCTTGATACCACTACAACTGCATGAGATAGGGACAAGCTCTCAATTTTTTTATGAGTGGGGCTACTATAGTATACTATGGTCAAAACTAAGAACGTTTTTTTTTTTTTTAATTTGAGTAAGAAATTTTCAAACAAAATTTCTTACTTATGCTAAGAGAATTATGTCAGTAAAAAAAACAATCTGTTGAAAGATTTATACATTCTATCTGTAAGAGATTTTTTCTATAGAAAAAATTTAGGTTATGTTATAGTCTAAGATTTGTATTCAGAATTTGCTAACTTTAAAAATATTTTAGGAAATTTTTCAATTTGGATCTTCTATTTTGTCATAAACCACGCCAGACTAACTGACTTTACCAATTACTATGGTGCAGGGCATTTCAATCAAAAAAAATGATAAACCCACCTATATATAACCCATAACATACATATAATATATCGAAAAAGCTCTTTAAACTTTTAAATCATTTTACCTAAATTTTTCATTTGCGACTTTTAAATTTATTATTTAAAAAAAAAACTCCTAAAATTTCTAAAACTCAAAAACGTTATAAACGGCTAAAGAAATTTTTTGATAAACATATTAAAAAAAAAGAATAATTTAAATGCTAACAGAAAAAAGTATATATCATAGGCTTAAAAATTAATATGTAAGTAAAAACTTATAAGGAAACTATATATTTGTATTAAATTTAAGTATTTTTTTAATAAAATTTAAGTTTGGCTTTAAATTGAACTAAAAAAAACCAATTTTTTATAACAAATCTATATGGAAAAAATCTATTTTTTCTTTTGTGTATTTGTATAACTATAAAATTTATTTAAAAAAATAAAAGCATATATGAAATTAACTTATAATAGAAGATTTTTTATTTGGAACAATCTCTTAGGGACAGTTTTATAGTCAAAACTATACTAAAAAAAGTTTGTCGGTAGAATCTTATGAAATTGGTAGTTAACACAAAGGTATATGCAGTTACAAAAGCGACAAAGGTATTTTTACCTTAAAAATAACGATAAAATAATAAAATAAATTTTGTTATTTTGTTGAAAAATAACTAACAAATGCTTTACAAAGAACTAAGAATGTCGTAAAATTAACTGACAAATTTTAGTACAAAAATTTTAAAACAACTGACAAAATGGGCAAAAACTACTGTTTTTACATTTTTATATTTTTCCTAATTTCCATTTTTTTGATTTTACCCTGATTGGTGCTTCTAACTGATTATTGGGATCTTTTCACTTAAGCGATTTTCCGGATATTAACAGTTTTCACCAAATTTGATTACATTTCCGATTTTAGAGATTTTTAATAGATTTTCATTCTTTGACGCTTCATTGCAATTTTTATCGATTTTGATCAAAAAAATATATTAAAAAATTGGCGAATAATTTAATTCATTAAATAATATAATTTTTTAAAAATTCTCAACCCGTTAGGGAACTAGAGCATATGATAGTTTAACATTTAGTTCCAAATATTACCGCTGGGGGCACTGTCAAGGCTAAGAAAGTAATATTTTTCGTTTTTTATTTTAAAAAGCAACTGAATCATTTTTACGCAATGATTTTCGAGTTAATTAAAACACAATTTTAAAATTTTTATTATATTTTTTTTTATTTTATATTTTTTATCGTCGAATTTTTTTTATTTTTGATCTTTGATTTCGTATTACTCATATACCAATTATGTATATCGTAAGGTGAAATGCAAAACAACGTTACTTATTATGATTCAATTGGATAGACTACATGCCTACAATAAATTTTTATGAACAATATATTGTAATATATATTTTTTTATTTTTCTCGGTTTTTTGGTTGCCCTATAAAAATTTTAAATAGTGTTGAGTTGAAGCACTGTATTGAACTACATTTCTCCACAAAATTGTATCTTTGTATAATTAAACTATCAGTTTTATACACGAATTTGTTAAAATGCATACCCAAGTAAAACGTAATTAATCCAAAAATATACATATGGATCCAAAAAAAATTATATAAACTTGTATTTATATCAATTTGTATTTAACTGCATCAATTGAGATCAAATTGATACAGTGACACGGAGGATAGATCCCAAGGGGGCAGGGACCGGTCCCTGATCGGTATTTTTGTGTAAAAGAGACACGTCACTTTAAGATGGCGTTGTCATTAGAAATGACAAATTGCAACAGTTTAGACACCTTGTGACAGTAAGGTAGTGTGCCTAAAAATAGCTATTCAAATAAACTAATTAAAAATTCAGAATTAAAAATAATCTACTTGGCTTCGAAGTAGGGCTCGATAACACAACATTCTGCTTGTAAGGCAAACGCTCTACCGTCCGAGCTAATGTTGCTTGTGTATGATGCCTCGCTGATGGTAAAGTTATATATTTTTCCTTTCTGTTCAAATAAAATAGAAAAAAGAAAAAACAAACACTACAAGCAAATAAAAAAATGGAAAAGAAAAAAATAGAGAAGAATGTGGTGTAATGGTTAGCGCGTTGGACTGTTACACGTGAGGTTGCGGGTTCGAGCCCCAACCAAGGCAACATCAATTTATGAAAAATAGTAATATGTATGAGTTTTTTCTATCCCTCATACATATCGTAGCGTTCTCCTTCGGTATTCCCATAGCACTTAACCCCACCGAAGTAAAATAATATAACAGGACTATGAACTAAAAAGCTTCAACAAAGTTCGCCAACTCACCGTCAGATGACGCGCAACAACTGTTCTAAAAATTCAACATCTCGCGCAATTACAGTGTTGCCATATTTGAAGCCCTTCATCTTTCACCACCTTTCACTTCTTCTCTATCTCCTTTCCAAAGGAAGCAACAAGTTAATTAATAGGAAAAATTTCCTGAGCGTTGATCCTCTTAAAAAAAATAAAAAATAAAAAAATTAAAAATTAGAAAATTACCCCAAAAACTCTGATAATATAAATAAAAATTTTAAAAATTCCCCTCAAGTTAAAAAGAAAATTAAATGAAACACCAATTGTTAAAATTAAAACAGCTTTAACATTAAAAAACGTTTAAAATAAAAAAAAACTTAAAATTTCTTATCAAAAAATTATAGAGATTTAAAATAAGAGCTAAAATAAGCAAATCGTAAAAAAAATAAAGTTAAAAATAAACAAAAGAGTAATATAAATAAAACATATTTTTAAAAATATGTCGCGAATTTTGTTTTTTATTTCGGTATCGGTCAAGTTTTTTAAAAGCAACAGTGAAAGTAACGAATCTGAAAATTAATTCATTCTCTTTGGTTCATATTTGTACTAATTTCGTAATATGCCTTCGGTTGACCCGTCACGGGATAGGTCCTTGGAGGGTAATTGACTCCTCATTCCCCGTAGGGTATGGACAAAAATCGGATCATTTTGTATCTAATTTTAAGTTATTAGAACTAATTTGATACAACTATATATATTTTTCTATACAATTGGATTCACCATTTCTTTTTTAATCCAAATGCATAATTTTTTTATTAATTCCGTTTTACTCGACATTACTCGGTTTCGACACATTTTATCTTTTTAGCACCGTAAGTAAATCTTTCACGTTGAAAATTTTTATTAGAACATTAAATCGAAATTTAATTTTTGGAAATAAAAAAAATTTTATTTTATAAGAAAGACGCAACCAAAACAAACATAAAATGTCCAACTTTTCACCAGAAAAAAATAGTCCTGCACATTAAACTCATTATCGTGGAAAGTATTTTTTTTATTGAGTATAACAGTTTTTTCACGTAAAATCGAAACAACTTACTGTGCTTTTGGTAGAAAAATTAAAATGTAAATTAAGTTCTTTGCATTTCATCTGACGATACAAAAATTTATATAAGTTGTTTTTTTTTTTTGTCTTTTTGCTTTCGATTAAGTTTACTTTTAGAATTTTGTCTAATTTTATAAAGTTTTCTTTTTTATTATTTATACAATTTATTACTTATAAAATTATAATGACATTTACACACAGATAGTAGAAAGATAATTTTATATATTTATGCAACAATTATTATTGATTTTAATTGTTATATATAAATTTTAATATTATTAATATAGATACTTTTGCAAAATTTCAGCAAAAAAATTGTATTTGAATGTAAAGGTTTTATTATTTTATTATTATAACTGGTGAAAAAATAAGTCAGTGCTCTCACGCTCACAATATTATAAACGTGAAAAAGGAATTATGTATTCTCTCTTTTAAGATTTTTATACCCTCCATCCCATTTATGTTCAGCATGAAAAGCGAAGTAGACATCACGCCGCGAATCCCATTTTTACCTAGAATATTTGCAATTCTCAGAAGCAGTCCGCTGTTGAAAATGAGAGAAATCGGTCCAGCGGATCAAAAGTCGTGTATGAAAATGCAGTCACCTCAAAATTTGTCATACAAAATGTAACGTTTAAAACAAAAATTATAAACTTACTATAATATTTTTCTTACTCACCGTTGTTTTTTTTTTTTGTTTTATGAGTGGCTCGGGAAAGCAAATGAAAACATTTTTTTTACATAGAAAAAATTTCATTGCAACATGTTAACTAAAAATTGTTGCTATCAACACGAACGTTACTTTTTCTTTTATTATGTTATTTTCTATTAAAATTTAATATTTTTTATTTTAATTTAATTCTTTGTTCGTTAAAATACTGAATATTTAAAAAATGTGTTGAAATATTATTAAAAAATATGAAAAAAAAGTGAATTAAGTCATATTTTACCAACATGTTTTAAATTGCTTTGCTTGCCCCACTTCATGAACAAATAAAAAGAACAAAGGTTGAGAGAGGAAGAGAGGTATAGAAGGCCACTGATTTAAAAGAATTTTTTTCTTGTTTTTAACATTAATATTTTTACACAAATTTTTTTATATTGCTTTTCACAATGATAAACGTCATTAAATTGTATTAAGTAGCTTTACGTTACGTAATATAACTTTACGTTGTGTAGTATTTCAACTCGTTGCGTATAGTATTTCAATAAGGTTTATACCAGTTAATACATATACAAAGATGGAGGATATTTAAAGATTCGGCACAACCGAAATTAATCGTTTTTATTTCTTATTAAAGAAAAACCTTCAAATTTCAAGTTTCTGCAATATTTGCCCGAATTATATTTGTTTTTTTTTGCTTCTTTAACTCTTATTTTTTATAAATAAATTTTTTTTTTTATATTTTTATCTTATATATTTTAATTAATAAATACCACACAAAAATAAAATATTTATACAAAAAAATTCTTATATAAAACTATAAAAAGGCTTTGAGGTAATGCAAAAAACATTTAGAGTATCATTTTCACAATTTTGTTATTTAAGTTTGTTTGAAATTTACAACATTTATTAACATTAATTCATGAAGTTGTTTTTTACGGAATTCTGTGAAAACGGTTTTTAAGCATAAAATGGAATAACTTTAAAAACAAAAAAATATTAGACTTCTAAATAAAAATAAACACTATAGAGGTTTTCATATAAACTCCTAAATTCTTTGTAAACCTTGTATAAATACAAACCATATTTTTTTATGAATGGAGTTTGGCATTAAACTCATAAATTTACTAGGTTTACACCGTTTACGAGTAGAATACGAGTTTATATGAAAACGCCTTATGTAACATGCATAATATGGCTTAATTTAAAAGTTTTGATTGTAAAAATATAATGTCTCGCTTGAACAATGGCCTTAAACACATATTTTTTGGAAAACGAGTTACTACCCAGTAGTAAAAAGTACTAGTTCCGAACCAGTTATGTACTAGTTTATTTGAACCAGGCAACTAGTACGAGTTCTAACGACTATCCATATAAACAACTGCAGAATTTAACATGGAGATGCAATAGGGGTGGGGACAATTGTCGCCAAACTCCCACTTTGGTACTAGTTGTATAACCAACGACTATATAATTAAAAGATTATACAACTCTCCCTATCTCTGTTAAATCACTCTCTTCTTAATTTATATCGAAAATTCAGCCATAAGAATTACACACGTCTGCAAAAGCTAACATTTTCGATATAAATTGTCAATCTTCGAAAGAGAGCGACGAATACCGCCTGGTAGAACTAGTTTGAAAATAACAATTTAATGTCGAAAAATAGGGAGCAAAACTGGTACTACCCAACAAACCAATAGATATCGTTTCGAATTCGTAACGATATCATTTCGATGATAAGCGTGTCCGAGAATGATATCATTAACGATTCATAAGTGATAGGTACTGTGGAGAAAAATGCACATTCGTTAATGATATCGTTTTTTCGTGAAATAAAGATATCGTTATGATATCGAAAATATCAGGCAGCGCGATAATATTTTCATAATATTCAAAAATTTTTGTCGTTATTTTATCACTATTCCTTGAAAATATATATGATAATATATATGATATCTTTAACGATTAAATTAAAAAAAAAATGTTTTTTCAGAAACTTTATCGATATTTTGAAAAATTATGATATCATTACGAGTTCATATTTTTGTATCATAAACGATAGCAATATACTTAATATGAAAACGTTAATGATACTGTATCGTTTTATGGTTTATTGGGTAATGTGACTAATGTTACTCTCCGCAGTGACTCTTTGGAAATAGTACTGTACCAGTTAGTAAAGACCTAAATTATATACATAGATAAAAAACAAAGGCTTTTCCTTTGATGAAACGTAGATTAGACCGATAATTTCCTTACTAAGATAATTAGGTCCATTTACCAAATGAAATCTAAAATATTTTGTGTTTATGATTTCTAATCACAACAAAAAATTTTAGTGTTTATTCACAAACTCAGACTACATTATTAAAAACAAATGTAAACAAAACTAGAATTTCAAAAGTCTTATTTAAATTTAATCTTTCGAAATAGTCTCGCATTGTGTCAATGAAACTAATAGTTACACAAATGGTTCAAAATTATTGTTTTAAGAATAAAACCAGGGAGCTGTACTGGTACTTATGATAAATTTACCAAACTAGTTCCGGAGTGACTCTTTGCTACCAGTACCGTATCAGTTGATGTGCAGCTCAAGTCAATTCAATTAAAAAGAAAATTAAGTGGTTATTTGCAAACTCTGATGTTTTATTAAATACAAATGTAAACAAAATGAGAATTTCAAATATTGCATTTTAATTTAGTTAATTTGTTTTACAGTCCCTCAATAGATCGTATTTAACTAGTACACGACTGGTTTCAAATGCTTATTTTGAGAACTAGTTATGTAGCTACTAGCAGTGTTGCCATTTCAGTGCTTTTCGGGTATTTTTTGGTGCTTTTTTCCTTCCCGTACCCGGTGATTTTTTACAAATACCCTTTTATAAAAAGCGGGTATTTGCAGTGCCTTTTCAGATTTCTGGCAGTGCTTTTAGTGCTTTTTGTACAGTTTATATTTTTGGTATTTGTTCTCCTTTTTTCAATTTTTCTTGAATTTTCTGTCAAAGTTGAAAAAATAATACGAAATATACAAAAAATACATTTTTTCACAATGTTTGTAGTACAATTTTAAATAGCAACTTCGTTATATTTAAACTTCAAAATTTTGAAATATTAGTTTGGTGCTTTTACCCCTTTTTTGGTTATTTTTTGAACTTCTTTTACACGATTTTACAAAGGTAAAATGTGTTTTTAAAATCTTGACTTAAATTTAAAAAAAAATTATTATCGTGCTTTTTTACCCCATTTTTGGTAAATTTTTACCCTTTTTACCCGTTTTCAAAATGCTCACGGTGCTTTCCTGCCTTCAAGAGTTGGCAACACTGGCTACTAGTCAAAAAAATGTGTACTTTTTAGAACTATTTGCTACTGGATAACTGCCAGTTATTTGTACAGTAATAGTGTTTTTACGACAATTACTGTTATTTTATAAAGTTTTGCTAATGAACTTATAAATACTACTGTATTTAGGAAACAGTGGTTTAAAGTGATTTTTGAATAACACTGCTACCAGTGATCGTGATTTTCAAATCACAGTTCTTTTAAACAGTGACCGTGATCACGGGTTTGTAATAGAGATGGGCGGTCCGGCGATTTTTCAGTAACATTGTTCTCAGTGAAATCGTGAAATGTTCAAATCGTTGTTCTTTTAAACTGTGATCGTGATCACGGTTTTTCTATGGAAAAGACTGCGATTTTCTGATAAATAAACGAAATAATATTTATGGCGAGTTTTTAAGATGTCAGTTAAACTTGGTTTAGTTAAACCGAAAACGAATTTTGTCAGCCATTTCAAAGTTTATTAACAAAAATTTGCCGGAAAAACTTTTTCTCGAGTATAATTTATTTCTTTATTGAAATAAAACAAAATAAACCACATTTTAAAAGCAGTATTCCACCCAGTCAGAAAAATACAAACGGGAAAGCGGTGGCAAAGCACTTTAACAGGTGGCTTTCCCATTCCCAAAATGATAACATCATTAGACAAAAGGACCGGCTGTTCAAAAAGCGCCGGAAAAGCACTGGAGGAACAAAATTTTTAAACGTTGGCAAAACGCTGGTAAAACCAATAAATAGGTGGTCTGGAAATATATTTTCCAAAATAAAATTAAAAAAAAGTTCATATGTATTTTTTTGACCCTGCCGTGATTTGAACCCAGGCCGTCAGATTGGCAGACGATTGCTCTACCCACTGAGCTAACGAGACATATAATATTTAATGGCTAAACACATACCCAGTCAGAAAAATACAAACGGGAAAGCGGTGGCAAAGCACTTTAACAGGTGGTACAAGTACTGGCAAAAAGTGCTTTACCATTCCCAAAATGATAACATCATTAGACAAAAGGACCGGCTGTTCAAAAAGCGCCGGAAAAGCACTGGAGGAACAAAATTTTCAAACGTTGGTAAAACGCTGGCAAAACCAATAAATAGGTGGTCTGGAAATATATTTTCCAAAATAAAATTTAAAAAAAGTTCATATGTATTTTTTTAGTTCTGCCGTGATTTGAACCCAGGCCGTCAGATTGGCAGACGATTGCTCTACCCACTGAGCTAACGAGACATATAATATTTAATGGCTAAACACATAAATGAGTGATAATAGCTGGACAACTACTGGCTGTGCCAAAATGCTAGTACTGGCAAACAATTTTTTGTAACTAGTATGCCAGTGTTGGGAGGGCAAAAAAAAGTTGCTCTTGAAGGAGCTTTCCCACAAACAAAAAAATTGATTTTATAAAACAAAAAAAATTTTAAATTAAAAAAAATCCAAAAAAAATTTTTTTGCTTGCAACCGGATTTGAACTCGGAACCTTCCGACTACAAACATTTTTTAACGAAGCGTCAGCATTTTTATAAAATCATTGGTTTTCCAGTGAATTGATTTTTGTACGCCTGGTAGCATTGGCTAGGTAGCACTGGATAACCACTGGTTGCAAACCTTGGCATATCACTCTAAGCCAATTTTTTGCCAGTGGTTTTTTTTATAAACCACCTAAATTTTTGTAAAACAAATACTGGTAAAACGCTTTTCGCAAGCTCTGGCAAAGCGTCCCAATTGAGTGTTCTGCCAGTCATTTATTTTTAATACCATGGTTACCCAGTGGTATGCCAGTGCTTGATTTTTTGTACCACTGGCGATTTCTGACTGGGTAGATGAGTGATAATAGCTGGACAACTACTGGCTGTGCCAAAATGCTAGTACTGGCAAACAATTTTTAGTAACTAGTATGCCAGTGTTTGGAGGGCAAAAAGAAAGTTGGTCTTGAAGGAGCTTTCCCACAAACAAAAAAATTAATTTAATAAAACAAAAAAAATTTTAAATAAAAAAAACTCCAAAAACATTTTTTTTGTTTGCAACCGGATTTGAACTCGGAACCTTCCGACTACAAACATTTTTTAACGAAGCATCAGCATTTTTATAAAATCATTGGTTTTCCAGTGAATTGATTTTTGTACGCCTGGTAGCATTGGCTAGATAGCACTGGATAACCACTGGTTGCAAACCTTGGCATATCACTCTAAGCCAATTCTTTGCCAGTGGTTTTTTTTATAAACCACCGAAATTTTTGTAAAAAAAATACTGGTAAAACGCTTTTCGCAAACGCTGGCAAAGAGTCCCAAATGAGTGTTCTGCCAGTCATTTATTTTTAATACCATGGTTACCCAGTGGTATGCCAGTGCTTGATTTTTTGTACCACTGGCGATTTCTGACTGGGCAGTTACAAACTGCGTTAACCTAAGTTTAAAGATAATTCACTTCCTAAAAACTGGGCCTTAAAAGAAGAATAGTTGCGACCGGTAACAAAGACATGATAGAAGGAGACATTTTATTCAGAAGAGTGTGAAAGCAAGTCACTGTTATTGAAAAAAACATGTATTACTGTGCACAATGAAGTTTGTAAGAAAGAATAGTACAAAAATATTAAAAGAACGACATTCCGAGTAACTGCGACTTGAAATATTTGATCACTGCCGTTACCAGTGATTTATCAATAACTGTGATTAAATCACCGGTATGAAAATATCGCTCATCTCTAGTTTAAAGTAGTTATTGTTGTTAATTGTCTTGGATGTAAATGTGGCCCGAAGGCGCTAGAGAGCGAAAAAAATCTGCAGAACGAAAAAAGTCTGTAATGGTTACTAAAAATTATTCTGTTATTACGGTAAATTTAGCTATTTTCAGCTCTGCAGTATTTTTTGATAATTTTAGCAACGCATGTCTATTTGTAGTACAATAAATTTAGTACAGCGATGTCAGCGAAATAGTTTGCTAAAAATCAGCGAACTGATTTGTTCCAAAAAAAATAGTAAATTTAGCAAAAAAAAAATTTTTTTGCTAAATTCAATGAAACTTTTTGCTGAATATTAATAGACTGAAAAAAACAAAAAAAATTTCACAAAAATTAAACTTTAGTTAATTTATTCCCTGAACATTTTTTGATTCTTTTGAAAATTATTTTGAAAACTTTATAAAACTTTTGAAAACTTTATAAAATGTCCAGACGACCGCATTGTCGAAATTATCTAATTAAAAAAGAAGTATATAAAAATACGGGCGGATCAATAAGTTTTTTTTTAGAAAAAAAGTTTTTAGTCTCCTTTTAGCTCAGTACACTTAGTCCAACGTTTCTCCATTTTTTTTATTCCTTCCACAAAATATAATTTCTCGAGGTCCTCAAATTAGGCATATGTGTGAGCAATAATTTCATCGTTGAAGCTAAATCTCTTTCCACCGAGCCATTTCTTTAGGTTTGGAAATAGAAAATAGTCGCTGGGGGCTAAATCCGGAAAATATGGCGGATGAGGGCCCAATTCATGCAATATTGCCATTGAGACTACACTCGTATGCATTGTCTTGATGAAAAAGAAATTTTTCTTGGTAAATTGGGGTCGTTTTTAAATCGACGTTGAATCGGTCCAATAAGATAGCATAATATTCGCCGTTTATTGTTTTTTGCTTTTGAAGGCAATCGATGTGTTCACCCGGAGAAACCCATTGTTTAGACTTCTGCTTGACCTTCTGAGTTTTGCAATGGATCCATGTTTCATCCACAGTTACAAAACGACGCATAAACTCATTCGAATTGCAGTTAAACAACTCCAAACAATCCTTTTCCATGGTTTGAGTGACGGTTTTTTTTTTGCAAAAAATAATGTTTGATGAGCACTCGAAATTCACTTTTTCCATTTCCATCCACGAGGTTGTATAAACACCTGTTAAACGCAAAGTTAACGACGGAACTTGCTCAAAAAATGACAGTAGTCTATTAACAGATGGTACTTGGCCGGAACAGTGTTGCATTTCATGTAACTACGAGGGAATTTCGAAAAGTCACGGACTTATTGATCCGCCTTCGTAAGTGAATCATTTGATATAACTTTGTATCCTTGTAAGTACAATTATATCTGATTTGATAGAATTTAATATAACCATTTTTCTGATTAAATTTAGATCCAGTTACATATTGCGAATATATGGCGCAGCCCCCCCCCCTTAACTTTAAGGCACGCCAACAACGTTCATGTATAAACAACTATAGAAAACAATGTTTTCTAAAGTGTCAGTAACATTTAAATTTTCACAAGCACTTGCATATTAGTTTTTTTTTTACCCGCGGGCTCACTGCATAAGAAATAAAATTTACCATTTAGAAAAACTTTAAAAAATAAATCGCTAAAACAAAAAATGCAGATTATTTTTTTCCACAATTTTTTTTTTTAACTTTTCGTGGATCTCAAAGTTTTTTAAGGGACAGGATGCTATAGTCGACTTTAATACTTTCACTTGTTTTTCAAATAATTTTGTTTCAATCTTGTTGAATTATAATTTAAAAAACCGAAAAAAATCAAAAATTTAACTTAAATAAAATTACAAATAAATCAAGCTAATTATTTAAAAAAGCTTTTTGTAGTATGCCTTTATCACTCTTAAATATAACTCTGAGGACTTTTGACAAAAGAACTTTTTTTCGAAAACAATTCTTAAACTTTTTTCCAGCGACTGTTTTTGTTAGAATTTAACCTTTTTGTATGCATTTCAGTAGATAAAGGAAGCTGATATTAGCTGTGTTTGTGTACTTTCTGGGTAAAGTTCGGTGAAATTAGAGTTAACAAAAAATTCTCTAACAAAGTGATAAAAATGTACAAAATACGCGAACTTGAAAAATCACATTTCAAGCCCAAAAAAAAACACGTCAATAGACTTGTGCATTATAGTTCGCCTTGGTGAGTGCTCTTGCTAGTTCCAGTTAAATATTTTGTAAAGATCTAGTTAGCTTTACTAGTTCAATCCCTCTTTAAATGAAAAAATTTAATAAAAATGTGCTTCTCAAGCATTTTTATTTATAAAAAGGGATACATAGTTTATTAAACTTAGAAAAGATTTTAATATTAAACAAAAGCTTCGATTTATTTATCTCTTTACATATTTATATAAGCGTCTTCAAAAATTTGTCGGTAATTTTATGCAATTTTAATATTACCGAGAAACTTTGGCAACTTTTACACTAATTTTTGTAAATGATACACATATTTTTCTAAATGAATGAAATGAGCGATTGAACTAAAAGAGCTATTAGTTGTGAACTAGGTCTTTGATTCAAATTAGTGAATAGTTGAATTGAACTAGTTGTACCCAGGTGATGATGTAACAAACACGATTTACCCAAATTTACACAAAAAAAGTCTGGGCTTCTTCGTGCAAGAAGATAATATTACTCTCTCATGACATCTCTCATTTACCCAATTTTTGAGTACGCGAACGCTTTTTGGTAAAATTGGGATCCCGCGAACACAGCTATTATAAACGTCTTTGATCACTTACAACTGCACATAATTATATGAAAAGTTGGTAGCATCGTAGATAACGAGCTTTTGTAGTGCTCGTTGCCTACACTACAGCAAAAAAGAAAAAGCAGTAGAAAAAGCACTACAATTACTGATCTAGATGTGTACTTCTTTTTTTTTAACAGAAACACAAGTTGTCATAGGAGGGGAGTAATCTTACTTCAATAGTTTTCAGTACTTATTGAACGAGTGCAAAGAAACTTTTTTCGTCAATTGAAAGTAAAAAACATAAATAGCAAAAATGCTATTGCCGCTAACGGATATCGAACTTCAAAATTCTACACTCAACCAAAAAAGTCTGTGTAATGGCTACTGAAAATTTTGCTGTTATTACGGGAAATTTAACTGTTTTGAGGCCAGCGGTATTTTTTGCTAATTTTAGCAACACATGTCTGCTGATCTGTAGTACAATAAAATTAATAGAAAAAATTAGTAGCCGCTACTAAATTTTAGTAAAATTTATGTAAAATGCAATTCAAAATCGATTTGCTAAAATCAGTTAAAAAACTTACTAAATATCATAATTTTAGTACAATGAAATTAGTATAAATAATTATTTGCAGCTACTAAATTTCAGTAAATTGCTGTAAAATGTAATTTAAAATCAAGCTGCTGAAATTAGCAAAAAATTGTACTAAAAAATAAAAAAACTGTAAAATCTAGAAAAAAAAATTTTTTCTTTCGATTGTAACAAGCGTATCATTACTTCATCGTACTTGAAATTTGGAGTCAAAATTGCAAACGGTTCTCCAGTTATTGCCGTTTTATGCATTGGAGATGCAATAAAATTTTCTGGGTGTTATTTCCAAACTAAGAATATATCAATAGTAACAAATATAAACTAAACAAGAATTGTAAAAAATCAAAAAAAAAATATTTTTAAATTAGTATATTTTTCTGCTAAATTTAGCACTCGGTTTTGAAAAATTAGTAAAATGTTTTTCTGAAATCAGCAGCGAGAATTAGTAAAAAATCCGTAATTTGTAATAAGAGAGTAGCAAAAATGATTACTAAAAAAAGAAATTGTACTAAAAATCAGTATAAAAATAGTAAACTGCGATTGGAAACTGTTTACAAATTTTTTTACTAAGTTCTATATCTGAGTGTAGTGCAGCCCTCTACCACTGAGCTATTCTTTGATATATTGCGAGATATTGCGTCTTATTCTCTTCAATAAAAGTACTTATTAAGCAAGTACAAAAGGTGCAATGTAATTGAATATATTTTTTTCAGTACTCTTTCACAAGTGCATAAAAGCAATTTTTCATTGTTTTTTTTTATTTTATTTTTAAAAATTGAAGAATTAGAAAACAACTTAATTAATTGATTATTAAAAAATAAATAAAATAAAAAAATATTGGTCCCGCCAGGATTCGAACCTGCGATAATATATTTGGAAATAAACTCTATGCAAATCTACTAATGCTTGTAAGCAATTAAAGAAGTATGTTGTTAGAATAAAGCTTATTCATAATGATTTCTTAGCATACCGAATGAGAGCACCCTATGTTTGAAAATAAAATGCGTTTGTATTATTGTAAATGGAATTTTTTGTTTTTTAACGTATATTGAAAGAACTTTGAAAGCAATTTAGCAGCAATACTAAAATGAATTTAATAACGTATTATGAATAAAACTCATGTTAACGCTATGCTAAATTTTCATTATGAACACAGCTGTAAATAAATACATACAAAAAGTGTTAATTCTAGCAAAAGAAGTTGAAAGTCCACAGAATTATTCTTGCCTTTTACAATATTGTTTTTTTCAGTTATTTTGTTATTAAATGCAATTTTAAGTAACATTTTTCTTTAGTTTTTAAAAAATATGTTTTTTTTTTTTAATTTTATGTTTAATTATGTTTATTGCTAAAGTTTTTGTAAAATATAAAATTTTATTTTAAAAAATTATGTGCAGTATGTTTTTAGTACATTTCAAATATTTATGTTTTAAATGACTAGACTTTAGTGCAAAATATTTTTTATTTAAATTTTTCAACTTCATCATGAACTTTTATAATTATTTCAATTTTAATAGATACATATTTTTTTGAAAAAATGTATTGATATATTTTAACTGTTTTTTTAGTTTTTAATATTTGGTGTTTGAATTTCGTTTATTTGAAAACTTTTTAATATTAAATTTATTTCGAATATAAAAAAAGTATTTACGAATATTGTTAAATTATTAATAAATTATTAACTATTTTAATTTTTGGAAATATTTTATTATAAGTTTTGTTAGATTTATTAAGCTCCTGAAATAGAAATTTGAGTTAAAAGAAAATTGAAACGAAAGAAAATCGAAAACCTGCTAATTCCTTTTTTTGAAACTTTAATAAGCTTTTTACAGTATGATTCGTAAACATGTTAATGTAAAAATTAAACATACAGTGGTGGCAAATTTAATAGGAACGATTTAAGTTTTTTCTAATTTTATTCGCGTTGCCTTTATTTTTAAAGATCAAAATAGTGGCTAAATTCACCCCGAAAGGCGAATAGGTAGTCTAGAATATTGTGCAGAATTTTAACGTAATGTCTGTTATTTTGTCACTTGTTTTTAGTAGGCGTGGCTTTAAAAAAAAGCGATATCGACCTATCATCAAATTACATCCCAGCAAAACCTTTCATTACCATGTAATGAGTTTTAGGTATTGAAATCTTAAGTGTTCACTAGTTACCTTTTAATTACTAAAGTACTTATTTTAACATGGTGATGTCATTGGAGGAAAGTCATTACACTTATGTTACCTATAAATAGTTTATCAACTGTTCTATAAATAGATGTTGAATATAAATTTAAAAAAGTATAAAAATTTAAAAACCAAAAGGAGCTGACACGAATTGATCAGCGTACCCCACGATTGTCAGGCAAACAATCTAACTATTAGACTACGACATCACTATGATTTTTAATGCTTTAACGTGTGTACACATTTATTGTGGCAGCTGTTATACATGTCTATTTTTCACAAAACTTGTTGTTATTAAATACTGCTTAATGAACATTAACATTTCTATAAATAGATGTTTAATATAAATTACAAAAAAAAAAAAAACAATGGAAGCTAACACGATTTGAACAGCGATCATCATGTCTGTCAGGCAAAAACGCTAAACACTAGGCTACGCCATAATTATGGTTTGTAATGATTTAGAACATATATTATTTGTTTCAGCTATTGTGAAATAGTAATGTGTGGGGTATAATTATCGGTAACTCATTACATTCAGTTTAAAAGTAATTCGAAGGGTAATGAGATATGAGACCTAAGTAACGCATGTAGTAATGACCAGTCATTACCAAGTTTTTGCTGGGATAGTAAAATTTAGATCTATACAAACTGTATATTTTTGGAAATTCTACAAAATTTCCTTAAGTCTTGCATTATTTTTATCTAGAAATGGTCGCCATACTTGAAATGAATGTGCCTTAAACATAAAAAAATTTTTATTTGTTTTTAGCGATTTTAAAATAATACGAATTGCTTTATACTTGACGCAGAAAAAAACTATCGTGGTAAGTATAGCATAAAACTATTCACTTTAAATTTTCTAGTTAAGAAATAACTTTATGGCTGGTTTTACATTTTACACTCACCGGAAGCAAAATATAATTAGTTTTTGCTTCGTCTAGCAATTCATTTAGAAAAAAGCGCGTTTTAACTGGGTTTTCCTTCAATTTATTTTATTCAACTTTTATTTTTTTGTTTATGTTTTCTTAAGTTTCAAACTTGTCATTCACACTTATTGATAACATTAAACTTAAACGTATAGCGTTTAACAAGAGGTCTGTTCCACGTCGTTACCGCGGTTAGCAGCGGAAAACCAATTTAAGCAACAATAATTTAAACACAATTTCGACAATTGAAAGTATATCGCCATTATGATATACGAAACTAAATAAATTTATACTCATATGTGCACTTTTTCTGCTGCCCGATTTAATAATACCTAAGGGATAAAAGAGCGGTCCCTAAAGCAACCATAAATTGGAAAATAAATTGTGTCAATCGAAAGGAATTAAAAAGCCTTGTCAAATGGTGCACAAAAATTAAAATATAAAAATTCTAACGTTTTTCAAGCACTTTACCAAAAATGCTCAAATTTTCATTTATATTGGGCCCGATTGAGGTTGGCGTTGTCGATGTCAAAAAAATACGCCTGCATACAAAATGACATTTTTTATTTTGGAATTTACCCAACATACGAGGGGTACTATTTATATTTCGGAAATAGCAAATAATAACAAACATTTTTAAATGAAAATGGCTTTATTGCTTTTCAAAATATGTGATGATCAACACATTTTTGCATTCGTTCAAACCATTTATCATAGCAGTTTTTCCATTCCTCTTGAGACACCTCCAAAACATGGTTTTTGAACACTTCAACTGTTTCTTCGGCGCTCGTAAATCGTTGACCACGCAATTTACCTTTGATATTCGGGAACAAGAAGTCATTGGGTGCCAAATCAGGACTGTATGGAGGATGAGTCATTAATTCGATGTTTTGACTGCTCAAAAATTCACCTGTTTGACGAGATGTGTGAGAGCTCGCATTTTCATGATGGCGAATGATTCGTCTTTGGCGGTTGGTTTTACGAATTTCTCCGAAGACTTCCGGCAAACAAATGGTCGTATACCACTCAGAATTGACCGTCATACGTTGCTCAAGTGGAACAATAGCCACATGACCCATTCGGTTGAAGAAACAGGCGACCATTTGCTTCGCTGTGCTTCTTCCACAAACAACTTTTGTTGGATTTCGCTCGCCTTGGAATACCCACATGGTCGATTGCTGTTTTGTTTGCGGCTCATACGCATATATCCATGATTCGTCACCAGTCACGATTTTATACACGTATTTTGAAGCACCACGGTCAAACTTTTTAATCATTCCCTTACACCAATCGACGCGAGCCTTTTTTTTTGAACGATTGATAAATTATGGGGTATCCAACGAGAGCAAATTTTTTCTACAACTAAGTGTTCATGCAAAATCGAATGTATTGAAGTGGAACTAATGTGCAAGGATGCCTCTATCTCACGACATGTCGCATGACGATCTTGCATTATCAGTTCACGCACTGCATCGATGTTTTGTGACACAACAAACAATTTTGGACGACCTTCACGGAATTCGTCGGCGACCGTACTACAACCACGATTGAATTCACTATACCAGCGATATACTGTGGTTTTTGATGGTGATTTATCGCCATACAAATAACTGAGTTCATCGACACATTCTTGTTGAGATAATTCACGTCGAAAGTTGTGAAAAATTATCCAACGAAAACCTTCTCTTGAAATTTCAATTTTTTGGCCAAATTGATTTTCTTAACTCACTGTAAACAAAACACATACCACTTGTACATCAAAAGCTTGTGAGTACGTTTATGCTAAAAAATGTCAAATTTAATTATGGTGTTGCCAGATTTTATCTATTGACATTAGTGTAGCCAGTTCCCAAAATATAAATAATACCCCTCGTAAATATCAACAAATTTGTAAAGATTGTTTTTATAACGACTTTTTCGTAAAAAAACGATACTGACATTGCCAATCGCAATCAGTCTGAATGTCTCCTTTTTCACATGTACAAATTTCATAGAAATTGGTATGTGCCCCTATACGAAATCTTATACACCTTATGATTATTATACTCGTTAACATTTGAAACTGAGAGGACCTTTTGGGGAAATTTACAGATTATGAATTAAAAAAAAATGCTTCTCCGAAATTTTCAGCTTAAATAATATTCAAAAATGTCAAATTATTATAGACAAAAAAAAAACGGTTTCTCAAATATGTAACTCGAAATATTAAATTAAAAAAAAAACCGATCTTTTCAAAACCGGTAAAATAGAAAAAACCGGTTTTGACAACTCTAGCGAAAACGTAGATTTGTTTGTATGAGAACATGAAATATTTTAATAGCCATTTTATAAATGGTTTGTAACCAGAGCTGCCATTTTTTTAAAATAATATAAAAAGAGTTTTTCACCTCTTCTTCGAAAAACTCGGCTAAAACCAAAACTAGCAGGAATATCGAAAAGGCCGAAACATTCCCTTGATTAAACTATATGGCGTAAAACATGTATGCATTCGGTGGATAAACTCATAACTTCCTCATAACACACACACCCATGCAAAACAATCTAAAATGTTTATATTCTTATAAATAATATAAGCAAATTGTGCATGTCTTCTATATCTCTATAAAAACCCTTCAAATACCTTTCGTTTGATACCCAATTTGCTCCAGTTTATTTAAATACAAAAAACACCTTTTACCTTTTAGCCCCTAGACATGCGATTGGCCGCTTAACAATACGTGTTCATTTATTTTCTCTATCACATATGGTGACCCGAAAATACTTGTAAGAATTTTCCTCAAGAAAAAGTACACAGAATCTCACAATTTTTATATATGAAAAATTTTATAATGTGGGATTTTTATTAATTAAACAGTCTTCAGAATCTGAAAATTTTCTACAGAAAAAAAAACAGAATAATATTCGAAAACAACTTAACAGCAGCGCCCCCAATGTCCTGTCAACTGCCACAGATTTATCACTGCGCACAGAGGTTGATGTTCAACTTTATTTTTGCTTGTTTTTTTTTTTGAATTTATAGTATGTATAGTAATATGATCTTATGAAATAGCGATAATTTTCCGTTACATTGGGTACGTTCGACAGATACAATTTGACAGTCAACAGTTGTGCAACTATCTGCTGAACGACCTGATCACTAACCGCTCAGTCTGAGCACTCAGGTAGCGCTGTCATATTTTGGTAGCGTAAAAAATATTTGCTACTTTTGATCAAATAGTGATACATTTGTTGTTGTTGATTTTAAAAAAATTTTTTTATGTATGATTGACAAATAAAAATATAATTCAAAAACAAAAAATTTAAAAAATCAAAGGAAAATTTAGAAAAAATGTATTTAAAAACAAAACAAAGAAAACTTCGTTCAGCAGAGTAAGTAATTACAAAGCGCTACAAGTCACCGGTATCAGTTTAAGGTTTCTCTGCTGAATGCTACCATTCTCAGTCTGTCCGCTTGCTTGGATCGTATACTTCCTCTCCTGCAGTTGGGGGTTTTGCTTACTGCTTGTATCAAAACTCATTGGTTGTAGTGAGGGTAGTGGAACGTGACAGGTAGGCGAAGGGGCATAAAATGTAATCTCACCATTAATGAAAATTAATTTTTAGTCTTTCACCAATATTTGGTGATTTCGATTTTATTATTTATTGTTAAATATCTGTGATTTTCCTAGGCTGTTTTCTATCATAACACACTGTTTAAAAGTTGTGTATGAGTTAATGTTAAGTGTTATTTAGTTTCAGGCATATTTTATATTAAGAGATATACTCTGAAAGATACTGTTAATGTCGAGAGCAAACATGGTTTACCAGTATTAAGTAGTACAAAGTACATTAATAAGTTTACAGATTTATTCAGCATGTAGCGTGTACATTCAAAGTGTGTTAGAGTAAAACTAATATAGCTCTAAGAATTTCAATTTTATTTTGACAATTGTATCTTATTTATTGTTATCGAAGAAAAGTCTCAACAAAAAAAAAATTTATTAATTTATTATTATTGAAATGACGATAACTACGAGGTGATTAATCAACATAACTACTAATTCATAATTGGAGCATTAATGTACTTAGCTATTACAACGAGACCTGACATCCCCTCCATTCGGTATCGAAATTTACACAAAGAAATTTAAATACGCATGTCAAACATTACCTTTGTGGTACTACTTACAAGAAGATTGTGTATAAAACTGGCAAAAAGTCTATGGAGGGTTTCGTGGATGCGGACTGAGGTGGCAATGCTCTTGCACGGAAGTCGTATACCGGTTTCATGTTTTTCGTTGGAGAATGCCCCGTTTCCTGGGAGACCAAAAAATAATCGTGAGTGGCCCTAAGTAGTACAGAGGCCGAATATATGGCCATGTCGGCAAAAGAAACGATATTTCTAAGACGATTGTTAGAGGAAATAGGATATTCCACCAGCGAGGCAGATGTTTCAAATATTAATAACCAGGGTGCAGAAAAATTGGCTACCAATTCAGTGTACCATAAGAGGACGAAGCACATAGACATACGGTTCCACCATGTGCGGGAAGTCGTCAAAAATAAAGAAGTGTTTCTGAAGTATTGTCCATCACAGAATATGGTTGCTGATATTCTCACAAAAACTTATCAAAACCTAAACATATCTATTTTGTAAAATGAATGAAATTTATTTAATTGCTGTTTAAATTGTGGAACGACATTCACATTGAGGAGTGTTAAAATATTGTATTAGATGGCAACCCTTAGTACAATGTGAACGTCGTTATATAATTTAAACTTAGGTATTCTCTTTCTTTTACTCGTCCTTCTTGTTCATTCCTTTTTTATGTTGGCTCGAAAAAGACTTTAATTTAACTTTAAAGCACCGTAAGTTTTTTTCACGTGTAAAAATTTCACTCGAACTTTAAATGCCTCAAATTGCAATTTAATTTAAACAAATTAACAAAATTTTTTATTTTATAACAAAGACACAATCAAAATAAACACAAAATGTAATTTTTTCACAAGAAACAACCGTAAGTTGTTTGAGTTTCACGTGAAAGAACTGTTATACTCTTTATATAAAAAATTATTTTTCACGACAATGAGTTTCACGTGAAAATTGTTTTATTTTCGCGCAAATTTAATATACAAGACTATTATTTTTCTTGTGAAAAAGTGACATTTTGTGTTTATTGTGATTGTGGCTTTCTAATTACATAAAAAAGATTTTCATTTTCAGAATTTAAATTACTATTTAAGGCCTTTAAAGTTTGAGTAAAATTTTTCCAACTTATGGTGATTAAAGGACAGAAGTAATTCGATCTTGGCGGGAGAAACATTTTTTTATTTTCGATTTCGTTTCTCTTTCTATTTGGTTTTCTTTCAATTTGTATGGGGGTAGTGTAATACTTCGTTTGGGTGTGCTGAGACACAGTTTTTCTCAACCTGTGCTATCGTTTTAATACAACAACAGAAATCACCATTTTGTTTTCAAATCGTAGGCTCGCCATTAAAATAATCAAAGGAAAATTACAACAAGTAGGAATTTTAGTACCACATTGTGTCACCTTGAATGAAAGATAAACGAATAAAGATAAATAGGAAAACGGCTCTTGGAAAATTTTTTGTAATCACAATATTGGAAGAATATTGCCAGACTGGCTGAGTGCCATTAAAACTCAAGAAGAATTTTACTTCTTTGGAAGAAGTGTTCTAATGATACTCGGGTATTGTTAGACCACTTGGTGAAGACAATTTAAACTTTGGACGTCAATTACATAGTTCCTGACCCTTTTTTGTGAAGGCAAAATCTGAGTAAAGGGCTATTTTGTGGATACAACCTGGTCGTATAGCTTGGAGCTAGACCACATGGTTTCTTTTTTAAACCTAACCTCAAAACCCAAAAAAAGACTAAATTAAACTTTGTATAATAAACCAAAAACTTCGATTTAAATAAAAGATTGAAACAAATACATACAATAAAGACACAAATTAATTTGCGGATCAGAAATAACAAATTTTAATTCGCGAATAAAAATATATTTTGTGCGAATAAAAAAAATAAATATTTAGTTCTGGATTAATTTGCAGAAATTTACAATTATTATGGATGATTGAATTATTTTTCTAAACGCCTGATCGGTATTTAGAAAATTTTCGATCGAAAAACGTCCTAAGTATGTGAGAATTTTTCTACAGGAAAAAGTTTCGGGATATAAGAATTTTTGTATAAGAAAACGTTCTCAGAGTTGGAGAAAATTTCTATATGACAAAAGTTTTCAGAGTCTAAAAATTTTTCTATGACTTTCTGAGGAAGAACACTTCAGAGTTTGAGAACATTTCGTAAGAAACATTGCATACATAAACTTTGGACAAATTCTTCGAAACTGAGTTCTATAAACAGAAAAATTGAATTTTCCATAGGAAAAAGGTTTTTGTAATATAATGTTCTTATAACCAGGTTTTTAAAACAGGACAAATCAAAATCTAGGGTAATTATCAAAATATCCTTTGATTAGAAATAATTTTAAAGAATTTTCAATGGAAAAAATCTAGTTTTAACCCAAATTTCTCTTAAAATTTTGTTTCTTGGCAAATTGTAACAATTCCTGTTAACAAAAAATAGCTCTTTACAATTATAACATTTAGACAAATCTTTTACAAACATTTTACAATTATATATGGTTTCTTGCTAAAAAGAATTCGTTTTAATCTAGTATAATTTTTTTTTCTTAAAAATTAAAGAAATAATTTACATGTCTTTTAAATTTATTAGTTGTTAGTATTAAGAGAGGAGTGAGAGAGAATTTATTGGGTTTTCAAAATGTACGTAATGGTAGAAAAACTTTTGAAGTTTTTTTTACTATATAAAAAGAATCGGTTTGCGATGACGGTTTTGAATATTTGTACAAAAATTATTAAATTTTTGTAATAAATTACTTGAATCATATGTTTATAAGGTGGTTTAAATTACAATTACAACGAAAAATATGGCTTTTTTCCTTCTAAATATAAAAAAAATAACTTGAGCAGCACTTTATAAAACAAAAATGTTTAAAAAAATATTAGCACATATTCAATGAGTCTCTAAATAAATACTTATATATTTTATATCAAAAAAGCTTCGTTTTTTTTTTGTTAGTTTTAAGTTGTTTGTAAAAATAAATATACATACACCTAACGAAAAAAGCTTAAAATAAGAAAAAGAGAATTTATATTACAACTCTATGATTAAACCTGTTAAAATCTGTTAAGTCAACAGGTCTTCAACAGAGCGAATGATAAGAGCTACAAAGTAATTCCATTAAAAATAATTTATATAATGCATAAATAGAACAAAACAAATAGTGTTATATTTAGAATATTACCTTTTTCTGCTCGAAGAGTTTTGGTTTGATTTAAACATTAGTTATGGGTGCTTTGCGTGTCATCGCATCCCGATTCGACTTGTCCTACACATACTGATAATTATGAGATGCTGTTGCCGACTCCTCGCCACCATTGCCCAGCAATGGTTCTTGTTCAATTGTCTTGTTCACCTGAACATCATAATCATAATAATTCATCCAATCTATTCGTTTTGGTTTGAATAAACCAAAGCACGTACATTCCAAGAAGTCTACCAAATTGTTAAAAGCACCCCGAGTAAATGGAGATTGTCCATTTCTGGCTTGGAAATGCCTATATCTTCCTCTATTCATACGTTCATTTGTGGTCATACCCAAACATATGACTTGATAAGTTTGACATATGGTAAGTAGTATGACCCAGGACATGTGTAACAAAGCATTAGTCATAACCCAACCAATCCAAGCATTACAATCGCCAATAGCACGTAAAGCAGCAACGAAATCTAAAAGAAAAAAGTATTAAAAACGAAAGGAATATAACAAAATACATAAAAAATACAGTTAAAAAGAAATACCAAAAAAGCTGTAAAAAATTGTTGCTAAAGAATCATTTTTCTACCGCACTATAGCATATACTCTGTCATTTGGAATACAGGTATGAATGTGTAAAATATCCCTACGGGAAATTTTAACAAAGTGTCACCGAACTGGCCCCTTTATATGAAATAGACTGGTCACTGACATGTCACAAGGGGTCAATTTCCCCCTCCTATGACAACGCCATGTAAAAGTGACCAGTCTATTTCATATAAAGGGGCCAGTTCGGTGACACTTTGTTAAAATTTCCCGTAGGGATGTTAAAAATTAACCATTGTTAAAAACAAATGGTTGGACAGACAAAATATATAAAAATGTGACTCCGCTAAAAAACATTTATCACAAAAATGTGACTCCGCTAAATATTGCTAGACATAAAAGCTGCGTTTGACTCCGTTTGGCATAATGGACTTATTTTTAAATTGAAAAAATTCAACTTTCCAATTGAACTCATAAAAATTATTCAAAACTTTCTTCAAAATAGATCGTTCAGCGTTTAGTTGGGTAAGTTGGGAAAATTCCGAATTGATTTCTGCAATATACGTGGACTTAGGTCGAATTTCTTCTCGGTATATGCCCACATCCGTTTTCATCGGCCGGATGTTTTCGCCTTATGTGAGACCCAGGTGTGTGGGGATGCTGATCCACAGGATTTCTACATACCTTATCAACTCCTATCCCTTTTTATTTTTCATCGGGGCCTTGCAATTTACATCCGCAACGATGTTGTGTACCAGTATCAGCAACATTTAGACTGTAATGATGCGGAATTTAACACACTTTGGGTTAAGTTCAAAATCAGGTCACACATCTTACATTTCCGGTTTTTATACAGAAGCCCAAACATGGAGAGGACGAATACCCTTAATGGCTTCGACGTCCTTTCTGATTCCATTTCTAGAATTCTGGAGAGTTGCCCGAGTAGTGAAATCGTCGTTGCTGGCGATTTTAATATTCACAACTCTTCCTGGCTTCGCCATTCAAGCCATACAACTCCCGAGGGCCTTTATGTTGAGCTGTTTGCCGCGCACAACCACCTGGCGCAATTGGTGAATGAACCAACGCACATTCCGTGCGTTGAAGGTGAACACTAGAATACTCTTGACCTTTTCCTTACATCTCATCCTGACAAGTATGAAGTAAGAACACTTGCACCTCTCGGCAATTCGGATCATTGTACCATTTCCGCATCTTTTTCGTTCTCCGTACTTCGAAACGTTTCGACAACAGCTGCGAAGCGCTCAATTTTTATTTACGAAAAAGCACGTTGGGCTGAGCTCAACGATTTTTTCCGGCATTTTAATTGGAAACTCTGTTTCCTCGACGACAACGTCGATGCCGCGGCGAAAATGGTTGAACAAGTTATATTGCTTGGAATGAAAAATTTCATTCCCTCGAAGCAAATTTCGGTTAAACCAAAAGATAAATGTTGGTTTAACCAGACTTGCAGAAATGCAGTCAGATCAAGACAGTTAGCGTTCAATAATTGGCGGGATAACAAAAACGCCAATACTGATATGCTTCGCAAACGGGCGAGATACGAGTGTTCCAAAGTACTTAGACGTGAAAAGTTTCTTTACGAACGACGTCTTCGTACTAAAGTTCTTTCTGCTCCTAGGGGTAGTAAGAGCTTTTGGTCATTCGTTAAAAGAGTAAAGGATAATGCTAGTTCAGCTATCCCAACTCTTATAAAGGATGACCAAATATTCACTGAACCGGTTGATAAAGCTAACCTTTTAGCTGAGATGTTTGCAAGAAATTCATTCCTGCCGGAAAGCGATCAACCACTGCCCGAGCTTGAAAGAGTATCGAGTACTATGCCTAAGATATTCTTTCGAGCTCGAGCAGTTAAAAGGGTTCTTGCCGACCTCAACGTAAATAAGTCAACGGGGCCGGATGGCATACCAGCACTGGTGCTGAAACAGTGCTCTTCGACGCTAGCTCGTCCAACCTTTTTGGCGCTTCTTACCATGCGGGAGTTTTCCCCTCGTGCTGGAAGGTTGCCAATGTACAGCCAATCCCTGAAAAGGGTGCAGCTAACAACCCTGAAAATTACCGCCCGATCGCAATATGCTCTGCGCTCTCTAAGGCGATGGAGAGTATGATTAATTACCATCTTGTGAATTATCTAGAGTCTAACTCACTTCTTAATGACCGACAGTATGGCTTCCGTAGAAATCGTTCTACGGGAGACCTGTTAGCGTTCCTCTCGGAGCGTTGGAGCCGGTCCATCCACCGTTTTGGTGAGAGTAAAGTGGTTGCTCTGGATATTTCAAAGGCCTTTGATCGTGTATGGCACGGGGCGCTTGTATCAAAGCTTATTGCTTTTGGTGTGGGTAATGACTTCGCTCGTTTTATTTCGAGCTTTCTCAGAGATCGCACTATTCGTGTTATTATAGATGGGATCTCATCCGACGAGTTTCAACTGAGTTCAGGGGTACCGCAGGGTTCTGTTCTTTCTCCTTCCCTATTTCTTATCTTTCTCAACGACCTTCTTGGTCAAACTTTCAACCCTATCTACTCTTTTGCAGATGACAGCAACATTTGTCATTCATTTTCCTTCAATAGTAGGCCAAGCCTTGAGGAGATTGGGGGCAAAAGGCAAATTATGAATGACACACTCAATCGTGACCTTTCTACAATCTCAGAGTGGGGTCGTGTGAATAAGGTCGACTTTAATGCACGCAAGACCCAATGTTGTATGTTGATCCATAGGGCTGTCGGGTCAACACTGCCATCTGTAAATATGGGTGATATCGATATTGAGGAATCGGATACTCTTGATGTTCTGGGCATGAAGATTCAATGTGACGTCCGTTGGAATAAGCATGTTTTCCAAGTGTCGAAAGAAGCATTCAAGTGTCTAGGTTTTCTACGTCGGTGCAAGAAGTACTTCACTCCATCCGATTTACTCAATATTTATACCACCTATATCCGACCGAAAATGGAATACAACTCCCATATATGGGCAGGAGCTTCGAAGTCTATTTTGGAGCTTCTGGACCGTGTGCAAGGGAGGGCGTCGGCGCTTATCAATGACAGTAGAGTATCCAGCTCTATTGACTCATTGGAGCATCGTCGGAATGTGGGTTGTGTGACTCTGTTCTATAGATATTACTATGGGAAGTGTTCTGCTGAGATAAGTGAACTTATCCCCAGAGCCCGAGTTTTAAATCGTAATACTCGCCTATCAAGTAGAGCACATCCGTTTGTAGTCGATTGTCCAGTGGATCGCACAACGCATTACAGAGAGAATTCGTTTATCAGTCGCACCAGCCGTATGTGGAATAAATTCCCCGCAGAAGTCTTCCCTGTTACTTACAATGTAGAGAAATTCAAATCAAATATTCACAAACACTACTCCCTCTTTCCTCCTCCCCATAACCTATTTTCCTAATACGAACACAATGCACTGCGTTAATAGGGGGCATCCCCTGAGTGTTGGTCGCCAGTTCTTTACAACATCTTTACTGCTGACATTCCAACATTTTCCAATTGCATTACGTCTATATTTGCAGATGATACATCAATTCTTAGTTCTGATGTTTATTCAGCTGATATTATTACAAACTTGCAGTCTGCTCTTACTGGGTTGAGTAATTATTTTGATAAATGGAAGATTTTGGTTAACCCTGAAAAAACGCAGTCTATTTATTTTACAAGAAAACGTATGTCTTGTTTTATACCCCAGAGTTTACCTCGTTTCATGAACCATGATATTCCATGGGGAAACAACGTCAAATACTTGGGCGTAATGCTTGATACAAAGCTTAATTTTAATAATCATATTCCCTATGTAGTGGACAAAATTAACAAAATTGTTAGAATAATGTATCCAATTATAAACAGAAAGTCGGAAATGAACATAGACAATAAAAAACTCATCATCAAATCTATATTCCACCCCATAATGTTTTACTTTGCTCCAGTATGGTACACGTCTGCAAAATGTCATATAAAAAACTCCAAGTAGCACAAAATAAGCTACTTAAAATAATATTTAAACTACCATGGCACTATTCCACCCGACGCCTACATAGTCTCGCTGGCTTCGAACTCGTTCTGGATAAAATCGAAAAATTGACTCTAAATTTTAATGGAAGATGCCAA
This sequence comes from Leucophora obtusa, assembly GCA_949987735.1. Classification (NCBI taxonomy): domain Eukaryota; kingdom Metazoa; phylum Arthropoda; class Insecta; order Diptera; family Anthomyiidae; genus Leucophora; species Leucophora obtusa. The sequence continues at coordinate 16,468,637 of OX465296.1, forward strand.
CTCTCACAACATGTACATATCAATGAACTGATCTCATCATAATTTTATCTACTTTATTTTTTTTCTCATTTTTATCTTATACCTCTGCTTCATAAAGGTTTTTGTACATTTTTTTCCTTCCGTTTAATAATAATGTACATAAATTTAATTTATTGTGTGGAGGTATTTTCTGGTACTTGGGGTTATAACATTAGGGATATTCAGTTGCTCTTTAACAGAGTGATAAGATATATATATTCAGTGTGAATTCGTGAACATATTACACAACACGTTAATCGTTTTCTTGGAACGTCATTTAATGACTTTATTAAAATACGTCTCCTGCTATATTTTTATCGTGTTATTAGTACAAATTGCCCGTTGTTTATATTTAATTTCTTTAGATTTACCAGATCCACTAGATCTAATCGTCTAATTGTACCATTCAATACTCCTTGGGTAAGTCGATCTTTTCAAAGGCGTGTGGTCTTGTTGTTTAATGCACTGCCAGCGTCCTTAAGGCGTTTCAATTGTACTGATCATACTTATAAAGGGAGGCTTTTGAATAATTTTCAATAACTAAAATCTTCTTATCTTTCTGATAATTTTTATTACAACATAGTTCATAATGCCAATAGTTATTTCTTTCTCGTTTAAATTGGGATATAAAAAATAATAATTATAATATTTTTTAGAGTAGCAAATAAATATATTTTCTTATCAGGGTTTTATAAATTCTAAATTAAGATTATCTTAAGTGAGTGGAATATTGTAATTTATTAATTGGCCACTAGGCTTTCAAATTATAAAATGGTGAATAAATAAAAAAAAAAAAAAAATTAAAAAAATATATTTATATATCTAAGTAGAAAAGGAACGAAGTTCCTAAACTCTTTGCTTCTAAGTCAAATGTAAATAATATAAATATTATAAGAAATAAATTGAATTGAATTGACTCCGCTAAAATATTTATCTCAAAAATACAACTCTGCTAAAAGAAAAAATCAGAAGTCAAATATTTAAAACTATATGTTAAAAAATTATGAAAAACGTAATGAATAGTTCGTGAAAAAGTTTAAAAATATGTTTATAAATTTAAATATTGAATTAACGTAAACATTTTCAAAGAATTTTACTAAAAAATTTTTAAAAATTTTAAATTTAAAAACCGTTAAAAATATCAAGTATCTGAACCAAAAATATCGAGTAGTATCGAGTATTGAGAAGTAACCGAATTTACCAGCACCAGTTAACACCAACTAAGGGTGCGTACAGAGTGGCCGCTTGTTGCCGAGCCGAGCCGACTGACGCTTATTGCGAGAACCAATGCGAGAAAACTGGTACTATACAAATTGTACAAATAAGCGCGAACAGGTCACAGTGGGCGCCGAGCTAGTCAGAGCGCAAAGCTGATTGAATGCGAGAAAACAGTTCCAAAGCGTATTTCAGCGCCGAAAACATATAATAAAATAAAAATTAAACAAAAAAATTCAAATAAATAATAAAAATTAAATCAAAATATAACAATTATAAAAAAATTAAAAAAAACTTTTAAACAAAATTTAAAAAAAAAATGTAATAAAAATTTCAAGAATAATTGAAGAAATGCGTTAATAAGTAAAATTTTTTTTTTCACAAACACGAATGAACAACAAACCCAAATGCATACAAACATACATAAAACACAAATAATAGATAAAATATCAGCGCTGATTCTCGCATCCACTATCCACACCCAAACCTGTTTCTCGCATGAACAAGTTCTCGCAATAAGCGTCAGTCGGCTCGGCTCGGCAACAAGCGGCCACTCTGTACGCACCCTAAATCAATTCAACTATAAACTAGTTAGGGGTATTTCACCTATATGATAGTTGAAATATTCGTTACAATCAACTAAAGAATTATTTGGGTGTAGATACATCTTCATTGGGTTTAAGTTTATCTTTATTATATCATTAGGGTGGGTCTCATACTGTAGGTTTAACTTAAACTAAACTATTAAATAAAAGAAAATGTCAAACAATTGTATACAAGGCAATAACAATTTTTGGGTTAACTATTAGCTAACTCTAAAACCTTCAGTATGAGACCCACCGTTATTAATTATGTCTGTTCCCTAGGGTTTGGGATTTCCCGGACTTTTTTATTTCCCGGGAAACGGGAATGAAAAAATTTAATTCCCGGGATTCCCGGGAATCCCGGGAAATGTTTTTAAACAGAATTGTTAATGAAAACCGCCTATATAAATAATTTTTGTTAAAAAAAAACACTATTTCAGTACAAAGTAAAAAATATCAGAATGTTGAACATTTGATTTCACTGCCAAATGAATTGCATGATTCCAGCAGAAAGCACCTACTACTGGACTGTCGGAAACAAACCGTTTCATCACACTTGGCCCATTAGATATGGTGGCCACAATGTTATTTTCCAAAGACAATTAAAACTCTTCTAGTCTTATTTCTACAATTCTTATTTCATCAGCATTACATCTTCCTGATATATAAACCAACCCCAGGTTATAAAATGAATTATTTATGTTTATACTTATGTTCAAATATCTCTTTTGTGATATTCTTGTCCATTCATCTAAGATTATAGTAAATCTCCTATTGTTAGAAATATTGCTCAATATTTCTTTTATCATGATATCTTTTACATGATTGTAGTAATTTAATATAATGTTCTTTACATCGGTTTATTTTTTTGCAATGCCAGGTTTTTATTATAAAGACTTTCTCGAATAAACGAAGATCTAGTTATGGTGCGGATTGACTGCGGCTAATTTGGATACCATTTTTGGAAATATTTGCCCTTCCATAAAACCTTTAATGCCTATTCAGCTTACACTTTTTTCTTCGGGTACTTTGCTAATTTGAGCTTGTTGTTGTTTTCTTCAAGAGAAGTTGCATGACCATCAATTTTTTTTTTTTTTTGTGAATTAAATTTAGATGTCGGATAACCAAATTTAGATACCACCGTTAACCATTAGTCTTTTCTTTTCACATTTATTAATGAAAACGTTACTTATAAAATTATTGACCTTTAATATAAAGGTGTATTTTAAATTTAAAGTCAACTTTATTTTTAATCAAACGGTTTTGTTCATTTTGTGTATGAAAACCTTACAAAAATATTTATATTTTCAAATATTTTGATTGGTTGAAAATAAATTAACCAATCAGAATGCTCCAAAAATAAACCAAGTCAAGGTATACTGCCACCCAATATTTTAACTAACATCGACTTTACCTAAATTATACATTTGAAAAATTTAGATAGTAAGGGCGATTATTTGTAAAAAACAAAGCTTTTTTTTCATATTTCTTTTAAACATTTTACCAAGTTTTTAGGCTTTACTACTTAAATTTTGAATAAGTTATGCGAAAAATCTTTATTAGTTGAAATGCTCCTAATTACTTGGCAAGGATTTTATTTGTGTGTCAAATAAATGTATTCCCTTTTAAAAGATTTTAACAATAAAATTTTTGTTTTGGTATTTAAAATGTTTTTTATGACTAAAATTGAAAAATCCTATTCGAAACAAAAACAATTTAAAAAATTTAATATTTTTAAAATTTCCCGTTTTCCCGGGAAAAATATATTATTTTCCCGGGAATTCCCGGCAAACTTTTCCCGGGATTTCCCGGGAATTCCCGCCCGGGAATTCCCGCCCGGGAATTCCCGAACCCCAAACCCTACTATTCCCGTACTTTACCGCGGTTACCCAAACTAGCCCAAAAGCGTTCCGTTACTCAAAACTGCGTGTAAATTGTTGTTGTTGTTGTTTGGGCTGTTTTGGGTTCCCACGGGTACCCGCGGTAACGTACGGGAACGCACATATTAGGTCTGTTTCTTTACTTTTTGGGTAAAGTTCGGTAAAATGAGAGTTAACAAGAAATACTCTCACGAAGTGACAAAAATGCACAAAAGGAAACGAACGCGTAAAACCATATTTGAAGCCCGAAAAACAAACGACAATAGATGTGTGCATTATATTTCGTTTTGGTGAGCGCTCTTTCTAGTTCTTGTTCAATTTGTTGTAAATGATACACATATTTTTCTGAATGAATAAAATGAGCGATTGAACTAAAAGAGCTATTAGTTGTGAACTAGGTCTTTGGTTCAAATAAGTAAATAGTTCAATTGAACTAGTTGAATCCAACAGATGATATAACAGCTGATAAAAACAATTTACCCGAACTTATACGGCGTTCACATATACGTGTTTAACTGGATTTGACGTGTTTAAGAGTTAAACATGGTTAAGTGAGATGTTTTACAGTACATTTTTCCTATCCTTAAACACGCTAAATGACAAGTTTGAAGCAGAAAAAGACACAACAAAAAAATTAAACTTGAATAAAATAAACTAAATTTAAATAAAAACCAGTTAAAATATGTTTTTTCTTATTAAAATGATAGATGAACAAAACAATTAATGAAACTTTGCTTCCGGTGAACGAAAAATCCAAAAACAGCCATGAAGTTGTCCCTTAACTAAAAATTTAAAAATCTTGTTTCCGACTGGGGCGGATAATGTTATTTCACTTTTTATAGCAATTATAACGTTGGATAATGCCGAAAATTATTAATTATTGCCTCAGGCCGAAGAAAAAATATCTTTTTGGGAAATTTTGTCAAATTTTTGTATTTTTTTTAAATTGTCAAAGTGGGATTTTTCAAAACTTGACCCTACGGGACAAAAGTCAACAGTTGGGGGGTAGTAGAATTCGTTTTAGAGGTATGGTTCCTTCGGCAAAGTTTCTTATTTTGATCCCTAGAATACGATTTTCCCTGAGCGATTTTTTTGCCTCCCCACAAATCGACCCGGCCTATTGTTCATATTTGTAATATTTCTCACAAATCTCGCGAATTCTCAGGATTTCATTTGTAAGAGGAATTTTTGGATTTTACATGAGCTTTTCATTGAAATCTCAATTTTAGTCGAAATCTTGGGATTTGTAAAAGTTCCCTATTGAAAAATATATCCGAATCTAGGGGTCTCCTAATTTGGGATTTTTCCATAGAAAACAGTATTTATTTAGTATTTTCTGTAAGAAGAAGTGTTCATAATATTAAGATTTTTGTATTTTCTGTAGAAAATATGGCATCCCAGGTAGAAAAATACAAACGGCACAACGTCGGCCCGGTATTGGAGGCGGTAGTACATGTACTGGCAATGCGTCGGATATTCAACTTTAACTGTACTGGCATGTTGTCAAAATGATAACACCAATAAACGCTTGGCCGTAGTTATTTCCCAACGTTGGCGAAGGCTTGGGATTTTATTTTTTTGGTATTATCCCAGCATATTTAATAACAAATTTAGTAGTTTGCTAGTACTTTATTGTCCTTTTAGTTTACATCACAGATTTTTAATGCATTCTTTTGAAACTTCACAAGAAAAGAATGGCTATGTCTCTCTTACATAAATAATTGTGTAATAGATGTAAAAATACATAAAATTTTTAAAATTGTTAATTTTAATAAACTAAAAAAAGCTTGTTAATTTTCATAAAACTGTACTGGCAAATTACGTTTTAAGTAGTACCAGCATTTAGTAAAAAATAGTGCTCTCCCAGTACAATTTTTGTTGCAACGTCGGCAATTTCTACCTGAGATGTGATGAAAATCGATAATTTTCATTTCGATTGATTTGTTTAAAAATCAAAATTTGAATAGTGAATAGAAAAGATAGAGGGTTGAAATTGTTTTTAACTCATTACTTAAGTCAGGTATATCGATTAACGTCTTATCATCGTAACGTGTTATATTACAAATAGTACGAAATTTTCAGGTTTTCAATCATTTTCCAAACAGAAACAAATAAGAATCGAAGGGTTCTTATAAAGAAACTTTCAGAATCGTAGACAATTTATGGAAAATAACTATTTCAAAAAGTAAATTTAATTCCTTTTCTACAAACAAAATTATTTGGGATTTAAAAATGATACGTTTCATAAATTGAATTGAAAACAAAAAATGATAATCACTTACCGTTAAAATTTACATTGCAGCTATTCATATAATAATTTGCACCACCATAAACAATCCAAGCACACATAATCAATAACATCCATAGAAAGCCCATAAAATATGTATGATTCTTTAATCCAATACAATTGCCAACCCAAGGACAATGGTGATCAAATCGTGCCACACAACGATCACAAACACTGCAATGTTTTGAACGTATAGGACGTCTAACCAAACAACCAGAACAAAAAGAGGAAGGTTCAAATCCAACGCCACCATGCTCAGATAATTCAACAATGGTCTGGGAATTAAAAAGCAAAAAAAAACAATATTACTTTAAATATTTCTACGTAAAGTATATTCTTACCTTAAATCTTTGTTCTTGTGTTGGTTGTATAATGCCCGGATCACCCTTCCAAGATTTTAGAAAACATACCCATAATCCAGCTGAACATATTAGAAATAACACTGTTGTACCAAATGATACAGCATCGATTATGTAGACAAACCAGGTTATATAAAACCAGGCTTTGGTAGCGCAATACACGCTTAGGGGCAGTAAAGCCATTAAATGATCATCAAATAGAGCTTTCCCTAATGTATGAAATACAGCATATAGACAACCCATTAAGAAGAATTTTATAATATATAAAGTATTTAGTGTGAATATAACACCAGCCAAATAGAAGGCAGTGAAAGGACATGCCACCATAGACCACCAGCGCAAGCGTTTATCATGTTTAATTCGATTTACTAGGGACCTTCTTTGTTGTGAAGATAATGAGGCATCCTTAATACGTTCCATTACTTTAACACTTATCCATACGGCACCAGATTGTGCCTCTAACATTGTAAGTGGTGTTTCACCACGTAAATTGGGTACATCTAAGGAAGCTTTTGATTTTAAAACTAAAGTATTAATTGCAGTGGCATTGCGTGCCAAAATTGCCCAGTGAAGAGCAGTATTGCCATGTGTATAATCGACCATAGCAGGATTAGCACCTAAGGTGAGAAGTAAACGAACTGGATCTAAAGCACATACCTAAAAGGAATAAATAATTTGGAAGTTAATATTAATATTATTGTAAGTACAATTTTCCACAGAGAAAATAAAAAAATATTTTCTTTCGAAAAAATATCTGATAGTGAGACATACATAGGTGCCTATTCCTAGTTGTGACTCATTCTGACTGTCACAAGACTATTTTTAAGATTGAAATTCACAACCTTCCATACAATAAAGCAATAAAATTCAAAAAATTCAAATTTTAGTTGTCAATGTTATGATTATATCGATAACAGGTCTTAATTTTTTGAAGTTTTCGAACAAAAATTTGAATATAAATTTATTGTGACTTTGCGACAAAAAATACAAGAGAAATGCAGTCACAACTAAGAGTCACAAACTCTTCCCAGGAATAGATACGATATTTTCCGCAGATTTTTTTTTATTTGAGGAACTTTCAGAATCTGATTGTAATAAATTTTTTATCGGAAAATTCTTTAGATTGTGACTATTTTTGTCTACAGAAAATACAGGTTCTGGGCTAAGAAATTCTAAGATTTTCCAAAATATTTTCTATAGGAAAAATTGCTAAAACATTTTTGTTTTTACAAAAATTTTCAGATTTTGAAGACGTTTTATATAAAAAAAGTTTACAATCTAGAATATTTTTTCTATTGAAAAATTATAATATTATTTTCTTAAGAAACATTTTCATATTTTGAAACAATTTTTTTATGTAAAAACTCACATTACCCAATTATCACAATTGTTTTAATCAAAAATTGGATTTCTATTATTGGATTCTGTGACATTAGTCTTTGAAATATTTCTACACCCAAAAAATTCCATAGTAGGATAGTCAACAAAATTCAAAGTTGATATAAAATAAATTAAAAATGACTATATGTAATTATAAATAACTATGTTTTTAGAAAAAATATTAATGTTATAATCACCATGTGTATACAAATTCAAATAGAAACTGTCAGAAATATTTTTATTACAACAAAACCTCAAATTTGAAAAAATTTATTAATTTAAATTTAAAATGCAAATAACTTTCAAGAAATTTTATTGTGCTGATCTAAAATTTAAGGTAAAGCCATAGAGAATTTGAAATATTGAGTTAATTCTTAATCGATTTATTTCCTCCAGGCCATAATAACTTATCACCAAATGTACCAAACAAATTTTCAAGGGAGAAAAAGGAATTTACAGATTTATTTCTACGAGTACATGCATGCATAAAATAGTATGAACTGTGAATACCCTCATAGTTTAATAAATAGTTTAATAAAATGTATTATTGTAAATGTTAATCATTTTCACTGTGATTCACTGTATATTTATTTATTGTACCTTCCCAGCAAAAAAAACCGAATGCATTCTACAAGAATGCATTTTTCATTGCATATAAAGTAGCTATATATGCTGATTTCTTACTTCCAATAAACGTATTTTAAATTACTTCCAAAATGCCATCAATTAAAAACTTTTTTTACTTCCCAGAAACAAAATACCTGACCAAGATCCGTAAAAGCACCTATACTGTTCGGCACAAATGCGTTCAAATTGAGGTGAAAAACGCATTCTTTTAACATTGGCTTGTCATAGGAGAGAAGGTGTTTATGCTACTTTAAGTCTGCTTTGCACGTCACAAAAATGAGTGCTTGGATGTTCTTTTTTTTGATAGGAAAGCAATTCATTTTTTTACTATCTAAGGAGAGATGAAAAGTAACTTCTTGGGAATGCATTCAAATATATATTTAAGAAGTGATATTTATGACTTTTGAATGCATTCCCAAGAAGTTACTTTTCATCTCTCCTTAGATAGTAAAAAAAATGAATAGCTTTCCTATATAAAAAAGAACATCCAAGCACTCATTTTTATTTCGTGCAAAGCAGACTTAAAGTAGCATAAACACCTTCTCTCCTATTACAAGTCAATGTTAAAAAAATGCCTTTTTCACCTCAATTTGAACGCATTCGTGCCGAACAATATAGGTGATTTTATGGATCTTGGTCAGTTATTTTTTTGCTGGTTTTCAATGAAATTCACTTTACGGAATTTCTAAAATATGGCCAAATATATATTCAATTTCAATTCTTTATTGATATAACCGAGACCAGTGGTAAAAATATATATGGTTAAAAAATACTACATTAAATAATACTATAAATTAGATTAAAATAGTTTAAAAAAAAAATAAATTAATTAATTAATGTTTCTATATAACAAACAATTGATGCATCTCCAAAAATGAAACAAACATTATAATAAGAATTTAATAAAAACTAAATAAATATAAAAAAAAAAAAAAATATTTTAAAATTTTATTATTTAAATTATTTTGCAATTTTTAATAAAAGTATAAAAAACGTAAGGGCTGTGTTTTCTTTATATGACCAAATAAGATGAAATGACAAGATTTATGGTTTATGTTAACGATTTTAAAATTTTTCATAGTTATTATTCACTATTAATATTAAATCTCTGTTACATTAACTACAAAATCGTTGCCAGCCACTTTCTCATAGTTGAATTTTATATTTAAATGAATCCAAGTTATATTCCACCATTTCATAGTGAGGGTTATTTCACCTATGGCATAGTTGAAAAAGTAGTGATCAGCAACTACGTCTTTTTTAGGGTGTAGATTTTGAGTAATTTTTTCTATAGAAATATATTCTGAGGATTTTTGCTATAAACAAATTTCTTACGTTCTAAAAAAATTCAGAAAATTCTGAGAAATTTTTTTATACAAAATTTTAAAATTAAAGCATGTTTCTCTAGAAAAATTTGCAAATTTGAGACAACTTTTCTGTGAAAAAATTTTCAGATTTCAGTATCTTTAGGTTCTTTGGTTTTTATTCTAAAAAAATATTCTTAGATTTGCAAACATTAGTCAGTTTATTCTATAGAAAATTTTTCAAACTCCTATTTTTTTTAAAAAAGTTTCTCAGATCTTAACGACTTTCTTTTATAAGATCAGGCGGTTTTCATTGCCTTTTTCGAACATTAACAGTTGGTATCGAAAAATGTTAGCCTTTGCAGACGTGTGTAATTCTTATGACAACATGTTTCGATACAATTTAAGAGAGTGATTTAACAGAAGTTAGGAGAATTGGGAAGTCTTTTAATTATATAGTCGTTGATAAGATTCTGCATTTTTTCTATAAAAAAAATACAAAATTCGGAACAACTACACTTCACGGACACTGTTATCTGATTTAAGTTTTCTGCAAAGCATGTTTTTTTAACTGCTGTTCAATGGCGAAGTCCATTTATGATCGTTAATATCTTTGGCATTTGGCAAGCTAACAGATTTTGTCATATATCAAGAGAAAATGTGAACTTTTTCTATCCATATATTCAAAATTAATTTATATCTAGGTCAAATTTTAGAAAAAAAATCATGAAGAAAATTAAAAATCTTTAATCAAAAGGGTCACATTAGGCTTTACATATATTGCAGAGACCTTTCCTATGGTGAACATTTTTTCCTGATCGGATAAGTACTTCAGGATATACTTAAAAATTTTCCACCTTAAAGCCCAGCCCACTCAAAGCGGGCTTGTATGACAAAAAGAACAAGTTTTATACATTTTGTTGAGGTGCTCGTAAACTGTAGATAAGCCTAACTTTTTTAATTTTATTAATAACATAAATTTTGAATTTTCCATAAATTTTAATTTACCTTCCATGCAGCCCACATTAATGCAGTCATGCCACCACGATCCTGCAAATCTGGATCAACTCCCTTAGCTATGAAGTAAGCCACCAAAGCCGTGTGAGCAAACTGTGCTGCAATATGTATACATGAACAACCCTCAGCATCTCGAATACGTGGATCAGCTCCGGCAGTCATTAATAAAACCACAGCACCCAAATGACCTTGTCTTGTGGCCCAATGCAGAGGTGTAGCGTTAAGTTCACCACCCAAGGCATCAACTATAGCACCTTTCTCCAAAAAATACTTTATAATATCACGGCGATTATTTATAGCAGCCCAGTGAAGTAACGTCACCGTCTCACTATCCGGTTGATTAACATCCCAACCGGATTCTACCAATTCTTTAACACGGGCCGTTGCGCCATACTGAGTGGCTTTGACAATATCAAAACCACTATAATCAGGTTCTATAGGAGCACTTGGTGGCTGTTGAGCCAATAAGGCCCCTACTCGCTCGGCCTCACGTTCAGCCTCTGTGTTGGGGGCACAAGACCCGGTGGTCGCTGCATTACATGCACTTTGATACATATTCTGTGGTTTGTTAAACATTTGGTCGGTGTGATGTTCCAATTAACTTTTTTTCTTTTTTCTTTGATTATTCAATAGTCGCAAATAGTTTTTTTTTCGAAGTCATTCAGAGGATATTTAATGGTGCAAGTGGTGATTCACCCACCTCCTCTTTTTTGCGTTTTGAGACTTTTTATTACGTACCCTTGCAAGGATTATTCTTTTGCAACATTCTTTTCACTTTTAAACATGTTTAAATTAAGTATATTTTTGCTTTAGCTTTAAATTAAACTTTTTTCTTATATTAATTGTTATTTTGCATTCTTTGTCGATTTTTCACAAATAATTTTTTATTATCGCCCTGAACAAAATCTGCTCCTTCTCCAAAGTAGTAAGTAAACCACAGATTACAGTCAGATGTGAATCGAAAGAAGAAAAGCCTAGAGAGAGAAAGATATATCAATTCAAACCAAAATTCATACAAACCATAACCTAGTGTCTTGACATGCAATAAAATGATAGCAAGCAATTGTCAAAATGCTCTCATCTCAAGTGAAGACACTCAATTTCAATTTTATTGCAATATCATGATATCGCTGAAATGCCATCGGATCTTGCAATGATGCCAGAGATCAAATGTCACTTTTAGTTTTCATTTTAATTTTGTAATAGAAAAACAACAAAAAATTTGGTAAAAAGGAATGGAAAAGTGTTTAGTTTTTTATTATTTGTCGGTAAACATTAACGTTTCATAAAATTTTTCGAAGAAAAATCTATGATATTTCTTATCCATGAAATGGTCACGTGTTCTCCACCACTCTGCAATTGATATCATTTTGACGTTTCGCTGCCATGGTTTTGACATTTCATATCATATAATTTATTGCATTTGAAGACACCGGGTAATACAAACCACAAATTATACCAGATATGAATCAGCTGATTTGGGCAATATGGCCGACAGAAAATGAGCAAAACAAAACCCAAAAATTTAAGAAAAACACAAAAGATACAGCACAATAATCTAAAAAGACACAGTTATATAAAAAAAATGCGCAATACAAAATGTATGGAGATTTTTTATTGTTATCTCCCTCTTGACTTGACTTCCATGTAAACAAATCCATACGGTTCGAGAATACTTTTTTGACACCTGTCATTGGTTTCTCATCTGGTATTAATCTGTGATACAAACTATACAGAGAATTTAGTTTCACATCTAGTGTCTTGACATGCAATAAAATGATAGCAAGCCATTGTCAAAATGCTGTCATCTCAAGTGAAGACACTCAATTTCAATTTTATTGCAATATCATGATATCGCTGACATGCCATCGGATCAGAGCTTTGAAGAATTAATTCCTTAATTCAATTTTTCAATTCTGAATTAAAAATTCTATGAATTAATTCACTAAGCACCATATATTGAATTGAATTAATTCATATTTGCTTTCGTTCGATTTATTTAAATCTATGATATTTCTTATCCATGAAATGGTCAAGTGTTCTCCACTCTGCAATTGATATCATTTTGACGTTTCGCTGCAATGGTTTTGACATTTCATATCATATAATTTATTGCATTTGAAGACACCGTGCAGTAAATTTTCGCAAATTTGACAGATAATATTAACTTGGCACTACTTTCTGTTAACCAAGTTGTCTTCTTTTCACGTTTTTTTTCGATAAATGCAAAAACGCAGTTAAAAAAAAAATCAACATATTCGCGAACACGACGATTTTTGTTTGAAAATCTGCGATTTTCTAAACACAACCGGTTGGCATCCCTGTCCACCATATGTTTCTAAACAAAGTTGATAAAAAACCAAAAAATTGACAATTTTTAACCGCGCAAAGCGAGTTTTACGTTGTGCGCGGAAATATATTTATTTCTTTACTATTATTTGTTTTTTTAATAGATTTTAATACAAAAGTATGCTTGATTTCTAAAAGAAACTGTCTAGTGGTAAAAAAGTAAAACCAAAATGAGTAACTTTGCTAATAAACGTAAATTTGGTAACAACACGAATACAGCGGCCGCGGGAACAAATGGAACAGCTAATGGACAGCCCAAGAAAGCCAGGTAGGTTAAGTGATAATTTTGGTGATGTTTTCATTAAGAGAACTACTTGTGTTTTAAGAAACTATGATGAGGACGATGATGATATGGGAGCCGCCTTTGAGGTCGATTTCAATAACGATGATATGGATATAACCCAATTAATGGGTGAGGGACCGGAAAATCAACAAACCTCGGTAAAATGGTCACGAGTAGATCCTCCCGCGTTGGATTCCCAGACTGATGCCTTAATATTTCAACAAATCGATATAGAGAATTATATCGGTTCTCCTTTACCCGGTATGCCCGGAGCTCGTTTAGGCCCCGTACCCGTTATACGCATGTATGGTATTACCCAAGAGGGAAATTCTGTATGCTGCCACGTTCATGGTTTTTGTCCCTATTTCTATTTGGCGGCTCCTAAAGGATTTGAACAAAAAAATTGTCACGATTTGCGTTTGGCTTTGGACAAAAAAGTTTTAGCTGATATGCGCAGTAATAGGGATAATGTCCAAGAAGCTGTTCTGCAAGTAGAACTCTTAGAACGTTTAAATATTTATGGTTATCAAGGAGATACAAAACAGCGTTATATTAAGATTACCTTATCGTTGCCCAAATTTGTGGCTGCTGCCACTAGGTTGCTAAAAAAGGAAGTCATTTCCTCGGAATTTGATTTTCAAGATTGTCGAGCCTTTGAGAGTAACATAGACTTTGATATACGCTTTATGGTGGATTGTGATGTAGTGGGATGTAATTGGATTGAACTGCCAGCAGGCACCTGGAAATTAAGAGCACGCAATTCTAAACCTTTGCCAGAAAGTCGTTGCCAGTTGGAAGTAGATGTGGCCTATGATAAATTTATATCCCATGAACCAGAGGGCGAATGGTCTAAGGTGGCTCCTTTTCGAATTTTATCTTTTGACATTGAATGCGCTGGTCGCAAGGGTATTTTCCCCGAACCCAAAATGGATCCTGTTATACAAATAGCTAATATGGTTATAAGACAAGGAGATCCTGAGCCATTTATTAGAAATGTCTTTTGTTTAAAAACTTGTGCTCCTATAGTTGGAAGTCAGGTTTTATGTTTTGATACCGAAAAAGAATTACTCGATAAATGGTCTAGTTTTGTGCGTGAAGTTGATCCTGATATTTTGACAGGTTATAATATAAACAACTTTGATGTACCATACCTGTTAAATCGGGCAGCTCATTTAAAAGTCAAGAATTTTGAATATTTGGGTAGAATTAAGAATATACGTTCGGTAATCAAAGAACAGGTTCTACAGTCTAAACAAATGGGTAGACGAGAAAATAAATATGTCAACTTTGAAGGTAGAGTTCCATTTGATTTATTATTCGTCTTGCTAAGAGATTATAAACTACGTTCCTACACTCTTAATGCTGTAAGTTATCAATTTCTTCAGGAGCAAAAGGATGATGTTCATCATAGTATTATAACAGATTTACAAAATGGTGATGAGCAGACTAGACGTCGTCTTGCCATGTATTGTCTTAAGGATGCCTATCTGCCGTTAAGACTGTTGGATAAATTAATGTCTATAGTCAACTATATGGAAATGGCTAGGGTAACAGGAGTAGCCTTGGAATCTTTGCTAACTAGAGGCCAGCAGATTAAGGTGTTATCCCAACTATTACGCAAAGCCAAAACTAAAGGTTTCATAATGCCTGCTTATCATTCCCAAGGCTCGGATGAACAATATGAGGGCGCCACGGTTATAGAACCTAAAAGAGGTTACTATGCAGATCCTATTTCAACTTTGGATTTTGCTTCACTATATCCTAGTATAATGATGGCTCATAATTTATGTTATACAACATTACTGCAGCCTGGCACGAAGGAAAAACTGGGGCTAAAAGATGATGCTTTTGAAAGGACGCCCTCCAACAATACTTTTGTTAAAGCCGAGATAAGAAGGGGTCTTTTACCGGAAATTTTAGAAGCTTTACTGGCTGCACGTAAAAAAGCTAAAAATGATTTAAAAGTTGAAACTGATCCCTTTAAACGTAAAGTATTAGATGGTAGACAACTGGCTTTAAAAATATCTGCCAATTCGGTTTATGGTTTTACCGGAGCTCAAGTAGGTAAATTACCTTGTCTGGAAATTTCGGGCTCAGTAACAGCGTATGGTCGTACTATGATTGAACTCACCAAAAATGAAGTAGAATCTCATTATACTCGAGCCAATGGCTATGAAAATGATGCTGTTGTTATCTATGGTGATACCGATTCAGTAATGGTTAATTTTGGTGTTAAATCTTTAGAAAAAAGTATGGAATTGGGTAAGGAGGCCGCTGATTTGGTATCTGCTAAATTTGTAAGACCCATAAAACTAGAATTTGAAAAAGTCTATTATCCATATCTACTAATCAATAAAAAAAGATATGCTGGTCTTTATTGGACACGTCCAGAGACATATGATAAAATGGATTGTAAGGGTATTGAGACGGTGAGAAGAGATAATTCTCCCTTGGTGGCCAATCTTATGAATACCTGTTTGCAAAAGTTATTGATCGAAAGAAATCCAGATGGCGCCGTAGAATATGCCAAACAGGTTATAGCTGATTTATTATGCAATCGTATCGATATTTCCCAACTGGTAATAACCAAAGAATTAGCTAAGACAGATTATGCAGCTAAACAGGCTCATGTGGAATTGGCGGCTAAAATGAAGAAAAGAGATCCGGGCACAGCTCCAAAATTGGGAGATCGTGTACCTTATGTTATATGTGCGGCTGCTAAAAATACTCCAGCCTATGCCAAAGCTGAAGATCCTTTATATGTATTGGAAAATTGTGTACCCATTGATGCAAATTACTATCTGGAACAACAACTATCTAAGCCCTTGCTAAGAATATTTGAACCCATACTAGGTGATAAGGCCGAATCGGTGCTGTTGAGTAAGTTCATCTTAAAAAGAAATACAAAAAAAAAATGCTTTTAATTCTTAAATTTTTCCTTATAGAGGGTGAACATACTCGTACCCGCACTGTTGTCACTTCCAAAGTAGGCGGTTTGGCAGGTTTTATGACTAAAAAATCTTCATGTTTAGGTTGTAAAACTCTAATGCCTAAAGGTTATGAAAATGCTCCCTTATGTCCTCATTGTGAACCCAAAATGGGTGAGCTGTACATGAAAGAAGTTGTGGCGAAACGTCAAATGGAAGAAAAGTTTTCTCGCTTATGGACTGAATGTCAAAGATGTCAAGGTTCATTGCATGAGGAAGTATTATGTTCAAATCGTGATTGTCCTATATTTTATATGCGACAAAAGATACGCATGGATTTGGATACACAGGAAAAACGGGTTAGACGTTTTGGTTTGCCTGAGTGGTAAAGCAGAGTAATCAATATAAGAAAATGTGCGTTCCCGTTCGTTACCGCGGGTACCCGCGGGAACCCAAAACAGCCCAAACAACAACAATTTACACGCAATTTTGAGTACGGGTACGCCTTTCGGCTAGTTTGGGTAACTGTGGTAAAGTACGGGAACAGACATAAATTAAATCATATTTTTGTTAGGTTTTTACTATTTGGAGTTAATATAATTTCTTTATCCTTATGGAAAATAAAAGGAATATTTATTTTGCTCTAATTTACAAAAAAAAAAACCCCGAGCAAGTAAATACTTGATAGAAACAAAGAAAATGAAATGTTTCAAACTTAAGTAAGTTAACATTTTTTCAGTAAGATTTTGGTTAAGAAAACCTTCTATATTTTAAATAATTTACGAACGAACAAATCAGATTTGCCAAGATCGGCAAGTATTGCTAAATGTGAAAATAAAAAATAAAAAAATAGACTGCTACATTTTAAACAAAATTTAATGCTTAATACCTGTGTTTCGATTCCTCGTTTTTCGGAATAACGAAACAATTGTTTCGTAACTTAAGTTACAATTATATTATTGAAGTTTTTTTAAAAAAATGTGTATAAATGCATTTATATATGAAATCACACATTTTAAATATTTAAATCCTCGCGACTACTGTGGTTTTTGCAACTGTTTTGATTTCTATAAATTGCGTTAAGCGGGGTTGCACTGTAACACTTCCTTCTGAAAGCAAAGATCATTTATGGCGTTTTCTTTTCTGGAAAAAAATGTTGCCTTGTTAAAAGGCAACATTTTAAAAATGTTGCCCTCACCCCATTAAAATGTTACATTTTTTCAATCAGAATAGAACACAATAAAATCACTGTTGCATTTTTCTAAACATATGTATGTGTATTGTATACTCGTATGCAATATTGTTTACGCAAACTATTACTAATTGTAGCCTAGTGGTTGTGATGCCTGCCTTTGACATGGGCTGGACGGGTTCAAATACCAGACAAAGTAAAAAATAAATTTTTTTATGTATTTTCTTTTTTCAATTAAATTTTTTTTTTTTTTTCATTTTAAAGCAAATTGTATAATTTTTTATTTATTTTTAGCCTAAAAAATTGTTAAATACTAAATAACAGCAAAACTATAAAAATCTAATTAAAATTTTATAAAAACAAAAAAAAAACAAAAAAAAATATTGTGCTCCAACCGGGGTTTGAACCTGCGACCTACTGCATCACAAGCCATGATAGTACCCCCTAGGCCACCAAGTTGTGAGTTAGCTGGCAAAAAACATTACAGTATATACACATGGCATTAACATAAAGAAAAAAACAGGGCAACACTCTACCCCGTAATTTTTTTTGAGGGCGAAAAATGTTGCCTTTTTGCCCTTTATTTAGGCAACATTTTTAGAAAAGAACACCTAGCCCTCTTAGAATGTTACCCTTAATTTAGAAAAGAACACAAAAAAGGCAATTCAAAAGCAAAATGCAAAAAAAAGGCAACATTTTTTTCAGAAAAGAAAACGCCATTAGACAAGGTTTTGTATTCGATTTCACAATGCACAATTTTTTACTGCGACATTTGATCCGATATCGGATTAAGTAGGAGGTTCATGGATTTATATCCGAACAGGCATTTAAAGGTGAGTGAAAAGCAGAAAGCCGCATATATCTAAAATGTCATAAATAGATTTTAATTTTTTTACAGGAGAAATGAATTTATAAAAACACCAATATTTTTTTTGGCCGCCTTAAGTTGTGTGGAGAAGTATATTTGTATGAATTAAAATGGTTTTATGAATTTAAAGTGGCGATACGGAATGCAAAGGAGTAGTATGAGTTTGAAAAATTCGAAAAGTAGATATACAAAACAGGGTAAGCATAAAAAAACGTAAAAAGAAGTAAAAAGAAAATAGACTGATGCATTAAATTTTAATTAGCTGTTTAATGTGTCATTCCGAAAAGCAAAATATTATTAAGTTATGGTTTTGGAACGATTGCTACGATGGCTGGTGCTATATCGGACTAACTAGACACAAAAAAGTTTGTCGGTAGAATCGACAGTTGAAACAGGTATATGCAGTTAAAAAGGCGACACAGATATTTACCTTCAAAATAACTAAAAATGTAGTTTTTTTTTTAACCGTTGAAAAATAACTATCAAATACATTTAAAATAACAATGTCGTAAAATTAACTGAAATCTGTCAAAATAGGTAGAAAAAACTGCTGTGTTGTACAGTTTATTTCTTTTCTCATATTTTAATTATAATATCGATTATAAAAATTTGTAATTCAAGGTTTTTTATTAAAAACCGACATTTTTAGGGGTACACGGAAAAAAATGTCACAAAGTTCTAAGAAATTAAAAATATTGTTTTTGAAATTAAATTTTAATAATTAACTTTAATTTTATATAGAAGTTTGTTATTTAGTTAGTAGCTATAATTAACCATATAAGGCCCTAAGGGCTCGGTTATGTAATTGAAGAATTAATAAAAAAAAAAAAAATTAAATTCGGCTTCTATAGGCTGAAATTCTTACAAATTGTTCATGTTAACGGAATGTTCTATTTAGATTGTTTTTGAAAACAAGCTTACTCTTTTTTTATCGTGTACTCAAAAACATAACAAATACTCGGTACCCACTATTCCATTTTTACCAACACTAATTAAAATATTTTTGATATGAAAACGTATGTTCTGTAGTAATAAACTCTTCGACGTAACTTAAAGCGTTTATCCAATTTGACCAAAATGCGTTTCTAATGTCACACAATTGTGTGTAAATTGTTGTTGATTCTGGTAAATTGGATTGCCGCGGTAACGATGTAGAAAAGACCCAAAATCGGTAGAAAGAACTAAAAAGAAAAACTAGAACTGATATATCTAGAAGTGTCCCTTGAATTTCATCCTATTCTAAAATTAATTCTATTTTTATAGAAATTAGTATATTAATACTCTATATTAAATTTATTGTATTATCATTTTTTACTAAATTTAAAAATACAAAAGAAAAAACTATTAAATACTTATTAAGATTATGAAATACCCTAAAATCTTTTTTGAGGAAAGGAAAAAACTAAAGTTAGAGTTTTCTTCATGCATCTGTTTCGTTATAACAGAAAGGACACAAGACAATTGTTTTTTATGTTTATGTTGTTTTTTTTTTAATTGCATATTTATAATTACTTAAAATTACAAACAAAAATTGGTGGATCAGGAGGAGTTGAAGGATTTTAAGGGATAGTATAGAAAAAGTGAAATTAATTTAAACAATAGATGTTACTTTAACATGATAAAATTATAATAGCGATTCTTTGCTGGGAAGAAAAAGTTGGGTTTAGTGGTAAAAAGGACTATTTACGACTTTGTAAAGTATTGGATAGCCAATCCATAGCTTGATCAAGACCTTCACCCTTGGTCGCTGACGTTTTAAAAATTTGAAAAGTACGATTTTTTAAATTTTCCAACCCCAAAGCATGATGGACTTCGGCAACTGTCATACAACCTTCCATATCTTGTTTGTTGGCTAATACTACCAAAACGGCACCGGCAAGTTCTTCTTCCTATAAAGAATTGATTTTTAATTTAATAATAATGTGAAAATAATGCAAAAACCATCATCCTACCCTTAACATATATAAAAGCTCATCTTTGGAAATGCCTATTCTATCACGATCTGCAGAATCCACTACATATATAATAGCATCTGTATTGCTATAATAACAACGCCAATAGGGTCTGAAAAAAATTTAAAGGTAAAACACAATATTTCCTCAGAATTACATAGTTTTCCTATAGTAAAAATAAATTATAATCTAAGGGTTATTATATTGATTCAGAGGCTAAAAACAAATTGTTTTCTCATATGGAGAAAATTGTGAGAATTTTATGTGGAAAAACTTTTTCTTTATTTGAGTACATTTCCAAAAAAATATTTCTTTTAGCCTAATTGCCCCAAAACAATTTTCAAGCGAGTGATTTTACATTTTTACCTACATTTAATTTTTTTAACTTACCTTATACTTGTTTGTCCTCCCAAATCCCATACTTGAAATTTTAAATTTTTATATGTCACTTGTTCCACATTGAATCCAATAGTCGGTATAGTTGTTACCACTTCACCAACTTGTAGTCTATACAATATTGTTGTCTTGCCAGCACCATCAAGTCCCAAAATTAATATACGCATTTCTCGTGATCCCAATAAACCACGAAAATAACTTAGTACTCCTCCTGGAAAGTGCAAAAAGAAAATATTATCCTTTTTCACTAAAATGTTGACTCACTACGTCACTTTTTTTTTGGCAAGTTTAATTTTTTTTTCAAAGATGAGCTTTTTAATTAGTCGAATTGTGTAAATTTCTTGGTACTAACCCATTTTGCTTTATTGTTTTTACTTATTTATAGATGAAATTTGTGAGTTTTCTTTTTTTATGCTAATTTTATGTGATTTTTTGTTAATTTTTCTTCACAAATATGCAGGAAAGAATTATCGGCTGGCCAATATACCCCTCTTCTTCGTTTTGTCGGACTGTCAATTGTAACGTTTAAAAAAGAGGGGAGAAATGTCATGGTAAAAGAAATATAACAATATCTAGGAGCCGTCGTCGTCGACCTTTTTTGGTGTCGAGCCGCCGCCGAAGGGGCTAGTTTTGCTTATATAGCGGCGAATACATTAAGAAACATTGAGTGGGGAACAAAAAATATCAAAAAATTTTGTTAACACGAATTGCACGAATGTCAACACAAACATTAACATACACAAATCAACATTCGTAAAAAATAGCCATTTTTTCACGAATGTTCCTTAGTGTATTCCCCGCTTATTGGTTAGCTAGTCGCAGGGGTATGGCATCACCACAAAAATATGTTTTAAAAATATCGTTATCACTAACGGTGGGTCTCATACTGCAGGTTTAAACTTAGGTTAATAGTTAACCCAAAAATTTGTTGTTTTGTGTATATTTTTTTGGCATTTTATTTTGTTTTTAGTTAAGTTAAACCTATAGTATGAGACCCACCGTAAATGGCACTTTATTCAAAAAATTGACAATTTTTTTTTATTGAAATTTAAATAATAACAATCAACAAAGCAAAAAAACAAACGAATATCTCAAATTTTATATTTGAATATATTCCGCGCTTGTTTTTTCCTTAAGTTTCTATATAATTTCTGTGATCCAATCTTGTGATATATCAGCTGTCGTTTGTTTGTTTATAGAATCAAACGTATTGATTCAATTTTAACAAATAAACTTAACCAAAAATGATTGCCTTGATTTATAGTTAGAGAATCAAATCATAATTCAATCGCATCCACTAAAAAAAGTTTGTCGGTAAAATCTATTAAAAATAACATTTAAAACAAAGGTTTTATACCTAAGTAATAAATGCATTAAAAATAACTAACATTGTCGTAAAATTAACTGATAAATTTTTACTACAAAAAATTTATAACAACTGTCAAAACTGTTTTTTAGAGATAATTTTTATTTGATATTAGGGTAAAAAAATCAATTTTTTTTTTGGTACACCAAAGATACACGTATTTAAATCTTTAAAATGGCTCTCCTGAACAAAACCCTTTTTTTACCCTTAGGTCCCTTTCTATTTTGCGCGTCACATATGTATTTAAATAAAAAATTTGTTTCCCTCGCTTACAAAAAAATTTTTTTATTCTACTTAAAATTTTAAGTCAAAATTCTAAAAGGTTCTCTAGTTTTTACGTATTTATGCATTGAAGATACAATATATATTTTCAAAAGAAAAATTATATTTTTTATTCACAAAAACTTTCTTCAGCCGAAAAAAATCGGCGCAATACTATTAAGCAGCTGCCGGCGACAAATTTTGTTTTTATCGCTGCCGAAAATTTTTAGTCGGCTTGTGTCTGTGGTGTCGCGTCGTGTTAATTTTTCTTTAATTTTTGGGAAAATTGTAAATCTTCAACCGAAAAAAAACAAATATTGCACAATTAATTTATTGAAAAAATAAAATATACTAATTGGGAAATATCAAAATATAACAGTTTTCAAAAATTCTATAAAAAATTAACAAAATTATTGAAATAAAGTCTGTAAGAAGCAGCGGCTTTTTGGTGGTGTTTTGTGTATTGGAAAGTGTATAACAAAAAAATTTTCACAGGAAACATTTTTGCACAATCGAAGACTTTAATTGTAAATAATAGGCAAGAAAACGAAAATGACTTCGCCCTCACCGGCGAATAGTCCAATGCCACCGCCCCAGGCACCTAGCCCGATGGGTCCGCCATCACAAAGTCCGGCCCCATCGCCCTCGCCACATAGTCCATATTCACATGCACCGCAGCAAGGACCGGGAGTACCGCCGGGTCAGGGAGTGCCTTCTGGCCCACCAGGACCACAAAGTCATCAAGGTCCCCCACATGGACCGCCACATATGCAAGGTCCACCGCCAGGTGCTGGGCAACATGGTCCACCACCCCCAGGACATCCTGGAGGACCTTATGGACATCCTATGCAACATGGTCCACCACATGGGCCACCCCATGGTGGACCACAACATGGCCCAATGCCCACACAACATGGTCCACCACCACCAGGACAACATGGTCCACCGGGACAACATGGCCCCCCGGGACAACAAGGAGGTCCTCCTACAGGACCACCGATGGGTCATGGACCTCCACCGCATGGTGGACCACCGCATGGAATGCCCCAACAGCAGCCTGGTGCACAGGGTGGCCCTCCGCCTCATCTTAATGGTCCACCAGGCCAAGGACCTCCCGGTTCTCAAGGACACCATATGCCTCCACATCATCAAGGCATGTGTAAGTTGTTAAAACTATTTTTTTTTACAATTTTCTCATAATTTGTCAAAATATTTATTTTAGCTCCTCACATGGGAATGCAAATGCCTCCACAAGGACCTAATATGCCACCTATGGGTTTTCAAACTCATGGTATGCCACCAAATGTAAGTACTACGGAAATTTTATTTATTAAGCTTTATTTAAAAATCTGTTGAGACAAATTTCAAATTTTATTTAAATTCAAAATCTGTTATGGCATCTGCTTCTGCTATCAGTTTTTGAACCTCTTGTAAAAGTTCCGTCGTTGAAGCACATATCAAATCTGGTTTCATTATATTGAATGGTGCGCCTTTAGTATGAGTTATAACACCACCAGCTTCAGTTAATATAACTGCGCCAGCCGCTATATCCCAGGGTTGTAAATCTTCAACGTGATAGCATTGGAAACTGCCACAGGCCACATAACATAGAGTTAAAGCTGCACTTCCACAGCAACGAGTTCTAAATTTGGAAAATATTGTGAATTATATATTTTTACGTTTTGTCTCTTCCCGTACCTTACCGCGGTAACCCAAAATAACCCAAACAAAATCAATTACACGAAATTTTGAGAGCTCGAAAGCTTTTGCGCTGATTTTATCGCAGTAAAGTACGGGAACTAACAAGGAGATATATTTACAAACTTACCCAGTACCATTTGAGGCCAATTTATATAAACGTTTAACATTTTTGTCGCGAACTTGTGGAGCATGTATCAAAGAGATCTCATAAGCAACTACAGCTTTGTTAATCTGGAAGAAATGATATGAAATTTGTATTTGTAATAGACTTTCTAAAATTCTAAATTTATTTCCACAATATCAATAACTGGAACTACAACTGACACATTTTTTGTTGATTCCTATGTAAAGTTTGAGTTTATTAGTTAAGTTTTTACGGGACATTCGGTAACCAGGCCTAAGTTAGTGCTATGAAAGAAATTTTCTTTACATTTTGATTTTTAATTATTTTCTATATGTAGTTAAATTTCTAAATATTTTATATTTTTAAAGAAATTTATTCAACTAAAGTGTCATTATCAAATGCCCAACGACAAAGAATATAATGAGTGTGTTATCACCAAAAAATCACGTTTTATTGAATTATTAGTCAATATTTATCAACTATTTAAATTCATATTCTGTTATGGCATCAGCTTCTTCTATCAACTTTTTAACATCTTGTAATAATTCCACTGTGGAAGCACATATTAAATCCGGCTTCATTATATTTAATGGTGCTCCTGTAGTATGTGCTATAACACCACCAGCTTCGGTTAATATAATAGCACCAGCGGCTATATCCCAGGGATGTAAATCTTCAACGTGAAAACACTGGTAACTACCTCTGGCTACATAACACATTGTCAAAGCAGCACTGCCACAAGCACGGGTGCTAAAAAAGTAGTCGAAAAATTTTTTAATTCCAAAAGAACACTTTAAAACTTCGTCGAACTTACCCGGTACCATTTGATGCCAATTTACACAAACGTTTAACATGTTTATCTCTAACTTCTGGTACATGTATCAAAGAAATTTCATAACCAACAACCGCTTTTTTAATCTACAAACATAGAGGACAAAATTTATAAAAAAAAATTTACTTTCTGGTTGAACTTTGCAGATTACAAGTTTTATAGAGAACTAAGATATACATTTTTTTTAACGAAACTCAAATTTGTGTTAATTTTCAGCAAATTTAAAGCAATACATAATTAATTTTTTAATATATGTAGTTGAATATAGTTTTTTAAATTTACAAAAAATCACGTTCAAAAAATGTACGTTTTGTGTAATTTTATACAATTATTTTGTTTTATAGTTAAACACAAATTGTAAGTTAACGGAAAGTTCCGCTATTGGGAGTTTTCACTCCTAAAATCCTATAGGAAGGGATATACATAATTTGAATATACGCACATATAGAGCAATATAGTGTAAAAACGAAGAGCTCGCATATGATTTGCATTACTTTGAAAAAAAAGGAATTTACTGAAATGAATTTTGATAAAAGCACATCTCGGAATTCATTTTAATATTTAAACACTGTGACATAAATTATTGTCGTGATTTATCAAATTTATGGAGTGGAGCTCATTTCTCTTTAACCTTAAGGTGAGATGTATACAATAACATTGTATACACGCAGAAAATCATATTTGTAACAATCGACTTCAATTGATATGTACTGGAATTTAAATAAAAATCACAGTTCGTGTTAGTAATTAATTTTTTTGTAATGATCATTACTCATTTTCATTACCATTACTTATATGTATTTTCAATGAAAAAAAGTTCATTGCTTTTGTTTTCATCATTTGCAATGAAACATTTTTCTTATTTCCATTACATTTAAGTAATTTTAATGAAATTAATTTTAATTTCATTACAAAATTAGACATAGATTTTCATTACCACTGCCTTTATACAAAGGGAAATATTTTTCTTTTTTGGGTCCTTTAATTTGAATTTGTAGCATGCTGATCACTCGCTTAAAGCCCAATTAACAACTAAGCTTCAATTTTAGGGGTCTAAAGCTATAAAATGCCCATAAGTGCTTCTTAAGCACAATATTTTATATGAAAGTTAATAACTGCCAACTAATAACTGAACTTATTTTTTTATCTTTAACGTTACAATAATAAATTTTGGGATTATTCATAAAATTAGAAGTTGTTGTAGTGATATAATCTAAAAATAATATTGCTAATTTTCTCGCAAGACTTGTACTTTTTTAATCTTTAAATTTGTCACCCTTAAGCTGGCCATACACTTTCAATATTATTGTGCAACTTTTCGTTTTAGTTCTTTATTCTATTACCATGTGTGATAGTAGATTAAATACCTAAATGGAAAAGTTGTGCTATAATAGACATATTTGTTAATGAAGTTTATTTGTAGAATTTGCCATAATCGCCATATTTTTATATTCTCAGGTAATAAGTGAAAAACTTATATACAGGGAATTAACAAAATAGTTAATTCCTTTAAGTAATTGAAAGAAAAAGTTAATTTCTTCAGAAAATTAGAACGAGTTCCCAGTGACCAAAAGTTGAATTAACTAGAATTGAATGAATTACTTAATAAATGAATGCATTACATTTTATGAATTGGAAAAAATAATTAATGAATTCCTTCAAGATAAAGCGAATGCAAAAAGGGAATTCATTCAATTCCATAAGTTTGGCTAGAGAATTCATTCCCAAAATATAAATGCAATTAAAAAAAGCAAAGTAGGGAATTAATTCCTTCTAAGCTCTGGCAGGACCTACATCGGAATTTTTTTTTTCAAATGGCTGTATTTACAATAGTACTCCTTTATTAAGTCTTACAAGATTGTAAAGAAACCCACAACAACTATTTTAAATTTAAATAATAGATAACCAGGTTTATTTGGCCTAGTTGAATGAAATATAAAACTTAATATATTTACAATTTAGTTAAATGATAGATAATTCTATATTTGTAAAAATGTGAGATGTTGTTTATTTATATACAAATAAATACAGACAAATGACAAGTTTTCTTTACGCCATGATTTAACAAAAAGTTGATATATATAAGTATGTTAATATGTGTTATAAGTACACTCAAAAAAGTTTGACAGTTACTACATGTCAGTTGTTTGTCTAGTAATCAGTAGTTGTTGTTTTAACAGTAATTATAGGTAGTTTTTCTATAGAAAAATGCAAAACAACTATTATGACGGTTATTTAAGAAAACAACTAACGAAAAGTAGTGTAATTTCATAACAGTTGCTTAAATCAGTTATTTTTAATATAATATTATTATATATTATTATATTAGCTGTATTTTCGACTTAACTATGTATATCCGTTAACTCTGAAAAAAACTCAAAGTGCATAAAAACGCGTTTAAGACGAAAACTAATAAATTACTTTTCGTGTGCACGTTAACTTTCAACACGGATAATTATCAACGTTAAAAACTCAACGTTTATACATTTTCACATTTAACGTAACTTATTCGCGTTACTTCCTAAAAACTTTTGCTGACGCACGTTCGATTATAACGGAATAATTATAAACATAACAATCGGTTTAACGTATATTTGCTTTAAATACTTAGGTTGATAGACATGCGACAAAATACAGCTATTAATAAACAACTACCAAAACAGTATTTCTGCAGTAAAAAGTTGGTTTTGTTACTTATTTAAAAAATAAAAAATTTCGTTGATTTTCTTGTTTGGTTTATATTTGTTGTTATTGATATATTCCTAGTTTGCAAATAAATATCAGAAACTTATATTGTATCTCCAATGCATAAAAACATAATAACTGCAGAACCGTTTGGAATTTTTAATTCAAATTTCAAATAGGCTGAATTAATAACACATATTTTTGTAAACGGAAGAAAAAAAATTATTTTTATTATTAAAATATACTTTTATAATATCAAAAGAAATTACTATTAAAAAACAGTAGTTTTTACTTATTTTGTCAGTTATTCAAAAATATTTGTAGTAAAAATTTTTCAGTTAATTTTACGACATTGTTAGTTGTTTTTAATGTATTTGTTAGTTATTTTTCAACAGTTAAAAATAACAAAATTTTCAGTTATTTTAAAGGTAAATACCATTCATTGTCGATTCAAATTTTATTTGTAAAATTTTTTTTTAACTTACAAGGAGTGTGTACTACATAACTTTCAGATATAATTTGAATATGTTGGACAAAATTTAGCACCTTAAGGAATATAAAGGGACTTAATGGGCCAAAGGTATTAAAATAAGAAAGTTAAACGTTGAATACATTAATTTATATTAATTCCTGATTGTAGTCGATTAGAAAAAAAATAGTTTTTATGTCGAATATTAGTTAAACGATTTTTTCAACCATATTGGTAGGTATCAAACGATATGAAACGATGTCGATAAAGCGATGTCCGCCTGTCTGTGGAAAGCGGGAAATCTCATTTTTACCACTCGCTATTATCCTATTTTGTTTTCAATTTAATTTAATTTTTATTTATAATAGGAAATTCTTCCTATTAATTAATGTGTTGCTTTCTTTGAAAAGTGTATAGAGAAGAGATGAAAGGTTGTAAAAGATTTCAAATATGGAAAATATGGCAACACTGTAATTGCGTGAGTTGCTGAATCTTCGAATAGTTGTTGCTTGCCATCTGATATAGATTTGGCGAACTTTATTGAAGCTTTTCACTTCATAGCCCTATTATGTTAATTTACTTCGGTGTGGTCAAGTGCTATGGAAACACCGAAGGAGGACGCTGCGATATGTATGAGGGATAGAAAACTTATACATCATATTTTGCCAAATTGATGTTGCTATCGCTGGGGATCGAACCCGCAACCTTATGTGTCCCACCGAATTAAAAGTTGTGAATGAAAATTCTGTTTTTTTGTTCATAAAAATGTTTTTGTTAACTTTTTTCGGTTTCCTTGATTGTCTCTCATTTGCTATTAAATTTGTTCTGATTCTCCGTGTTTTTTTTTTTCATTCGCGTGTAAAAATTTTGCCGCTTTTTCGGCAATAAAGAAGCCAGAAAAAATAAAATCCCTAGTTGTGTTACGTCACAGTATAGAATTTCAACTCAACGTAAAATTGCGTAATCTTAAAACGTGTAACTTCATATTGGCCACATGTTTACTTCACATTACGGCGCGGCGTTATAACATGTAATACGTTAATACTAATATTGAAAAGGAGGGTATCCAAATATTCGGCTCAGCCGAATTTATTTTGTTTTTCTAATAAAACTTATATCATTTTATTCGGAATCTACTGTATTTACTTTTCTAACACTCTATTTTGAACATACAAAAATGATTATAAAAATCTTTATCAATTAAAAAAAAACTGTCTAAAATAAGATAAGGCTTTAAAAACACACTTACCGAAGTACAGTTTTTGGAAACATGTATGCGTTGACCATTTAAATAAGCACCATGACCCTTCCAAGCAGAATACATTTCATTTGCTATGGGATTGTAAACAATACCTACGACTAATTCTTTATTTACAGCCAAACCCACGGATATACAACAATGTGGTATACGGTTTATAAAATTGGTAGTACCATCAATAGGGTCTATAATCCATGTTGGATCATCTGTTAATTCAGATAAACGTTTCGTTGCAGCCGATTCTTCCTCACCAATAATTTTTGATTCAGGGAATTCTGCCTGTAATCCCGATATTAAAATATCCTCAATTTGTTTATCGTATATGGTGACTAAATCATAAAAAGCTGTTTTAGTTTCAAAAGAAGCTTCAGCTTTATCATAACCTTCACGCATTAATGGGCCGCAATTCATGACCAGGTTTAAGGCAACATCATAATATCTTTTCAAATGTTCTTTAGTGAGAGAGGACATTTTAATTAAAATTCAATTGGTTGTTGTTTTCGAATGTTTAATTTTTGTTTAATTTGCTTTAATATTTTTATTCGCTGCACAGACGACGTATGTATGTTGTTTAGACGAATATTTTTTGTAAACTACGAAAAACAAGAGTGTGTTCATACACATTTATAAAAATTAAATGCACTCAGTTGGAAGCATAAGTGTAAAAAGATAATTATACAAAATTAGAGTTACCAAATCGCATAAATTATCTTACTCTGAGTAAAAAAAATAAGAAAAATTAAGGAATTAACTGCGAAAATCGTATCAAATGATTATTATAAAAAATTTATTATATTGTTTTTTTATTTATAAATTAATTCATTAATACAAAGAAAGAAGGCCTTCATGGCCAATTATGAATGTATTGTTGATTAACTATGTACCGTAATAATACCACCTAAAAATATTGAAATATATACAATTTTTAATAATTACCCCAATTTTTGCATTAAAAAATACAAAAATTGTTCTTTTGGACTTTCTATATTCCCATATATTTAGTTAGAATCTAATATGACAATATCATATTGGAATTTGGACTTAAGGTAGAAGAATATTCTAACTAAATACAATTTTTAATATTCAAGTTTATTAGTGGTTACCACATTAAAAAATTTAATTAAATAAGTACCCACAGCAAGTCACGAAAAAATACATAGCGGTTTTATTCCAGATATTGAATTCCGTTATACTAAATTCCATTTATACCTGAGCAAAAACTACCTGGTTTTTGGCTCTTGTAATTTTTAACTTGTCGAAACGCATACAAAAAAAAAAAAAAAAAAAAAAAAAAAAACTAGTTTTGTACAAAAACTAGGAGGTTTTTCCTCAAGTATAAATGTATTAAAGTAATCAAAAGGTTATATGTTAAAAAGGCATATGAAAAAGATTTAAGGCTGGTTGACAGATGATTCCGTATTTGATAGACACATACTATTTACAAGAGAGTGATCAAGCAAGATGTCTAAAAGGCACATCAAACTGAATATTCCGTGTAGAATTTATAAATGCAAATTCATTTACTAGAAGTTCCGGTTGCTGTAATTTGGAAAAGTCATTGCTTAAGTCTTAGTAGAATTATTGTTCAAACAGGTCTCAAAATAGTCAATTTGACTAGATTCAGCAGTATAAAATAGCACTATATCATCCGCAAATACATATGATCGGCAAAATTGTTGTCTATTACGAAAATACAATTGTTTAGGTAAATAAGAGGAGGCGCCCTAGAGGTTACGTCACCTATAGTAGAATTCGACATTCAAATGCTTTGGCTAAATCCAGAGAAACCATAGTGCAATGTTCATGATTATGAAGCTGTCTTATAGCATTAGTAAGAGAGAGACAGAGAGAGAATTAATGATGTCGTATTGTGATTTCGCCTGAAAGCATTCTGATTCGGATAAATTTAGGAGAATTTCTCGCATTGAGATAAAATTTTAATTTTCATTATACTTTCAACAATTTTCGACATTGCAGGCAAAATTATAATCGGTCTTAAATTATCGATATTATAATGACCACCTTTCCATGCAGCCGGAAATTTTAGCGCTCTAAGTATAGATTTTATAAGATGACAAATCAGTCTAGATATGAGCGGGAAAACCAATTTTATGAATTTAATGGATACTTTATCATATCCAGTCGAATTATATTTAACATAGTTAATAGCAAGCACAAGGTCATACTTCATAATAGGATTAAAAGAAAATGGATTGGGAGTTTCCATGCAATTGTTAAAATTTAATTCACTTAGGGGACTTGGGTCCAGGTAATTCAAAAGTTTGTGGCTATATATTTAATATCAGTTTCAGCAAGTTCAAAACTCTTACAACCAACACAACCTAGTCAACGAATACTATTCCACATTTTAATATTATTAACACCAATAAAAAAATTCTTCCCATACTCCCTACGAGTCTTCCTTATAATAGTTTTAGTTCTATTACTTAGCCTGCCATAAAGTCTTCAGTTAGTTCCCAGGATTCTCAGTGCTTGCAAAAAATATATATTTATATCGAGTCGAAAGCCTTTGTTGCTAGTACTCTTGTTTTTACCTTATTAGTTACAATAATTGTATTATGTAATTAATAATAAATAAAAATAAAATATATTTATATGCAATGGTTTATAACTCATATGCCGTTGAACTTACTGGAAATGAAGCTATGGTGTCAGAAATCTTATAATGTGTACATTATTTTTTTGCTAAAAAACCAAATCCATTTGTTATAAATCATAATTCGTATTTTTCTTTTGAAATAGGATTATGTTTAAATTAAAATGAATTGGGGCAAAATCGGGAATTTAAAGTTTTTGCGGGAATTTCAATTTGGGAAATGGGGATATATAACTAAAACTGTTTTGGCAACACTGTATAAGTATAAGACAGAGCTTTGAAGAATTAATTCCTTAATTCAATTTTTCAATTCTGAATTAAAAATTCGATGAATTAATTCAGTAAGCACCATATATTGAATGGAATTAATTCATATTTGCATTCGTTCGATTTATTTTGTTACGAATTAATTCAATTGCAATAGTTCTTTTTATTAAATCAAATGAATTAATTCACTGGTGAACACGTTCAATTTTATAAATCGAACGGAAAAAAGTGAATTAATTCCTTACTGAATTAATTCATTACTGAATTCGTTCAATTTCATTTTCGTTCAGTGAATTAAAAAAAAAATAAAATTACGTTCAGTGAATTAAAAAAAAATAATAAGTTAATTTTTGTTACTATCTAAGGAGAGATGAAATGTAACTTCTTGGGAATGCATTAAAATATATATTTAAGAAGTGATATTTATGACTTTTGTATGCATTCCCAAGAAGTTACTTTTCATCTCTCCTTAGATAGTAAAAAAAATGAATTGCTTTCCTATATAAAAAAGAATATCCAAGCACTCATTTTTATGACGTGCAAAGCAGACTTAAAGTAGCATAAACACCTTCTCTCCTATGACAAGCCAATGTTAAAAAAATGTCTTTTTCACCTCAATTTGAACGCATTCGTGCCGAACAATATAGGTGTTTTTACGGATCTTGGTCAGGTATTTTTTTTGCTGGGTAATAGTATTTTTCACAAATAGGTAGCGCTGTCTTCGGTTAGCTGCGCCAACATCCAAACCTATTTGAAAGCAGTCAGCAAAAATTTAACCAAAAATCGGCCAATAATCGGTATTCGGCTATAATTTGGCCGAATACCGATTATTACCCAAAACACTCCGAAACAGCCCAAACAACAATAAATTCCATACAATGTTCAGCATGAAAACGCTTTTAGGATGTTATGCAATGATGCCAGCCATCAAATGTCACTTAGTTTTCATTTTAATTTAGCAATCAAAAAACATAATAAATTTTAGTAAACAAGAACGGGGAAAAGTTTAGTTATTTATTATTTGAAGACATTAATTAATTGCTGATAATATTTAGCGTTTTTCGAAGAAAAAACTATAATATTTCTTAGCCATGAAATGGTCAAGTGTTCTCCATTACCTAGTGTAAAAATAATTTTGTTGTTGCTTTGTGTGTTATTTTCAAATTTCTTTGCACATTTCATTGCATTTGAAGACACTAGGTTACAGTGCAATTGATATCATTTTGACGTTTCACTGCAATCGTTTTGACATTTCATTTCATATCATATAGTTTATTGCATTTGAAGACACCGGGTACTAAAAATAATCGGCTGAGGTCGATTGTTGTAAATTTGGCCCATGTTCGGCATCGTCTTCGGCATCAGCCCAAAAAAGTGCCTTCGGTCGGACACTAATATTTAGCAAAGAGAATGTGCTGATTTTCGCAGTTTTTTCTAAAAGGTCGTTTTTAGTAACTTTTTCTGCTATTTTACAGACTTGTTTCTATGATATAGTTGAACCAATTTCTCTTGAAATTTGTTTGCCCTGAACTGTTTTATAAAATCTGAACAAAATTAAACGAAAAAGTAGGATTTTGGTGAATAAATTAAGTTTTTACTTATCTTGGAACTTTCTTAAAACACTTTGAATTCAATTACATTTTTTAAGAAATTTTTTATCTGAAATTCTTGAAATTCCTAAGAAAGAGTTCCTCTACTCTGAGGTATTTAGATTCTGACACTTTCTTTAATAATTTGTAATTAAAGTTGGCAATCTTAACCAAAAAATGATTTAACTGTATAAAAGCTTTATACTATATTCTCTTTATACTCAAATCATTTCTCTTGCAAATTTGTACAAAAGAAAAGCTTTTGTTTAAAATATTGCAAAAGTCAACACAGACTTTAATAAAATAATTTTAAAATATGCATATCATTAGGTATTTCAACTTTTCTTAATAAACTTTTATTATTATAAAATACATTTTTTAAACAAATACCACCAGTAAAAATGTATACTACTTCAAATTTTTATGAACAACAGGTAATAAATAATTTTAAAAATTGTAAATAAAGACAACAAATATTTAAATCCTCCTATTCCCCACCCACTGATTTTACTCCATCTGCTTTACGTATTAACTTTTCAATTTCTGAACGTAATTTTTCGGTACCGGCACAAATCAAATCTGGTTTCATAATATCAAATTCTCCTCCATAGGGATGTGTTACAACACCTCCCGCTTCTTTGATTAGCAAAAAACCGGCGGCACAATCCCATGGATACATATCTTCAATGTGATAAGCATCTAAATTACCAGCCGCTACCATACACAAAGCATCTACAACACATGAATAGGAGAGTAATCTGTAAATATAGGGCAAATAAAATTTATATTTTTAAATAATACGCAAAACTATATATTAATTAAAATGCAGCACAAACTGTCACACTTAAATTATAAAAAATAATGCAAATATCATATTTTAATTGCAACTATAAAAATATCAGACAATATAGCAAAAGTATCATATAATTAAGCTACACTAATAGAAAAAGTCTGTACAAATTTTAGTCAAAACTACTAAAAATTTGTTAAGAATGCCCTGCAGAAAAAACTGCTGAAATTGGCAGATTATTTTTGCTAAATTTTAGTAAGGTACGAACATCCAAAATAAAACTGTTAAATATACAGAATTTTAGTTATATTTGAGTTAAAATTTAGTTAATATAAAATTACAAATTAATCGGCTGAAATCAGCAAAAATATTTGCTAAATAATAAGTAGATCAAAAATCAAAAAAAAATAAGTTTTCAAGGTTTTGTTTTTAATTTTTTTTAATGCAAATAAAAATCTAGCCTTCTAAAATTAGGAGTTTATTATTTTTTTTATCAAATATTTCTGTTGACTTTAGCAGGATAGAATGCTCTTTGTATTCAACTAAATTTAGCCTAAAAATAACAAAAATTTTTTATAGATTTACAGTTTTTCTTTGCTATTTTTAGTCTACTAATATGTAGCAGAATTCTCTGCAGATTTTACAGTATAATTTATCATTTTCAATTAACTAAAAGTTAACTTAAATATAACTAAAATTCTGCTAATTTAACAATTTTTTCTGCATCATCATTTTTAACTAATTTTTAGTTGCTTTTTATGCTATTTTTACAGATTTATTTCTATGAGTGTACCGGTTCTTTTCTATGACATGCACGTGTTAAATTCATTGATGGAAATGCCAAATTTGAACTATTAGTCAGGAGCGTGCTTGCAAAAAAGTTGGTAATTTCAGCAAAAGATGTTTGCTGAAAATCAGCTAGCTATTTTTTACCAAAAAAATAGTAATCTCAGCAAAAGTTTTGCTAACACTTAGACGATTGCAAATAAAAAAATATCCTTGCTAAAATCACTAAACTTTTTGCAGAATATTAGTAGACTAAAAAAAATTTGTAGAGAAATTATAAATGCGGTTATCAGCACAATTTTTTTAGCAAAATAAATTAGTAAAACATTAGTTCAAAATTAGTTTAGTGCTAAAAAATATAACTAAAACTTTTGCTGAAATTGGAATTCCAGCAAAAAAAATTGCTGAAAACTAGTACACTTGATATACAACACGTTTTACTAATTTTCTACTAACTTATTTTTTTGAGTGTATTAGCTAAAAATTTGGCATTTCCATCAATGAATTTAACATGTGCGTGTCATGGACTCAAAACAATACGTCTGTTGGCTGGACAGAAAAATTTATTTTTATTTATTTATTCCTGTTTTTTGGCTTAAAATAAAATTTTCATGTTTTAAAAATGTTTAACAAATCTAAATTTAAATAAAAAATTAGTAAAACTACAGTTTTAATTGTAATTATAAAATTTGTTCAAGTTAGGGTTTCGGGACCCTCCCCGAGCCTAGTACATATCATCTAATGGCATGTACAGACACTCCAAAAGAGCAAAAATTTTTGTCCGTTTTGCTCTATCTCGCTTAGTTTGCAAGATACGGGCCATTTTATGAAATGGAATATTTTTATTAGAAATTCCTGAGGGTCCAAGGCCCTACCAAGGTCCTTTTTTGGATAGAGATAAACTATATTATATAGTTAGGCGTAGCCGAAATATTCGTCCATTTTGCTCTATCTCTTTTACTTTTCGAGATATGGGCCATTTTAAAAAATCGGGAGTTAAAGAACTAGCATCATCTTGTCATCTCGACAGAAACATGAAAATATTATATTTTAACAATAAATTTTGTAAATTTTAACGAACGGGTTCTTAAAAATTACCCAGTCAGAAATTGCCAGTGGTACAAAAAATCAAGCACTGGCATACCACTGGGTAACCACGGTATTAAAAATAAATGACTTGCAGAACACTCATTTGGGACGCTTTGCCAGCGTTTGCGAAAAGCGTTTTACCAGTATTTGTTTTACAAAAATTTCGGTGGTTTATAAAAAAAACCACTGGCAAAGAATTGGCTTAGAGTGATATGACAAGGTTTGCAACCAGTGGTTATCCAGTGCTACCTAGCCAATGCTACCAGGCGTACAAAAATCAATTCACTGAAAAACCATTGATTTTATAAAAATGCTGACGCTTCGTTAAAAAATGTTTGTAGTCGGAAGGTTCCGAGTTCAAATCCGGTTGCAAGCAAAAAATTTTTTTTGGATTTTTTTTTAATTTAAAATTTTTTTTGTTTTATAAAATCAATTTTTTTGATTGTGGGAAAGCTCCTTCAATACCAACTTTTTTTTTTACCCACCCAACACTGGCATAATAGTTACAAACAATTGTTTGCCAGTACTAGCATTTTGGCACAGCCAGTAGTTGTCCAGCTATTATCACTCATTTATGTGTTTAGCCATCAAATATTATATGTCTCGTTAGCTCAGTGGGTAGAGCAATCGTCTGCCAATCTGACGGCCTGGGTTCAAATCACGGCAGGACCAAAAAAAAATATATATGAACTTTTTTTAAATTTTATTTTGGAAAATATTTTCCCAGACCACCTATTTATTGGTTTTTCCAGCGTTTTGCCAACGTTTAAAAATTTTGTTCCTCCAGTGCTTTTCCGGCGCTTTTTGAACAGCCGGTCCTTTTGTCTAATGATGTTATCATTTTGGGAATGGAAAAGCACTTTTTGCCAGTACTTGTACCACCTGTTAAAGTGCTTTGCCACCGCTTTCCCGTTTGTATTTTTCTGACTGGGTAGCTATAAATAATTTTGAAAATTAACACTCAAAACTAGTTATAGTACTGAGGATTTTTAGTATTGTGTTAAATTAAGATAACCAAAATCTTTGTTTAAATCAGCGTTTCAACTAAAAATTTGTTAAAAATTAGTCAAATCGATTTGAAACTCGTTTGACAAATTTTTTGACTGACGTATTATTTTAAGTGATACCGCTGTAAATTTAACAAATTTTCGGTAGAAAACAATGTTTGTGCGTGAAATTTCTATGTGTTGTTGAATTTAATTTTTGCACTATCTTATTTTGAATGTAGAGCAAAAAGACGTGCTTAAAAATGTGGATGCTCTTTTTTTGCAGCGTAATTATTATTTTTTTTAATAGCACATTTGTATGAAAAATTGTTGTTTTTTTAGTTCAATATTACACATACATAAAACAGAACGAAATTTTCGCCAACCGAATTTTTGTAGTCCAAGGCATATTTTTTTTTTATTTTATAAAGAGAAGCAACAGTCAGAAAATTCTTCCTATTAATTAACGTATTACTTCCTTTGGAAAGTGGATAGAGGGGAAGTGAAAGGTGGTGAACATTGAAGGGCTTCAAACATGGCAACACTGTAATTACGCGAGATGTTGAATCTTAGAACAGTTGTTGCGCGTCATCTGATGAAGAGTTGGCGAACTTTGTTGAAGCTAATCCATTTTAATACCGAAATTTGTTTAAATTTTTTTCATTTTTGTTGTATTAATTGATTGCTTTAATGTTTATGGATTATAAATAAATAATAAATAAGAAAAACACGTCCCCAAAATGTATTTAAAAATTAAAAAATCTTTATGCCACGAACTGGGATAGAACCGGCGATTTTCCATTTTTTTTGCCCATAGCTTTTCCTCTAGGCTAAACTTAATTAAAATTTTTTTCGTCAAACATGAACATTGAATTTTTTCAGGTGGGAAATTTAAATATTTTATTTATAAATAAAATTATATCAACAACAGAAAATCAATTGTGGCTTTAAATTTGAATCAATAAAAAAATCATTTAAAAAAAATTAGTCTACTATAGTAGCCCCACTCATTGAAAAATTGAGAGTTGTCCCTATCTCATGTAGTTGTAGTGGTATCAAGAACCACATGTACAAGTAAAATTACAAACACTACTTCATTTTTTCAAATGACAGAAAGTGATAAAGCTTAATATATTATAAGCTACTTGAACTCAGAATGCTAAGACAGGCTATCAGGTTGTGTCTCCACATTTATCTGCTGTCTAACTTTTAATACAAATATGCATATGTATGAACGCAATGTATCTATCATACATTTCCAAATTTTATAGTAATTAAAATTTCTGTTGCTAAATCTTAAAATATGTTATTATAATTACCAAAATTATGGAAATTAATGGTTGATTGCACTGAAGTTGACAAAAATAATTTAGATTGGAAATATTAGTACTTTGGATACACTGATAGAATTTTCGTTCATAGTTATTAATGGATCAATTTCATTAAAATGGATTCATTGATTTAATGAAAAAATTCATTAACTGTATGAACACCCGCCTTTTAGTATACCGATCGACTCAAAATCACTTTTTGATTCGACTTGATTATGTCTGTCAGTCCGTCCTTCCGTTTGTCTATGTATTCTTATTCGACACTACACGTCGCAAATATTAAGATATTTTGATGAAATATGGTACACCGACTTATATTGGCAAAAGGACGAAGCTTATTGATTTTGGTTAAAACGGTCCATGTTTAGACCTAGTGCCCGTATAAAGGTCCGTCAAAAATGGACATGCTTGCAAATTATAATTAGTAAATATGAAGTTATATTAATGAAATTTGGCATCGGCCCTGAAGTTTGAAATAAGATTTACAAGGCGAAAAAATCACTTTTTTGGCTTTTTTTTTAAATACTGGCTCTTAAATAACTGTATTTTTGGAAAATGTAAATAGAATTATAAATTAGACTGAATTACCTTTCTGGTAATTTATAAAAATCCAAAATCGGTTTGAAAATATTTAAGCAATTGCAATTTCTTCAGACCACTGCACTGTGGGCCAAGATCGCCGTTTTTTGGCCAAAAGTACAATTCAGGTAAAGGGAAAATATGTTTATATATTCAAAATCTAGTATTCTTGAATATTTTGTGAGTGAAATATTGTATCATTTTGGTTACTCGTTGTTAGTTGGCGAGAGTTTGAAGTCGAAGTTTTATAATTTTGTGACATTTTTTTATTTTGTATCATTACAAAAAAATCATAAATAAACAATAATTTGTTCCAAAAATAATCTTAAATTATAAAACTGAAACTAGTTATAAAAAAAATAGAAACCTGTTAAATATTTACGAAAAAAGTATCAAAATTATTAATTTCACCTCAAAAATATGGGTTTTTTTTTTTAAATCCCAAATTTTCAAAAAAAAAAAAGGTTAAAAATGTTCCAAGAGATATTTGAAAAACTTGAATGAGAATGTGTTCCCAACGATGTCCTCTACCTATGTTTTTGCTACCGTTCATAAAATTTCGAGATTTTGCCCTTTAACTGAAGAAGTAAGTACATTCAGATCTCGCTGATTTCCAACATTCCTAAAAAATAGGACTAAAAATTACCTTAAATTAAAGTTCTGGTTGTTTCATACAGACTAACCTAAAGTCCAGGTTTGTGGGAGATTTGAGCTCCAATTCTGAATAAGTGCCAAATTAACCCTTAAACACATTTTAAGTTTTGACTTATTTCTGGCATGAAAGTTAAATTTTCAACTTTGATGTCTTCAGAAGTAGAATTTCATGACAAATATTTTTGTGGAACATTTTAAGCCTCTAGCTCTTCAACTTACGGGTCTTTTTTGACACTTTTTTTTAAAAAAGGGCCTTTAATTGCTAAGTTAGAGGGTTAAAATGTTCCATAAAAATGTCCCCCGTAGTGTTTTACATAAGTTTTCTGAACACATTCTATACCTAAAATGGAAGATTCACATGGTTTCCTATGCCGATTCACAGTAAACATTTGCAAAAGGGGGAGACATTTTAACCCACCAAAAATATAGGGCCAGGGGTAAACTTTTAAAACGCCGATACAAGTATATTTTTCTTAAGTTCCTTCTGCCAGAATCAGTCGTCAGAAGCTTAAGTTTTTTTTATATTTTGTACAGTGTAATTTATTTTCAACACATAACAATTTTAAATTTATGGCCGCCATCGTGAACTTTTAAATTTTGATTTCAGATTCGTAACCCAAAACTTCCCCTGGTAGAAATTTTAAGTAAATCAGACGATATAAGAAATTTAATGAAAAAATTGTTTGTCGCCATATTGGATCCGCCATTTTGAATTTCAAAATTTTAATTTCAGATTTTTAATTTACTCCAATATATTAAAAACTAAAAACTCATGGCCGCCATCTTGGATCCGCCATTTTAAATTTTAAATATATCATTTCAGATTCGTAATCAGCAACTTCCAAAACCCCCTTTGTGATACTCTTTAGTCTCATATACTCAATATTCTAGTTTTGGCCAAAATTCGATGGTGCTAGGGCTGTGGGGTTAAAATTAGTTTAATTATGAAAATCGTAAAAAATAAAATATTTTTTTTTTTTCAAAATAAGGTCCACCCTAGTTTACATACACAGCAACAAACGTTATAATTTATCGCATTCCTTAAAAATTTTATATTTTTGCTTAAAAAAATCGCTGAAAATATGTGTATTCAAAAGTTTTGTTGACTACAAAACCCTTGGAAGTTTTTCTTAAGACGACTTAAGTGCTTTTGTCAAAGGCCCACGTATATAAAACCTCATATAATTTTTTTAACTGGTTTAACATTTTTATTTTTGTTGTTTTTATTTTATTAATATTTAGCAGACAGTTTTTTTTGCAGTGACTAATTTTTAGCATCTTTTTCAGCTACCAGAACAGATTTATTTCTATCGGTGCACTGTCTGTAAGGCGGGTCTATAAGTTGTTAATTGTAATCGAAATCGTGTTAAACTGTTTTCTAGTTAAGCAATAAAATTAATACAAATTTTCTCACCTTCTAGCTTGGGCTCCTACATAATATATACGTTTAATATGTTTATTGCGTATAGCATGTGCATGCAATAAAGATACTTCATAACCGACATTAGCATCATTCATCTAAAAATAATTGTAGTATTTGTAGCGGGAAAAGTTATGATTTTTTATAAATTTGGGAATTAATTTTGTAAATTATGTCATTTTGCAATGGATATATGAAAAAATAGAAGTGTTAAAAAATAATATAAAAATTTATTAAAATTTATAAAAATTCATTAAATTGCATGGATACACAAGTTAAAAAAATTTTAAAAAAAATTGTTTGGCAAGTTTAATAATTTTGTAAACAAATTTGAAAGATAACAAAAATTTTATACACATTTTTTTTTAAATGTTACATGTAAACTTTAAAAATTTACATGGCACAATTTGTATGGAATT
Organism: Leucophora obtusa; assembly: GCA_949987735.1. Lineage (NCBI taxonomy): Eukaryota > Metazoa > Arthropoda > Insecta > Diptera > Anthomyiidae > Leucophora > Leucophora obtusa. The sequence continues at coordinate 16,510,498 of OX465296.1, forward strand.
TTAAAATTTTTTAAATATGTATGTAATTTTAAAACAAAACTTACAAAAAATCTTTGAAGTTAAAAAAAAATTATTTATCTTGAAATGTAAAAAAATGCTAAAAATTAAAGAAAAGAACATCGAATTTGAAAAAAAGAAAACTTGCATGGAAATATTTTCAACAGTGAAAGACATACATGATTTACAAAACATTCGCTTAAATAATTTTTCCATCATACCTTTTCACAGTTACTAACTCTTATAGGTTGACCATTACAATAGGCACCCTGTCCTAATTTTGTAGTATACATTTTATTTTGTGGCGCCACATTTATAACACCCAAAACAATTTTTTTATTTATTGATAAACCAATGGAAACACAGGTGTGTGGTATTTGTGCTATAAAATTTGAAGTACCATCTATAGGATCTATAATCCAGGTTGGAGCATCGGTTAACTCCTTGGTTATATTATTATTTTTTGCAGTATCTTCTTCGCCAATAAACTTATGATATGGATATTTCTTTAATATCTCTGCCCATAGGAAATCCTCAATACGATTATCATAGTCGGTAACAACATCATAGAAATCACTTTTAATATCCACTTGTTTTGAATTTAAATTATAACCTTCCATTAAAATTTCACCTGCCTTTACGGCCAATGGATATATAAAATCATAAAGTTCATTAATAAGTTCCATGGAGGCCATAATTAAAGCTGGATGGATGAAAAAAATATTTGAATTTTTTTTTATTGCAAAAAATATTTCTTTTTTTATTAAATTCACTTGATTGTAATAATTGCTACTGTTACCACTAAATGTTTTCAAACCACTGACAAGTTTTCAATTAAAAAATATATATTTTTTTTATTTCCCAAAACGAGTTTCTTTCAAATTCATTTTAGTATGTTTTAACTACTCAGTGACAATGTGTATGCTCTCAAACACTGGTATATTTGATAGACGCTATAACTGAGATTACAGAGCAGAAACTTAATAAATTCTACAGAGGCGTATTATTAAGTTAAAATTTAGCACAGAATTGCAATAAAACAGCGCAAACAGATAACGTGAGCTGGTGTCGTAAAATTTCAATTTGTGCAGTATCAATAACCTCTAATGATAATTTTAAATGTATACAGAGATGTTATTCAGATTCGTGCTGACAACCGAATTTGTGGCCAAATTTTTTTGTTGTGGCAGCAGAAAACCACTGGAAACAAGAAATAATTCATTAGTCATAATCGAACAATTCTTCCGATTGGCAACAAATTCGGATGTCCAATTGTGGGGAAAATGTTCCATTATAGTTAAAACAAACATCGGTTATAAGGATTTTTTTTAACGAACGATTTCTCTGGCCACAACGTATCATCTGTACTTCCATATTGTATACAAATTAATCGGTTAAAGCGAACATCGGTTATAGCGAACTTTTTATATAACGAACTTCATACAAATTATTACGTTTATAACGAACACATAAAAAATCGAGATTTTAAAATAAAATATATGTTACAAATCCTAAACATATTTTCTTTTCACTTCAAAATTCACTTACAAAATTACAAAATGTACGAAGCGTAATCTAATAGAGGAATCGATTAAATATTACAAATTAAAAGATAATTGTAAAATTTTTACCATGCTTATAACAAACTTTGTCTATAACGAATTAAATTGTCCATTCCCTGCGAGTTTGCTATAACCAGAGCTTCGAAGAATTGATTCAAAAGGAATTACAGTTGAACCTTGATTATCCGGGCATCCATTAATCGGGTACATCTGTTAACCTGCATGCTATGTGTTTGATTTTATACCTCTATTAACCGTGGTTTATTATATATGCTTTCAGAAGTTAAAGATATCTCAACAGGTGGAAATGGCTCCATCAAATACCAAAGAACAAGAAAATATCTTTCAATTAATGAGAAAATAGAACTGATTAATGACTATCGGAAAAATATACCCTTTAAATTGTTGTCTGGAAAATATTATATTGGCAAACTAGCTGTACGTGATTCAGTGAAAATAATAAAATGTATGACTCTTAACCGTGTTTTTCGATTATCCGTGCTGAGCCTGGTCCCGAACAATCCTGATAATCGAGGTTCCACTGTGTTTTCAAAGATGATTCAAGAAAAGTGATTTATAAATTCGCGAACTAATTATAAATAACTTTTTCGAGATAATTCTCGTGAATTATTACAATATTTATTGATTCGTAAATCTAATTTTTTTTGTTTTAACTCGCAAATTGATGCACATTTTTTAATTCGTTTAAAAAATTTCATTACAACTTATAACATTAATTTATTAGGAGTAAATTTAATTTTGTATTTAAAATGATTGTTAAATCAATGTTTTCAATGAAAGTTTATTTGGTACAGATATATAATAACTAAAATTGATTCGCGAATCGTAAAAACACAATTTTCTACATTTTCCGGTAGATTGGGCGTAAAAAATATCTCTGCAAAAATTGGTGCTATCGGATTAAAACAGGCTAGTCACCCGCGGGTTTTAGTCCTAAAAATGGACTAAAATTAGTTCAGAGCTTCTTTGCGCTGTAACTCTTAAAGGTTTTACAGAAAAATTCTAAATGGGAATTTCTGCAGGCAATAAAGTGACTAGCATTTTCCTCATACGCACTTTTGACGTATCAATGACGCGTCATGATCAAACTAATCAGAAATGCATCAAATAATAAATAATCAAAAGCCATTTGAATAAAAAAGTTGTACACAAATTTTGACTTTAACCACTTAAATCATCATGACTTAAATCATTGATACGTCAACAAGAGCGTGTATGAGAAAAATGCTAGCCACTTGATTGCCTGTAGAAATGCCCATTTAGTATTTTTCTGTAAAACCTTTGATTTAAGGACTAATAAAACTAAACTAATTTTAGTCCTTTTTTGGGACTAATGCTGCCCATTAAGGAACATTCAGTAGGGAACAAAAAATATCAAAAAATTTTGTAAACACGATTTGCACGATGTCAACAACCACACACACACACACACAAACTCACACACACATTCACAAAAAATTGGCATTTTTCACGAATGTTCCTTAATGTATGGGCCGCTTAAAAGCCACGAGTGAATAGCCTGTTTTAATACGAGAGGACCAATTTTTGGGGGGATGTTTTTTACGCCTAATCTACGGGAAAGTGCATGGGGAGGTGAAAAAATAACACTTGCACATTTGGTGCTTTACTGTTTATACAATATTCTGAAATCTAGTATCAAAATTTTACCCTTTATTAACACATACACAAAGATAAAACGTGCGTTATTTGAAGTTTAAATTTATTTTTGCAAATTACGTTTTTTTTTTTAGTTCGACCCTGTATGTTAATTTAAAATAAAATATCTCTTATCTACACGTGCATGATACCGAGTTCTGTAGATAATATTTAAAACAAGTATCTTTTATTTTTAAGTTTCTATTATTTTCTTAATTTTTATATTTTAGTCGTGGTAAGAAAATGAAACATAACGTACGTATTTACACACAGGCCAAGTCTTACAGTCAGAACTAAGAACGATGTTTTTTTTTAATTTTACTTAAGGCTTAAATTTGTAAACAAAATTTCTGACTTAAGATACTTAAGACAAAAATCGTTCTTAGTTCTGACTGTAAAACTGGCAAATATAAACTATTTATAGATCAAAAGTTTCAATTCAAAAACGAGTTCTGCAATTTTAATTTTATTTGCCATTTGTTTTAAATAATAGTAGTAGTCTGATTTTAAAAATAACACTATTTTTGTTTTTTATATACTGGAAATCATAAACATAATCATAAACATATTTTAAAGATTATTATTTAATATACCTAAACAGTCAGAAAAATACGAACGGCAAAGCGTTGGGCCAGTAATTTTATCAGTGGTACCAGCGTTGGCACAGCGAAGGATTTTTAAAGATATAGTGATTCGCCAACCCCAAAATGATAACCCCGGGCATGGCTTGGCCGTTTGTTCTTTAAAACGTTGGCAAAGCACTGAATAAATAATAAAGTGCTTTAAAATAAAATAAAATGAGTGCTTCGCCAGTACCAAAATTATAATTTTAAAACGTTGGTAAAACAATCAATAATGTGATTTTTTAAGTTATAAAATAAGTGGATTGCCAACCCCAAAATGATAACCCCGGGCTGGGCTTGGCCGTTCGTTTTTTATAAAGTTGGCAAAGTATTGGCAAAATAATCAATAAATGGTTTTTGGAATAATAAAATAAGTGATTTGCCAGTACCAAAATTATAATTTAAAACGTTTGCAAAACATTGGTAAAACAAACAGTAAAGTGCTTTTCAATCATAAAATAAGGGCTTTGATTTTAAAGAGTCGGCAAAGTATTAGTACACTAATAAAAAAAAATCCCGTACAAATAGGTCAAAATTGAGCTGGCGCAAATACATGTACTATTTCCTGTTATTTTAGCAGAATTTTTACAACTTAATCAGAACGCGTTTAACAGACTTTTGTACTAACTTTTTTTATGAGTGTAAAACAGAAAATAAAGTGCTTTACCAGCAAAGCAATGAAATCGCTGACAGGCAAGCGGTTCTTGCAATGATATCTGTCATCAAATATCACTTTTCTTTATAATTTTGTGATAAAAAAAATAACAGAAAGCATGGTAAAAAAGAATGGGAAAAAGTTTAATTTTATTTTTAGATAAAAATTAGATAAAAATTTTGTGTTATCTGAGTTTTGACCATCAACTCTATATATTTCGGACATGCTGATTACAATGGTGCACTTTATTTTTCGATCTAAGATACAGATTTTTCGCGAAATGTCTTTAAAGTTTAGCGGTTTTCCAATTAGTTTTTTATATACAAAAATAATCAAATGCAATCAATATTAATTTTTTGTGGTGAAATGTAGGCACAGGACCTGTATTCATATTTAGAGTTAATATTTCATGCACAAAACTTGATATTAAAACCACTGTTGTTTTATTAGGATTTTTACTGTTTTTTAAGGTTTTAGCCAATTGAATCGCTGAAATCAAAATCGACCTTAATAAATGTTATGGCATAGTAAAGAAAAGAAAAGGACAATATTTCAACAAAAAAAACTATATTCATCTACTGCGGCCTATATGTTAAAATCGCGATTTTTCAAAAATTTTATATGGCATCATAGCTTTCCAAGTTATGCCCAAAGTCCAACTTTTAGTATAAAATGGGGTCTCCTCTAAAAACTGTTATTGCAAAATTTCAAGCAAAACTGTTTCAATTTGCACTTTAAAGGCATTTCGCGAAAAATCTGTACCTTAGATCGAAAAAAAAGTACGCTATTGTAATCAGTAGGGCAAGGAATTCCATGCAAATGCATGTTTTTTGTCGATAGTCCAAAATTAATATGGACAAATATTTATCCGAATCATCAAATTTAGAACAAAATGGCATCGGTTTGTAGTTGCATATTTTTGCATATTTTGTCATAAATGCATATTTTTGCATATTTTGACTTTAAATGCATATTTGGTGCTTTTTAATGCATATTCGTGCATATTTTTAAATTTTAGAAGCATTATAAAAAAAAATATTTAAGACTTTATTCAACAATAGTTTAGAATACTTAAAGTAAAAAAGATTAAAAGATTAATTTAATTGAGTAAAGGCTGAAATAACCAAAATCGAACCATTTTATGGTTGAACTAGCCTATTATCTCTTCATCTTATGTCAATAAAGAGATTTTTAATATTTTAAATAGTTTTGTGAAAAATGGCTTCGAACCTTGAACGAAGAAAACGCATTTTGCACGAATATAATAAAAATAAAAGTGTTTCCATGCGATTTATAGCAAACCAAAGTTAATTTACCATATTTCACGGTTAGAAAAGTCATAATAAATTTTAATGAACGTTTTCCAATCGGCAGAAAGCATGGAGGTGTTGGTGAGCATGACCAAAGATACTTTAGAACGGCTTAACGCTTTTACTAAAGATCCTGGTATTTCAACTCGCGCAAATGCGAGTAAAATCCAGAAGTCGAAAAATTTTGTTCAGAATAATGGACTCAAATGTTATAAAGCCCAAGTATGTCCACATGGGAAGGCAAAGCAAAATTTATCAGCAAAAACAAAACGTGATAATGCATTGCTTTTCAAATTTCCGGTACATTGCAGGACAAGACTTTTACACAGCATATAGCCGTGGTGATGTTCCAGATCATGTAAAAAGAAAATCAACTCCAAATTTCCCAAAAAAAAGTACGTGGTTAGGGCAATTTGTTCTTGTGGAAGAAAATCAAAACCTTTCTTTACAACTAATACAATAAATGGTGAAATTGATCGGGAAGAATGCTTAAAAAACGCCTGTTATTTACCATTTGTAAGATCTCACGCCACAAAACCATTAGTTTGGCCGGATCTAGCTAGTTGTCATTATACAAAGGACGCGACTGACTGATACAAAAACAACGAAATCGGATCTGTAACAAAAGAAAACAATCCAGGTAAAATATTTTTTAACTATAAAAGGAACTTTAAAGAAGATAGTTTCGGCAGTGTCAACTATAGAATTCAGAACTAAGTGGAATGTGGCAGCCAGAAAAGTTGATGAAAATCTCGTGTGAACACTAATGAGACAAATTTGAAAAAAAGTGTTTTGTTTTGCTTACCAATCAACTTCCGATTAATTTTTTTTTAATTTTTATAATTACTGTAGATATACATAATAAAAAATAAAAGAAACTTCAAACTTTAGTTTTGGGCAAGTGACTAAACTTAGGAATTATTCGAAATCAAATGCCGGCAAAACACTTTTTGACATCGTTTAGCGAAGCGTTCTAATTTATCCCTCTGCCAGTGCTTTCATTACTTTTAAGGTTGTAAATTTTGTAAATTAAGTACTGCCAAAGCTATTTTGCTAACGTTTTTATCGTTGAAAATTTTGTAAATTAAATATTGGCAAAGCACCTTTTGCCAATGTTGGGAAGTTGGGCTAAAACAGGGTTGTTTCAGTGCTTTTATTATTTTTACGATTGCAAATTTTCTAAATTAAGCACTGGCAAGACACTTTTAGCCAACGTTGAGAAAGCATTCTAAACCAGGGCTATGCCAGCGGTTTTATTATTTTTAAGGTTGTACATTTTGTAAATCAAGTATTGGCGAAGCACTTTTTACTAACGAGAATGTTTGAAATCAGTGCTTTGCCAGCACTTTATTTGTTGTACCATTGACAATAGTGCTTTGCCAGTGCAGTATTTTTCTTACCATCGGCAATTTCTGGTTGGGTGTAATTATCTCAATAAGAGGAAACTATCAGAACAATATACGTTTCATCAAAGAAAAACTTGTTTTTGCCTATAGAATTCTGTTTTACTATTGTCAAAGAGTTACTTCAGAACTAGTTTTCCACTTTTTTTTCTTAAAATTTTATCATTGAGTATTTATCATTATGTTAAACTTGTGTTGCGCATTACTATCTGTTATATCTAATTATATCATTTTAAGGGACTCTGTTTTTTTAGGACGATACAAGAAATTGAACACCGCTTGTGAACTACCTCATTGTTCAACTTTGTATGATTTGTGCCCTTGTACACAATTAAGCCAAGATATATTTGGATACAATTTTTATCATACGATTATAAAATCTTTTCCAGTTGTTTATTTAATATGTTCTCTAATTTTTAGGGTCCTCCAACTGGTCCCGGTCAAGGACAGCCTGGCCCACCAGAACGAGCCGGTCAAGAAAACTTACATGCTTTACAACGAGCTATTGATACCATGGAAGAAAAGGGTCTACAGGAAGATCCACGTTACACCCAACTTTTAGCCATACGCGCAACTTCAAAACATCAACATTTAACTAGTAATCAAATTAATATGTTGAGAACACAAATAACAGCCTACCGTCTGTTGGCACGTAATAAACCAATTTCAATGCAAATGCAACAAGCATTTCAACAGGCAGCCCAGCAACAGGCGGCGCAACAACAAGGACCACCGGGTCCCACAATACCAGGACATCCAGGAGTACCAGGACCAGCACCCGGACCACCAGGACCTGGACAACAACCGGGTCAGGCAGGTACTCCACCGCAATGTCCTACACCACCGGCACAATCACCATATGGACAACCACCACTAGGTATGCAGGGCAAAATGCAACCACCACCCCACGTACAGCAGCAGCAGCAACAACAAATGGGAGGACCACCTGGACAATTGGGAGTACCACAAGGACCACCACCACAACAAGATATGCATCAAATGCCTAATGGTAAACCACCAGGACCTGGACAAATGATGACTGGTGGACAACCACCTATATCATCACCTATGCCAGCTACTATGGCGGCTCAAGGTATAAGGCCCCCTGGGCCAGCTGGTATGCCTCCACAGGGGCAACCTAAAGCCGGTGCACCACCACCGCAACAACCTATGCCAAAACCTAATCGCATAACTACGGTAGCTAAACCACAAGGTTTGGATCCCATTGTTTTACTACAGGAACGTGAAAATCGTATTGCTTCACGTATCGCCTTACGAATGCAAGAGCTACAACGTTTGCCGACCACAATGCCAGAAGATTTAAGATTACAAGCAGCTATAGAGTTGAGAGCTTTAAGAGTTTTGAACTTTCAAAGACAATTACGAACAGAAATTGTACAATGTACTAGACGAGATACTACTTTGGAGACAGCAGTTAATATTAAAGCCTATAAACGCACTAAACGGCAAGGCTTACGTGAGGCTCGAGCCACCGAGAAATTAGAGAAACAACAAAAATTGGAGGCCGAACGTAAAAGAAGGCAAAAACATCAAGAATTTTTAGCTGCTGTTCTTCAACATGGTAAAGATTTCAAAGAATATCATCGTAATAATAAGGCACAATTGGCTCGAATGAATAAGGCCATTATGAATCATCATGCCAATGCCGAGCGTGAACAAAAGAAGGAACAGGAACGCATAGAAAAAGAACGTATGCGTCGTTTGATGGCCGAAGATGAAGAAGGTTATCGTAAACTTATTGATCAAAAGAAAGATAAACGTTTGGCATTCCTATTATCGCAAACCGATGAATATATTTGCAATCTTACACAGATGGTTAAGCAGCATAAAGATGATCAAATGAAGAAAAAGGAAGAGGAACATAAGCGTTTGCTACAATACAAAAAGGAATTGCTAATGAGTGGAGAATATGTCAACATAGATGATGGTTCTATTGCGGCCGATTTACATGTTACGGTACAAGAACAAAGTACAGGCAAGAAATTGATCGGCGAAGAGGGTCCACTGTTGAAACATTTGCAGAGATGGTTAGAACAACATCCCGGCTGGGATTGGGTTGAAGATGATGATTATATGACACAGGAAGAAGAAGAAGCTAGAATGAGAGAACAACAGGAAAAAGAACGAGAAGAAAAACTTAGAAATGAGGATAAAGCGGAAGAGAATATTGATGAGCAGGAAGCAAAAGAATTAATTACAAAGGTTAAAGTGGAAGATGATGAATATCGTACAGAAGAACAGACATACTATAGCATTGCTCATACTGTACACGAAAAGGTAACCGAACAGTCCAGCATTATGGTAAATGGTCAATTAAAAGAGTATCAATTAAAAGGTTTGGAATGGTTGGTTTCTTTGTATAATAACAATTTAAATGGTATTTTAGCCGATGAAATGGGTTTGGGTAAAACTATACAAACTATTTCTTTAGTAACCTATTTAATGGATCGTAAGAAGGTAATGGGTCCCTTCCTGATTATTGTACCCCTCTCCACTTTGCCTAATTGGGTATTGGAATTTGAAAAATGGGCTCCCTCAGTGGCCGTAGTAAGTTATAAAGGATCTCCTCAGGGAAGAAGACTGTTACAAAATCAAATGAGAGCTACTAAATTCAACGTTTTACTAACAACATATGAATATGTCATTAAGGATAAAGCCGTCTTGGCTAAGATTCAATGGAAATATATGATTATAGATGAGGGTCATCGTATGAAAAATCATCATTGTAAATTAACACAAGTTTTGAATACTCATTACATAGCTCCCTATCGTTTACTGTTGACCGGTACACCTTTACAAAACAAATTGCCCGAATTATGGGCCTTACTGAATTTCTTGCTACCTTCTATATTTAAATCGTGCTCTACATTTGAACAATGGTTTAATGCCCCATTTGCCACTACCGGAGAAAAGGTGGAACTAAATGAAGAAGAAACAATTTTGATTATTCGTCGTTTGCATAAAGTATTACGTCCTTTCCTATTGAGACGTTTGAAAAAAGAAGTCGAACATCAATTGCCCGATAAAGTGGAATACATCATTAAATGCGATATGTCTGGTTTGCAAAGAGTTTTGTATAAACATATGCAAAGTAAGGGTGTTCTTCTTACAGACGGTTCGGAGAAGGGCAAACAAGGCAAAGGCGGAGCTAAAGCTCTGATGAATACTATTGTACAATTGCGTAAACTTTGCAATCATCCTTTCATGTTCCAGCATATAGAAGAGAAATTTAGTGATCATACTGGTGTCCATGGCATGGTTTCAGGACCTGATCTATATCGCGTATCGGGTAAATTTGAATTACTTGATCGTATATTGCCTAAACTAAAAGCTACGAACCATAGGGTGTTACTTTTCTGTCAAATGACACAATGTATGACTATTATCGAAGATTACTTAGGCTGGCGTCAATTTGGTTATTTACGTTTGGATGGTACTACCAAGGCAGAAGATCGTGGTGAACTTCTACGTAAATTTAATGCAAAAGGCTCCGATTACTTTGTATTTTTACTTTCTACACGTGCCGGTGGTTTAGGTTTGAATTTACAAACAGCAGATACTGTTGTGATTTTTGATTCTGATTGGAATCCTCATCAAGATTTACAAGCTCAAGATCGTGCTCATCGAATCGGTCAACGTAATGAAGTACGCGTATTACGTCTTATGACGGTAAACTCGGTAGAGGAACGTATTCTGGCTGCTGCTCGTTATAAATTGAATATGGATGAAAAAGTTATTCAGGCTGGTATGTTTGATCAAAAATCTACGGGTAGTGAACGTCAGCAATTCTTACAAACTATTCTTCATGCCGATGACGCCGATGAGGAAGAAGAAAATGAAGTGCCCGATGATGAAATGGTTAATATGATGATTGGTCGTAGTGAGGAGGAAATTGAATTATTTAAGAAAATGGATGTTGAGCGTAAACTAGAAGATGAACGTTTACATCCAGGACGTGAACGTTTAATTGATGAATCGGAATTACCAGATTGGTTGACTAAAGATGATGATGAAGTCGAACGTTGGCATACTTATGAAGAAGATATTATATTGGGTAAGTTAATCATATTTTATATTTATTGCCTTTGATATGAACAAGTAAAGTATTAGCTAGTTAAATTGTTACTTAATTGTTCTTTTTTAACCAATTAAATATCTAACCGACACTATTTAGTTAGTTTGAAAAATTCAATCGTAAATTGATCTCTAAAATACCCAATTGCTACTTTCCAAAATAAAGTTCAATCATAACTCAATCAGCAATTAACACAAGATCGTTTTAGTAAGAGAAAAAAAGTTGGTTAGACCTGCTGCCAATTTTACCTGTGCTATTTATTCAGTTAAAGATATTTAAAAATAAGATCTTACAGTATGTGCAATTATTTTAGTTTCCTCATTAATTTGTAGATGTTTTCACAACGAATTTTCGCATTTTAAATATCCCCATATTTTCCAATTTCGGTGTCTTGACTATATTCAGGGTTTCCAATCCAGAAACGGATTCTCCAAAATATGTGTCTCGGCTATTGTCGGGTTTCTCATCCGGAATTGAAAAAAATAAATTCTTCTGTAGTGCCTCTATAAGTTGAAAGCGGGTTTTGTTGGGTTTTTTTTTAGTCCCACGTTTGGTTCTGCAATTTTCTTAATAAATATAATTGAATAACGACTGGATGTTGAGCTCGATAAAAGAAACAATTAGTTCTTTATTTGACAAATTAACTACGACTGAGCAAAGCTCAGGGGTATGGTCTCAGAAAAAATAAAAGTAATAAATTCATTGTAACTAGATGACAGGAATATGGCCTCAGCAAAAATCAATCTTATAACGGATTTGTTTTCACTATGGCGCTATTGCGGCAGAGATTTTATATTTACTTTCGTAAAATAGTCATTTCCTAAACTACATTTAGACTGAGGGAAAACTACCTAGTTTTTGGCTCTTGCTAGTTTTTAATTGTCAAAACGCATAAACTAGTTTTGTACAAAAACTAGGTAGTTTTTGCTTAGTCTAAATTTAGTATTAGATGAGCAGGTACTTTTTAGATGGCCAGTTGCCCAGGTTATATTATGTTTTAGCGCACTCTTGCACACAAAACCGCTTAAATAAGCAGATTTTTTTTTGCTAAATACTAGTAAGATGAGAGCAGCAAAAAAATAAAACTTAAATTCACAAATTTAGTTGAATGCAAATAACAGCTTTTGGAACATGTACAACAAATTTCCTTTTTTCAAAATTTGGAATCCACAAAATCTAGGTTTTAAATATTTTTTCTTTTTTTTATTATTTAGGCCGTGGTTCACGCCAACGCAAAGAAGTCGATTACACCGATAGTCTTACTGAAAAGGAATTGCTTCGAGCCATTGATGATGGCGCTGAGTTTGATGACGAAGATGATGAGGAAGAAGCTAAACGTAAGAGACGCAAACGTAAAAATCGTAAAGATGAATCTGATGACGAATCTGTAGCAGGGGCTCATTCCATTAAACGTCGGCGTCGCCAAAATATCGATAAAAAACTTAAAAAACAAATGGGTAAAATAATGTCAGCTGTCATTAAATATACCCACGATGATGGTCGTGTTATATCTGAACCGTTTATGAAATTACCATCTAGACAACGTTTACCAGATTACTATGAAATTATCAAACGTCCGGTAGATATAAAGAAAATCTTACAACGTATAGAAGATTGCAAATATGCTGATTTAGATGATTTACAAAAAGATTTTCAACAACTTTGCCAAAATGCCCAAATATATAATGAGGAAAATTCTTTAATTTACTTGGATTCCATGGAATTGGAAAAGGTATTTAATAACGCGAAACAACGGGCCCAAGCACAAGCTTCACAAAATTCCTCTGTCGCTGGAGAAGATGTTGGTCGACCTTCGGATAATTCAGATAATGATAATTCAGATGGTGGTCAAGATAATTCCGATGACGAAGAAATAGCATCAACTTCAGCGGCTGCTGTTAAAATGAAATTAAAATTAAATAAATCGCTGGCATCTGCCATACCACCCACACCATCTACACCAGTTGCTTCAGCAGCAGCAGCTCCTCCTGTAAGTGTTTCGACTAGCAAAAAGCAAACAAGACGTAAACGTTCTCAAAAGAAATATACTATATCCGATGATGATGACGACGATATGGATTAGCTACCACTAGGAGTGGTATTTTCTTTACAACAGCAGCAAACTCATAATAATTAATCGTTCAGAATTCCAAGGATTCTCTATTTTAAGGATATATTTTCATTAATAAGGATTTTTAGGGTTTTTGATTTTTATAATTAATTTTTGAAGGGAGAAACTTCAATATTTTTACTTATCTGTTTCAAAAATTTTCCCCTACAGATTTGTAAAATTTTGTTTTATAATTTTGCTTTAATTTTATATAATTTTTTTGTGTTATTTTCGTATTTCCTCTCATTATTTTATTATTTAGTTGCAAATTACTTATACCCTTTAAATTGTAATTCATCTTTTTCTCTTAATATATCGTCGACTGGCCTGCAAAATTACACATATGTTTTTTAATAGAATTTCAGGAGAGCGAAAAAACTGTTACAAAATCTACTTTTAAGATATTTTATTGGCATCATATGCCGTAATGATGATTTTACTAAATGAGGTCGTGAATCATTAAGGCATCATGCCTTTGTAACACAGTTTTTTCGCTCTCATGAAAATCTATTAAAAAACACATGTGACATTTTGCAGGCCGGTCGACGATATACAAAAAGAAATCATGTTCTCTGTATTTAGATTCCAAAAATTTTAAATTTTATTCAAGAATTAAATGAAAACGTTTTCAACAATATTCTCACATGCTATAATTACATTAAAAATATTAAAAAATTTAATAAAAAAAAATAATACTTAAACAAAAATTAATGTATTTTGGTTTTTCACAAGGTGTGTGCTAAATTAATCCTACGGGATTAATTTAGCACACACTAGCTCGCCAGACATAACAATTTCTGGTGGAAGTCTGTTGAATTACGCCTCTTGGCTACCGATTATATCGTTGGCCTCATACTATCTTCCTATAATTATCGCGCTAAATAGACCAACTGACCATAAAAAGGCTAACTGGTTAGCGTTCAGAGAGTTCACCTACCGCAAATTCAATGGCCTATCCATCCCAACCAATGTGCGCTCCGCGGAAAGGAAGTTCCGTGAAATCGTCAATGCAGCGGCTGCTCGCTTCATTCCAGCAGGAAAGATTTCGATCATCAAGCCAAAATACCCAGCTGAAGCGGCAGAACTCGCAGATGAGCGGGGCGAGCTTCGTTCGACCAACCCAAGCATTGGGCAACTCAACCGGGAGGTCAGCAAGATGGTCAACGAGCACAAACGCAGCAAATGGGTAGACGACTTGAAGGCTGCTCGCTTCATTCCAGCAGGAAGGATTTCGATCATCAAGCCAAATTACCCAGCTGAAGCGGCAGAACTCGCAGATGGGCGGGACGAGCTTCGTTCGACCAACCCAAGCATTGGGCATCTCAACCGAGAGGTCAGCAAGTTTGTCAACGAGCACAAACGCAGCAAATGGGTAGACGACTTGAAGTCATGCAACCTCAGCACCGGATCCAACAGGCTTTGGTCTACGGCCAAATCTTTCGAACCCGTCTAAATGGGACGACAGCGTTTCGATTACATTTGCCGACAGAACGATATCGGACTCAAAGAAGAGCGCGAGCTTTTTTAGCCGGCAGTTTATAGAGCACCACGAGAGAGACAAGGCGAAAAGGAATATCACAAGGAAACTTCACGAACTCCGAGTCAGTGACGTGCCAATAGCTTTTTCGTCAACAGAGGTTGCCGAAGCCATCAAACGATCCAAACCATCTAGAGCTCTAGGACCCAACGGAATTTCCATGCTGATGATTAAGCAACTGGATATGCCGGGAGTTGGGACAAAGGTTTTCAACCTAACCTTATCCACCCTAATTGTGCCCGAGGCCTGGAAAATGGGCAGGGTGGTACCGCTTTTAAAGCCGGGAAAGGACGCGAACCAGGGAGCATCATACAGACCCTCTATAAAGCTATATTACCCATTTAGTAAGTGGGCTCTACTAAATGTTACTTGATAAGGCAGAAATTCCAATTAAGGGATATAAAGAACCTTTTCCAAGAAGATACCGCACCGCCATCTCCCTATTGTAACCGGACGCGAAGACACGTAGGCATTATCCTCTCCAGTCTTACACAGAATTTTCAGCTTGCTCAGCACCGGCATGGATTCCGTAAGCAACATAGTACAACAGCTTTAACACAGATAAATAACGGTCTGAATCAGAGCTGCCCTTGGGAAAAGACGGTTCTAGTGGCGCTTAAAATATCGAAGGCATCTGATGCGGTCAGCCACGCGACCCTCTTCAGAGACATTGCCGAAAATAGTCTGTCAAATGGTACGAAGAGGTGGATAGTAAATTATCTGTGTGCGCCGTAGGATTAAACAAGGAGTCAAGGCGGAGTTCTCTCCCCGATATTCTTCAATTTCTACTTCCCGAAACTCCCGGCACCACCAGAAGGAGTGGAAATGATTTCATATGCCGAAAACTGTAAGATACTGGCGACGGGTCAAGACACTGATGGCTTATGTGGTAAGTTGAGAAGTTATCTTCAAGATCTAACGAATTTCTCGCCTGCAAAATCCTCGGCAACTCTTTTTTTCCACTTGACAAAATAAAAAACATATGTTACGTTAAAATTCTGCTCAATTTTCTGAACTTTCTCCTCGCATTTCGGGGCAAATTTAGCCACTATTTTGATGTTTAAAAATAAAGGCAACGAGAATAAAGTTAGAAAAAGCTTGAATGTCGCTATTATATTTTCCACCACTGTAAATATGTAGATTTTTTAATAATAATTAAAATTTTCAGTTTTTTCAACTTCTGCGAGGGTTTTTTTCAAATAATATAAAGAAAGTACCTATATATATTTGGAAAAATCAGGCAATTTTAATTCAAGTACCGTTTCAAAATTCAAAATCGGTTGAATAATTACTAAGTTACAAATGTTTAAATGCGGTTTTGTAATACGCTCAGCTACACCTACACTTGTGCTCACGAAATTAAGTCAATTCAAGTTTTTTTTTTAATTTTATTGTTGTTGCCTTTATTTTTAAATTTCAAAATAGTGGCTAAATTCATCACGAAAGGCAAGGAGATGGTTCAGAAAATTATACAGAATTTTAACGTAATGTTTGTTTTTTCATCTTGTCACTTGTTTTTAGTGGGCGTGGCTTTTAACGAAAAATTAGCGATATCAACCTTTTATCAAATTACATAGTAAAATTTAGACAGTACTGATCGGTTCTGTACAAATTGTATATTTTTGGAAATCCTATAAAATTTTCGCAAGTCTTGCATTATTCTTATCTACAAATAGTCAATAGACTTAAAATTGCAGCACTTTAAACATTACCAAGTTTTTCTTTGTTTTTAGCGATTTTAAAAGAAAGTTAGCAACACTGAAATTTTAACATGAAATGCTTTTTACTATAACGTAAAAAAAATCTTGACTGATTTGTTATATTGTGGTAAGAAATGCATAAAACTATTCACTTTAAAATTTCAGTGCTGTTAACTTTTTTAAAAACGCTAAAAACAAGGAAAAATTTGGTCATGTTTAAATCAAATTATGTTTTTATCAAATTATGTAATTTGATAAAAGGTTGATATCGCTTATTTTTCGTTAAAAGCCATGCCCACTTAAAACAAGTGACAAAATGAAAAAACAAACATTACGTTAAAATTCTGTATAATTTTCTGAACCATCTCCTTGCCTTTCGTGCCGAATTTAGCCACTATTTTGAATTGACTTAATTTCGTGAGCACGAGTGTATAACCACACTAGGTCATTTGACGACTGATTTTTGAGTGTAGCATAGAGTAATTCTCGTTAAAGCCGGAGTGAAAATCCAAATCGTTCCGGCACATAGTGCCATTGTGGTGAGAACCAAGTTGTACCGCCGTACTCGGTAGTCAGAGCCTCGTCAGCGTTAACAGAGGATATCATGTCCAAGGTGGACGTTGGAATTTGGAAATTACCTCCCTTGACCCCTAGAAATTAGTAAAATATTTTGCTAGAAATCAGCAACGAAAATTTATAAAATATTCAGCAATTTGTAAATAGAAAGTGGCAAAAACTTTAACTAAAAAAATATTTTCCACTTAAAAAATCTTTTATTATATTTTCTACTAACGTTTTTGAGTGTAGATATTTTTCAAATAACAGTCAAAAATGTTGCCTTGAATTTATCATAAAAAATAATTGCAGTTAACAATAACGAATAAGTGACGTATATTACTGTAAAACTTTTCTAAATGTTTGGTGTGTTACCTCCGTACGTTACCGCGGCAACTCAAAACAGCACAAACAACAATTTACGCACAAATTTAAACACGAAACGCTCTTGGGCTGCCGCGTTTGAATACGGAAACATACATATTGATTTTATTTAGAAATACAGAATAAGGCTGATTATTTGTTTTAGGAAATCATTTTTTTTTACTTCACAGTCAACCTGGAATGCTGCTACGGATAATACTTGAACACGGAGAAATCTTCAATAAAAACGGAAATTTGTAATCTGGAACATTCCTTGTTAATAGATAGAATTATTTTTGGATAGGCAAAGTATCAAAAGAAAATGGATTTAAACAGGTACTTATTAAATTGAACAAAAGGTCTAACTGTAATAGGTAATTTTAATAACGGTAAAACTAACAGGTGTTTATTTATGTTTAAAACAAAACATTTAAGAGAAAAAACCACCACTTTGACGGCATAAGAGCATAGTTTTTCATAAAAAGTAATTGAGTTAAACAAAAAAGAGTACCTGCATCTTAACAACCTACTATAAACACGATTGAATATGGGTTAACAATTCCATAATACTCGTACGCATATGGTAAGATTAAAGAAAAACTGATTCATAAAAAAATTATACAAACAAAACTAACAGCAAATACCACATTCCATATTGGGCAAGACAAGGTGTAAGACGTGCATTATCTGGTATAAAACCAGATAACAAAGACGGCTAAACTTAAACTTGTATAAAAGCGTTAAAAAACAAGAACAAGTATTTTAACAATATTGTGGAAGAAACTAAGGAAAAAAGTTTAAGTGGTTTTTAGGTGAGAGCATTTTGTGTGTGTTTACAAAGAGATGAAGGGAAAAATCAATGGCTAACGAACACATTGGTTAAGAGGGGAGTGTTTCAACAAGAATATGCTTTATATGTTTTAGTATAAAACCAATAAGACGTGGCGTTGGATGGAAAAAATTCAGATAAACATACGAAGAAAAAAATAACGAAATCTTATAAGAAAAATGTATAAACGGAATATTTTTATTTAAAAATTATAAAACTAGTAAATTAGTAAAGATATTTTATTTAAAATAACAACAGAATTAAAAAAGTGAATGTTTAATAAAGGTGAAAGTGAGAGATAAAAGAATTAAAGAAAAAACGAAAAGATGTGCATTTTACAACAAATTTATCATATTTTGAACATTATTTAAGAAAAAAATAAAATATATTTAATAAACTCCTACACAAATCTCATTAAATAAGTTTTTGTTACAATAAAATTAAAGAAAATCTAGTTCAAATTTAAAATAAATATTCATGAATGTTTAAACAATCATGTCCACAAATTTAAATAATGTCTTACAAAGACGTAAAACAGCAAAGCAAAAATCAAAACATCATACTGAAAAAGATCAGTTAATAACCTCTGCTGGCGCCGAAACGGCAGCGACAACAAGTGATAAAAACGAAAGACTTCAATCGGACAGAGAAAGCAACAAACTTGAATATTGGAAACACTTAACTGCAGCAACAGCAACAACAACATTTACCACCACTGTCCATAATTTATGCAATGGGAACTTCACACCAATAATAAACTGTTGTCGTGATGTTAATTGTTGTTTAAATGCAACAACCACAACCGGGGCAGCAATTACAAATTTTCAACCACTCTCAAGAGGTTCTATGTCCAAAGAATCGAGTATAAGAAGATCTATTTCCTCAACAAGATCATATTTTAACAGTAAACGAGATAATGAAAGAGAAAAATCTCTAGAAAAAACAAATCAAGTTCAAAATACTCCCGCTCATCTAAGCGAAAATTTTGTATTACAAATACAATTAGACATCTTCACATGGAGTCTGTTTTTACTGGCGTTCTTAACCCGTTTTTATAAATTATCTTATCCTCGTAATGTAGTATTCGATGAACTACATTACGGTAAATTTATAGCCCACTATATACGCAATGTATTCTTTTTTGATCAACATCCTCCTTTGGGTAAACAAATTATTGCCACAGTAGCTCAGGCGATAGGATTTGATGGTAACTTTACTGTGGCCCGCATTGGCTCAGAATATTCGGCGAATATTCCCATATTCTGGCTAAGATTTGTTCCAGCTTTATGTGGCAGTCTCTTACCTAGCACGGTTTATAATCTACTTAGAGAAGCCGGCCTCACAAAATGGTGTTCTCTATTGGGTGGTCTTCTCATCATCTTTGATAACGCTTTACTCACCCAATCACGTTTCGTTTTGATGGAATCTATGTTATTGTTATTCTGTTCATTGGGTTTATACTTTTTGTTGAAATTCCAAAAATCGCAATTTCCTCAATTCAGCTGGATTTTATATGGTTTGGCCTCATCGTCGCTGCTTACATGTGCATTGTGTGTTAAATATGTTGGATTTTTAACATTTTGTTTGGCCGGTTATTTGATTTTACGTAATTTATGGGATTTAATATATGATGCTACAAAATCAAGTAAGTGTAAACTAAAATTGTGTATTTATAAGTAAAGAATTTGATTTTTATTAAAATTTTTCATTCCTCGTATTTATCATGTACGAAGTGCGCCATTAAAAAGTGTAACACATATTTTTCTTAATAACTTTTTCCACCTTTAAGGGCGAGTAACACAAAACTCAGTTTATTTATAGATAAGTTAGCAGGTCTAATAAAAATAATTTTTTTTTGATCCAAATATCTTTGAGAAATATATCAGATTTTAAAATTCATCGGTTTGTCAAATTCGAGTAGTTATTAGTTTACAATAGCTGTGTTTTTGCGGCAAGCTATCACGGTTGGCTAATGTCAAATTTACCGTTAACTTTCAAAGTAAATAACGTCTAATGTTTATGGGAATGAAAGAAGCCAAAGTAGATAGCTTGCCGCACAAACACAGCTAATGAAGAATTAGAGACAAGTGCAGAAAAAAAAATTATTGTAACTATTCAAAATAAGCAACGGTGATGGACTTGTACAAAAATTGAAACAGAAGTACACAGAGAAAACAGATAGGTGCTTACAACCGAATTTGTTGATAATCGAAGGGTTCGATTGTCGTGACCGAATTTTTCAGTTGTGGCAACTGAATATCAATAGAGTAAATAGTCATTTGATAATGGCAACAGAATTTCTATTGCCTCAACAATATTTCGGTAGTCACAACTGAAAAATTCTGTAGTAACAAATTCGATTGGCAATAAATTCGGCTGTAAGAACGAATCTGCTTCTGTGTGTACGAGTGAACAGGCAATGTGTTTTCAGAGTGGTCAAAAAGTTCAACAATGATGTAATACTTAATTGAAAGAAAGCCTTGAATGAGTTAATCAAAAGGAGCCAGCAACGAAACCAAAGCCAAAAATATGGAGATGCTATTGAGGGAGATTCCAAACATTTCTGGACGCGAAGTGGCACGGCGCGAGCAATGTTCGGAAACTTATATGCGCAGAGCTAAATCCAACATTGGGCTTAAAACATTTTTTAAAGTTCAGAAAGTTCCGGACTGAAATTCTAAGATGTCAAAAAACGAGCAAAACTTCTTCTCAAAAAAAGATTTTTTTTAAAACTTTGAATGTTGTACAATGGACTACGAAACTAACGATTTAGCAAGAAGCATATATACACTCACAAAAGTTTGTCGGTAGAATCTACTGAAAATTACAGTTAAAACAAAGGTATATTTACCTTTAAAATAACAAAAACTTTTGTTATTTTTAACTGTTGAAAAATAACTAACAAATGCATTAACTGATAAATTTTTACTACAAAAATTTTAAAACAACTGACAAAATCGGTAAAAACTACTGTTTTTACAGTCAATTCTTTTTGTTTATAAAAGTATATTTTAATAAAAAAAATAATTTTTTTTCTTTCGATTATAAAAATAGAGCTATTACGAAGTAAAACTTCCAAACCGTTCTCCAGTTATTATGCTTTTATGCATTGGAGATACAATACAAGTTCCTGATTTTTATTTGCAAACTAGAAATATATCAATAATAACAAATATAGACTAAACAAGAATTTTTAAATTAAAAAAAAATCAACGAAATTTTTTATTTTTTAAATAACTACCAAAAATTGCTGTTTACTGTAAAATTACTGTTTTGGTAGTTGTTTATTATGATATTAAAAAAAAACTGCTTTAAACAACTGTTACACTCATAGAAATAAATCTGTAAAAATAGCAGAAAAAGTTACAAAAAATTAGAACTGTTAAATTTACAGAATTTTAGTTATAGTTAAGTTAACTTTTAGTTATTTGAAAATAACAAATTGTACTGTAAAATCTGCAGAAAATTTTGCTAAATATTAGTAGAATAAAAATAGTAAAAATCAAAAATAAACTGTTATAAACAATTATTTTAATTTTTGCATTAAAAAATACAAAAATTGTTTTTTCGGACTTTCTATATTCAACCTCTTCTATGATCAACCCCTTTTTGAAACAACAAATAAAAATCTAATATGACAATATCATATTAGAATTTGGACTTGAGGTGGAAGAATATTCTAACTAAATATATAAAATGTTATATATACAAAATTTTTGCTATTTTTAAGCTAAAATCATCAAAAATATTTGCTAAAAAAATTGTAAACTGCTGTTTTCAAAAGGCTCGATTTATATTTGCATTTAAAAACCTTAGAAAATTTAAAATTTTTTGTGATTTTTTAGGCTAAAAATTATTTAGCAACATTTTTTGCTGATTATATTGGTTAATTTGCTATTTTCCATTAACAAAAATTTAACTCAAATATAACATTTTTATTTTTGCTGTTCCTATGTTACTAATATACATATAAGCAAAAATAATATTCTAATTTTAGCAGTTTTTCTGCAGCATCATTCTTAACTAATTTTTAGTAACTTTTTCTGATATTTTTACAGATTTATTTCTATGAGTGTAGTAACTACAAATACGGGTATCCTAATCAAATATACCCTTAAATGAGAGTTTCGGTAGAACCGACCGAATTGTGGATTGTGCTGTAATGGGTAGAGAGTAGTGGTAGAGAGCTTAATACGCCGAATTTCCGAGTTCAAATCCCGGAAAAGAAAAAAGTTTTTTTTATTAAAATAAAATACTCATATTTTAAACAGCAAATATGACAAAGAAAACTAATAGTTGTGGTGCAATGGCTAAGAGGGTGAATTATGATAAAATAAAATATTTAATTAGACAACTGAATTTTAGCTTTCACAACTAAAACTATAATGTAATAAAAAGTTGTCGTAACCGCACGAATTCGATTGGTCACAAATTCGATGGCCCTGAGACTGTTTTCTGGAAGTAGAACAATTCTATGATACACATTTTCCTATACAAGTAAACTCATATCAATAGACTTACTAGAGTATTTTTCTCACTCACCATTTTTTGTTGTTGTATGAGAGGCTCGTTGTTTTTTTTGTTGTTGTATGAGTGGCGACCTATGACTTCAAACTTCATATGTTTCGAAGTGCTATACGGTGATTTAAGTACGGCTGCCATGAAAAAACCTGTGAAGTGTTTTTTCCCATTTTCAACGTTTTTTCTAATATGTGGTGCTCAATAAGCTTTTCATTAATATATTATTATTATTATATTTAAATTTTGTTCGTACTTTTGCGAAAAAAGTTGTCAAACGCCATATAAAAAAATATTATTTTTCACTTGCGTGGTATTGTTGCGAAATGTAGGTGGAATTTTTTTTCGCATCAATTTAATAGATAGGACTATTTGAAAATGTAGCGAAAAAAATTATATTTGGGTTGGTTATGATTATAGCTTTCTATAGACTGTAAACAATTTGTGCATTTTAAAGTTTTTATTATAGTTTTTGGGCTCCAAACATAGAGCGAAATTTTTTCTCTCTTGTAAACAAAATACTGGGCTTTAGAATGAAAGCAAAGAACTTTTACAACGATTACTTCGATCATTCTTGTATTACACCCTAACTCTTCATACCATGTTCTTGACTAACAAGTTTGAATTAAAGAATATTACTTAACAAAAATATTTATTTTATAAAAATTACATATTTTTTAGATTTCCACATAATCCTGCAAACTGTAACACAATTCATTATTTTTACTGTCGTACCGATTTGTATATACATGGGTATATTCTATATACATTTACAAACATTACATCGGGCTGGACCCCATGATAGTGTTATGACAAGTGCCTTTCAAGCCTCGCTAGATGGAGGTTTAGCTTCGATAACCAAAGGACAACCTGTACAAGTAGCACATGGTTCACAAATTACCCTAAGACATACGCATGGACGTACATGTTGGCTGCATTCACATGCTCATGTTTATCCAGTGCGGTATCCCGATAAACGTGGATCATCGCACCAACAACAGGTGACATGTTATTCCTTTAAAGATGTTAATAACTGGTGGATTGTTAAAAGGCCAGAACGAGATGATTTGGTGGTGGTCGATAAACCAGATGCTATACGTCATGGTGATATTATACAATTAGTACATGGTATAACGAGTCGAGCACTAAATTCACATGACGTTGCGGCGCCAATGACACCACAGTGTCAAGAAGTTTCTTGTTATATTGATTATGAAATCAATATGAAAGGAGAGATTTTGTGGAGAGTAGAAATATTAAATAAAGACACGGTAAGGGAAACTTTTTATGTGGTATATAAAAACGAATCATAAAAGATAATCATTTTTTAAAATTCCTTAAAAACTTTTGAAAAATCCATCGGAAGCGAATTAAGATGTAATATATTTTTAATATTTTCTTTTTGTTAATAGGAGGGTCCAGTTTGGCATGCTATTAAATCGGAAGTACGTTTAATACATGTTTCTACAGGAGCAGCAATGAAATATACCGGACGGCAATTACCCGACTGGGGTTTTAATCAGCATGAAGTTGCGGCTGATCGTGTGGTAGATCATAAAGATACTATATGGAATGTTGAAGAGCATCGTTATACTAAATGTAAGTTATAGAAGTTTATATGTAAATTGAAACTGCGCTCAAAAAAATACGCATTTACGATTATATTACGGTTATGGGAGTAGTTATCGGTAGTTGTTATATTTGAGGGTAATAACCAGGCATGCTTGGGACTAGTTAATTGAATGGACCAATTAATTGATGATTTCATTGACATGACAATTGACCAATGCCAATGAAATTTTTTGGCAATTTCATAAACATTTTGTTTTGATAAAATAACTTTAAAAAAATTAAAAATTCGCGTATTTTTTATCTTATATTCGCTATTTCGTCAAGTTTATCCATCTAGACCAGCGGTTCCCACTAAGTTTTGCTTCACGGACCCTTTGAGACATTTCTACTAGCTCACGGACCCCCAAACAAGTGTTGAGCGAGAGGTACTTTATAAATTATGAGGCAAAATTAATAAAAGCACCTGATTATTTTAAATGATGGCCAATTTTAAGCAGGAATAAGGAAAAAATCATTTTTCAAATCAAAATTTTGTTAAACAATTTAAAAATTATAAAAAAAAATTGTTTTTTTTAATAACTTGTTTTATGTTTTCGTGGACCCCCTGGAATTCTGTTATGGACCCCCATTTGGGAACCGTGGATCTAGACTTACGAGTGCTAAAAGAAGAACGAACAGTAGACCATACCTAAAAAAAAGTTCGCCGTACACCGTCAAATCTAAATTATTTTTGCAAGGTTTCCAAAAAAAATTGTTTTTTTTGCCGAACGTAAGGGTTGCATTTTTACATTTTTCGTTATATCTTTGGCATTTACAGTCGGATGTTAATGTATGATACATCGATGTTTTTCTCTTGAGCGTACCAATGTTTTGCTTTAAGGGCCATTGACCTCAACTATACTGTTCTAGTATTTACCCACCAGATCTCATTTGCTACAACGCTAATCTACTACCCTAATGTCAGAAAATTAAAGCTCGCAAAAAATCATTAAACTTTTGCTAAGGAAGTTTTTCGATAAATCCAGCGACACCTACGTTCGGCAAAAAAATTTTTTTTTTTTGTAATTGCCTTGCAAAAATATGGTACTTTATATTCGAAGGTGTATCTCCAGTGTTGCCACTTTTTGAATAATTATTCAAAAACGGGACTGTTTACACATTCGTTGGATAATTTTTGAATAATGACATTTTTATGTAGTTTTTGTGTAATTTCCCTTTTTACAGAAATTTCCGCAAATTTTTAAAAGTCCCGGAGCTTTTTTATAACTTAATAAAAATTAGTCGATATTTAGACGAAACGAGTTTGTTTACCACAAATCTCGATTTTCTGGTGAATTACTTTTGTAGATTTTTTCAACACTAAACCCTATTTAGAAGAAATCAAAAATGGTGTTCTGTATTTTTTTGTTTTGTTTAAAGCACCGCCTTTTGTTTATTTTTTGCGAAAATAATTGTCAAGCTTTTTTTAAAAATTCACTTGGTTTTCAAGAACATTTAAAAATTCAGGGTAAGAGTGGGAAAGTTTGTGACTTTCTAATGTCTGAAATTTTTTGCTGTAGTTATCATGATACTGGGCTTTGACCAGACAAAAATTTTTCTAACGTAGCAATTAGAATTCTGTAAATCCAAATTGTTTCAGATTTCAACAGAATCGTATGAAATTTTTGAAAAAAATTTTATATTTTTATTTAAAAAAAAATTTTTTTTGAGACACATACTGCAAAGAAATTTTATGTTAAGGTCTGCCTTGCTACCATTAACATAAAAATTGAAAAAAAAATAGGCAAAATTTTACAAATACTTTTTTTTAAATTTTGTTTTCTGTCTTGCCGACATTTAAAGCTACACTCAGATAAAAAAGTTTGTAAAAAAATTTATAAACAGTTTCCAATCGCACTATACTATTTTTATACTGATTATTAGTAAAAATTTTATTTTTAGTAATCATTTTTGCTATTCTCTTATTACAAATTACGTATTTTTTACTAATTTTCGCTGCTGATTTCAGCAAAACATTTTATTAATTTTTCAAAACCGAGTGCTAAATTTAGCATAAAAATGTACTAATTTAAAAATATTTTTTTTTTTGATTTTTTGCAATTCTTGTTTAGTTTATATTTGTTACTATTGATTTATTCTTAGTTTAGAAATAACACCCAGAAAATTTGATTGCATCTCCAATGCATAAAACTGCAATAACTGGAGAACCGTTGGCAATATTGACTCCAAATTTCAAGTACGATGAAGTAATTATACGCTTGTTACAATCGAAAGAAAAAAATTTTATTTTTTTTAGATTTTAAAGTTTTTTTATTTTTTAGTACAATTTTTTGCTAAATTCAGCAGATTGATTTTAAATTACAGTTTACAGCAATTTACTGAAATTAAGTAGCTGCAACTAATTATATATACTAATTTCATTGTACTAAAATTATGATATTTAGTAAGTTTTTTTACTGATTTTAGCAAATCGATTTTGAATTGCATTTTACATAAATTTTACTAAAATTTAGTAGCAGCTACTAATTTTTTCTACTAATTTTATTGTACTACAGATCAGCAGACATGTGTTGCTAAAATTAGCAAAAAATACCGCTGGCCTCAAAACAGTTAAATTTCCCGTAATAACAGCAAAATTTTCAGTAGCCATTACAGACTTTTTTGGATGAGTGTAGGGTTGAACAGGGCTTATGCCATCACATTACGGACGCCTTGGAGGATCTACTTCAGCTTTTTTTTAAATTCCAGCTTTGTACTCAGAGAAAAATTGGTTTAATTTAAATATAAACGGTTAAATTCTGAGAAGTATGGGAGAGAATAATTAGCAAGTAAGTAATATTTTTGCATGCAATGCATCTAAATGAAGTAGCTTTTCTGAAAAACATAAATACTTTGTTCTGAAAGAAACTTTTAATGTGGATAAAATACCATTTTTTTAATATTCAAATTTAAAAGCACGCTATTTTAATCCTGAAAAAGATATTGCATTGAAATTCCCTTTAGTTAATAGAATAATTTGTTATAATATTTTCTGAAAAATTGGCCTGGATTTGCTTTTGCAGAAGGCAAAAACACGGAACAGGTTATAGCAAAAATGCTATATTTTAGTTTTAAAATGCAAATAACTTTTGCACTTTGTAGATGATAGAAATATTACGTCTTTAAAAATTGGTTTGTAAAAAGAAAAATGGCAAAACTTTGGAGTCGAATGGCATAGCTCCCGCAGTTTCGGGCATCCAAAACTTACAGTGTGAAATTTCATATCACTCGGTAAGAAATTGAGAAATTCTTCCCAAAATATTTGTATTCTTCTCCACCGTGCCCAGGAGAGTTTATTTTGAAATAATATGAAAAATATATTTTTTGTGTAATTTCATACGGTTTTGGATAATTTTTGATCTACAGCTGTGTAATTTTTTGTTTTACTGGTGGTAACCCTGTGTATCTCGCACTTTTTTTGCCTGTAAGGTGGTACGGTCTTGTGAACAGCGTATAATTGATACAACTTGATAAAATAGCGAATATTAATAAATTTTATAGCTTTGAAATTTTACATTCTTTTCTTAATTTCCTTTTTTATAAAACAACTTTTTTTTGTACACAATGCTTTTTTCTTCAATTATAATTGATTGCTTTGAGGCATTGGTGTACATTTCATTACCATTGGTTTAATCAAGGCCAACTGAAAAAAATTTCTTTGGCACGGTAATGAAATTTTTTGGCATTGGCATTGAGATTTAATGCCAAAGAAAAATTTCCGAAATTGTTACCAGGTTTGGCAACTGAAATATATAGGTAACGGAGTTTTCAGAGTAATGGTATTTACTTTACTTCGAATATAACTGTATATTCATTTATTTTGCTAAAAGTAGTTTAAGGGTAACGGTGTTCACTTTTCATTGCAAATCGATAATTTTACAAAAACTAAACTACCCAGTGTGGAAACAGTAATGACTTATCATTATTTTTAGGACTACCAGTAATGACACCGACCTACTTTTTGCATTATTTTAAAACACATACTCCTTACTCGAGTTAGTAAACTAGTGACTTTTTGAACTAATTCACAACAAAAAATATTGCGTTACCAATAATAACTTATTTTTATCATTGCTTGATATATAAAGCATTGTTATAGATTTTTTTGTTAATTTTTTGAAAATCTATTTTTAGACTCAATAGGGGTTCTCATATAAACCCGTATTCTACTCGTAAACGGTGTAAACCTGGTATGATTATGAGTTCAATGTCAGACTCCATACATAAAAAATATGGTTTGTATTTATACACTAATAGAAAAAAGTCCGTAAAAAATTTAGTTAAAAACGAGTAAAAAGGTTAAAGTCGGGCATGCCGACTATACAATACCCTACACCAGTCTGGGTAAAAGCCAACTAATGTTTGGATCCGAAATTCGAATGGGTTAAAATGGGGCTTGTGTCAAAATTTTTTATAATGTGAGTCAGCGCACCAAATTTCATTAAAATATCTTGATATTTGCGATCTGCAGTTTGTAACCAAGCCAATTTTGGGGGGACCCTTATATGGGCACTAGGTCTAAACATGGACCGATGTTCACCAAAATCAATAGGCTTCGTCCTTGGGATGATATAGGTCGGTATTCCAAATTTCATCAAAATATCTTAATATTTGCGACCTGCAGTTTGTAACCAAGCCAATTTTGGGGGGACCCTTATATGGGCACTAGGTCTAAACATGGACCGGTGTTAACCAAAATCAATAGGCTTCGTCCTTGGGCTGACATAGCTCGGTGCACCAAATTTCATCAAAATATCTTAATATTTGCGACCTGCAGCGTATAAACCATATAATTTTAGTAGGACCCTTATATGGGCACTAGGTCTAAACATGGACCGGTGTTAACCAAAATCAATAGGCTTCATCCTTGGGCTGACGTAGGTCGGTGTACCAAATTTCATCAAAATATCTTAATATTTGCGACCTACAGCGTATAAACAGTATAATTTTGGTAGGACCCTTATATGGGCACTAGGTCTAAACATGGACCGATGTTCACCAAAATCAATAGGCTGCGTTATTGGGCCAATATAGGTCTATGCACCAAATTTCATCAAAATATCTTAATATTTGCGACCTGCAGCGTATAAACAGTATAATTTTGGTAGGACCCTTATATGGGCACTAGGTCTAAACATGGACCGATGTTCACCAAAATCAATAGGCTGCGTTATTGGGCTAACATAGGTCTGTGTACCAAATTTCATCAAAATATCTTAATGTTTGCGACCTGTGGAGTGCGCACAAGAATGCATGGACAGACAGACGGACATCGTTAAATCGAAATAAAAAAAAATTCTGAGCCGATCGGTATACTATAAGGTGGGTCTAGGACCAATATTTTTTGGTGTTACAAACATCAGCACAAACTTATAATACCCTGACCACATAGTGGTGTAGGGTATAATGAAGCTGCAGAAAAAACTGTTAAATTAGAAAAATTTTTTTTTTTGCTAAATACTAGTAAATGAAGCTGTTAAATTTACAGAATTTTAGTTCTATTTAAGTTAACTTTTAGTCAATTCAAAATGATAAATTGTACTGTAAAATTTTACTAAAAACTAGTAGACTAAAAATAGCAAAAACAAACTGTTATATCTACAAAATTTTTGTTATTTTTAAGCCAAATTCAGTTGAATGCAAATAGCAGTCTATCCTCTTAAATTAACAGAAAATTTTAATAAATTGTTTGCTGTTTTCAATGGGCTCGATGTTTATTTACATTTTTAAAAAAATCGAAAAAAGAAGATTTTAAGTTTTTTCGTGATTTTTTAGGCTGCAAAATTATTTGCTGATTTTAGCAGGTTAATTTGTTATTTTCTATTAACAAAAATTTAACTCAAATATATCTAAAATTATGTATATTTAACAGTTTTATTTTTGTTGTTACTATCTTACTAATATAAAGCAAAAATAATCTGCTAATTAAGCAGTTTTTTTCTGCAGAATAATTTTTAACTAATTTTTAGTAGTTTTAACAAAATTTTTTACAGACTTTTTTCTATATATCTTTTTAACGACCACGATAGTAAAATGAAAACTAAATAATTATCGTTTTGACGATTGCACTCACTTTATTTCTAATTTTCATGTCATACCATATGACACTGAAACAAATAAAATTTTGTCATTCACATTGCCGAAACGATAATGATTTGGGTGTCGTTTCACTATCGTGTGTCATTAAAAAGATACATATGTCTGTTCCCGTACTTTACCGCGTCTACCCAAACTATCCCTAGTACTAGTACTACTAGTACTCAAAATTGCGTGTAAATTGTTGTTGTTTGGGATGTTTTGGGTTCCCGCGGTAACGTACGGGAACGCACATAATTATTGTATAAGGGAGCTTGGTCTAATTTGGGAATAGTTTTGAATCAGACTCAAAAAAGTGCTTATGAATAACTTTTATATTCTTTTAAATAACACATTCCACAGAGTAGGTCGTGGTCTATAACTTTCTGCCTTATTAGCAAAGAATTGCTTTTGGTGTTTGTTCGATTTTTTTTTCGAAACAGGACATTTTCGAAATATCATATCTTAATACATAAGATATTTCGATGAAATTTGGTACATTTATATGGGTTCAAAGACGAATCCTTTTGATTTTGGTTTAAATCCGTCAATATTTGCAACTACACTCAAAAAAATAAGTTAGTAGAAAAATTAGTAAAATGTCATGTATATCAAGTGTACCTACTAGTTTTCAGCAATTTTTGCTTTGCTGAAATTCCGTTCTCAGTAAAAGTTTTAGTAAAATTTTTTTAGCACTAAACTAATTTTGAACTAATGTTTTACTAATTTATTTTGCTACGAAAATTGTGCTGATAACCGCCTTTATAGCGTTTACGACAACCAGATAGGATGTAGATGTCGCAGCTTGTCTGGATGTAGTACAGACAACGGAAATGATAATTAAAAAAAATAACTAATATTTAGCAAAAAGTTTTGTGATTTTAGCAAGCGTTTTTTTCATTTGCAATCGACTAGGTACCTAATTTCGTAAATCACTTGGGTAAAGTGGAGGGAACTTTTAATGTAAATTGTTTTTGTAACAAAAACAATTTCTATTGAAATAACGGAACACTTCACCGAAGTGTTTTAGAAAATTACCCCCTAAGTGTAAGCAAAACTTTTTCTGAGATTACTATTTTTTTTGGTAGAAATCAGCTCGCTGATTTTCAGCAAATACCTTTTGCTGAAATTACCAACTTTTTGCAAGCACGCACCTGACTAAAAATTTGCTGACACAGCAACATTTTTTGCCGACTTTACTGACTTGTGTAGTGCTCATATAATTGGCTTTTTCACAAGCTACAGGTCGCAAATGGGAAGATATTTTAATCATAGCTGTTAAATTTCGATTACGATTACTAATCAATTAGATTACATTCTGAAAAGAATTGTATTGATTATATAATTCTCTATTAAACAATTTCTGATTACTAATTGATTACGATTACAAATAATCTAAAAGTAATCAAGATTACTTGAGATTACCATAAAATAATCAAAAAGAATCAAAAGTAATCAAAAAATAATTCGACTACTTTCAAGGATTACTTTTGATTCTTTTTGATTATTTTCAAAAATATTCGGCATGAGTTACAGTGCCTTATTAGGATTTTTGCGTGATTAAAATGTTCTGAAATGTCATTTGAAAAAACATTTTGGATAAGTTTTCATGATAAAAATATAGAAATTACTTTGTCTATTTATACCCTACACCACAATGTGGTCAGGGTATTATAAGTTTGTGCTGATGTTTGTAACACCAAAAAATATTGGTCTTAGACCCACCTTATAGTATACCGATCGGCTCAGAATTTTTTTTTTATTTTGATTTAACGATGTCCGTCCGTCCGTCTGTCTGTCTGTCCATGCATTCTTGTGCGCACTCTACAGGTCGCAAATATTAAGGTATTTTGATGAAACCAAGGACGACGCCTATTGATTTTGGTGAACATCGGTCCATGTTTAGACCTAGTGCCTATATAAGGGTCCTACAAAAATTATATTGTTTATACGCTGCAGGTCGCAAATATTAAGATATTTTGATGAAATATGGTACACCGACTTATGTCGTCCCAAGGACGACGCCTATTGATTTTGGTGAACATCGGTCCATGTTTAGACCTAGTGCCCATATAAGGGTCCCCCCAAAATTGGCTTGGTTACAATCTGCAGGTCGCAAATATTAAGAAATTTTAATGAAATTTGGTTCGCTGACTCACATTATAAAAAATTTTGACACAAGTCCCATTTTAACCCATTCGAATTTCGGATCCAAACATTAGTTGGCTTTTAACCAGACTGGTGTAGGGTATTGTATAGTCGGCATGCCCGACTTTAACCTTTTTACTCGTTTTTATTTATGATTCTTTTTGATTATAATTTGTCGTAATTACAAGTAATCCTGATTACTTTTAGATTATTTGGAATCATAATCAATTACTAATCGTCCGAAACTGAATATAATCGTAATTTAATCATTACTTCACCTTTAAAAATAAAGTAATCTAATTACTAATTATTATGATTACTAATCATTACTTAACAGCTATGGTTATAATGAATTTGGTACGATGATTCGCATCGGCTCACCGACAAAGCATATTGTTTTTACGTAGAATAGGTCCTGGTTTATATCCAGTTTGCACGCTACAGGTCGCAAATATTAAAATATTTTGGTGAAATTTGTTACACCTATTGATTTTGCTTAAAATAGCTCCACGTTTGCTTACTAACAGCTGCAAGATAGGACCTTGGACCTATCGCCCATATGGACTACTTACTGATTTTCTCTTAAATACACCTAACATCAGATAAAATCAAATTTCTTGCCGTTATTCTATTTTTTTTTTTATCATTTTATAGACAAATTTTGACACAAGTCCATTTCAACCCATTCCAAACATTAGTTGACTTTTAACCAAATAATTGCAATATCAGTTAATTCTAAATGGACACTTCTGTAACTGCAATTTCAGTTAATTTTAAATGCATTTGCAGTGTACGTTTTTTTACTGCAGTTGCAGTTAATTTTACCAATATAATTTTCTTAGTGTACGTTAATCAATTTGAAAGGGGTTTGAAACGCAACGGTTCCAACCTTGATGTTAAATAATCAACATTTGAAGCATTATCGAATTTAATAATTAAATTTAAATTTTTTACACACTTCTCTTTCTTTTGCAGCTCATGATGAACGTGAACGTGAAAAACAATTGCTGAACGCTGAAATGTTACCAACTAAACCTACTAAACTTACCTTTTTCGATAAATTTTTAGAATTGCAATCGAAAATGTTTTGGCGGGGCCATCAAGTACATAGTCATATGTATAGTTCAGAACCTAGCGAATGGCCTTTGCTCACAAAAGGCATTGCCTATTGGTTGGATACAAAATCAAATGGTCAAATACATTTAATAGGAAATTTACTCATATGGTATACTAGCACTTTGACAGTTTTTGTCTACACCGTTTTGGGTATATTTTACATATTACGACGACGACGTCTGTGTTATGATATCGATGAGCAAGAATGGCAGAAATTTGTATCTATTGGTCATATATTTTTTGTGGGTTATTTGATACATTATTTACCATATTTCTTTATGGAATGTACCCTCTTTCTACATCATTATTTTCCAGCGTTTTTATTCAAACTTCATCTAATGTGTTTTGTTATTGAACATATCGATTATTTGTTAAGGCATTTTTGTGGTTCATCCTTATGGATGGTAAGATCATATCGCTTGGGTATTATAGCTTGGTTTGTGGCTGTAGTCAGTGTGTATGTACGTTTTCTGCCCTTGTGTTATGGCTTGGAAAAACTAACAGCTGATGATGTTATAAAATTACGTTGGAAAGATACCTGGGATTTTGTTATACAAAGGGAGACAGTAATGCATTAAATGTGGAATTATAGTTATTTTAATTATAAATATTCAAGAATTTTATGGTGTATATTATATTTTACGTTAATTTAAATGAGATTTATATTAATTTAAGAAAACACTTATTTACAAAAAATATATCAAAATAAATTAAATTATTTCATAGAATTAAACAGTAATTAAGAGTTTGTAATTGATTGATAAAATAATGAATCGTAAGTAGAAAATAAAAATACAATACGAACGTCTTCTCGAAACCTCACAATAATCTCACAAGCGCTCAGAAATTATGACTCATAAAAGATTCTAAAGTATGATAGAAAAATTATATGCTTAGAGAAGGTGCATTACAAAGCTCACTTTTTCGAGCTTTATTTGGCGTCAACGATAACGGCAAAAATTTAATTTTAACAAATTCACAGATAGATGGTGTTAGTTAGTGTTCCCGTGAACTAAAGGGGAAAATTAGTTTTGTTTACGAAATACATAGTACAGGTGGTAAAAATGTAACAGGCGAGCAGAAAAAGTATGATAGGGAAAAAACTAAAATCAAAAAAATTTTGTTTACGAAATATATAGTACAGGTGGTAAAAATGTAACAGGCGAGCAGAAAATTAAGATAGGGAAAAAACTAAAATCAAAAAAATGTTTGTTTACGAAGTATATGGTAGCAGATGCAAAAAATGTAACAGGCGACCAGCAAAATTAGGAGAGGGAAAAACAAAAATCAAAAAAATGTTTTCATGGGCGAGGGGGTGCATATTACTGCATGTTATTGTTTATGAGATTGGGATGTTCGGGGGTGTAGAAAAGGGTTTTTGATTGGCGGATACGTTTCTCGATGAGGGGGTATAGACATATGTTTGTAACTTACGGGACAAGGAGGGATGGGTAAATTTTTGTATTAATATTATTTTACTAGATTTTTTAGGATTAAGAGGTCAAAGGGAGGGAAGAAAAACATCTTTCAAACATTGAAGTATTTTTTTTTTTTATAAATGATGATTTTGGGCTTCTGAAGCCTGAAAACGATTTAAAATTACCAGGCGAGCAGAAAAATCAGCAAGCGAATTTTTAAATAAAAAAAATTTTGTTTTTAAAACAACAACTTTCGTTGTACATTATTGTTTCAAATATGCAAGCCAAACAAAAACAAGTCTGATTTACAAGAACAAAATACAATGAAATTTTTTGTTAGGTGTAAAAAGAAACAGAAAACTTATACAGGAACAACAACAACAACGATCTATGCACGCCCAAGCACAATTAGTTTTTTCAACTATTTGTTATTGTTGCAAAAATTTACACGAAAAGTTTTGTTGACAAAAATATTTTCTAGTTCGGTGCTTTCATGCTATTATTAAATATGTTCCTCTGGTATTTTAAAATTATTGACGATACAAAAATGATATTCTCCATTTACATAATTTTTTTTTAGATTTTATTAGTAGGTACTGTTTTAAAACTTTTGTAAAATGTTTAAAATTTGCCAAATTTCAACATTATGTCTGTTCCCGTACTTTTCCGCAGTTACCCAAACTTACCCAAAGGCGTTCCCGTACTCAAAATTGAGTGCAAATTGTTGTTTGGGCTGTTTTGGGTTCCCGCGGTAACGTACGGGAACGCACATATTCATTGAAATTTAACAATTTTTCTGTAATCACCCTCTCTTGATTAAATTTTTGCCGACTCAGCTAATTTCTTTACTGACGTTTTTATGAGTGTAATAGGATTTGTGTACATGTATACATGTTGTTTTTTTTTAGTCTGCTAGTATTCTGCAAAAAATTTTATTGATTTTATTAAAGATTTATTACCACAACTTTTCTGAATTTATGATTTTGCTAACATCAGCAGTTTTTCTGCTACTATCACCCTACTGACTAAAAATTTCCTGAATCAGCAAACTTTTTTTTTGTGTAAAACGACAAATACTTTCATTTTAATCGATTCTGCATACATACCTTGAGCTCAAAGATTAAAATAGTTCCCCATCTTTTTATTTTGGTATTTTTGTTTTAATATAAACATTTTAATATATATGGCTTTAAAAGTAAAAAGCAAAACCACGCTGAACATAACTTAAACCAATATCCGAACCAGGAGGAAAGTCATTACGCAGTTGTAGATATTCCTGAGAAGTCCAAAAGGCAAAATTCTAGAAAAAGAAAACATAATGTAATTAAATGAAATAAAAAAAATAGCTATATATTAAACGATTAAATGCCCAAAAGCGGCGATTAAAATGGAAATGCCTTTTTTATATAGGAAATAATTAAATATGCTGGGTCTCATACTGTAGGTTTAACTTTAATTCAACTATTAAACAAAAGAAAATGTCAAAAAATTATATACAAAACAACAATTTTTTGGTTTAACTATTAGCTCTAAATCCTTCAGTATGAGATCCACCGTAAATAAAAACTGCGAAGCATTTGAGTTAACTACAATTGCAGTTATTTTTAACATCAATTGTATTGTAGTTAAAATAACTGCAATATCAGTTAATTTCAAATGAAATTGCAGTGTACACTTTTTTAAAAAAAAGTGATGCATAAAACTTGATAATATAACCACTGTTCGCGTTTTATATGGATTTTTACGGTTTTTTAAGGTTCTAGCCAACTGACCGTAAAAATCCATATAATTCGCGAACAGTGGTTTGTTGAAAATTTTTGTATATAAAAAACTAAATGGAAAACCGCTAAACTTGCCGAAATCTTAACTTTTAAAAATTAATACAGTTCTGACCATTAATTCCGTATATTTCGGACATGCTGATTACAATGGCGTACTTTATTTTTCGATCTAAGGTACAGAATTTCCGCGAAATGCCTTTTAAATTTTGTGGTTTTCCATTTAGTTTTTTATATACACAAATTTTCAAATAAAATCAATATCAATTTTTTGTGTTGAAATGTAAGCGCAGGACCTGTAGTCATATTTAGGGTTAACATTTGATGCACAAAACTTGATATTTAAACCCCTGTTCGCGTTTTATGTGGATTTTTACAGTTCTTTATGGTTTTAACCAATTGATGTAAAATCGGCCTTGATAAATGTTATTATGCCTTAGTAAAGAAGCAATTGGAAGCAACATATTTCAACAAAAAAAATGTATTCATGTATAGCGACCTATACGTTAAAACGGCTATTTTTCAAAAATTTTATATGGTAGCATAGCTTCTCAAGTTCTTGCAAAATTTCAAACAAAAACTTGGACTTTGGGGACAACTTGGAAAGCTATGCTGTCATATAAAATTTTTGAAAAGTCGCGATTTTAACGTATAGGTCACTATAAATGACTATATATTTTTTTTCAAATATTTGTATTCTAATTGCTTCTTATACAGGAGAGATTTTAAAGCATAACAATGTTATATTCAATCAAATCAGAGCCATTTCAAAGATGCATTAGAAATAATCTAAACTTTTAATCCAATTCATACCACCTTACTGGCAAAAAAAAGTGCGAGGTACACCTTCAAATATGAAGTATTTTTGCGAGGCAATTTTGAAATTTTTATTTTTTTTGCCGAATGTATTTTTCGTTATAGCTTCGGCATTTACAGTCGGATTTTAAAGTGTGATTTATCCAATGAAAAAAATTTTAAAAAGCGACACCTACGATCGGCAACAAACGAAATAAAAAAATTTTCTGCTGGAATTATCGAAAAACTTCCTTAGCAAAAGTTTTATGATTTTTGGCGAGCTTTAATTTTCTGAAATTAGGGTTGTACATTTACCACCCTAATGTACCAACTGAGATCTGGTGGGTAGATACTAGAACGGGATACTTGAGGTCAATGGCCCTTAGAGCAAAATTGGTCCCCTCGAGACAAAACATAGATTTATCATACTTTAAGATCTGACTGTAAATGCCAAAGATATAAAGAAAAATGAAAAAGGCGACCCCTACGTTCGGCAAAAAAAATTTTTTTTGAAACCTTGCAAAAATAATTTAGATTCGTCGGTGTACGGCGAACTTTTTTTTGCGGTTCGGTCTAGTGTATATTGTTGTTGTTTGGGCAATAAGTAGCAATAAATTACCTTTGAACTCTTCATGTAAAAATTTATATGCATAATACAATATTTAAGAGGAAACTAAAACTTTGACGTGGATTTGTTATCTTAAAACTACCTTTACACTCACCTTTTCAATTTCAGTTTCCAAGCCGGACATGCGATAATAGACGCAAAGCGCTGTTGTACGTTTTTCTTTTTGTAAAAAAGCCGAGAGATCTCTTAACAAAGACACATCTAAATTCAAACAGTAACTAATATCCAAATGTTTTAATTTAGGACATAAATGTAAAATTTCCAATATCATTAGTGAATCTAAATTTTGGGCATGTCTTAAACATAACAACTCCAAACCAGTAAAAGGACTACAACACAAGCAGTCGTCATGAGAAGAAAAATTATAATTACATAAAGCCAATAGCTTAAGATTCGCAGGTTTTAAATAATGAAAATCGGTAAGCCATGTAGACATAACAGGCAGAAAATGAAAATCGATAGCTAAGCCTTTTAAATATTCGCCCTTTTCTTTAAGAATATGATAATATTCTTTAGTTTCATAGATTTTATAATAGAAAGTATCAACATTTTGTATCGTCGTTACGTCAATATCCTGATCCAGCAAAACTTTAAGATGTTTTAAACGCGGTAATTTCATTACCTCATCTAAAGCCGGTTTTAGAGTATTCAAATTTAATTTCAGTTCTTGTAGTTGTAAACATTCGGAAATTTCTGGCATTAACTTGAGATGTGAAACCTCAAATGTTCGTATATCTAAAACTTTTAGATTTTTAAGATTTAACAAAATGTCTTTAAGATATTCTTCTTGTATCTCATACACCTTTGTTTGTTCATCATATAAATGTAATTCTTCCAAATATTTAAAATTGGTTATATGACGTCCGGTAATAGGTACTGTTATGTGAAGATATCTTAAATTAGGCACTAATCTTGTTAATGCATCCATATCCTCATCTTGAGGATAACAATCCATTATATCTTCTTGAAATTCACATCTTTCAATGGCAGTGAAACAAACGACACCACATTCTTCCATTTCTTTGAGGAATACATTAAGACAATCATCTATAATACGTAGAGTATGAAATTCTTGTTCCATGGCTTTTAAAAAATATTGAAAATCATTAAAATTTGGTATTATTGTTGGCAGTTCATTAAAAGCTAGTATCTTATAATACGTTTGTCGTTTCCATATGCCCACTATAATATTACGAAAACGTTTACAGCATTTAGCTACGTGGATTTGATTGGGTAGATCTTGTATT
Organism: Leucophora obtusa; assembly: GCA_949987735.1. Taxonomy (NCBI): domain Eukaryota; kingdom Metazoa; phylum Arthropoda; class Insecta; order Diptera; family Anthomyiidae; genus Leucophora; species Leucophora obtusa. The sequence continues at coordinate 16,550,249 of OX465296.1, forward strand.
CTTTCGAATATGCATTCCAAACAATCATCATTTAAATCCGTAATAGTTACAGGATTGTGGCCATCATCTGGATAAGATTTCTTATTATAATTCAACATTTAAAACACGCTTAATATTCTCACCTTTATTTTGTAGTTCTTCCATTGTTTTTTATTTTTAATTTAAGGATATTATATTATTTCTTGTTTATTTAAATCCGGCGTAGTTGCTTTTTCTTATTTCTGATTGTGCAAAATATGTATGCAATAACAGCTGTTGTTTATTTAGAAAACATCTAAAAAGGAATAAATAAAAGCGAAATTGCTTAAAGAAAGTAGTGTTGTCAAGTTTCGAAGTTTTTAGTGCGTAAAAATAAGTTAGGGGGAAATTTGGGAGATAGATAGGAAATCAAAACTTACGCTACTCACCGTTAGGGGACGCTGAAATTTAGTATCACCTTAAAAACTATTTAGTATCACTTTAGTATCAGCTGAGCCTATATTTAAAAACTCAAAAATTGCTGAAAAAAATTCCACCGCAATTTCGCAGCAAATCATTTTTTTATATGGAGTTTGACAGCTTTTTTTCGCAAAAGTACGAACAAAATACCGGGCTTTAAAATTAAAAATATGCTATATTTTTATTTGATTTTCAATTTATTTTGAAATATGGGTACTACCCTGTGACCATTATACTATTAAAACAATGATTTCATAAGATATATTTATAATCCCCCGTGGGAAATGCATTAAATTTTAAAATAAATATTTCCATACAACGGTGACATAATTGGCAAAAAAAATTTTTTCTGCACCCATATTGCCCTGTTTAGAACAAAGTGTTTCAATTCAATTTCTGGTAAATCTGAAACACATATTTACTTAAATCGACTAGAGGTCCGCACAAAGAGTTAAAAATTTCTTATTTATAGAATATTCCTTAAATGCGACATGTCTGGACATGATATTTATAGCGCTTTGAAAAAACTTTTCATATGGCACCCATATTGTGTACGTTGTCTTTAGTTAAAATGTAAAACTTTTCTAAAGGCACGTTAACACGCTAGAGAAAACTGCTAGAGATATAGCAAAATACACCCCTAAATAGCTTAAATCATTAACAATAGAACTATTCCGAGGTGTTTTTGTCCTTTTTTTAGCAGTTTTCTCTCGTGTGCTTCACAAACTAAAAAAAGTTTTTTTTATAAATGGTCCAGCACTTGAGATGTCACTGCTAGACCCGAAATATTTTGGAATCATCATAAATGAAACCAAAGTATATTTTGAGGGATACACTTTTTTTAGAACAACAACAGACCAACTAATTAGTCACTAAAAGAAACACACGAAAATCGCGAATGCCTAGAATGAAAAAAGAGAATATTGAAAATTTAGTTTTAAATTGTGTAGTAAAGTGTTAACAATCACTTAGGGTAACTAAGAAATTTGATTAAAAATTTTTTTTTAAATTATTAATAAAAATCCTAATATATTTATAACCAAATAAAAAGAAAAACAAATTTAAAATTAAAATCTACGAAATCAGCCCTTAAAAAAGTTTTAATATGGGATTAATACGTAACATAAACTAATGGGAACAATTATTTGAAAACAATTGGTTGAAGTTAGATGAATATTAAAATTTTGTTAAAGTGTTCAATATTTAAAAAAAAAATAGTGATTATCTAATTAAACAAAAATAACAACTTTTTTTTTACTTTGTGTAAAGTAATTGACAACATATTTTTATAAATCTAATTTTCTCTTTCTATTGTATTTGTACACCGAAAAAATTTCTCACTTACTGGCTACTGAATTTTGAACTCAGGTGAAATACAACTTTCCGAGACTCAGTAATACACATTAATTGAAAGTAACTAATAATTTTTAAAATTTTAAACAACGAAAGCTTTGTTATAAATAAATTTTTTTTTATTATTTTCAAATAATCGTTAGGTTTTGTGAATAATAAAAATACAAAAATGCTGGTTTTAAGTAACTAATAATTTCTTCTTCACGAGTATATTTATAGGATATTTAGACCGGACAAAACTAGTAGGTTTTGAAAACTGCATTTTGATACACCCGGTATCATTTATTTTCGATACACCCTGTTACAACGACTATAGAAGTAAAGCATTGTGAAAAATTTTTTTTTTTTAAGCATATTTCTCATTTTAGTTTGAAATTGTGTTTTGTTATTCATTTTTAAATGAGTTATTAATTTTTTTGTGTAATAAAAAAGTGATGTGACAAAGAAAAACAAAATAACCAGTGTAAATTACTTGTCTTTTATTTAGTTTTGTACAAAAACCATCTGGTTTTTGCTCAGTTTAAATTCAGTATTAAGTCAATTGAAAAGATTTTAATTTTAACTGAGTAATTCTTTAACTGGCTGAGGATTTTTTTCGGTGTAGTTAGTTTCTAGTCTTTCTCACTTCTTCCTTTTCTAGATTTCAAAATCCACTGTCGCTCTTAAAAAGCGTTCTAATTAGGGGTGCCATCACAATTTTTTTAATCCTGAGGGGTTATTACGTAAGCGGATTCGAAAAATATTTTTCGAATTCGGAAATTTTAAAACTCTTGTAAAAAGATATCCGTTCTTGAAAGTCCAATTTTTTTTAACTTTTCACTTTTACTAGACATTGTCTACATTATTATCAACATTTTTCTTCACTAAAAACTATTTTCTGTTACTGAATTTTTAATGTGAAAATTCTGTTCAAAAGCGTTTTCTTTTCAAATCGAATTACATAATAACCCCCCCTGTGATTCGATATTTAAAAACTTAAAAAACAAGACCACCGGACGGATGAAAATTTTTCGGGATTTTTTCGGCCACCAATATTTTTACTTTTTTGTGATTATTTTATTTTTAAAGTTTGGCAAAATAAAAATAACTGCAATTATGGTTAATTCAACTGCAATTGCAACGTACACTATGCGCCGTGGGTTAATATAAAATTATTTAAAAAAAAAATACTTGGAAAATATCAACAGAGCTGTATTTTTAAATAAGTTACTACATATAAAGCGGAGAATACACGAAGGAACATCACTTGAAAAATTTTTTTACGAATGTTACACGAATTGCACGAATGTCAACACGTGTTAATGTTCGTGTTTACAAAATTTTTTGATATTTTTTGTTCCCTACTCAATGTTCCTTCATATATTCTCCGCTTAATATATATTTAATAAATAATAGAAAACCTGGAATTTGATATAGAATCTCCCGGGATCTATGAATTTGGATTGGCATCCCTAATTGTAATGTTTTTTTTTTATTAACCATTTTTGAAACAAGTTCTTTATATATTTTGACAGCAATTATTGTTGTTTTTACTGAGAGTGTGTTCGTGAGTGAATTTTCTTAATTTTTTGTCTTGCCTCAGTTTTTAAAAACTCTCCAAACTGGCAGTCGACGGGTTTGGTGTTTACGATATGTTGAGATTTTTGGTAAGTTGTTTTTATAAAAAAAAAATATGCAAATTTTCTAAAATATAGTGTAAAAAGTTGTGGAATAAATTTAGAAAAAGTTCATACTTTTGTGCACGTAATGGCGTAATTAATTGCGATTTTTCTTTTATTAAAATGTATTCCTCTGTCGCTTTTATTTTTAGTTCTATGATTTTATTTTTGTGTAGGTAATATTCCATATCTCTGCCTAGGTTTTTTTTTTCTTTGTTAAATTAATGAACCACCAAAACTTTTGTTATGCAGTACAAAAACTGGTTTTAATTATATAATTTCTTAATCTATTAAAAAATGTTAAAAATTGATCACGTGCTTTAGTTGCTGTTAAAATAATGCTGATTTTGCATATTTTTTATTATTTTGGAAGCGTTCCTTGTTGCAAAGGTTCAAAGTGCATATACCATAGATTGCAGATACAAATTGTAAACTAAGTTGCCAGTTATATTTTTTAGACATTTTATTTTATTTCTATTTTTTTCATTGGCCAGTTCGTAGATGGTTCGTAGAACTAATTATGGAACTAATACGACCAGTCATGCTAGAGTAAAATATTGATGTCAAATTCAGACGCACGGGAACAACAGCAACACATAATGTCCAAATTTAGCTGACTGGGATACCTTTCTTATCATGACACCAACGGTCTTTGTTTTCCAATGAAGTTTATACAATGTGTTCGACACAAAAAATAAACTATAAGTTGTTCCACAAAATTTTGTTTTGTTACCTACTTTATGCGAAATGGCCAATATAGATTTAGAGTGAATCATGAAAACTAATACATAAATATTGGTAGTTTAAATGCTAAGTTATTCCTCTTACCAAAATATAACTGCAATCCAAGAACTACATTTTTTTGTGGCTACTTAAGAAGATTTTACGAGTTCAATTTTTTGGAAAATGCTTGGAAAGACGCTCCTTAACTTCAATTATATGTATGTTGTTAAAACTTAAACGCTTTGTTATCAGTACTAAGTATATTCGTTCTGCCAAATTTCATAAACATCTACTCATTCGTTTTCAAGCTCACAATTTTTTAATATTCAAGCTTACATTCTAATCAACATATCAAATTGCTATTTCTAAAGTTTTTGCCATTCCATTAGCAGTAATTTTAATTTTAAAGTGAATATCGCATAGAGATTTTCCTTAAAATTTATCCAGATTTTTAAAATTTTTTTACATTCATTATGTGCGTTCCCGTACGTTACCGCGGGTACCCGCGGGAACCCAAAACAGCCCAAACAACAACAATTTACACGCATTTTTGAGTACGGGAACGCCTTTGGGCTAGTTTGTGTAACTTCGGTAAAGTACGGGAACAGACATATTATTGTACTTGGAATTATTTATTATTCCATCAAAAAAAAAATATTTTTAACATTTTTTATCTTTTTTTACTAATTTATTTAATTTTGTTGATCCCTTTCTAAAAAGGGGTCAAAAAGTTCCTTTAATTGAAGAGTAAGAGGATTAAAATGTTCCGCAAAAATATTTGTCATGAAATTCTACTATAAGTCAATGAAGGCATCAAAGTTGAAAATTTAACTTCAATGCCAGAAATAAGTCGAAAACTTAAAATGCGTTTAATGGTTAATCTCGTACTTATTCAGAATTGGCGCTTAAATATCCAACAAACCTGGACAGTCGGATCTATGCGCCGAAGCGACTCGGAGCCTTATGCGCCCGGCAAAAGACTGTCAATTCAGCAACACTAGCAACTCACGTGCCACTGCTACAACAACAAACCTGGAATTTAGGGGGAAACCACGTGAATCTTCCATTTTAGGTATACGATGTGTTCTTTAACTTACGCATCTTTTTTTGTCCCTTTTTAAAAATGGGAAAAAATGTTCCTCGTAATGTTTTACATAAGTTTGCTCAACACATTCTATACCTAAAATGGAAGATTCACATGGTTCATACTACACTAAGAGAATTATATCGGTAAAATTAACTGCAATTGCAATTAAAAAAAATGTAAAATTAAACTTATAATACAGTTATTTTAACTACAACTGCAACTAAAAACAATTGCAATTGTTGTTAATTCAAATGAAATTATAGTGCACACTTTTTAACTGTAATTGCAATTAATTTTTCCGTCATAATTCTCTGAGAGTATGGTTAAGCACTTAACTTTGTTTAATTTATGTTTGTAGGTCATAGACGTATTTTTATAAAATTAGTAGCAGTGTTTTTTTTTATCAAATTAATTTCTAGATTTATGCGTTGTTTTGTCAAAAGTATGAGTTTATATTTTTTCTTAATCTCCATTTTGCCAGTTAAAAAATGAAAATTATTTATATAAATTATTCCTTACCCAGATTTTTATCAATTATATTTTTTAAATGGTGGATTCATGTAAGGTGAATAGTTTGTAAAGTTACTATGTTTCACGTGCATGGTTTGTAAAGTTAATACGTTCACGCACTCAAAAAAGTTTGACAGTTTGTGTAGTAATCAGTAGTTGTTGTTTTTAACCGTAATTACAATTGTTTTTCTATAGAAAATTTCAAAACAACTTTTATGTCAATTATTTAAGAAAAAAACTAAAGAAAATTACTGTAATTTCGTAACATTTGTTTAAATCAGTTATTTTTAATATCATAATAAACAACTACCAAAACAGTATTTTTACAGTAAACAGTTGTTTTTGTTACTTATTTAAAAAATAAAAAAATTTCGCTGAATTTTGTTGAATCTATAAATTGTTGTTTAGTTTATATTTGTTATTACTTGCCGTCTTTTCGACTTAACTATATCCGTTATCAAATGAGAAAAAACTAACACATTACTCTTCGTATGCACGTTAACTTGCAATGTTGATAATTGATAAATACTTAACGTTGATAGGTATTTCCGAAAATACAGCTATTGATATATTCCTAGTTTGCAAATAAAAATCAGAAACTTGTATTCTATCTCCAATGCATAAAAGCATAAAACTGGAGAACGGTTTGGAATTTTTACTTCAAATTTTGAATAGGCTGAAGAAATAACACATTTTTTTGTAATCTAAAAAAACATTTGTTTTATTCAAAATTAACTATAAAAACAGTAGATTTAACCATTTTGTCAGTTGCTTTAAAATCTTTGTAGTAAAAATTTTTCAGTTAATTTTACAACATTGTTTTTTATTTTTAATGCATTTGTTATTTTTCACCAGTTAAAAAGAAATTTTTTTTTAGTAATTTTAAACGTAAATTACCTTTGTCGCTGTCATTTTCAGTAGATTCTACCGACAAACTTTTTTGAGTGCCTGTTTAATGTCAAACTATATACATTAGGGTGGGCCGATTTGTATGGACAAAAATTTTTTGATATTGTGCAATCTATTTTTTGATAGCTTTTGGCATGAGGAAAAAAAGTTCCACTACGACATATCAAAAAAAAAAATCAATTTTTACAATTTTCTAATAAATGCTAGATTTTCGCCATCTTTTTAAAACAACTAATGAAGTTGTAAACAATATAACATCACAACTTTTCCAGAAAGGTATTACTTATGAAAATCGGATAAAAAAATGTGGCAACTAGAGGTAAAAGTATATAAGTAGTTGTTAAATCGACCCACCCTAATATACATACCTTACAAATAAACTGTATACAGTATGCATACGATTAAAGCCCCCCATACATTTGCAATATTATATCCAATATAATGGCACAGTATTTTTCTCATTTTGCCACACACCATACAATAAATTGCAACATATATGTAACAAAAGATCGCCACAATATTGTATGCACTATATAAATTCAACATAACCTCAAAATGCACACAAACATAAACAGCGCAAAATTAAAATTGCACAGTGTTGCCAATAGATTATGCAATATCAATAAAAATCAAAATTGTTTTGATTCACTACATAATATGTGCGTTCCCGTACGTTACCGCGGGTACCCGCGGGAACCCAAAACAGCCCAAACAACAACAATTTACACGCAATTTTGAGTACGGGAACGCCTTTGGGCTAGTTTGTGTAACTTCGGTAAAGTACGGGAACAGACATAATATTGCTCAACATTCAATTTAATACATACACGGTCAATATGCTTGCACCACTTGGAAAGTTGTACCATAATATTTCAAATGTATGGCCCGCTTAAGCAAACTTTACCTGAATCCGCTCAATATGTATTTAGATTTTCAATATAACCAATAACCAATAATAAGTAATTCGTATTTTTTTATTACAGTTAACGTTTAGTGCTGGTATTTATACCGGTATCTACATCAGCCAAAACTATGAGGTAATTAATTATCAACACCCAATTATTTACAATTATAAACTATTATCGATTTTTTAACCCTATCTTTTTTATAGGTTCCTCGTGTTGATGAACCCGGCAAAATAATCGATAAAATTAAGGAAATGGCGGATGAGCATCGTAAAAAGTAATAAATTTTATAAATTGTTAAAAAAAAAACCTTACACCTCATTAAGAAAAACTATTTAATCCCTAATTTTTTGTTTTATTTTAATTCTTGTATTCTTAAGAAATATACGCTTTAAGGTCTTATTAAAAGAAGCTTCAAAACAAAACACTTTTTAAATATAGATTTAACTTTGTCTTTTAATTTGTTTTTTTTTTTTCTTTTTTGGGTGAAGTACAAGCAATTTTACAAAAAAATCCAATATTCCTAAAGAAAGATGAATTTCGTAAAATTTTGCATACTTACAACAAAAACAAATGAAATTTCACTTGCAAACAGAGTACCGATTCTGAATAGTTTGCAAGCAGTGAAGTGATAAAAACTGTCATTTGTTATTAATGTTTTTAAATAAGTGAAAAATATTTTTCACAGCTTCACAAAATATTCGGAATCGGTACTTACGACCACTAACGTTTCAATAAATTCACTACGCAATATCATTGCAAATATTATTGCCAATATTATCGTCGTTTTACAATAAAATGTACAATAATCTTATGACCTACACATTTCAAAATATTCTTCACTTTTCATGGTTGTGCAATAAGAATATTGTTGCGATTCATAAACTGTTTGGTTCCATGTTTTGTTTGTTTGTCTAAGGTTGAAAAGATTACATATGAAAAAAACCTATTTTTGTAATTTTCCTATTTTTGTGTCCCTTCAGATTTCGATGAAATTTGGATATGTGATATAACCTATAAAAAAAATTTTGGTCCAGCCAATAAAATTCGGTTATTTAAACCATATTTCGATTATCACTACCCTATTTCAGTTGCTACAGCCCTATTTTAGTTGGAACAACAACAAAAGGGTTGTGACAACCGAATTATCGGTTGCAGCAACCGAACGATTTGGTTGGGAAAATAAAATTTTTTTGTAGGTGCAGGAGTTGTTCGAATGTTTTTTGTTTGAAAACTTTTTAATGGTTTTAGTACACATTTTAATAGATCTTGAAAATACCTTTCGTCTGGTATCTAATTTGTATACTTTGTAAACATGAACAAAACCCTAAAAACGGAAAACCGGGTCATTTTTACTCAACTTTAACTCTCAAATATGAGATTGAACCGCTAAAAAGGCTCACGTGCTCATTTTTCCGTCTTATCTACAACATATCCAAATTTCATCCAAATATGAGTGAGCCACACACACACAGACCTTCCTTGTAAGCAAGGTTGGCAAGCAATACCGCTAAAATACCGTTATCGATTCAAAACCCTTTTAACTGACTACTGTTACCCCTAAAATAACGTTACCGAAATACCCGGAATACCGTTATCCTTAAAATACCGTTACCGAAATACCTTTATCCTTAAAATACCGATACCGAAATCAATGAAATAGCGTTACCCTTAAAATACCGTTACCGAAATAACATAAAATATCGTTACCCTAACGATAACCGCATACGTTTCGGTTACCATCCATGCTTGTAAGCGGTTTTGTTAACATAGGGGTTACACGTTCAATTTTTTCCTTTCAAGTTTCAATACACTCACATTTTTTTACTAACACACTCACATTTTAAAAATTGAACAGCAACTTCATATCAATATGTGCGTTCCCGTACGTTACCGCGGGTACCCGCGGGAACCCAAAACAGCCCAAACAACAACAATTTACACGCAATTTTGAGTACGGGAACGCCTTTGGGCAAGTTTGTGTAACTTTGGTAAAGTACGGGAACAGACATAATTTTTGCTTTCAAGTTTTGAGAAAACTTGAAGGTCAATTTTTAAACAGCTGATCAAATTTCTTGCAAATTTGTTTTTCTTTTTACAAATATTGTGCCGCAATAAAACCCGATGGATAAAATACGGAATGTGAATATTTCGGTATATCGACGAAATGACTTAAAAATAAAAAATCAATTTCATCATGAAAATGTCTGTGGAAGATGTGAAGAAAAAAATAGTCTTTCCGAACAGCCTACAGTGTGGAAACAGCCCATAGAGGCGACCATTTTTAGTTCTTTCCTTGACGACGGCATCTTGAAAGCAAAATTGACTATCAAGTTGCATGCAGCCTACGTCACAGCTTCAAGTTCAACTGAATTTGACAAGCAGTATGTGTTATCAACTTGAAAGCAAAATCTTGATCGTGTAACCTCAGTGTAAGCGAAACTAGCTTAAAACAATGCAGGCAACTACACTCAGAAACGTTTGTCGGTAGAATCTACTGAAAATGACAGTTTAAACAATGGTATATGCAGTTAAAAAGGCAACAAAGGTATTTATTTACCTTTAAAATAATTAAAAATTTTGTTTTTTTTAACTGTTGAAAAATAAATAAAAAATGCATTAAAAATAACTAACAATGTCGTAAAATTAACTGACAAATATTTACTACAAAAATTTTAAAACAACGGACAAAATGGGTAAAATATAATTTCTTTCGATAACAAAAATATGTGTTAATTTATGTTGATGAGATTATATGCAATTATATGTGATACCACATTAACCACACTTGACTAGATATAATTATATCAAATTATACAATATTTTCTTAAAGCCCTTTTTACTACGGTATTTAATGTAAAAATATTGTTTTGGTAGTCGTTTATTATTATATTGAAAATAACTGCTATAAACAACTACATTACTGTTCGTTAGTTTTTTACCTAAATAACTGTTATAATAGTTGTTTTTGAGTGTTCCATAGCAAAATCACTGTAACTACATTTAAAAATTACTACAATTTTAGTTTTTTTTAAGCTAAATGCTTTTGTCACATTTTTAACTGTACACACCATTGTTTCAACTGTATTTCAGTACAATCCACCGACAAACCTTTTTGATTATAGCGCGCGTAAGCTAGACTGCTTATAAAAACGACTTCCTCTAGAAAGAAATTAATAGTCCTGACCGCGAATTTTAAGTAATAGACAATTATAGTTTCATTATGTAAGCACTTATTTCATAATTAAAGCTTTATTTAAAAAATAAAAAATTTCGTTTAATTTTTTAAAATTCTTGTTTGGTTGTTAGTTTCAACAGTTAAAAATAACTACATTTTTAGTTAGTTTAAAGGTCAATATCTTTGTCGCCTTTTTAAATGCATATACCTTTGTTTTAACTGTCGTTTTCAGAAGGTTCTACCGACAAACTTTTTTGATTGTACATATTTCATTTTAAGTTTAAATTTTTTTTAGTACAGGTACCTTAAAGCTACGCAAATTTTTCGAAATTCCTTTAATGTATTTTTCTTTTGTTTATTTAGAAATCCTGCCGAGCAACTCTTACATGATGCTAAAAAGAACGCAAAGAAAATTATCGAATAAATTATTGGAGTTCGACGAAAACTAGAGGCAATTTTAAATACATATAATTAAAATGTTTATAATTTTTTACAATTTTAAAATAATTTCTCGAATTGATTTTTAATTTTTTTATTTACATAATAGAGGTTTTCATATAAACTCGTATTCTACTCGTAAACGGTGTAAACCTGAGTAGGTACCGATTCTAAATAGTTTGTAAGCGGTGAAGTGATAAAAATGTCATTTGTACTCATTAATTTTAAATTAGTGAAAAATTTTTCACATCTTCACAAATAATTCGGAATTGGTATTCTGGTATGTTTTTAAGTTTAATGTCAAACTCGATACATAAAAAATATGGTTTGTATTTATTTAATTTTTATTTTATTTATTCACCATTTTGTAATTTGAAAGCCTAGTGGCCAATTAATAAATTACAATATTCCACTCACTTAAGATAATCTTAATTTAGAATTTATAAAACCCTGATAAGAAAATATATTTATTTGCTACTCTAAAAAATATTATAATTATTATTTTTGATATCCCAATTTAAACGAGAAAGAAAGAACTATTGTTATTATGACCTATGTTGTAATAAAAATTATCAGAAAGATAAGAAGATTGTAGTTATTGAAAATTATTCAAAAGCCTCCCTTTATAAGTATGATCAGTACAATTGAAATGCCTTAAGGACGCTGGCAGTGCATTAAACAACAAGACCACACGCCTTTGAAAAGATCGACTTACCCAAGGAGTATTGAATGGTACAATTAGACGATTAGATCTAGTGGATCTGGTAAATCTAAAGAAATTAAATATAAACAACGGGCAATTTGTACTAATAACACGATAAAAATATAGCAGGAGACGTATTTTAATAAAGTCATTAAATGACGTTCCAAGAAAACGATTAACGTGTTGTGTAATATACAAGGTTTACAAGACATTTAAGAGTTTATATGAAAACCCCTAATTTTTCACATTTTTTAATACATATATATGTTATGTGCGTTCCCGTACGTTACCGCGGGTACCCGCGGGATCCCAAAACAGTCCAAACAACAACAATTTGCACGCAATTTTGAGTACGGGAACGCTTTTGGGCTAGTTTGGGTAACCGCGGTAAAGTACGGGAACAGACATATTATTTATATTTGTAAAATTTGAATCTTTTTATTAAATGATTTGCAAAAATTTTGTAAACCGTAAAACATCAATTTGTGTATAAAAGTAATATTTTTACTTTAAAAGGTAAGAGGTAAGACTTTTGAAAGACTACCAAGGAAGGTCTGTGTGCATGGTTCCCTGATTTGTTTTTGTTACAAAAACAATTCCCATAAAAACAACGGAGTACTTCACCAAAGTATTTTAGAAAATAATCCGCTTAATATATAAAATCAAACATAAAAACTCCATCATCACGATAAAGGCGACTACCCCTATCTGCTATTACTCGGTATGGGGGATACGAATTGTCAAGTTTTTTGTAAATTCTCTTTTGAATATGACATTTGGTATAGAGATTGGCGAGTGTCACTAAATGTGAGTCGAGTGATCATGAGTAATAAATGTTATACTCACGTGACTCGTGCGTGAGTTTAGTTCTTTCATCATAAATTTTTTTGTAAGAAATTCGTGATCGTGAGTGATTTTTCATTACACTAACGTGAGCGTACGTGGGCGTGATTGTTAAAAAATGTATAGTGCGTGATTAAAGCGGGTTACAAAGCAGAAACAATTGCAAACAATTTTAATTAAACATCGTCGCTACGCCAAGAAAATGTCTATTTGTAAAAAAATTTTGTTGTGAGGAAACCTACATATACACGTGTAGGAAAGAAACTGTAAAAGAATACATTGATTTTATGAAAATTTAAATACAAAATTAAATTTACTTTCAGAGCTATTTTAGGCATCAAATCGAAATTTTCATCCATTGCCAATTCCAATTTAAATAATATTTTCCGAAATATAACTTCATGAAAATTAAAAAAAAAAATTAATTTTACTAAAGTATCGTTTCAAAATTGCCTACAACTTTTTAACTACACTAAGAGAATTATGTCGGTAAAATAAATTGAAATTGCAGTTAAAAAAGTTTACTTTGCAGATGCATTAAACATGAAGCGATAATTAAAAATAACTGCAATTGTAGATAATTCAAAACATTGGCGGGAATCTGTATTAAGTAAAGAATTTTAAACAAAATTAGTGTAAAAATTTTAATTCACTAAAGTCTTTTAAAACAACGAAAGATGCTTGGAAAAAATATATTTTTAGGTTCCTTCTTTTTAAAGTGCTAAAGACCAATGTGGACTACAATTGTTCCGTAGAGCAGCGGTTCCCACCAACTTTTACTTTATGGCCCCCTGAGACATTTTTTCTGGCTCCCGGCGCTTAAAAAGGCTTGACAGTTATTATATGACAGTTATTATATGACAGTTATTATATGACAGTTATTATATGACATTTATTATATAACAATTATTATATGACAGTTATTATATAACAGTTGTTTTTGTAGCAATCAGTAGTTGTTGTTTTTAACTGTAATTATAGTTGCTTTTTTAAGAGAAAATACAAAACAACTGTTATGACAGTTACTTAAGAAAACAACTAACGAAAAGTAACGGAAGCGATGCGTTTATCGGTAAAGGGCGGATTATGGGACCGTAAACGTAAATGTGATGTAACTGTACCGTGCCGTAGCTAAAAAGTACACTTATAGATTATCGTAAACGAAATTACTATTTAGCATCTATTTCATTTGGTTTTATATTTTATTCTAAATTTATTTGTTAATTTGTATTCCTTATTTGTTGTTTGAATCATTTTTCTTTATTCATTTCATATTTTTTCCGACTAAAATCAGTCAGCTGTTTCGATGCCGGATAGAAAATTCTGATTTCAACAGAATGATCCGGCAAGTTCGTTTACATTTACGTGTTAGTAACGAATCAGCTGTTTCGATACCACAAGAAGAAATGTATACGAATGGTTACTAACACGTAAATGTAAACGAACTTGCCGGATCATTCTGTTGAAATCAGAATTTTCTATCCGGCATCGAAACAGCTGACTGATTTTAGTCGGAAAAAATATGAAATGAATAAAGAAAAATGATTCAAACAACAAATAAGGAATAAAAATTAACAAATAAATGGAAAAATTTAGAATAAAATATAAAACCACATGAAATAGATGCTAAATAGTAATGTCGTTTACGATAATCTATAAGTGTACTTTTTAGCTACGGCACGGTACAGTTACATCACATATACGTTTACAGTCCCATAATCCGCCCTTTACGCTATTTTAGATTACTTCGGTAACGGCATTTTAAGATTAACGATATTTCTGTTATTTCGGTAACGGTATTTTAAGGATAATGGTATTTTGGTTATTTCTGTATTTCAAGGTTAATGATATTTTAGTTATTACGGTAACCACATTTTAAGGGTAAGGATTGTCAGTTATCTCGATGTACATAACAAACTTTTTTACAAAAATAAAAACACCAACGAAAATAAAAACAAAACAAATTTATCAACTTAATATATGGTTATGATTTTCTAAACGGTCTACGCTAAAAATATATAGTTAAAATACAATTTTTTCCAATTATTTAAAATTATATTTGAAATTCATAAAAGTAAAAATATAAAAATCGATTCTTATAGTTTTTTCACAGCCACTGAAAAGCCAATATCGAGTATTTTAAAAGGATAATTTTTTGCCTTGAAATACAAGGTCGAAAAATATAAATGAATATATCTCAAAAATGTATTTTTTTTTATTTTTTTTTTAACTAGCCTATTAGAAAGCTTGACATTTTTCTTCTAATAACCGAAATTTTTTTAGGACTATAGTTTTAAGGGATATTATAAAATACCTTGTTTTTGTTAGTCTACCAACTATATATGGCCCTAAGGGCTCAGTTGGTTTATTTGAATAATAAATAAATAAAAATAAATAAAATTGGGGTGTCCACTTTCGTAGTTTAAAAGCAAACGAATGCTAAAAAAGGACCTATAAAGAAATATCATTTTATTGACGCCACAATCGTTATGTAATGTTGTTAGTAAACAACGTTTGTGTAATCTTGTTAGTAAACAATTACCGGTATCGCCATTGCAAAGGCTGTGAAAAATACTATAAGGATCGATTTTTATCTTTTTTTACTTTTATGAAGTTTAAAAAATATTTAAAATAAAATTTCGAGTCCTATATTATTATATTCATATTCTACATTTAGCTTACCTGTCGCAATGTTAATATTTTACGAAAACTTTATTAAAATCAGTTTTTATATTTTTAATATGTCTGTTCCCGTACTTTACCGAAGTTACCCAAACTAGCCCAAAGGCGTTCCCGTACTCAAAATTGCGTGTAAATTGTTGTAGTTTGGGCTGTTTTGGGTTCCCGCGGTGACGTACGGGAACAAAAAAATGTGGACCGTTCAGAAATTCTTCCCCATATGTAAAATACTATTTTTAGTGCAGTTACATTGAAAAAGCAAAGAATTAAAATAACGGCAATTCAGTTATTTCCGTAACGGCATTTCAACGATAACGGTATTTATATCGTTATCATAAAAATTGGCATGTTATTCAATAATTTAATATTTGGATTTATTTTAGAGGTATAGGTAACGGTATTCAATTAGAAACGGTACTACAAAGATAATGGTTACCAACCTTCCTTTAAAGCACAGAACCAATTTCAGTATCAGTTGTAAAAAATTATAGTGCTATAATTTGTTTTGTTGATATTTTATTAAAAATCTTAATAATTTTTTTATATTACCGCTAAATCTTTTGTAGATTTTGTGTCCAACTTTAAATAAAAGATACACCACCACCATAATATTCAATGCGTGTCTGAGGTTCCACAAATGCTAACCAATCTGATGCATGCGTTGGCAAAAGTCCCATACTATTGCATTTATAAAGCGCCACTGCTACATTAGCTAAATTACCTAAGAAATATACCAACTTCTGTCCGGTACCCTGAGCTCCGTCGGCCATTTTAGATGTGACTTGTGTAGAAAACATAGCTTTAATGGGACGTATTAACATCATACCAATCATCATAATAGGAAAAATGGAAATAGTATTGCCGGACATATACATAATAAATAAATTCATGGGTATCTGCAGTAAGAAACAACATTAGTTAGTTTTCCTCTCCTGCCTTATCGCAACTCATCTCACCTGTTTAAGGGGACCCAATGCTAAATCCCATGATTTTTTAATAACCAAACGCTGATCTCTTACCACTTCAGTTTGATTAACTAAAGTATTTGGATTAAAGCCAGGTGGTGCAGGTAAATCATTGGATTTGCTTTTGAATAAAAAAGTATAGAGAATAAGTTAATATCTAGAATTTTTTTTTGTAGCCGATTTAACAAATACTTACTTGGTATTAAAATCTAATGACCATTTACTTTTCTTGGATGATTGTTTAGCTGACATTTTTTTTATTTTTTTATCAAAATTAACAAAGTACGATTCCCTTAAAAAATGAGGAAATTTTCTGTGTTCTTCTTTCAGTTTTCCCTTCGGCGGTATGATTTTAATTATTTATCATTTATTCCTCTGAAACACAATTTACAGTGTTGCCATTTCAGTGCTTTTCGGGTATTTTTTTTTTCAGATTTCTGGCAGTGCTTTTAGTACAGTTTATGTGCGTTCCCGTACGTTACCGCGGGTACCCGCGGGAACCCAAAACAGCCCAAACAACAACAATTTACACGCAATTTTGAGTACGGGAACGCCTTTGGGCTAGTTTGTGTAACTTCGGTAAAGTACGGGAACAGACATTTTATATTTTTGGTATTTGTTCTACTTTTTTCAATTTTCCTTGAATTTTCTGTCAAAGTTGAAAAAATAATACGAAATATACAAAAAATACAGTTTTTCACAATGTTTGTAGTGCAATTTTAAATAACAACTTCGTTATATTTAAACTTCAAAATTCCTAAGAGGAACAAAGACTTTGAGATTTGCACAAATTATCGGCCGATTGCTTTGATTTCGGTGTTTCTCAAGACTATCAATCTTATAGTCAAAAATCGTCTATCAACCTTTGTAGAGGAAAATGCCCTTCTTCCAGCCAGATCCTTTGCTTATAGGAAAAGTCGCTCTTCCTCTGTTTGTCTAAATGAATTTCTTTTCACGGTTTCTCTCCTGAAATCTCAAGGTTTCAAGATTGTTACCGCCACCATAGACATTACCAAGGCATATGACTGTGTTAATGTTAAAATTCTCTGTAGGATAATGACTGATCTTGGCATTCCACTTGAACTGATTGATTGGATAAATAATTTATTGTCTGATAGGAAGCTATGCATGGGCAATGACTCGGTCAGGGTGTTTAATGGTCTTCCACAGGGAAGCTGTCTTTCACCTATCCTTTTCAACTTGTACTCTGCGTCACTTCATCAAATTGAGGATGAAAACACACAAATTTTTCAGTTTGCTGACGATTTCATTATTGTTTCTTCTAATCTGGATTTTGATGATTCTGTGTACAATCTTTGTCGGAAAATCAACGACTTTTTTAAAACATTTGCCAAACTCTAAATTTTTCTTTCAATGTTCAGAAAACCAAAACCATGTATATTGCAAAGGGTAGCAGACTTCCGGTTAACATCTCAATTAATGGTTCTCAGATTGAACAGGTGAGATCCTTGAACTTTCTTGGCAGAAACATTAGGAATAGTTTGACAGTGAAAGAGCATTATGATGAGGCCTTGGGTAATTGTTCATCGGCTGTAAATCTTATGAAATGTATTACCTCGGTAAGGGGTGGTCTCAGGCCGGAGGTGTCTCTGAAATTTTATAAAAGCTATGTTCGTGGCAAACTTGAGTATGCCAGGACCACTACGTCGCATTCGCCCAGATATATTGACAAGAAGATTCAGTCATTTCAGAACTCCACGCTCAGAAGATGTCTTGGTCTTACACCGTTCACTCCCATTCAGATTATTTATGCTCTGGCGTGTGAGCTCCCACCACATTTTAGAGCTGTTCTTCTTACCGCCAAGGAATTGATTAGGCTTTCCAATACTAGTCCTGATTTATTCTGTATTATTGCGGATAATCGTCATTTGAACTGCAGTTATTCATTTGTCTTTTCCAAATTTGAGCATATTTTTGACAGACTAGGTAAATGTGTTAAGTCTAGTATCTCCTCTAGGGTCACTTTTAGGATCAATCACCCTTTTGGTAACAAGGCAAATGCTCCTGTGGAGTGCATTCGTCGTTACTACGATGAGCTTTTAGATCAATATAACTCGCTTGATTATTTTTCTGTGGCTACTGATGCCTCTCTTTCGGAATCTGCATCTGGTTGTGCTGTTTTTCTTATTTCCCCGGAGCGGTGTTTTTTATTTAAATGCCCTACTCGTCTGTCGTCTCTCTCTGCTGAGCTTATCGCAATCAGGGAGGCTGCTGTAGAGGACAATGTGGAGAAATTGGTGATTTTTACGGATAGTCGGAATGCGTGCGTTTCTTTGATGTTAGGCAAGTGGCAAAACTCTCTAGTATTTGAGATTTTGACTATTATTAATCGTTCTAATATTGTGTCGATTCATGTGTTTGGGTTCCGAGTCATGTGGGTGTTCCCTTTAATGAGAGGGCTGATGAACTGGCCAAGTTGGCCTTGGAAAATGGTGCTCCCATTGATGTGGATTATCCGGTGGACTGGGCACTGAGATTGATTCGTAATTCCTTGCAGGAGGAGTGGAATCTGTCCTACTCTGAGATCTCTCGCAGTAGGGGGGGCTTTTTACTTCTCCTTCAATTCTGACATTCCTTTCAAGCCTTGGCATCGGGGGTTCTCTATGAGCCCTGCCGGAATAAAGTTGATAAATCGGTTGCTATCTGGGCATGCCTATGACAGGGCATATTTGAACCTGATAAATGTAAGTGATTCCAGCCTGTGGTGCTATAGAGAATGCAGATCATTCGATTTTTTCCTGTGACAAGTTTCGCGACGTTCGAAGGAAATATGAGTTTTTAACAACTTGACTTGTTAAAGACTTAAGGCACATCTACACGAGAGATAAAATAGCTAGAGATAGAGCAAAAAACACCTCTAAATAGCTTAAACCATTCACAATAGAGCTAATTAGAGGTGATTTTTGCTCTATCTCTAGAAATTTTATCTCTCGTGTAGATGTGCCTTTATAATAAGGAAGACTTTGGCTACTTAATTGATTTTATAAATGAATCGAAAATTACCAATCTTATGTAATCTTTGTTGTTTTCATGTAAAATACCTTGCTTTTTTATTGTGAACACAACCTTTCACTGGTTACAGACGTATTCTGTGGAAGTAGGCGTTTTTAAACGCCCATCGTTCGGATATTGGTATCCTGTTTTTACTTCATACACCACTCATTTTTGGTGTCGATATTCATCAAGCGCTTGGGTTAAGCGTACTCTACAACTTGGCAATTTGTTGATACACCGCCATTTACACAATAACTAAAAAAAAACTTCAAAATTTTGCAATATTAGTTTGGTGCTTTTTTACCCCTTTTTTGGTCATTTTTTGAACCTTTTTTACACGATTTTACAAAGCTAAAATGTGTTTTTAAAATTTTGACTTAAATTTTTCAAAAAATTATTTTCGTTATTATTTTTGGTAAATTTTTACCCTTTTTCAAAATGCTCATGGTGCTTTACTGCCTTCAAGAGTTGGCAACACTGACAATTTAGATATAAATTGAGTACACTAACAGTGGTGCCATGCCTTTTTGGTCAAAAATGTAAAAATAAATCGTCAAAATCGTCAGAAATTTTATGAAAAATCGTCATCAGTTAAGCTGCCCACACACTAGGGAACATTCTTAAAAAAGAGAGCATTTTTTTGTAAATGTGTGAGTGCGTTTGTGTGTGAGTGCGTGTTGAGAGCAGGGATGATAAATGGGATTTTTAAAATTGTACCAACCAGCATAAAAATTAGTACTTTTTCGACCTCTATAGTAGAGTTGTAAAAGTATTGAGTATTCCGGTACTGAGTACTCAATACTGACTGTTTTTTTGAGTACTCAATACTAAAACTGTACTACTCAATACTTTTAAAGATGCAATTTTCCGTAGAAATGTGTATTTTTCGTATGACAATACAACTCTAAAAATAATACTAAAAATACAACTCTGGAAATACAACTCTATTTGTGAAGCAAAGAAATTTGTAATGAATTTTTGGGAAAAATTATTTAATTAATTTAAAATGTTTTTAAAATTTATTAAAATGTAAGTAACAATAGTTATTTAACACGTGTATGTGATTTGATATTATTTTTCCTTATAAATACGAACGCATAACATTTTTATTTTTAAATTCAAAAAAACCGTTAAAAGTATTGAGTAGTATCGAGTACTCAAAAAGTATCGAAATTTCACAACTCTACTCTATAGTACCAAACATTTATATCATTGTAAATTAATAAATAAAAACTCGTTAAAAATAAAAAGTTCTATTATATCTAACTCATATGCAATAGAAAAACGTAAAAATTTTAGTTAAACCTACTGAAAATTAGTTAAAAATTATCTTGCATAAAAAAATGCTATCAGATTATTTTTGCAATATATTAGTAAGATAAGAACAGCAAAAAGCCAACAGTTAAATACGTATACAAAATTTTAGTTGTGTTTAGTTGACAGAAAATAACGACTTAACCTGCTACAATCAGCAACAAATAATAATTAGTAGACTAAAAAAAAACAAAAAATTTTAAATTTTGAAAGCTTTTTTTCGATTTTTTTAACATGAATAAAAATCTAGCCTTCTGAAATCAGAAGTTTACTATTTTTAGCAACCGTTTCTGTTAGTTGTAGCAGGATAGACTGCTATTTTCATTCAACTAAATTGAACTTAAAAATAACAAATCTTTTGTAGATATAACAGTTTATTTTTGCTATTTTTAGTCTACTAATATTAATATTTTCTTCAGATTATACAGTATAATTTGTTATTTTCAATAAACTAAAAGTTAACTCAAATATAACTACAATTTTGTAAATTTAACAGTTTTATTTTTGCTGTTCATATCTTACTAGCATATACCAGTAGGTGCATAGCATTGGATAACAGTTATGTTGGTCCCTATACGCTTAAGACGTTCATTAACATATTTGAAGTCCAGTAGCAGGTCAAGGAAATTTTTATGTACAATAATACCTACACCATGCTGGTGTGGATCGTCTTCATTTGGCATACCAGACCCCAAGAACTGATGTCCATCCGTAGTTTTTATAAGACCAGTTTGGTTCCAGCGCACTTCGCTCATACCCAGAAAGAAAAGGTTATATTTTTCCAACATTTTACTTGCTTGCTCAAGCTTTCCTAACTGATTAGAGTGTTCTTACATTCCAAGTAGCGAATCGAATTCCTTTGTCATTGCGGGGGGTCGTCAACGAATGGTATCCAAGTTCTGGATATAATGAGGCTTCAACACAAGATATCCTAGTCTGATGGTGGGGCTGCCACCTACGCCGTCAGACCGGCATTTGTGACTGTTATTCAGTGTCGAACGTCACCTAATTACCTGAGATGCCGTTTGTAATAAGACCATCAGGCTGCACAGTTCACATTTCGCCTTCACACGTTAGCTAGTTCTGAAGGATATCAGAAACCATTGCCCGGGGAATACCTAGCCAGAGGCTGGCGGTGTGAGTTGCTTTGACAATCAAACAAAAGAATCATTCCTGGCCACTCCCAAGTGAATGGCAATCAGAGAACTTTCCACGTCTGTTAATTGCCACAATTTATATTTAATATTTTTACATTATTGCTCATAACTTTTTTATTAATTATTTTAATGGAATGATATAAAGCCTATGCCCATCCTAACTATCCTAAATACTGGAAATATGTGTTAAAAACACATAGCACTACTTGCAGGCAAGCCGACGATATATTATTGAAAATATTTGAATTTTTAGGAGCAAACATCAAAGCTCATAATCGAATCGAGTATGCTGGGTCTCAAAGGGTTATATACCGGAAGACAAAAAACCTTTAATTTGGCAAACTAGTTTCTTAAATTACAAAATTTTAAAAACGAAAAAATTGGGTACATATAATGATTTCACTTGGGGGAAGGAATACGTGCTTTATATTTTTTTTCCACTATCACATATTCGAATTTCATTAAATCGGCGGGAACCCTTCGGTTCCCTTGTAAGTGGTTTAATTAACCAAATTCTTTAAAATTTAAATAAAATCCTTTCTTATTTCTTATATGTGATTTCATAAAGTGGCTAACAATACTTTTGTAAAGAAAATATTGCGCGTAACTGTTTAAAAACATATTAGTTTCGATAAAAAATAAAAATGTTTGTTAATTTATATTTTTATTACACAGTTTTTTATTTAAATTTAATTTTTCTTTTTTTATTTTAATTATATTTAAATATAAAGTATGTGTTGTAGTAGTTGGTTGGTTGTAGAATGTTGTTTGATGTTAATTTTTTTCTTGTTTGTAGCAAATGAAAAATTATTGTTTTAATAAATTTTTTGCGTTTAGTTTATAAACAAGAAATAATAATGAAATCTTAAAACATTGTTACAGAAACAAAAAATTAAAAAAAAAACAGGGAGGGAAGAGAACTCAAAACACAATAAAAAAAAAACTCGCAAAAATAAAGGGACAAAACATAAATTCCTTTTAGAAAAAAAGAAATACATTAGATATTTTAAAAATATATATATATATATTTAAATTTAAATTAAAAAATTAAATATAGAGCATAAAATTATACTTAGAAAAATGTGGGTTTTGTTGATGTTTTTTATAATTCCGTATTTTTTATAGTAAAATGGATTTTTTAAATTTTTTAACATATAAATTTTTAGTTTTTTATATTTTTAATTATTATTAAAATATTTGTTTTTTTGCTATAGGTGAACAAATAAAAAATATGACGGTCTCTTTTGCTGTTGTTTTAGCCTAGAAAAGAAGAAAAGAGTTGTGTTGACGGTTTTAGCTTACTTTTTCTTACAACTGTCTTATTAAGAGTAATGTTGTTGTTAAAAGAAAGTTTCTCTTGGTGTATATTTTTTTTATAGAAATTTTCTGTTGATGGTTTGTTTTGGTTTTTATTATTAACTTTATTTTTTCTGGTATTATTTAAATCAAAATTATTTTTATTTTTGTATGTTATATTTAAATTATTTGTTTTGTTGATTTTTTGTGGTTGGTTTTTCTTTAATTTTTTATAAATTTTTTCTTGCTGCTGCGGATGCTAAGTTAAAGAAAATATACGACAAAGTTTTTATTTAGCGATTAGCATTCTTAAGCTGATTGGACAACCAATCGAGACCCTCATAGAGACCATCGCCGCTGGTTGCACACGTCGCTTGAATATACCAATTGCGGTTTCTTAGTGAGTGAAGACCAAGTTTATCGGTAATTTCGGCTGCATTCATTGCATTTGGCAAATCCTATAATTGAAAGAAAAACAAAAGGAAATCATTAGTTGAAACACGAAAAAAATTTCAAATTTGTTAACAAAAAATGGTTAGCGTCCCGTACGGCTGTAGACAATAATAAAATAAAAACCACGATGAAAACTTATCTGCAAATTTGGGCTCAGTTTCATACGAAAAATTACCGAATTTTTGGTTTTAATTACTTCAATACAAATTTGGTTATTTTACGCGATTATTCAGAAAAATTCTAAAATTAACGATTATTTTAATTTTTGCATTAAAAAATATGAAATTTGCTTTTTTGGACTTTCTATATTTTTATATACATATTTAGTTAGAATATTGTTCTACCCCAAGTCCAAATTCTAATATGATATTGTCATATTAGATTTTATTTGTTTCAAAAAGTTTGACCATTTTTATGATAGACAATACAATTGTTTCATGGGCATCACCCCAATCTTCAGTTGTCTGGAATATGAAAATTATGATTGGAACACACAAACCGAGACATTACATAATGTACAAAAATTCAATAGGACGAGAATTTGGTACTTTGTATATGAGCTGTCGTCTGATTTGGTAAAACCGAACAAAACTTTTTGAAAAGCAACATTTCACATAAAAATACCCTTTATGGTCCACGGTACTTTTAAGCATTGAGTACTAAAGAAAAAGCAGTTTGAGTACTCAACACCTAAACACTCAATAGTTTTATAACTCTGCAGTGGTACAAAAAATCAAGCACTGGTGGTATTATATAGAGTTAAAGATAAATGACTGCCAGAACACTAATTTGAGATGCTTTATATATACATATAGTTGTGGACACGAATTTAAGTCAATTCAAGTTTTTTCTAATTTTATTGTTGTTGCCTTTATTTTTAAATATCAAAATAGTGGCTAAATTCGCCACGAAAGGCAAGGAGATTGTTCAGAAAATTGTACAGAATTTTAACGTAATGCTTGGTTTTTCATTTTGTCACTTGTTTAAGTGGGCGAAAAATTAGCTATATCAAGTTTTTATCAAATTACATAGTAAAATTTAGACAGTAATGATCGGTTCTGTAGAAACTGTATATTTTTGGAAATCCTATAAAATTTCCTTAAGTCTTGCATTATTTTTATCTACAAATAGTCGCCAGACTTAAAAGTGCAGCATTTTAAACATGACCAAATTTTTCTTTGGTTTTAGCGATTTTTAATAAAGTTGACAGATGTTAGCTCCAACAAAATTTGCCAGTGTCAGTTTATTGGGTAGATCTCTCGTCTGCTAATCTGACGGCCTGGGTTCAAATCACGGCGAAACCTAATAAAAATACGTAAACTTTCTGCGCATGCGAAATCTAATATTTTTACATAGATTATTATGTAAAAAGACACCTCAATATCTTTACGAGAAACTTAGTTTTGGTAGATCAGCCAGATGTGCAACATTAAATTTGCCTAATTACAACTATTTGAACACTAGTAGATTCTTTTTCGTTAACGCCATTAGTCTGTGGAGAACCTTACCAACAAGGTTAAAACCAGAGCTTTGAAGAATTAATTCCTTAATTCAATTTTTCAATTCTGAATTAAAAATTCGATGAATTAATTCACTAAGCACCATATATTGAATGGAATTAATTCATATTTGCTTTCGTTCGATTTATTTTGTTACGAATTAATTCAATTGCAATAGTTCTTTTTATTAAATCAAATGAATTAATTCACTGGTGAACGCGTTCAATTTTCTAAATCGAACGGTAAAAAAAAATGAATTAATTCCTTACTGAAATAATTCACCACTGAATTCATTCAATACATTCAGTGAATTAAAAAAAAAAAATAAGTTCACTGAATTGAAAAAAAAAATAAAATAAGTTTACTGAATTAAAAAAAAAAATAAATAAGTTCACTGAATTTAAAGCCTGTTTTCTGCCGTTCAGTAGAAGAAAACAATAATGTACAAATAAAATTTTTAAATAAGCAATTTTACAGCGTGTACTAGTAACAAATTAGAAACCGGATGCTGTTTATCAACCTACATGATTCAAAAATAAAGACTTTTACTATTAAAAATAAAAACTTTACAGATATAGATAAATTTGGAAAAAAAATATAACTATTAATTTTTCAAACTAGTTATATAGTTATATTTTTTTCCAAATTTATCTATATCTGTAAAGTTTTTATTTTTAATAGTAAAAGGCTTTATTTTTGAATCATGTAGGTTGATAAACAGCATCCGGTTTCTAATTTGTTACTAGCACACCTGTAAAATTGCTTATTTAAAACTTTTATTTGTACATTATTGTTTTCTTCTACTGAACGGCAGAAAACAGGCTTTGAATTCAGTGAACTTATTTTAATTTTTTTTTTAATTCAGTGAACTTATTTTATTTTTTTCAATTCAGTGAACTTATTTTTTTCTTAAATTCAGTGAATGTAATTTTATTTTTTTTTAATTCACTGAATGAAAATGAAATTGAATGAATTCAGTGGTGAATTAATTCAGTAAGGAATTAATTCACTTTTTTTCCGTTCGATTTATAAAATTGAACGCGTTCACCGGTGAATTAATTCATTTGATTTAATAAAAAGAACTATTGCAATTGAATTAATTCTTTGAATTTGTTGTTTGATGAACGCATTCAGTTGAATGAATTCAGTGAATTACTTAAGAAAAGGAATTCATTCAATTCTAGAGAAAATTGAATTCGATTGGTAGTGAATTCATTCAAAAAGGAATTAATTCTTCAAAGCTCTGACTGAATGTAATTTTATTTTTTTTTAATTCACTGAATGAAATGAAGGTTCCAATAATTTTCCATTAATATATAATGGGTCAGTTCGCCATGAGTCGCCGAAGAAGAAGGTCGTCGTTTGATCCGTATTAATTTTTTTAATGGGAAGCAACGGTTGTATTTTTTTGTTTTGCGATACTCAGCATGACGTTAGACTGTGGAGTCTAACCACATGCAAACCGTTCGAATTCCCTTGGAGGCATCGTTTACGTTGTTGTGCACGTGTTAAATCCAGCGGCATTCGTTCTTTTTATTTTTTTTTTGTGGCGTGTTGGGCCTTCATTTCGCTGAACCTCCATTGTGAAGGCAATGGTTGTTACGTGTTCTGTTGTTCCTGCACGTCTGTTATATATATAATTTATCAGTGGGACATCCTGGCAAACTGTGTGTTCCTTTAAGGACTCCGCCAATTTATTTATCTACAATCAAAGTAGATACGAATTCGAAAGAATTCATTAGTTAAAAAAAAATAATATATAATGGAAAATTATTTGGCCTTTTAAAACGCCAACACCAATTCTGAAGCTTGCTTCCAATATTCCAAAAATTTAAAATGGCGTCTATATATACGCCATATGCGATACTTCCATTAATCTCAAAAAATTAACGAATGCCGAAAGACGAACACGCGCACACAAACAACCATTGCCGTAAGCAATGGAAGCGTAAACGATGTCTCCAACGGAATTCGAACGGTTTGAATATGGTTAGACTCCACAGTCTACCGGCATGCTGAGACACGCTTTAGAGTTTCGCAAAACAAAAAAAATACAATCGTTGCTTCCTATTAAAAAAAAAAATAATACTGATCAAACGACGGCCTTCTTCCTCGGCGACTCACGGCGAACTGGCTGGAGTCTTAAGGCAGAGTTACCCAACCGTAAACGTATCTGTAACGAATCAGCTGTTCCGATACCACAAGAAGAAATGTATACGAATGGTTACTAACACGTAAATGTATACGAATTTGCAGCATCATTCTGTTGAAATCAGAATTTTCTATCCGGCATCGAAACAGCTGATTGATTTTAGTCGGAAAAAATATGAAATGAAATTGATTCAAACAACAAATAAGGAATAAAAATTAACAAATAAATGGAAAAATTTAGAATTAAATATAAAACCACATGAAATATATGCTAAATAGTAATGTCGTTTACGGTAATCTATAAGTGTACTTTTTAGCTACGGCACGGTACAGTTACATGACATTTACGTTTACGGTCCCATAATCCGCCCTTTAACGTTCGATTTTATCTGACATTAAGCTGCCCACACACTAGGGAACATGGTTGACGGAACAAAAAATATCAAAAAATTTTGTAAACACGAATTGCACGCTCTCAACACACACACAAACGCACTCACACATTCACAAAAAAAATGCTCTCTTTTTGAAGAATGTTCCCTAGTGTGTGGGCAGCTTAAGTGTGTGTGTTTTACAGTGCTGCCAAACGAATTATAACAAAAAAACAGCGTTGCATACAATTACTGCTATGAATACAGTCGTTTAGAAATATTAATTAGATTAAAAGTGGAATTAACTGTTAAAAAAAGATTAAAAGTGGAATTAACTGTTAAAAAAAAGATTAAAATATGGTTTAATCTACTTGTTTAATGCTTGATTAAGCAGTTAATCCTACTTTTATGGGATTAACTTTTGTGCCTAAAAGCACTATAAAGAATAAGTTGAAAACCAACATATATTTTCTGAAAATTTTAAAAATACCATTTTTAAAATACAGCTTTTGATAAAAAATTAGTTTTTGAAAGTAGAGTAGTGACACAGGCCCTTACCCAGAAATTTTTACAATCGATTACCAACCACCACAAGTTCTACAATTGCTTCTACTAGAGAACCGATTCCATGGATCTGGTTCTGGAAACCATTCCACGGATCTTGTATGTCGGAGAATCAAATCCAGAACCAAAAATCATCGGTCTTAGAATTGACAGTAGAAGGGTTTACAAAGGAAAAGTAGCTATTCTGCAACCGATTCTTCGGAACAGACAATTTTCCTGGGTAGTTATGCACGGTTCAACTACCATACCAAGTTTGGTCCAAATCCGATATGGTGGAGAAATTTTAGTTGTTGTTTTTAAAGTTTTGAGCCTATAAAGCTATTTTCATTTGTACTAACAGTTGGCTCTTGTTTCCATTAATTATTTCATTTTTTTTTTTTTTTATTTAATAAAGCAAAAACATATTACTTAGAAACATGGATATGTATTATATACTATATTATATATTTGTGTTATCTATGATAACAAATCTTATCAAAACGTATGAAAATAAAGTTTTTGTTAAACGCGATAAAATATGTATCAAATATAGTATTTCCTAGATAAAAACGTAAGTACAAAAATATGTTAAGTGTTAATTACAAAAAATAAGATAAATTAGGGAAGTTAAAAATTTAACAAAACATACTTGAGGCAACTAGTCATAACAGCTTAAAACAAATATAGTGCAGATAAAAAAAAATCAACAAATTTATTTTTCAATATCATACCTGTTTGTTTGCGAATATAAGTAAAACAGCATCTCTGAGCTCATCTTCAGCCAACATACGCATTAACTCTTCTCTCGCTTCACCAATACGTTCTCTGTCATTGCTATCAACGACAAAAATGAGACCCTAAAAAAAAAACAAAATAAATGTAATTACAATTTTTTCATATACAAACATAAAGTTATTATTATATGGTGGACTTAATGGTTTCTCATTTAACTGTATCGGTGTTGATGATTTGTGTTTAGCGTTGGGAAAGGTCAAATCTAATTCTATTGGAACTGATGGTTTTCCAATTAAATTTACTAAACTAATTATTCCTTATATATTAGAATCCATTTTACATTTATTTAATATGATAATTACAACATCAACGTATCCAGACTGCTGGAAGTTGGCCCGTGTGGTACCCATTCCCAAGAGGGGTTCCTTTTATGACAATGATAATCTACGCCCTATAAGTATATTATCATCACTTTCGAAGATAATGGAGCACCTGTTAAAGTATCAGATAATTCAGTATATATCACAGCATAATCTCATTAGGGACTTTCAATATGCCTATAGGGATAAGTACAGTACCTCGGCTATGCTCTTAGGCATAACTGAGACTGTAAGGGAGAACCTTAGGGATGACAGAAATAGTGTTTTGGTGTCATTGGATCTTTCTAAGGCCGTCGACCGACTGAATCATTACAACCTTATTGGAAAACTTAATTGAATTTTTGGTTTCTCTAGGATGGCTTGTAAGCTAATTTATTCATATTTGCAGGGAAGATCGCAATTCGTGAGTTTCCGTGGTTCTAATTCTAATGTTGTTGGACCTCTTCTCTTTTTAATGTACTTAGATGATTGTGTAGATTGTTTGGACTTAGATTTGGTAAAACCCTTCCTATTTGCAGACGACATTCAACTGCTTTTTAGTAATAGTAGAGAGTTTCCTGATGTTTTGGAGGCGGTAATCAATTTCAACCTTGCAAACTTAAGTAATTGGATGGTGGAAAATGACTTATTAACACGCTTAAAGCCAAAGCTATTATGTTTCGTTCACTATTTCGTAGTGTTTTTTATCCCAATATTAGTATGGGTGGTGTAAATATTGTCACTTAGGGCCAAGTGCACGATCGCGTATGCTTTATTTATGTCGCACTTCAATTATGGTATTGAGGTTGTATGTGGTACACTATCCTATAATATAGATAGGCTAGAACGTGTTGTTAGGAGAATAGTACGATTTGTATTTGGGATTCCTCAGGATGATCATGCTCGCATTATTGGAGCCGTGAATGATTTTTTAGCCTGTTCTTTTCACAATATTTCGAATTACGCAATATGATTTTCCTATTTAAAATACTGAAGTTTGATGTGCCTCATTATTTAGCTTCTAAATATGTATTTTTTAGATCTATGAGGCATACTCATATTGTTTATCCTATTTATACTTGTTTAGTTTATGAACGATCGTTTCTTGTTAGAACCGTTAGAGTTTGGAATCGCTTACCTGAGAATTTTGCTTTTTTCACCCCAGGTCTTTAGGCGAAAGCTTAAGGATTATGTAGCTATTCATGAGTTATAGCTTTTTATTTGTGCTACTATTTTTATCTCTCTCGATCTTTTCTTTTTTTATTATCGCTGCACTTAGGAAAATCTGGTGATTGTATTATTTTTTTTTAAATATCTATTTATATTATTCAAGATAATGTTTTCAGTATTTTTTTTATATGATAGTTTTACTGTATTTTTTACTTATTTTTTTTATTATTTATTTTTATTATTATTTATTTTTATTATTATTTATTTTTATTATTATTTATTTTTATTATTATTTATTTTTATTATTATTTATTTTTATTATTATTTATTTTTATTATCTTTATTTAAATTATTTTTTTGTAGTAGCTTTTATTAATCATATATGGCCCCAGGGCTTTGGTTATGTAATTTGAAGTAAATAAATGCTGTGTTTATTATTAAAAAAAAAAAAAAAATTTACATGATTTAACTGTTTCTACTGATACTTTTAAAAATAGACTTTTACGTAATTTCCAGAGAAACCAATTTCTCGAGAATCACTAAATTTGTCGAATTTCGCTGATTGGGACTACTAATTCATAATAGTCATTTCATATGTGTATCTTTGCCATATCCTACAAGTGTTTTTCTTTTTTTTATGTTGCTACTTTATATTGATTTATATTTTTTCTTATTATTATTATTGTTAATAATAATGAAATTTATATATGTATTTAATTCTAATTTTTCTTATAATTAGTTAAGTATTTAGTACTACTTAGTAATACGTTCTTTGGCTTTATAGGCTTATTGTATTACGAATAAATAAAAAAAAAAGTTTATAATAGGTTGTTTTTTATGTTTTTTCAAACTTACTTGTGTATTTTGGAAGTAATGCCTCCACAATGGACGAATTTTATCTTGGCCGCCCACATCCCACACTGTAAAGCTAATATTCTTGTATTCTACAGTCTCGACGTTGAAACCTGTCATACGGAATTTTATTAATATTTTAGGTTTCGAAAACATTTTAGTTTTTATTAAGGACTATAATGTACTTACCAATGGTAGGTATCGTTGTTACAATTTCGCCTAATTTAAGTTTGTACAAAATTGTGGTTTTACCAGCGGCATCTAAACCGACCATCAATATTCTCATTTCCTTTTTACCGAAGAGACCTTTGAATAAATTTGCAAAAACATTCCCCATGTTTGCTTCTACTGTTCTTGTTGTTTTGTCAAGTGTAATGGATTTCAAATATATAAAAAGTTAAACTTCTTTTTGTTTGGTTTGGAATTCTTTAGAGTTTAATTTCTGTATTCAAATTACCGAGATGTTTAGCTTTTTATTTAATTTGAGCTGTACTCGGTTTAATTTTTATTCTAAAAGTAAATAAGAAAAATATAAAATTAAAAAGAATGTAAAACATAAGTTTGAAGTAATAAAAAAGAATATTTGGAATACATATGTATATAAATATTTTTACAAGATTTAGATTTAAATGTATTTTCCGTTCAACAAATGTTTAATATTTTTCGATTTTCGTTTTAAGAAACAAACGGCAAACAACGGCATATAATAACCCAGTCAGAAATTGGCAGTGGTACAAAAAAGCAAGCACTGGGTATCTGTAGAGTTAAAAACAAATTACTTTCAGAACACTCATTTGCGACGCTTTGCCAGCGTTTGCAAAAAGTATTTGTTTTATAAAAATGTCAGTGGTTTAAAAAAAAACACTGTCAACCAGTAGTTGTCCACGTATAGTAGTTGGTTGACATCAGCATTCATGTTTTTAGACACCAAGTATTTATTATATATAGTGGGGAAAAGAGGTAAGTTCATGTTCGTATTTCTTTCTAAAAGGATAAAAAGAGTAATAAAGCAATTTCAATATTTTTTATCTATTTTTTAATTCTTAACTAAACTGAATTATGGCCCTATGCTCCAACTTGGAACGACGGGAATAAATATATATATATATATTAGAGTTCGTCAGAAATATATAAAATTTCTTTGGATATCATAATTTTTTCAAGGTTTTTCATCCAAAAAAAGAATGCCGTTTTTTTATTTTTTTATTTCAACTCCTTCCACTGGTGCAATCGGCCAAAAACGCTGATTTGGAGAAACAAATTCTGTAGAGCAAAGACAGCTGCATTTCAGGGAAATCTGACTTTACCGTTCGATTCTACAGCAAAAATTAATATAATTTTTTTTGCGTTTTCTGAATACAGCAGATAGTCATTAGAGTGGTTCAAAATTCCACTTTTTTCAACAATATCAAAAAAGTTACTTTTTTATTACACCCAATGAAAATGTATTCCCTGCTGAGAATATTGGTACAAAAAGTGTTAATATACTTCGACCCGTTAAAGAGTTATTTAGTAATCAATAGGGCAAGGAATTTCATGGACTTAAAAATGAAAAATATGCGCCTGAAAAATATGCATTAAAAATATAAGAAACATGCACTAAAAACTATTATTTTTGCAAAAATAATGAACTTTAAAACTTCAAAATATATTTAAGTTAGTTATTTTGCAAACAGACACAGAACTCGAAGATTTTCCACAGGTCAATAAGGGAGTATGGGAGTGTGTAAGGCAAACTGGTTAAAGCGTTCCTTAGTAAGACTTGTCATCCTTAAAATTGACAAGTATAAGGTAAAGTGTTCCCAATAATGCATTTTTGACAAAATATGCAAAAAAAAAAAAAATGCAAATACAAATCGATGCCATTTTGTTATAAATTTGATGATTCTGATAAATATTTAGTCCATATTAGTTTTGGACTATCGAGAAAAAACATGCATTTGCATGAAATTCCTTGCCATAGTAATCAAATACAGCTATGGACATATAAATAAGACACTTTATACAAAATTATCTTCCTGCATTTCTCTTAATAATTATAAAGCAATAATTATATTTCTTTTCTATTATAGTAAACTGTAATCAAGTAGTCTCAGATTATATATAAAACTTTGCAATATTTAAAACATGCAAATATTTACAACAAAATTACTTTACTTTGTTCATATTTGACTTGGACATAAAAATAGGACACTTGCAATAATTGCGAAAATTTTACTCGATGCACTTAGTAATAATTTTCTTTTCATAATTTGCGTTTGAAATAAGTAAATTATTTTCTAATTGTACCAATATGGGACGTGGAAAACATTATAATCCAGAAAAACGAAGACTTATATCTCAATTCCACAACGAGATGAAATCTCAAACTGAAATTGCTAAAATACTAAAGTGTTCGCGAAATATGGTATACAATGATATTCGTCCATGTGCTGCCGACAAGAAATATCACACGCAAAATAAATAACGTAAGCCAATCCGTCGTAAAAATACAACTTTTATGGACAGGACTATAGTACGCAAAAGCAAACTCAACCCTTTTATGTCCTCCCGTCAAATAAAAAATGAAATCAAGGAAAAATTCAACGTTCAAGTGTCAGACAGGTTAGTAAGAAGACTGAATGAAGCAAACTTATTTGGACGAATAAGTAGAAAGAAGCCTCTTCTTTCAAGAAAAAATATTAAGAAACGTATTGATTTTGCCAAAACCCACAAAGGAAATGAGTTGTCCTTTTGGAAAAATGTGCTTTGGAGCGATGAAACGAAGGTAAATCGTGTCGGACCAGATGGTAGAACATTTATTTTTGTTTTATTTTTCAAAATAAATAATTATGTTTCTTAGCGCATAGAAGTGTCCTATACTAAAAAATATTTTTATAATGCGGCAGAGATTATTGAAAGCTGCATTTTTATTAGCTCAAATACTTTTACATTGAATTAAAAAAAAAAAACCAATTTGAATAACTAATAACTTTTTAACGGTTCGCGGTATATCAGCCGGAAATCCTTTTCATTGTGTGTAATAAGAATAACTTTTTATAAGTTTTTGAAAAAGTGGTCTTTTTTTAAAAATGAAAAACAAGTTTTTTATATTAAATTTTGTTGTAGAATCGAATGGTAAAGTCAGATTTCCTATAAATGCAGCTGTTTTTGCTCTGGAGGAAAAGATTCTTAAAATCAGCGTTTTCGGCTGACTTGCGCTAAGGGAAGGAGTTGAAATAAAAAAGAAAAAAACAGCCATTCTTTTTTCTATGCAAAAATTTTAAAAAAGTGATGATATCCGAAAATCAAATTTTTATGACGAAGTCTAATATATATGTATATAAATATAACTAAACTGAATTAAAAAATAAACAAATTCAGAGGAAAAACAACAAGTTTGTTCACAAGGGGTGTGCTATCTGTTGTAACGTTCTAACAAAAAACAGGGTTGTTAAAAATTTTTTTGACTTTCACAACGATTTTATTTTGGGGTTTCTATCTGTTAGCACACTCAAACATAGGACAATAATTATACCAAAGATCACGGTTCTCTCGATAATTAGCGAACTCGGGCAAAGAAAAAATACATAAGAAAACCTATTTATAAAAAATGCGATCAAATAAATTGAGCGAGGGTTGAGCGAGATAAGGTGGATAAGATACCCACTGATTATACGTATGTATGTTTTTGAAAGTGCGAAAGGAAAGAATGTTGAAATAATATGTATTTATCTTTGTGATATTAAGGCTTCTTATGGAAATTGATTCTTGGCATTCACTGTGATTTTATTTTGGTTCTTTTTTAAATTTCTAATGCTTTATTTTATATGTAATTATGAATTTCATATCATCATATCATATATGTAATTATGAATTTTTTATATTGCGATTTATTATATATTTTAATAATTAACTTTAATTTTATATAGAAGTTTGTTATTTAGTTAGTAGCTTTAATTAACCATATAAGGCCCTAAGGGCTCGGTTATGTAATTGAAGAATTAATAAAAAAAAAAAATAACAAAAAATGTACCGTGCTATTCTCAAATGTTGAATTTTTTCAATTTAAATTTTAACAACTCTGTTTTTTTAGGACGATACAACAAATAATTTTTTATTTGTTTTATAATAAAATTAATTCTAAATAAAAAAAATTATCTTTGTTTAAATGTACCGGCAAATCAGTATAAAAAATCACCGATTTTATTTTATTTTATGTACTAGGAAGGCACTGAATTTTTAAAACGCCAAGGCTTTGCCAACACCCGTAATCAACCGTCCTCCGTTATCATTTCGACATCATACATGCTCTCCCAGTACAATTTCTACCTGGGTGGTTTCAATTTCAAGTTTTGTACATAAAATTTTTGAATATAAAACACTAAATGGAAAACCGCTAAATATTAAAGCATTTCGCGGGAAAATCTGTACTTTACATCGGAAAATTAAGTACGCCATTGTAATCAGCATGTCCGAAATATATAGAACTGATGGCCATATGTCTTATAATTTTTTTTGTCATGCAGTGATATTAAACAAATAGGAGAGAAATGCAAACTTCTAAAGATACACGCTACCAAACAAGGTACACGACATTCCCCTACCCTTGATTTTTTTCGTTATGTTTATCACAAGAGACTTCAATGCGAGTGTTTAAGTGTTCTTGAGTCACAAACTCGGAAGTGCATAAATGTTCGCAAAACCCCAGTGTACACATTGTTCCAATGACACCATAAACTACGAAGCTATAACAATGTCCATTTCCAATCTTTGCACCGACCGAATCAACTCACGACATGTTTCTTTCCGCAAAAAATATACCTTGGGTCCCCCGAAAAGGGGTTAATTTAGTGGTGAGGTACTTACAGACATTAACAAAAAAAAAAAAACTGCAACGAATTAAATTTTGGAATAAAAAAAAAATTATAAAAACCACAATTTTTAACAAAAGGAACTAACCAAAATAAAAGGGAAATAATATAAACTAATTTATAAAGATATAATGAATAAGACAATGACGTTGAACAGATACCAAGTAATTACACAAAAATGATGACAAGAAGTGTAAAGAGCAGTTAGTAAAGGGGGTTATAAAAAAAAATAGTGAAGAAAAAAATATGTTTTAAAGTGAGTCAGCATAGTGTTAAGAATAAATAATGAATAATTTTATTAAAATTAATAATGTTTACATGATTTAAGCAATTTTTTGTAAATTATTGTATGATTTAAAAAAAATGTTTTTAATAAACCAGACTTTTTCTCTACTTTATGGTTGCGTAGACGACGCCACCACCTTAATTTTTCGTAATAACACTTTTATAATAATTTATTTAACACTTTTATTAAAAATTACCGATTTTCTGTAATTTTAAACTAAATTTTTGTGTATAATTTTCTATTTTAATTTTAATAAATTTTTGCCAACAGCACCACCCTACGTCACACGAATACGAAAAAAAGAAACTTTACTTAAAAAAGTGTGGTGAAAACTGCAACGGAGATTTAACCACACACACATGCCAACTTAGCGATTTTAAATTTTTTTAATTTAGCGCATTTTTTTTTTGTAAAGCGGAGAATACACGGAGGAACATTGAGTAGGGAACAAAAATATCTACATTCGTGAAAAATTCCAATTTTTTGTGAATGTGTGTGCGAGTGTGACATCGTGCAATTCGTGTTTACAAAATTTTTTGATATTTTTTGTTCCCTACCCAATGTTCCTTCGTGTATTCTCCGCTTAATAAATACATTTTTCGGGATGTAAACGCAACCTAAAATATATTAAGCGGAGAATACACGAAGTAACATTGAGTTGGGAACAAATAATTTCATAAAATTTTGATAACACGACAAATGAACATTCGTAAAAAATGGGAATTTTTCACGAATGTTCCTTCGTGTATTCTCCGCTTTACAATACAATTAAATGTAACATAATTACTTTCGGCGAAGAATTTTTTTTTGCGAAAAACTGCAATCTTGCCGTCACAACAAAATTAAAAATTTTAGCATTAAACAGCTCGTCCCTATTTAAAAAGGTAATCCACCTCAATATAACCGCTGTATCTTAGCAAAATTTTAAATATTGTGTTCAGGACATAAAGGATATGCTTTTTTAAATATTTTGTTAAATTTTTGTTTAAGCTCAGTATTTTGTTCAAAAAGCTTACGGTGCTTTTGCTTCGATTTCACGTGAAAAAACTGTTATACTCCATACAAAAAAAAATGATTTTTCACGAGAATGAGTTTCCCGTGAAAACTGTGTAGACTTTATTTTCATGCAAATTTAATGTACAAGAATATTATTTTTCTAGTGAAAAAGTGACATAACCGCACGGAAAAAATAAAAAGTGTATAACTATCGAAGTACTTAGGTAAAATACAACTTCAAAAGTATATTTTGTAAGTCAGTAAAAAAAAACATGTAGATTTATCAATTTTTGTCAACTTGCCATAGTTTTTGAATTTTCGTTCTATGTTTGGAGCTTAAAAACTATAATAAAAACATTAAAATATACAAATTTTTTATGGTCTATAAAAAGTTGAAATCATAATTAAGCCAAATGTCACTTTTTCGCTACATTTTCAAATGGTCCTGGTCAAATGGAAGTGAAAAATCATTTTTTTTATATAGAGTTTGACAGCTTTTTTCGCAAAAGTACGAACAAAATACCGGTCTTTAGATTGTTTTTTTGTTTACAAAAATAAAAAAAAAAAAAACAGCTGTTAACGAGATATGGAAAATCCCTTCAACCTTATGTGAACAGTTTTGACTAGTTTCCAAATCTAATTGCTATATCGCCTACAAAAATTGATTGTGAACGGGGTATTACTATATTAATTGAATAAACTAGATGAACTGCACTTTATTGTCTTTGTTAACTTCATTTTGGAGTAAACTTTCTGATATTTTTTGTGAAAATTAGCTTAATTCCCGATAGCTTTAAATTATATGAATTAAATGAATTAATTCTATTTTTATTGAATTCTAATTGAATGAAACCAAATTAACCTGAATTCATTTAGTTAAAAGGTGGATGAAAAATTATTTTTTTTCATTCACTTAGTCAAATGACAAATTTTAATTTGTAATTATTTTCTGAAATATTAGCATAATACAAATGAAAAACATTTAAAATTCATCTAACATAACTAACTAGTATTGTATGCTTTGTTATAGCTTATGTGTTTTGGTTTTGATTATGTGTTAGTTTCGAACTACACTGCACTAAGTGAATAATAATAAAATTTCTTCATTCAATTAGTAAAATGGTGAATTAACATGCTATTTGAATGATTCAATTTGGGAATTCATCAGTGATGTTAGACGTACCAAGTTTTTGCTACACATACCATTTTTCACGGTCTTGTACCATGGACCAACTAAAATTTGTGTTGGTCCGCAATAATACCAACTTCTTTAACTTATGCTTTCAATTTTGTTTTTTATTAAAAGTGTAAAGAAACGAAAACAGCTGTTTTACTGACATTTTAACCGCAACAAAACTTGAAATACTATTCACAAGTGTGGCGACAAGCTACAATCTAATTTTTTATACATTTTGTTAAAAAAAAACAATATATTTTTATAAATATATTTGTAGTTGTAGCATACCGGCTTAACTATGACTTATAACCCTTTTTTTGTCGTTTATGAGAACAGCTGTTCTTTGAATTTAGATTTTTTTCTTTTGTGGGGAAATTTTTGTTAAAAGGACGCTCACTACTGTTATTGCAGATTATAATGTTATCAACAGATGATTCTGATCGCCCTTCAACGCCTATAAGAAATTTGTGTCGGTAGTGGTGATACTCTGCGTGAATAATAGGTCCATTCGATTACTTTTCTCAGTCAAGTCCAGTAAGAATTACTCAGTACAAACTTTCAGAGAGTAAGACAAGATTTACTCTCGAAATAAAATTTTCCCAAACATGTACGCGAACAGAAAATTTGCAACAATTTGCAAGTTTGTACACACAGCTGATTACAACACCAAATATACAAATAAATTTTAACTGGTCGCTATGAAAGAAGACAATTTTTGATGTTAAACCTTAAGCAGAACATTTTTAGAAGGTTTTCTTAACTTTTCCATAATTTATTTTGAAAGTTTTACTGCTTTGCATTTCCATAAAATATTATAATTGGAAAATAATTTTTTTTTATTTACCATAAACAATCATGTTTTCGTAACATATGTTTTTTTCTGTTTGCAAATTCTTACTGGCAAAAATTTATCCAGTAAAAATTTGCAAGAAAAAGAAGAAGACTTAGAAACTCTCAACATAGAACTGTCACTTTATTCTCTCTTTTTTCTTTCTGTTTACTGAGTATTTGTGTTAACGAACGCCATCCAGTAAAAATTTGTACAAATTTGTACAAATTATCCAGTAATCGAATGGACCTAATAAAAACAACGGAAGCAAAACTAACGCTCTGAATGGGAGAAAGATCCCCTTTGTTCTCCTTGGTATAATATCATATTAAACATATGTTGTGAGTATACCAATTTTTTGTTTTAAATACCAGCTTTTAGCGATATCTATACCAGTTTTTTTTAGCCACTATCTAACATCACCGGAATTCATTCAATACTTATTAAAGCTTTGGGAATGAAGGTTATGAATGAATTATTTACGAATAGTTAAATGGAATGGTATATGGACATTTTTAAATTCTGAAATAAATTTTTGTGATTTAAGATCAAATTGAATTAAGTTCTTAGATGCTCTGGGGGTTTATTACGTAAGCGGATTCGAAAAATATTGTTCGAATTCGGAAATTTTAAAACTCTTGTAAAGAGATATCCGTTATTGAAAGTCCAATTTTTTTTTTACTTTTCACTTTTACTAGACATTGCCTACACGTTTTCAACATTTTCCTTCAATAAAAACGATTTTTTGTTACTGAATTTTTAATGTAAAAATTTTGTTCGAAAGCGATTTCTTTTCGAATCGAATTACATAATAACCACCCTGATGTAAACGCAGCTTTATTTGTAGTTTGGTAAACAAGTGTATATATTTCAGCGTTTAAAGTTAGCACCACTGGATATTAAATAAAAAAATAATTCACCACAATTGTGGAGACAGACGTAATTTTTTCATATTTCAATTAAATAAAAAATTTTATTAAAAATGTTTTTTAATAGAAACACTTCATTGTACAAATGCGAACTTCCTTACAACTAACCGAAATTTACAAATCATTAAACGCCCCACTACTTTTTTTTTAAATCACCAAAACCATGTTTTTTATCATTATATTTTGATGTGTTATTTTAAATTATATTTTATTGATTTTATATAACTGTCGTGATTAAATAGTTATTTTTCTTGCAATTTGTGTTTAATTTTTCAAAATGTTTTCTTTCTCCCTTTTTGTTTTTCTTGTATCAGGAAACAATGGAGCACAGTACCAAGCTAACCCCAAATTTCCAGCTGCGGCGGCGAGACCAATTTATATGCGGCGGATAAATTGCCTTATTTTTCGGCAAAAACGCAATTTTGCGAGCATTCTTAAAAAAATATAAACCTCTAGAATCAAAAAAGAAATTATTTTTTTTCTTGGGTTAAGGGGCTTTCAGACATCAGGCCCTCAAAACATCAGACCGTTAAGTGTGATTACTAAAACAAAATATTTTTCATTAGGATTCTCAAAATGTTTTTTTTAACGTGGTTCCAATACAATTTTCAAAAATAAAAAATTAGGGAGCAGTCGAAAAAACGGTGCGAAATTGAACGATTTTTCTATGTTTTGTGAAACTGATTGTAAAATTAATGATTTATGATAAAAGCGCCGTGAAAAAATAGCATTAACCTTAAAGTACCCTAACAAAATAACTTTAAATTTAAAGCGGAGAATACACGAAGGAACATTGAGTAGGGAACAACAAATATAGATGTGACGATTTTACGTCATTTTGACGATGTTTTTAGTCAAAATTTTACAAATGACGATTTTTGAATAAAAACTCCACATGTTTTGACGATTTAGGAAAATTGTTTACTTTTGAACGAATTTTAAGCAAAATTATAAAGAAAAAGCGTTTAAAAAACCGCAAATTGTTCTTTTCGAATCGTCTATTTGGAATTCGCAATATTCAGAAATTTTTTAAAATAAAAAGAGAAATTTCTGAAATACATTTTGAAAAATTTGAAATGCAATTAGAATTTTATTAAAAACATTTGGAAGATATCTTCCAAGAAGATAATAAAGCGATATCTTCTATTTTCCTTTTGAATGAAAATAATCAAGCAGTATTTTGAAATGGTCTTCCTTTTATCATTTGGAAGATATTTTGGAGATATTTGGAAAAACCAATTCCAAAATTGTGTTTTTTGTCATAATTTTTTTATGATAATATTGCGGCAATATCACTTTTTTATCATCTGAAAGATAAACACAATTCGTTTCAAATTTTTGAAAATGTTGGAAAAAAATAGTACAAAATTTCTACAAAAAACAATTATAAGAAATAAGAGAAATATGGGAAACAAATTCGTTGAAAAATGAGGATTAGTGGGCGGAAACAACCGGGTATGATGGCAACAAGATAATTAATGTTTTTGTCAATGGATTATTTATGCAGATATTCTTTTTCAGACTTAAATTTAATAACAAAAAATATAAATCGTTTAGTTTGTTTGGAGGAGTTAATTTAGCGATTCACATTTTTATCTTCCAGGTGATAAATTAGCGATATCGCCGATTTATCATTCAGAAGTATCGCTTTCGTATTGCTTGGGGGTATCGCTATAGAGAGGACATTTACTCCCAAAAGGGGGATCTTCCGCAATAAGAATATGATTACTGCCGCAATAGTTTTTCTTCAGGCGATACGATTGCGAAATATTTTCGTATTTTAATGTTTGCAGGGAAATAGAGTCTTTTTAAATACATTTGGAAATTTCTGAAATACAATTTTTGGATAATTTTGAAACACTTTAGACAATTTTAAAATACATTTGGACAATTTTAAAATATATTTGGACAATTTTAAATATATTTGGACAATTTTAAAACATTTTTGAAATATATTTGGAATTTTTTTAAATAAAACTGAAAATGGAGTAGTGTTTTTATGATATTTAACTGATGACGATTTCTTGACGATTTTTCATAAAATTGTTGACGATTTTTTACATTTTTGACGATTTTTGATCAAAAAGGTCTAACACCACTGATTAACACGCGCACACACATTCACAAAAAAATGGGCATTTTTCACGAATGTTCCCTCGTGTATTCTCCGCTTAAAACATGAAATAAATTTTAGCTTTTACTAGATAGCTATTGCTGTTTACCAAAGAGTATACATAATAAAGAGATTGGGGGACTCTCTAT
Source organism: Leucophora obtusa (assembly GCA_949987735.1). Classification (NCBI taxonomy): domain Eukaryota; kingdom Metazoa; phylum Arthropoda; class Insecta; order Diptera; family Anthomyiidae; genus Leucophora; species Leucophora obtusa. The sequence goes on from OX465296.1 coordinate 16,592,885, forward strand.
CACTGAGAAAGCATTTGTTCTATTATGTGCCTTGGAACAGGAACATACTCAAACCAATATCACCCAGCAAACATGGCAACACGAAGAATATTCTCCGAACATATCGCCAGGAAGAAAAAATTTATTGCCGGCAATATCAATTTCGTATTCCGGAAGTTTCCTCCGTCGGAAACAACTCTTACACTAAAACAATACTTCCACGCAATATGAAAGCAATAACTCATATGGAAGATAAAAGGGATATCGCTAAATAAACTCCCAGTACAATAAAAAAACAATTTAATTTTTTCATTATTAAATTTAAGCCTGAAAAACAATATCTGCATACATAATCCATTGACCAACTTATAAATTATCTTGAATTCATCTTAGCCGATTTTTCCCGCGCAATTAATCTTTACTTTTCACGAGATTATTTCCTATATATCTTTCGATTGTTTTTGTACAAATTTAGTTTTAATTTTTTCCAAATTGATAAAAGATTTCAAACAAATTTGCTTTATCTTCCAAATGATACAAAGATGATATTGCCGAAATATTGTCATAAAAAGTTATGACAAAAGATAAAATTTTTTAATTACTTTTTTCCAAATATCGTCGAATTATCTTCCAAGTGATAAAAGGAAGACAATTTCAAAGTAAATACTACTTGATTATTTTCATTCAAATGAAATATCTTCTTGGAAGGTATATTTTAAATGTTTGCAGGGTCATTATGTGCGCTCTTTGTATGACTCAAAACATCGATTGTAACCAGGGATGGAAAATAATAATTTAGTTATAAAAATCAAGAATGGAACTATACTATGGAATTATACTATTCCAACAGTATTATAGCCCTAGATTATGAGTTTTAAACAACCCATACGTAAAAAATTGCAAAAAAATTTCGGAATGCGAAAAAAGGCTTTGGGGTTCAAAAAATTAATTAAAAGATTTACATTCTGCAAACGATGTCAAAATTTTCTTGTTTTGCAACTAACCACCAAACTTTGTTTTATGAAATGGGCATTATACTCCGTAGATTATAAATTTAAAAAACCGCACAAAAAAATTGCAAAATAATAGAGGCACGCGAAAAATGACTTTGTGGTAGAAAAAAATAATTAAAAAACTCAATCAGCGATCAACAGTCTGCAAATGAATACAATGACGCAAAAATTTTCCTTTTTGCAAATATTTTTTTTGCGATTTATTTTTTTTTTTTTTGCAAACTAAGCACCAAACTTTTGTATATAAAATTGGTACTATAAACCCTAGATTATAAATTTAAAAAAATCACACTTAAAAAATTGCAAAATAATCGCGGAAAGCGAAAAAAGGCTTTATGGTACAAAAAATTAATTAAAAAACTTAATCAGCGATTTAGATTCTGCAAACAAATATATTGATGAAAAAATTTATACTTTTTGCAAATTTTATTTTTCGCGATATTTTTTGCAACTAGCCACCAAACTTTGTTGTATGAAATGTGTATTATAAGTCCCTAGATTATAAATTAAAAAGAAACGTACTTAAAAAATTGCAAAATAAAAGCGGAACGCGAAAAAAGACTTTGTGGTACAAAAAATTTATTAGGAAACGTAATCAGCGATTTAGATTCTACAAACAAATATATTGATGCAATTTTTTTTTTTGCAAATTTTATTTTTCGCGATTTTTTTTGCAACTAGCCACCAAACTTTGTTGTCTGAAATGTGTATTATAGTCCCTAGATTATAAATTAAAAAAAAACGCACGTAAAGAATTGCAAAATAATAGCGGAATTTGAAAAAAGGCTTTATGGTACAAAAGTTTAATCCCTAGGTTATATATGTATTTAAAAAAAACCGCACTTAAAAATTGCAAAATAACGGCGGAATTCGAAAAAGGCTTTATGGTACAAAAAATGAATTAAAAAAAGTAATCAGCGATCGACATTCTGCAAGCGAATATATTGTTCCAAAAATTTCGCTTTTTGCAAATGTTTTTTTTTCGCAATTTGTGCTAATATTTGCTAATATCTAAATATTTAATTTTTATGTTTTTTAACGAGCCAAAGATAAAGCTATTTTTTAGTTACTTACATTTTTAAATATGTAAGTAAGAGCTATCGAACATTTTTTGGTATAAGAGCCCGATTAAGTGAGCCTTTTCCATCCCTGATTAACCAGTCGGAGTTCGTTCCTGTTCCAAGCCGCCTAATATTTTTTCAAATAAAAAATATTGAGAGAGTTGCAAGGCCTTTGTGTTTACCGAACATATAAGGTTTCAAAAAGTGACCGTCTACAAAGTTGTTCAAAAGTGGAAAAGGCTATTATAAACTTAAAAAACCCATGAAGAAATAATTTAAAATACTATTAAACTTAAAAGCAAACGAAATATCTTTGAATATAGTTAACCCTAAAATAATCTAACTTGAAATTTCGATAACCTTAAAATACCCTAACGAAATAATTTCATCCATGAACTTATTCACTGACAAACGCATACAATTTAAGAAATCAATGGATAAAAATTATTTGACCCAATCCCCCATGACGCCCGATTAATTTTTATTGTGATTTTATATCACTTAAAATTTCCTAGTTGCCATATTATCCAAACCTGACAATCGGAAAGATCTGTGTTTCAATTTTGAACCAAAATACACCTGAACAAAAAAAATTATGTACAAAAAATACCATTTTGGACAAACCAATAAAATCGGAGAATTGGACCTAAACTCAACTTTATAATTTAGGGAAATCAAACGGCGGCGGCTAAAAACTAGTAAAAATGGCAATGAGCTACGCGCCGCTGATTTTCAGCCAGTCGGCTTGGTAAATAGAACAACGAATGCTTATGGAATAAAATTATGAATTTTTATAATAGCCATTTTCGATAAATTGTACATTAACAAACAATAATTAAAACCAATGAGCACTAGACTATTAAGACTTACTTATTCCATCATTTAATAATTGTCAAATTATAACTAAGCTTACAAATACAGTAAGTATAGCAACACTGCATGTTTAATTTGCAATTAAAAAAGGGGGATAGCAATAAATCTCATTCAGAAAGGAAAATTAACAGAAATTCACCTCGGAACGTCAATAAAAACCATGACCACAAAAGAAAAGTCCATTAAGAACTTACACTATTTATAATAACTTTTAATAAAAACAACAATATTCTATTAATGTATAATACGCACCAATTACTTAAGTAAAATGCACAAAAATCTGTGCACAATATTTAGAAAAACTGTTAAAAATTAATACAAAACGGCAGAGCACAAATTTAACTTGTTCAAGAAAAAAGAATAGCAAACGACGAGTAAGAAAACCACTATAAAGCAAAAACAAACAAAATGCGTCAAATACAACAAGTCAAAATGAGATAACTATATATATATAACTCAAAACGTAAAAAAAAGTTGCCACGTCGTACTTGCAGATACGTGAAAGACTGAAACAGCTGTAAATAGAAAAATAAAGTTGCCAGATTCTTCAAACTAAATCACCGGTTTTTGTGCATAGTGGTGAATTTTATGGTAAAAAATATGGCGTCTATGCCAAAAGCAAATATGTATTTTTTCTTCTGTTGTTATATGCATACACACACACTAGGAAATTATGTTTTATCCAAAATCACCTTTTTTACGTTATCCACTTGTTGAATCACAACTTTGTAAAGGGAATGTGAGTATATATTTTTTAATGTTTTTGCAAACATTTATCGCCAAAAGAACAAAAGTTTTTATATAATTTCGTGTAAAATTACCGGACGACCGGAAAGTGTTTCCTTTCCGTAATAAAACACGCCGCCAGAGATACAAGTTGACACAAAATAGTTTGCGGCGGCGACTAGTCAAAAAATGATTGGCGCCGCTCAATATCTACTGAAGCCGATGAATTTATTAAAATAATAAATCGTTTTAAAATGATTAGTTTAGTTTGCTTATAGCTCTAAAAATAATATATTTTCGTAAATTTATATTTTATTTGAGTGTAATCATGGCTGTAGAAGTTCAAGAATAGTTTACAGACCTTGTAGGGATCTTTTTAGTTTTAAATTAGTTTGGAAGCAAAGTGCGGCGAAATGAGGTATCGTGAGGTAGAAATCTATTTTCAATGGATTTACTTACGTCAAATCTACTTCCAAACTAAGTAGTTGTGTACACTGTCAATAACTGAAAGTAAACAGCTGACACGATACTACCAGACTAAAGGCTCATTTAGCCATACGTGGACGTAACGTGACGTATCTACTTATGGAAAATCTAATGAGTTAAAAGAGCATAGCTGACAGTCTATTTCTTTTTTACTCATTATTTTAGATTGAATCGACTGGGGGGTTATTCCCCCTGATTATGTAAGGCGTAGACGTTTTTAGGCGTTTTTTATAGTAAAACTGTTATAAAGACTATTTTTGCACTGTTTAAGCGTTAAGTCAGGCTTATCTATTGTTTAAATTGTATTAGCTTTTATCAAGGTGCTTTATTTTCAAACCCCGACTTGAAAGAGTTTTTGACGGCAGATTCAATTTCAATCCAAATAGGGACTTTCTATGACGACTATGTCAAAACAAAAACCGATTTCAACCATTTATAAATTCTTTGCAAATGTAACAATTTATATTCAATTAGTACAATGATTTTTTTTATTCTAATTTAAGATGAATTTATTGGAGGATTTACTACCATGGCTTTGTCGTACTCCCACCATTACAACTTATCGTGTAAATCTTTTAAAAACTTCAACAGAAACTTTTAAATCTCTTATAGAATATGTATTAAACCAACATTACCAAGTACCACCTAAAATTCTGATTCTATCGGATTTACCGGAAATAATTTGCATAGATGAAACGGAAAAAGCTTTCGAACCCATTGAGGGACAAAAAGAAATTATTGTCGACACATGTTGTGGAGCAGCGGTATTAAGAGGTGCTCACATTTATGCAATTGGGGTGTTGGCTATGGAATCTGGTACAAAACCGGGAGATATTGTTAATGTTTATGCCGATTTATCGCAAAAATGTAGAAAAGGTTTAACTGTACGTTACGATTGTAATAAAAAAGTTTACTTGGGTATAGGTAAAGTCATAATGCAAAGATATCAAATATATAGGCCTGAAGGTCCTCTCCTAGGTATAGCAGTGGAAATGTTAAATACCATATCGGGAGTACCCTCCATAGGGGATTTAAGTAGCCCTGAGGCTTTATTACAAAATTTACCATCCATAGTGTGTGTAAGAGCATTAAATCCACAAAAGGATGAGCTTATTCTTGATATGTGTTCGGCACCGGGTAATAAAACTACTCATATAGCCGAAATGATGAAAGATCAAGGTTGTATTATAGCTTTAGATAAAACTGAATCCAAAATACTTTTGGTTAAAGACAAAATATTGAAAAATAATTTAAATTCAATTAAGGCCTATGCTTATGATTCCACCAAAACATTCGTTAATAGTTTAGTGGAAAATTCAAAAGATTTTAAACCTCCCTTTAAAGCTGAAACCTTTGATCGTGTGCTATTGGATGCTCCTTGTAGCGCTTTGGGTAATAGACCTATGTTGTCTAGTAATATGTCACCAAAAATGTTAGAATCATATCCCAAGGTCCAGAAAAAGTTATTCTATAACGCTGTGTCTCTGTTGAAACTTGGTGGAACAATGGTTTATAGTACCTGCACAGTTAATATTGCAGAAAATGAAGAAATTGTTGCATGGGCCTTACAAAAATTTCCTGAACTAGTATTACAACAGGCGTTACCGGTTTATGGAGAGCCAGGTTGGCCCTGCGATGGCTTATCTCCCAATGATAATAAGATGCTGCAGCGTTTTGGTCCAACTAATAACAGAATGGATACTGTGGGATTTTTTTTAGCTAAATTTATAAAAAGAAAATTGTAGAAATAAAAATTGTAAAAAATATTACTGAGTTGTAGTATCCGACCGGCCTTATAAAAGTGACAGCGGTATTCAAAATGAAAATTTAGCATAGAGTTAACATGAGTTATTCACAATACGTTGTTAAATTCATACTAGTATTGCGAAAACATTTTTAAATATTTCTTAACTGCAAAAAACATAAAAAAGTTGTATTTTCCGGTCGTAAAATAAAACTTAAGTTAAAAATGTGCATGTTTATATGTTACTACGCAAAATTAAAGAGCTAAATGTTGCAAAATATTGATTTATATAAATGTTTGGTGTTCGGAAAAATTTTGGCTGAACTCGTTCCGACACCACTATCATACAAAATAGTTTTGCCGAATATTCCCCTGATTATGTAAGGCGTTGGCGTATTTAGTAAAAACGCCCCCATACAAATCGAATTTTTCAAAATCGAAATTAACAAAAAGTTAAATTTTCCTGGCGAATCTAATACAGTTTTGATAAAATATAAGTCTTACTCGACTCTTTAAACATTTCAAAAATATTTGTTCCAACGACTTTGCTGTAAAAACTCCTAAAAACGTCTACGCCTACGCCTTACATAATCAGGGGGATTAATAGATTAAAATCAATAAAAAAAACTTTCAAGTATTTAGTAAAATTTTAGTTATGTAAATGCAAATTTCTTTCTGAATTCAGCACAGATTATGTGCTTAATAATTAATATTGGTAGGTGATAGTGACTGATGGTTTCAGCATGAGAGTTTGTTATTTAATCCAATTATTTCGGAGAAAAATAACAAAAAATTTTAGATATAGATAGCAGTGTTTTTGCTGCTAGTCAAAAATTTTTTGTTGATTGGAGAGAAAAATTGTAATTTGCAATTTACTTAAATTTAACTGTTTCTTAGTTTTACAATTTTTTCAGTTAATTTAAAGCACACTCAGAGAATTATATCGTTAAAATCAACCGCAATTGTAGTGCACACTTTTTTAACTGCAATTGCTTTCAATGGCGATGTGGTAAGTAGAACTGTTTTGTTGTAACCAAATGTCGTCGAGATCACAGTCTTAAATTTTAGGTTGCAATTAGTCTTAATTTCAGGTTGCATTTTAGTAGTAGTGATATGATAATAAGCGGCATTCACAGCTACGTTTTTGAAGATACTACTCTAAACCGTATGTAAAGACAGCTCTTAAATCTTTTCGATTGGCTCTTTAGTCCAAATCGGGAAATTTTGCTTATTGAGGTAGCAATTAAACAATACTAAACAGAAATATCTTCACAGATTCAAATGCTAACGCGTTATCTCCCAAAAAATTCATATTGAATCAAGTACTTGACGATGAATTATAAAATAGAATATCTACACTCCAAAAAGTTTGGCAGTTACTACATGACAGTTGTTTGTACAATAATCAGTAGTTGGTGTTTTTAACGGTAATTAAGTTGTTTTTCTACATATGTATATGAAAAAATAGAAAAACAGACAGTTATTTAATAACACAACCAACGAAAAGTACTGTAATTTCGTAACAGATGTTTAAAGCAGTTATTTTTAGTATCATAATAAACAACTACCAAAACACTATTTTTACACTAGTTATTTTTGTACTAATTTAAGCCCCGTTCACATTATCACACAAGTGCTTATTCTTTTCTTCACACAAGTATGACAAAAAGTATGCTGAAATTGTCTGGTTGTCAAAAAAGTACAAAAGAAAATCTTCAGTGTTCAGACTGTTATCGCCATCATTGCCAAATTGGCAACAGTGTTTGAAGAATAAAACGAATCTCTGATAACAACTGAGCATAGACCTTAGTTTGTATGAAAAATGTATGTTAGAGTTTTAGTTTTGATTATATAAACCTATACTTTTTGTTTCTTTTTTTATTTAAATTTTTATATATTTTTCGTAAAAAATAAAGAATTTAATAACTTATAGTTTATGTAATGTTTGTTTATTAATGATTATAATCAATATTAAATAATAATTATTAAAGAATTTAAAATCTAATTGTTTTTTTTTTTTTTATTAATAATAAAGATATATCCATTAAATTGGATAATTACTTCCGATAATAGGTTAAAAGTTATTGAGTTTGAATTAAACAAAAATAAAAGTAAATTTAAAGAAAGTAATAACTTAACAAAACGAAAATATTTAAATAATTTACAATATCTATTTAAAAAGTGAATCATGGTTTAACTTTTACGAATAGTTTAATTCTAAATATATGTTTGTTTTTTCATTATCATTTAATTACATTGTCTGCTAAGTATAGAATATTAAAGCGAGGGGACTTTATGGATGAAAAATATTCGTTTAGATATTTACTTTTTAAGCGGCAATATTTAGAGCCTTAAACTCGTCATCATGCATTTCTGTCATCATAAATGTACCATCTTGCAATAATAAAACAACGCGACGTGTACCACCTGCAAGAAAATAATGAAAGAACAGATTTAACTTTAAAGTTATAGAAATGAATGGTTGTTGTTGTACACTGTTAATATATATATAATTTCGTGCGACACTTCATTAATTTCAAACCAGACCAAACAAATAAATATATAAAATTTAAATTAAATTTAAATAAAATAAAATAAAATCGAAAATTAGGATCAGAATTTCAAATATATTTTAGAAAACGGCGATAAAAAATCAACAAAAAATAAATCTGCTCTGCAGAAATCTACGTATTTTGGCCTCCTATACAGGAATCTAAAGTCAGAAAAGTTTCTGCAAATCGCCTTTCTGAGTGTTTTCAATTTCTTTATTTAAACCATTACTCTTGGAATACTTATTAAAAAGTAACAAATTTTTTGTATCAAAAATTCCTTACTGAATTAATTCACCACTGAATTCGTTCAATTTTATTTTCGTTCAGTGAATTACAAAAAAAAAAAAATACGTTCACTGAATTGAAAGCGATTTAATCTTAAATTGAATTAAGTCTTTACAAGCTCTGACAGAGACTCATACAAGAACGTAACGGAACGGGGCAGAAAATCTGCAGTTATAGATAAACGAAAACGGATCCTATGTTTTTAACAAAAACTTAATTTTTATTGTTATTCGTTATTAGTTAGTATTTTACAATTTTTAAATTTTATCACTTTGTGTGATTTCTATAGGATAGGTTGAATCAGCTGATTCGTCACGTTACGTTTACGTATGACTAATTCTACCTTTAGTCTTTGCGTTCCGTTACTTTTCTGTAACGTGCATTTTCCGTAACAACGTATCAGATGTTTTGCCAGAAAGTTTATATTAGTTGTGTTCCAAGTCGTTAACGCGGGTACCCGCGGGATCCCAATTTAGCCGGAAGAACAACAATTTATACGCAGTTTTGACAATAGAAATGATTTTTTAAATTTGAGTATCCCCGGTAACGTACGTGGTACAGAGCTTTTCTTTGTTTTTTTTTTATTCTATTTTCCGGAACTTATAATATCAGTTTACCGTAATTTTTTTACGAAAATATAGGATATTTTTCTTCTTTTTTTCTTATGAAAGAAGTAATTTAAAAACTTTAGATTTTTTAAATTTTTGTGTTTTTTTTTTCAATTTTGGCAATTAATTTTGGCGATAATTTCATTTTGGGTTTTTTTTTAAGCTATGGGATTTATTTCAACGTTGGCCATTTTAATTTTTTTTTTTTAACAATTTTGGAGATTTTTTTGTATTTTTTTTTAATTTTGGTTATTTTGACGATTTTTTTATTTTGGCGAAATTTGTTTTTTTTTTGTGATTTTTTTTTTCTGACAGTCCCAAGATATTTTATAAAAATTTTCATTGTTAATACAAACTAACCTTTTTAACAACTTTTCCTATAATTTTTTATTGTTTAGGCAAATTCTTAAAACACAGAAATTTCTCCTCAAATCTGCGCAAACAATTTATTTATGTAATCCAAAAAGAGGATTCCACAAATTTTAATTTTCTTTTTAGAATTTTTAAATATTTTGTGAATAAAAATAAATAAATAAAGAAGTAGAGACCACGGTTAATTGCTTATATTAAACTAATTTGTCTGGTCCCTTAAAATTTGTCTTAAAAACATTATTCGATCTGTTCCATGTAAGTTGCCTAATTTTACCAAAAAGTCTTCCTACTGTCATTGTTTGTCAATTACTTGTAAATAGTTGTTCCTTGGGGTAAATTTGATTCCCCCGGGTACCTGTGATAAGGACGTGGAACAGACCTATTTTTGTATACATGCAAAGTTAAACGTATGGTAAAAGTATATTTTATTGATTTTTGACAGGTATAGATGTTGTGGGAGAAAGCTCAATTGCTTAAAATAGTTTAACTTACCCGGTGATGGTAATTCCGCCTGCACTACCTCAGCTGGTATATTTGCCTCTTGTCCGTCTGAACCATCCCCGGTTTGTATACACAATTGACTTGTCGCACCCGGTTGAGCATTGCCCGCTTGCACGGTAATTTGTTGTTGCTGTTGTGCAGCTGCCAGCGCCTGATGTTGTGCTAATTCAGCTTCTGTCATTGTTACTACTTGGGTAGTACCATCCTCCTGCGTTGTCTTAACCAAATACTGTCCACCACCGTTACCGTCTCCACCCGCAGCTCCCAGAGCTTCAGTTTGTTCGGTTGGTAACTGGGAAACAGCTTCAGCTACTGCATTATCGAGAGTAAGTACTTGATTTTCGGTTTCACCTTCAGCGGCGGCTACATAGGCAAATTGTTGTTCCCCATCAGGACCTTGGGTGACAAGAATTGTTTGTCCCTCAGCATTTTTACCAGCAACTTGGTAAACGGTACCATCTTCTCCGGTAACTAGTAGAGGAGTACCATCTTCATTGGTAAGCATTTGATCTTGTGTAAGCAGTAAATTAGGATCAATATCATGTAATTGTTGCTGCTGATTATGATGTTCTTGTTGTAAAGTTAATTGATGATGTTCTTGTTCTTGCACCAACTGAGTTTGTAAAACAGCACCTTGTAATTGTTGTTGATTAGGATCTTCTTGTCCTTCAATATTACCAGTAATGGGACATAATTGGGCATGATGTTGTGGCACCTCTTCCTCTTGTTGGTGTACAATTTGTTGTTGATGCTGTACAACATGTTGTTGCTGCTGATATTGTGGTTTTCTTTGAGTAATAGGTGTATTCCGTTGTGCAGGTCCTGACAATTGTTGTACTTTTTGTATATGAACCTGTGACTGTCTTTGACGTTGTTGCTGCTGTTGTTGATGTTGTTGTTGTCTTTGAGCGACAACATCATCACGTGTCATTACTTTTTTGGTCACCTTTAAGTCACCCGATTTTGAAAGTTGTAAAATTTTTTGTTCTGGTGTAACTGCCTTATTTTGATGTTGTTGTAGATTTCTTTGGTGCTGTGACGAAACATTTGCTCCTTGTCTAGGTATAATCATTCTACCAGATGATGGTGATGTTTGTGTTACCGTACGTGATTGCATACCACCACTACGTTGTAACGCTGTTGTGCTAGATGTTGGTACAGTTTTACGTTGTATTGTAGTACCACTGGGTGTACGTACAAGATGTTGTTGTTGAGATTGTTGCACTTGTCTACCAACATTTTGATTTGGTGTTGATCGACCTCCACCGACTGCTGCTGCCGTAACAGTACGTACTTGTTGTGTTCTTGTAGCAAGCTGTGATTTAGATTCAGCAATAACTTGTGATGTTGGTGTTGGAGAAGGTGTTGCACTAGTTTCATTGACACGTACAATGCCCGTATTAGATATAGCTGATTCGCCTTTAGAAAGAACACGTATCTGAGCTTCGGTTTTTACATTCTGAAATTCATAAAATAAAAAATTTAATTTTGTTAAAAGGAAATTAGCAGATTTATTAAAAATGACAAAATATATTCTAACTGACGAACTTCTTACGGTGGGTCACATACTGTAGGTTTAACTTTAGCTCAACTATTAACACAGGAAAATGTTAAAATATTGTATACAGAACAACAACAAATTTTTTAGTTAATGCTTTAACCTGCAGTAAGAGACCCACCGTTACATTTTAATGTAAGCACGTAGTTAGAATAAATATTTAATTTTTAATATAGGCGTAGTTGGATTGCAATGAAAACAAAAATAAGATAAAAATGTTCAACATACATATTAGGAATCTATATATTTTTTTTAAAGACTGATGTAAACAAAAGTACTTTTACGATGTTAAACTGATTATTCATCACGGGGCTACAAAAGTTTAGTTTTCAAAAAAAAATTATAATCACATGAAAAATAAATTTTAAAAAAAATTAGGTGTAATTGCTTTATTTTTATCTAATTTTTTTGTGTGAATGAGAAAATTACACTGTATAACAATTTGAACTTTTTTGAAAATTACGGGGTTCTGACAATGGATTCTGGAAGAGACAAAAAAATATATATGTACGTATGTCGGCGTTTTGTAAGATCACATCGGAATTTTAAAGTTAAAGTTTCTCCCTTTTTCAAATGTTTATTGTGAACCATGTGAATCTTCCATTTTAGGTATAGGATTTGTTCAGCGAACTTATGTAAAACACTACGGGTCTTTTTTGTCCCTTTTTAAAAAGGGGGCAAAAAAGCCCATTTAATTGAAGAGTTATGTATATACATATATATATATATATATTCATTCCCGTCGTCCCAAGTTGGAGTATAGGGCCATAATTGAAGAGTTAAAGGGTTAAATAGTTCCACAAAAATCTTCCTCGTAGTGTTTTACATTAGTTCGATAAACACATCCTATACCTAAAATGGAAGATTCACATGTTTCCCCTAAAGTCCAGGTTTGTTGGACATTTGAACGCCAATTCTGAATAAGTACGAGATTAACCCTTAAACACATTTTAAGTTTTGACATATTTCTCGCATTGAAGTTAAATTTTTAAATTTGATGTTTTCAGAGACTTAAACATACATAGTAGAATTTCATGACAAATATTATTTCGGAACATTTTAACCCTTATGAATTAGTGAACAATTAATTATCACTTTAAATCAATGATTTGAAATTGAATTAAGTGAGGATGATATTAATTCAAATTTGAATTGAATCAAATTTAAATTTGATTCATTAAATGATTCGTTTAATGATTTGATTCTTTAACTATAAAGCAAGGCAAACATTTTTGGTTAAATTGATTTGTTAACATTTAATCGATTCGTTTGGTTCTATGAAAAGAATCAACAAAAATCAGACTGATTCTTGGAATAAGATATCGATTGATTGAAGTAGGAAATAATTCAATCAATAAAATGAGTTTTGCGAATCGATTTGTTAAAAATTAATTCAGATTTAAAAATGGATTTAATTACACTCTTAATTTTCAAATACCTGATTGTTGAGATAAACCTTAAAAATTCGAATTTACGAATTCTTTAAAAATCTTAAAAACAAATAAAAAAAATTTAGTGCAGATAAGGTTAATTTGAACAATGTATTACCTTTTTCATAATTTTTACTAGTCGGAGATTTTTGGGTATATTTTTAGATTTGTTTGTGGGATAAAGACAAAAATATCTTGCAAGACTGTCAATACCGGTAAGTACAGGGGTCGAATTACGGCAATCGTGATCGAAATTTTTCGTTCGAAATTAGTTTTTTATTCAAAAAATTGTGAAATTTAAGAAAATTTTTTGGGCCACAGATATTGGAGTTGGACCCTAGATTGGATATAAAAGTAAAACATGGTGTTATCATTGCCAGATTTTACATATTTACTCATGTAAAAAACGGTTTTCGAACAATTTCACTCGTTTGCGTATGCCGTAATTCGATCCCAGGTTTTACTGAATAATGCAATTTATCAATTAGATGTTGTTGTTAAGAAAACAAAAGTTAGGCAACGCTAATTAAAAACTGATAATCGTATGTCAACTAAGCGATACGATTTTCTACTAAAAAGGACGGAAAAATTAATAAATTTGCAATTTTAGATATTCTATATTTAAAAATAATATATTTGCAAAAAAACGTAAATAAAGATTTTTGATTATTTTAAAATGTTAAATCAAAAATAATGGTGTTGGTAACGGTTATCAATTTGAAAGAGTTTTGAAACGACTAAGGGTATTTATTTTAAACATATCATTTGCAAGCCTTGTTTTAATTTATTTGAAATTTTTCAATGAAGCTGTGTTTAATATTTCTGTGATGATTTTTTGGCTTATTAAAAATCGTATTTAAAAGCATGTTAGTGCTTACCATACTACTGCTATTAAATCCTGGTTTCTTAACAACACCTGAAGCATTTGAATCTTGGGTAATAATTACCTCAGCAGAATTTGTTTGAACATCACTGCGTCCAGTAGTAGTGGTGCCATTCACCTTAATTTGTTTAGTCTAAAAGCAATTAAAAAATTCATTATTTAAATTTGATGAAAGGTCCGGTAGTAGTGCCGGTTTTTTAAACCCGTCTTTTTTTTAACTTACATTTTCAACTTTAGTTTTAACTTCTACAGATACAGCATTACCATATTTCATTCTCTTAAGAGTATGAGACGGTATTAGATCTTCTTCTAAATCTTCCATTGTAGCTGTAGTTGTAGGTGGTAAATCGCTAGCATTAGAATCGTTAAAATCTGAATCATCTAGTTTACGTTTGACGCCTGTCGACAATGTGTTTAACGAACCAGTACTAGAATTCATACCCCAATCATTTTCATTTTCATGATGTGTCAACTCAGAGTTCGGCGAGTTTGCCCCCGAGTTACTAGTGCCTGCTACCCATTGCTTAACTTGATCCATGGCTTTAGTTTTGGAAGTACGTTGTGGCCTTTCGGAGGGAGATGCTGATTGGGATTTATTGGTTTCTAAGGTGGAAGACGTAGCGGGATCTTTTGTTGGCAAAGTTTTAAGGGCACCCGGAGAAATACCTTCTTTTTTGCCCGAATCTATGACTTTATTAACTTCACCGGGTTTCATAGCGGTTCCCTGATTGCCGGCGGCAGCTTGTTTAGCTTGTAAAGCAGCTCTAGTTTCTTTTTGTCGTGCCAACTGTTTTTCGAAAGTTTCCAAAAGATGTGGAACATTTTCCAAATGAGAAGCTGGTTCCCAGGTATTTTGATCCAAAGAACGATTTTCCCATTTAACTAAATATTCATGCATACGACGACGTGGATTAAAACGTTTAGCTACAATTTTTTCAACGTTTTCTTCCAAAACTTCTTCTGTGTTAGGAATAGTACGTTTTGCATGGCGTCTGAAATTTTAATGAAATATGTTAAGTTATTTTTGTCAACAACAAATTGTTTTAACTAACGTTAAGGGTTTAGCTGGTGCTGTTGGTAGAGTAGTCGGTAGTGTTGGTAAAGTCGGTAAAGTTGTTGCCAAAGCTGTTGTTGCTGCTGATATGGGCACCATTGGTTTGGTGTTGTTAGTTGGTAATTGTGGCATTGTTATGGGTTTCTTAATAACCTTTTGCATGGTAGTATTGCCCAAGGGTGATTTTATAGGTGACGTTTCATTTTCAGAATCGATTGTGGATATATTACTTGATGGCGGCATAACTTTAGTGGGAGGCTTTAAATTTGTTACTTGTGGCTTGGTTTGAGCTAAAGGTTCTGTAATAAATGGATAAACCAATAAATGGATAAAAATATTAAGCAAACTTTTTCACTTTCTTAACTTACTTCTTCCTGCTGATAAACCATCTGAAGTATTATTATTTACCACTGTCTTGGTTATTTTTACAGGCATTTCTTGCAAAGTCCCCTGTGATACTTTAGCAAACGATTGTATAGTTCGTCCAGCTACTATCCACGTTTCCCTTAGACTTTCATCCATTTTAACCCATGTCTGGTATAAAGCCCATGAGTTGGGACTTATAATGTTATCTCTTTTGTTGCTCAATTGTGTTGCTTTCCACAATAGAAACGCCCAAATTTTTGGTTTGGTATCGTTACACTCACGTACATTATTATTTTCTTTATGACAGAGTTTCAGCTTATGTTGTTTAAACTCTTCCACGAAGTGAAAAACTGTTAAACAACGGCCACAAACTAAAACATCCATAGTAGCCATTTCATCTTGGGCAGCTATATGAAGATTTTAAATTTATTTATAACTTGTAAGTCTTGGAATATTAAAACTACATATTTTAAACTTACTTTTGATTAATTTAGCATGTTTGCCAATTTCAGTGGGTGTAATTTCCCGACCAACCATTTTGTTTTTACAAAATTAATAGCTAAAAAAGGAAGTAAATTTTAATATTTAGATTTCTTCGCATAAGATTTTAAAGAAAATTGTATTTAAAGAAATTTGTACCCAGCAGAAATATGTGTAAGTCATTCAAAATCAACAGCTTTTAAATTGGTTACAAATATGCAATAAATGTTGTTTTTCTGTTTCGTAAGTATGTGCTTTAAAACAACTTTCAAAAATGTATATATAATGTTGTTTTTTTCGATGTAAATTGTACTTATTTGTAACTACACTATCTTTTGTGATTAAGAATTTATTATATTCTATTTTTATATCTAAAAAAAAACGAAAAAGTTAATTTTTTCCACGTGTTTTATTAATTTACGATTTTTTGCATATTTTTCAAATTTATTTATTCAACCCAATCTGAGTCTTAAAAGACAATACATTTTAAGAAAAGTAATAAAAATGGGTAGTAATACAATAGTAATACAAATGGGAATTATATAAATATACATAAAATAGTACAAAATTATACCGTAGTAATATAATATAAAGTTCACTAACAATAATTTTAAAGATTAATAAGGAGTATATTTTAATTATTCCCACATAAAAAAAAAAAATCATTTACCGTTCCCATTGCAGAATGGAAGGAAATATATATAATTGAATCTTCTTTTTATGAGATTCAAATATATAAAACTTAATTTAAAATGTATTATTAATAAAACTTATTATTATTAATATATCAGGCCCTATGCAAGTCGCTCGCGTGCTATAACTGACTCTGTCCGTGCACCAAAGAAATATATTAATAAAATTTGTTGTAATATGAACACATTTTTATTTCGTTTTTTTATTTTTTATTTAAACATTTTTTTATAGATTAAAAGAAACCCATCAGCAGGTTGGTTAACAGAGGTTTTGAGTATCCTTCAATCTCTAGAGATTCTTTGCTCGTTGCTTATATTAATCTTATTTAAAATGTGCGTTCCCGTACGTTACCGCGGGTACCCGCGGGAACCCAAAACTGCCCAAACAACAATTTACACGCAATTTTGGGCAAGTTTGCGTAACCGCGGTAAATTACGGGAACATACATAATATGTGTGTTCCCGTACGTTACCGCGGGTACATACATATTATGTCTGTTCCCGTACTTTACCGAAGTTACCCAAACTAGCCCAAAGGCGTTCCCGTACTCAAAATTGCGTGTCAATTGTTGTTGTTTGGGCTGTTTTGGGTTCCCGCGGGTACCCGCGGTAACGTTCGGGAACGCACATAATATGTGCTGAAATAAACATGTTATATACACATATGGTCAAAATAATAAGTACACCTGCATATTTTTTCTTTGTTGAAATTTAGTTACTTTAACGGAAAGTAAACATGGCAATTACTTTATTTAAATAACTTTAATATGGCAATGCCTTTAAAAGTAAAAACAAAACTGGGGCTTCCCCGTTGTTTTCATTGTGTCTTAGTTTTGTACAGGTGTGATTTCAGTACTTGGTCAAATAATAAATACATTGCTGAATTCTTTAATATATTCGCAGTCTGATCTAGTTTTTTGGTAAGGCTAGTTATTTTACTGTTGTTTATCTTTATTCATAACGAAATATATGTGACCTTCTCCGAGAAAAGGGACCTAGTGTGTGAAAATGAAGTTTTGAGAAGAACGCATTTAAAGTTTCATAACGCATTATCACTTTGAACACACCGTTTCGTTTTGTACGTTTTTATGGGGTAAATAAATTTTTATCAGAAATCTATCTCATTTCATCTTATTCTACACCCTTTAGGTTTTGACCAACTAGGTCCCTTTTCTCGGAGAAGGTCACATATGTATATACATATACAGATGAATTATTTCCAAAATATTTTAAAAACACTCCACTGTGTACTAAGCGGTAGACAACAGCTTTTGAATCAGTGGTCGGGCATCCATAGCCACCAGTGGCCGATCATAATCGGCTTTTCACACGTACACAACACGAATGGCAACAAAACTATCAACTAAGAGCGTAAAATTTATTTAGTAGCATGGTAGCTTTCAACAAAGCAGGTTGTTTAAGAAATTTTAGAAAAATATTACACTCTTAAAATTTTACAAGAACAGGAAATTTATTACGAATTATTTTTATTTCTTTAGTTCATTAAAATTTACTAACTAATGGAATACTTTTTAAGAATAAATAATTTATATACAAAAAAATACATATTTTTTAAATAATGTGTATAATAAAATTTATTATGAATTATTTAGAAAAATTAAATTACAATAAATTATTTTTTTTTATTTCTTTAATTCATTCATACATTCATTATTACATTTTTTCATTAATTCATTTTCTTAATATACAAATATAAATTTAATAAAAATAATGATAAACTAATTTCTCACAGTGAAGAAACGCAATACATTCACATTCTCTCTTTGTGCCGACCACTGTTTTGAATTCAGTGAACGTAATTTTTTGTCTTTAAATTCAATGAACGTAATTTTTTCTTTTTCAATTCAGGGAAAGTGTTTTTTTTAAATTCACTGAACGTAATTTATTTATTTTTTTTAATTCTCTGAACGTAATTTTTTTTTACTTCGGTGAACGAGAATTAAATTGAACAGTGGTGAATTAATTCAGTAATGGCTGGTTTACACAATCAGATTTTGTAACCTTGCCTACATGTTTTGCATGTGTACTAAAGCAAAATCGTATAGAAAATCTTAAGCTGCCTACACACGAAGCAACATTCGTCAGAACATGGGCATGTTCTAACGAATGTTAGGGCTCATCAATCTTCTCCGCACAAAACCATTTTTTACTAGTTTGGAGGAGTGTTTGGGGTCATTATCTTCCATGAATTTCCATTTTATTGGCATGGAGTTGAAGGCATATGGCTCCATATGGTTTTTTAAAATATCTAAATACTGAAACTTGTCCATTTTTCCATTGATTTTTATAAGCGGAGAAAATGTACCCCAAACCATAATACTGCCACCTCCATGTTTTACCGTCTTCTGAGTGAATCGAGGATTAAACTCTTAGCCTTTAGGACGACGAACAAAGATTCTGCCATCTGGTCCTATCCTGTTAATTTTTGTTTCGTCACTCCATAACACGTTTTTCCAAAAATTAATGAGATTTTCCTTATGGGTTCTGGCGAAGGTTAGTCGTTTGAAATATTTTTTTTTTTTGGGAGAAGGGGCTTTTTTCAGGAAAACAAATTTGCCTCGTTTAGTCTTTTTCTGACAAGTCTGCTTGATATTTCCATGTTTAAATTTTCATTAATATCCGATGCTATCTGCCTTGATGACTTGAATGGATCAATTTTCACCATTCGTACTATAGCTGCATCACTAAGCTCATCTGTTTTTCGTGGCCTTGGCTTCCGAATTTTACCCTTAGTCAATATATCGGGATCCTCAACACAAGAATTAATTGCATTTTAGACTTTTTTGCGAGAAATTTGCATTATGTCAGCAATTTACGCTACTTTTTTCCATTTTCATACATTTTCCATATGATCCGCCTTTCCTCACCTGTGGTATGTTTTCCTGATCCCATTTTAAAAATTTTTTAACTTTTTATATTTATTTTTAAACTACGAAAAATATTTATTGCTTTGAATTAAATCTACACGACTACTGCCTATTTTAAGTAAATTGTGCCATTTATATGTCCACTTTAAATCAGCATTGTTAACTCAAAAATGATAACGGTAAACAATAAGCAGAACATAATGGAACATTTTTTTTTTTTTTATTTATTCACCATTTTGTAATTTGAAAGCCTAGTGGCCAATTAATAAATTACAATATTCCACTCACTTAAGATAATCTTAATTTAGAATTTATAAAACCCTGATAAGAAAATATATTTGAAAATACATTTGAGCACTATTAAGACAAACATTTTTTTCAACAACAATCAGAAGATATAAAACTTGCATTTTTAAATATATTTAGTTGGGAAATACTTAAATTTATGCGCAATTTAAATTTGTGCCATTTATGTGTCCATAGCTGTAAGTTCGAAGTAAGTTTTACAAATTTCTAAGCAAATATATGTAATTTTTCGTATATTTTCCGCTACACATGTATATATTTTGCATGGATTGTATGTATTTTACAAAAAAATGTACATATTTTACTAGAACTTTGTAAAACTAACTTGAAAATTATGTAGTTATATAATTACATAGCTCTTCGGTAATATTCCTCCTGTTTTTTCTGTGTGTACCGTTACCTCTAAAAAAATTTCCAATTACCGTTACCGATACTGTTATTTTTTTTTTTTTTTTATTAATTCTTCTATTACATAACCGAGCCCTTAGGGTCTTATATGGTTAATTAAAGCTACTAACTAAATAACAAACTTCTATATAAAATTAAAGTTAATTATTACAATATATAATAAATCGCAATATAGGTAAAAAAAAATTATAAGTACATATGTATATGAGATCACATAAAATAAAGCTTTACAAATTTTACAAGATTTTAAAAAAGAACCAAAATACAATCATAGTGAATGCCAAGAATCAATTCCCATAAGAAGCTTTAATATCACAAAGATAAATACATATTATTTCAACATTCTTTCCTTTCGCCTTTCGCACTTTCAAAAACATACATTTTACAAACCCTCCAACAAATGCAGTTTCGCAAATTCTACTAATTTGGACTTGAATTGAAGCAATGCATAAACATTCTCAATTCTCTCGGCAAAGCATTCCATATTCTTGACACACAAATCTGAAATGACTTCACAAAAATATTTAAATGCCTTATAGGTGGTATTATCTGGGGATTTCTAATCGAACGAGTAAAATTAAATTGATCAACTATATAAACAGGGTAACCATTAATAATGGATTTATAAAAAAACAGTAATATCCTAATGCTGATAAAATTCTTAAAAGACGATCCAAGAAAATTAAATATATGTTGAGATACATGATCTCTTCTTTTCAAATTAAAAACATAACGGATAATCCTGTTAAAGGTAATGTGATATTTCCTCAAGGCGTAATTCCCAGTACCCGAAAAGATCTCCATGCAGTACAATATATGAGGCATCAAGATAGCAGTGGCAACCCGCCTTTTAACTGAACGAGGTAAATAAATATTTAATGAATACAACCTTTTCAAGAAAAATGATACCCGTGAGGATAAATAATTAATATGTGGAGAAAAATTTAATTGATTATCCAAGACAAGACCTAAGCATTTCATTTTATCGACAAACTCAACAGAAATGCCACCAATTCTAACATCCATATCGTCAGTATCAAATCCAAACCCCATCAATTTTATCTTTGCCGGATTGACACTAAGCCCATTATCAGACGCCCAAGACACAACTTCCCGAATTATATAATTGACACCCTCTTGTAAGACATCTACAAATTCAGCATTCGAATAACAAACGAACTGAACATAATCAGCGTATACAAAAGGCACGCAAGAAACGCCATTAATCGTTTGTAAAAGGTCATTTAAATAAATCATAAATAAAAGTGGGCCGATAACAGATCCCTGTGGGACACCACTAGTGATCAGTCGAGTTCGTGAGATAGCGGTACCAACAGATACATATTGTTACCTATCATAAAGGTAGGATTTTATTAGTTCACAAGCCCGATAAGAAAACATGAACTGACTAAACAATTTAAACAGTAACCTAGTATTATTATTTATATGGGCAGTTACCGGTATTTATTAATTTATATAAAAAATGCAAAATTTCAAAGTTTTTTATAATTATCTTGAGTTTTTTTTTTTATCAAAAAAATTTATAGATAATAATTTCACATATTTAAACTACCAGTATTGAATTTAGAGCTTATAATCTGGGATTCTAAAGCTTAAAATAAAAAATATGCTAAGTTTTTAATTGTTTTTAACGCAATTTATAATACCGGTACGTACCGGTATTGCTGTTTCGATAACGCTATACCGTTACCGAAACAGTCTTAAATACCGTTACCGTAATAAACAAAATTCGATACCTTTACTGTTATTCGTTTCGGTAACCAACCTTGGATTTTACCCTTTTTATTTTTTGCGTGTAGGAAGCATATCATATTGGTACAGTTCTGTACAAATGCAACACTGTCTCTTCCTCGTCTTTTCCAATTTCTCTTTCAACTCTGATTCTATGCAAAATTAAGAACACAAGAAAATGCAGTAAATAGGAAAAATAATAGAATATATAAAAACACAATAAATTTGAACCACAATGAAAGAGAAAAAGCATGGTATAATGAAGAAATATACAAATTCTTCACGAACCACTGTAGGAGCTCCTGGTAAAAAGCGGCGCCAAAATTATAAAATAAAGATTTGGGAACTTGTTTTTGAAATTGTATTGGAATTAGTAAACACTGCATTTAAAATGATCACTTTAATAAAAGAAAAGCAAGTATGTTAAATGAAACAACTTTAATAATAGCAAATCAGAACAGTTTATAATTTTCTTTGTTTATTAATAAATTTATTTAGACCATTAATATATTACCTGTAATATTGAATAATGCGATTAAATTTGTTTAATTTTACTAGACTTTCTTCACAAATTGCAATTTTATTCGTTTTCACCACCGCCAAATGATTTTTTTTTTTCCTCAGACTGCTTGTTTTAAGCCAACACTTGAATTATTTTTACGTCTGCTCTATTTTTTATTGTATATTTAAGTTTTGTCGTGGATGTTATAAACAATTTCATTTACTCCATTTTATTTAATTTTTATTAAAAGTCCAGTATATTTTAATTCTTGAGTTAAAATGCAAAGAACCACAACGAAAGCAAATGAACAAATCTTCCGTTCGCCTCAAAATAGAAGCAGTTTTTTAACCAATCACAAAGCGGGGACCATTTTTACTTTACACCAATGTTGCCAACTTGGTGATTTTCCTTCTAATTTAGCGCTTTTTTATTGCTTGTAATGCGGCAAATATACTATGCAAGTCACTTGCACAATAACGAGTTTGTTCAAGTCACCTTACTCGCCACACGCCATTCAAGTAAACTGTGCAATATTCATTTTAATTTACACATAGCAGCAGAAACATGTAGCGGATTGTTATTGCCATGAGAAAATATTAGTCCTAAAAAGCTTTATTTCACCCTTTGCGCACGCCAAAATACCTGAACTTCGTTGGCGATGTTAATAAATTTATATTGACATTTTTTACTTTACGTTTATTCATAATTTTAATTTTTTTTATCCGTATTTATGATGTTCACTCTTCAAAAATTACTGCTGAACTGTGCTAATTTCAGCATACACTGCGCAAATGACTTGCACAAGTTCTAAAATATTGCGTAAAAATCAAAATCGTTTTGATTTTTACTCAAGTCTAAAAATACACTTGTACAAGTACACAAACCAGGCCACACACTGTTCAACTGACCTGCACAAACTCATTATTGTGCAAATAACTTGAGTAGTCTATAGGCCGCATAACGGGGAAAATGTTAAGCGTTTTTTAATCATCTGGATTTAGAATTTTTCATACAAAAAGTGGATTTATTAAACAAAAAATTCCATAACTAACAAATGGAAGGTTTTTCTTAATTTTTTTGTATTAAATATGGTTAAAAAAAACTACACCTCACCAAATACATATTTTTCATCTTGGACATGGAGAAATAGCTCAAATAGAAATGGCAATTTTTCACTCTACTGTAAGTAATTTAATTAAATCCAATTTTAGTGAATATTAACCCCTCAATTCATAAGTGCTTTGTAAAGTTATAGCGGGTTTACAAAACGTCATTTTCATACAAAATTTGTTCAATAAACCTCCTATAATTTTACAAAGCGTTTATGAATTTAGGGGTAAATATTGCAGTGGAATATTTCAATTATGTAAAAATATAAATTGAAGTCATAAAACTGAAAATGTAGACTGTTTATCGCTGTTTTATATAAAATATGTATAATTAAAAATTAAAAGATAAAGTAAAATCCTTCATCATCGAATTCGGTATTAAAAATTAGGGTGAAAGAAGTGTCGGACAGAAAAATTTTTTTAAAATAGGGAGAATCTAACCCCATCTGTTAAGCACTTTTGAACTACTTTTTGGATTTTGAACTACTTTTTGTCGGCTATTTTCGTTTGGAAACTAAACTGTTCACATAACCTAGTGTCTTCAAATGCAATAAATTAAAATTTGCGAATTACACACAAAGCAACAACGAAATTATTTTCGTTGTTATTGTTTTATGTGTTACATAGCGCCTACAAATTAGTTTTTATGTTGTAATTAAATAGTTTTCCAAATTCAACATTTTAAAGCAAAAATGAAGATTATAATGCTTTAATTTGTAACCCACTAAATATTAATACGAGTAATAATTTTAAAATAACATGGTTATTCACAAAAAACTTTTTGTCTTATTAGAGGCTAATTGAACGATTTTTGTTGTTGTTTTGCATGTTAATTTGTTTTATTAAACTGTAATAAAATTCAAAACATTTTTTCGAATACATGCCTAAATAATTAAATAAATTAATCAAATTGTTTTAATAAGGCAGAAGGAAAGAGCTAAATAATTTAATATAAATCAATAAATAAAATATAGCTTAAGTTTAATAAATAAGTGCTAACAATTCCAAAAACGGAATAAGAAATATTTACCAAGTTTTATTTTGTAAGTTATTGTTAGTTTTTGTTTTCTTATTTTTTACCAAGAATTTTATATAAGTTACACCAAAACCTTGGGTAGAGCTATGTATATATATACCCAACAAACAATTCGTTCCGTTTACGCACCGTTTTCGGTCCGTCATAAACGGAATCCAACTCCGTATACGTACCGTTTTCTGGATCCGTATACGGACCAGAAAACGGAACATAAGGAACATCGAAACTGATTCGAATCCGTTGAAAATCCGTCAATGACGGACCGTTTACGGACCGGTATGTCGTGTTAAAAACGGAAAATTCCGTTTAAAGTCCGTCAATGACGGACCGTTTACGGACCGTTATGTCATGTAAAAAACGGACTAGTCCGCTGAAAGTCCGTCAATGCCGGACCGTTTCCGGACCGATATATCGTGTAATAACGGAGTATTTCCTTGTCCATATCCTACCGATTTTTTCAAAAAAATAGACCATATGTTTATTATTTTCAATACAAAGTCCTTTTTTTTTTCTTTTTTATAAATTCATTAATAATTATTATTTATAATTACAATATTTAGCACATCTAGCTCGGTTTACCTACCTATCCAGCGCTTAGGGACCCGGAGTAAAATCCAACATCTATATGGAAAAGAGGCAATAAATTAGTTATGGTTTAATTGACTGTGTACACGATGAAAATTCTCACATGTTATACACAAAACATTGTGAAACATTAAGTTTCATAAATCTTACCTTGTTACTTGATGTTGTTTGATTAATG
Organism: Leucophora obtusa; assembly: GCA_949987735.1. Classification (NCBI taxonomy): domain Eukaryota; kingdom Metazoa; phylum Arthropoda; class Insecta; order Diptera; family Anthomyiidae; genus Leucophora; species Leucophora obtusa. Next base: position 16,618,312 of record OX465296.1, read on the forward strand.
GTGTGATAGAAAGAATTCCCTCTATTGCATATTCTCCATATATTCCCATTATAATAATATTTTTACCGACTTTACAAAAATTTTTTATTTTGTAAACAAACCGATGAAATCCGTATTTAAAAGTACGGAAACGGATACACCAATACGGAGTTAAAACGTATTGTGTTCGAGAATCCATTTATACGGTCCGTTAATGTTCCGTATACGTACAGGCATTGACGGATACGTACCTTACGGACAGTTAACGTGCCGTAAAAGCCGGATTCATGAATCCGTATGTGCCGGAGAGTCCGTTAAAATGTTCCTTGGGTATATATATATTCCTTTAACTCCCACTGGAGTATAGGGCGCCAATTAGTGATTCGTTAGCAGGTTAAGTTCAGAAAAGTGGGTTGCTAGCCCTCCTTTCTTAGATTGGTGATAGGGCTGCTATCCTTGTGTCCAATCCCACATTGCAGTCATGCTTCAACAAATGTTCATTCGTCATTTACCTACTTTCCTGAGACGCCAAGTTGTCCGTGGCCACTCAGGTTACATGACTGTGCGTCTTCCCACTATAGCTAGCGGGTGCTGGAAAGCCATTGCCCGGGAATACTTGTTCTAGGACCGGAAGTAGTGAGCTGCATACAAAGGAATCATTTCTGGCCACTCCCAAGTGAATGACAGTCAGAAACTTTCGGCACTACGTGTACCTCTGATGAAAGTCCCAATTCCCATAGGGTAGAGCTGTAATACATACTAAAAGTAGGTAACTTATACCCTTATTTTTTGTGATTTGCACCTTTTTATATTTTGCGTGTAGTTTTAGCGGAGTATACACGAAGGAACATTCATGAACAAATGCCCATTTTTTCTCGAGTATTCATTTGTGTATGTCAATGTGTCGTGTGTTATCAAATTTTTTTGATATTTTGTGTTTCCAAACTCAATTTTTCATCGTGTGTGTCGATGTTACTGTTTTTGTTGTGTTAGTTCATTGAGAGCAGTCATGATGTGAGGTGTTTTTTTGTAATTACGCATTTAAGAAAATGACAATTTTAAATAATGAAAACTGGATTAGCTTTATAAATGAATATATTTGCGAGAATTATGGGACATAAAATGTGATAGCTTAAAAAAAAAACTAAAAATTAACAAATTAATTAATTTGATTTTTTTCGCGCATATTTGATGTGATCGGTTCAACAAACAAACAGAAATGATGTTTCGTTTGAGATTTTCTTGTTGTGTGGTACCGTCAGAAGGAAAGAGCTAAATAATTTAATATAAATCAATAAATAAAATATAGCTTAAGTTTAATAAATAAGTACTAACAATTCCAAAAACGAAATAAGAAATATTTACCAAAGAAATATTTACCAAGTTTTATTTTGTAAGTTATTGTTAGTTTTTGTTTTAATTTTTTTACCAAGAATTTTATATAAGTTACACCAAAAACTTGGGTAGAGCTATGTATATATATATTTATATTACTCTAACTCCCACTGGAGTATAGGGCGCCAATTAGTGATTCGTTAGCAGGTTAAGTTCAGAAAAGTGGGTTGTTAGCCCTCCTTTCTTAGATTGGTGATAGGGCTGCTATCCTTGTGTGCAATCCCACATTGCAGTCATGCTTCAACAAATGTTCATTCGTCATTTACCTACTTTCCTGAGACGCCAAGTTGTCCGTGGCCACTCAGGTTACATGACTGTACGCCTTCTCACTCTAGCTAGCGGGTGCTGGAAAGCCATTGCCCGGGAATACTTGTTCTAGGACCGGAAGTAGTGAGCTGCATACAAAGGAATCATTTCTGGCCACTCCCAAGTGAATGACAGTCAGAAACTTTCGGCACTACGTGTACCTCTGATGAAAGTCCCAATTCCCATAGGGTAGAGCTGTAATACATACTAAAAGTAGGTAACTTATACCCTTATTTTTTGTGATTTGCATCTTTTTATATTTTGCGTGTAGTTTTAGCGGAGTATACACGAAGGAACATTCGTGAACAAATGCCCATTTTTTCTCGAGTATTCATTTGTGTATGTCAATGTGTCGTGTGTTATCAAAGTTTTTTGATATTTTGTGTTTCCAAACTCAATTTTTCATCGTGTGTGTCGATGTTACTGTTTTTGTTGTGTTAGTTCATTGAGAGCAGTCATGATGTGAGGTGTTTTTTTGTAATTACGCATTTAAGAAAATGACAATTTTAAATAATGAAAACTGGATTAGCTTTATAAATGAATATATTTGCGAGAATTATGGGACATAAAATGTGATAGCTTAAAAAAAAAACTAAAAATTAACAAATTAATTAATTTGATTTTTTTCGCGCATATTTGATGTGATCGGTTCAACAAACAAACAGAAATGATGTTTCGTTTGAGATTTTCTTGTTGTGTGGTACCGTCAGAAGGAAAGAGCTAAATAATTTAATATAAATCAATAAATAAAATATAGCTTAAGTTTAATAAATATGTACTAACAATTCCAAAAACGAAATAAGAAATATTTACCAAAGAAATATTTACCAAGTTTTATTTTGTAAGTTATTGTTAGTTTTTGTTTTAATTTTTTTACCAAGAATTTTATATAAGTTACACCAAAAACTTGGGTAGAGCTATGTATATATATATATATTCCTCTAACTCCCACTGGAGTATAGGGCGCCAATTAGTGATTCGTTAGCAGGTTAAGTTCAGAAAAGTGGGTTGTTAGCCCTCCTTTCTTAGATTGGTGATAGTGCTGCTATCCTTGTGTCCAATCCCACATTGCAGTCATGCTTCAGCAAATGTTCATTCGTCATTTACCTACTTTCCTGAGACGCCAAGTTGTCTGTGGCCACTCAGGTTACATGACTGTGCGCCTTCTCACTCTAGCTAGCGGGTGCTGAAAAGCCATTGCCCGGGAATACTTGTTCTAGGACCGGAAGTAGTGAGCTGCATACAAAGGAATCATTTCTGGCCACTCCCAAGTGAATGACAGTCAGAAACTTTCGGCACTACGTGTACCTCTGATGAAAGTCCCAATTCCCATAGGGTAGAGCTGTAATACATACTAAAAGTAGGTAACTTATACCCTTATTTTTTGTGATTTGCACCTTTTTATATTTTGCGTGTAGTTTTAGCGGAGTATACACGAAGGAACATTCGTGAACAAATGCCCATTTTTTCTCGAGTATTCATTTGTGTATCAGAGTTGTGAAATTTCAGTATTTTTTGAGTACTCAATAATACTCAATACTTTTCAATTGAGTACTCGATACTACTCAATACTTTTAACGGTTTTTTTAATTTAAAAATAAAAACGTTATGAATTCGTATTTATTAGGAAAAATTATCACAATTCACATACACGTGTTAAATAACTATTATTATTTACATTTCAATTAATTTAAAACATTTTAAATAAATTAATTAAATAATTTTTCCCAAAAATTCGTTACAAATTTCTTTGCTTCACAAATAGAGTTGTATTTTCAGAGCTGTATTTTTAGAGTACTGTTTTTAGAGTTGTATTTTTATACGAAAAATACACATTTCTACGGAAAATTGCATCTTTTAAAGTATTGAGTAGTACAGTTTTAGTATTGAGTACTCAAAAAAACAGTCAGTATTGAGTACTCAGTACCGGAATACTCAATACTTTTACAACTCTATTGTGTATGTCAATGTGTCGTGTGTTATCAAATTTTTTTGATATTTTGTGTTTCCAAACTCAATTTTTCATCGTGTGTGTCGACGTTACTGTTTTTGTTGTGTTAGTTCATTGAGAGCAGTCATGATGTGAGGTGTTTTTTTGTAATTACGCATTTAAGAAAATGACAATTTTAAATAATGAAAACTGGATTAGCTTTATAAATGAATATATTTGCGAGAATTATGGGACATAAAATGTGATAGCTTAAAAAAAAAAACTAAAATTTAACAAATTAATTAATTTGATTTTTTAGTTATTGTTAGTTTTTGTTTTCTTATTTTTTACCAAGAATTTTATATAAGTTACACCAAAAACTTGGGTAGAGCTATGTATATATATATTTATATTACTCTAACACCCACTGGAGTATAGGGCGCCAATTAGTGATTCGTTAGCAGGTTAAGTTCAGAAAAGTGGGAGGGCTACTTTCTTAGATTGGTGATAGGGCTGCTATCCTTGTGTCCAATCCCACGTTGCAGTCATACTTCAGCAAATGTTCATTCGTCATTTACCTACTTTCCTGAGACGCCAAGTTGTCTGTGGCCACTCAGGTTACATGACTGTGCGCCTTCTCACTCTAGCTAGCGGGTGCTGAAAAGCCATTGCCCGGGAATACTTGTTCTAGGACCGGAAGTAGTGAGCTGCATACAAAGGAATCATTTCTGGCCACTTCCAAGTGAATGACAGTCAGAAACTTTCGGCACTACGTGTACCTCTGATGAAAGTCCCAATTCCCATAGGGTAGAGCTGTAATACATACTAAAAGTAGGTAACTTATACCCTTATTTTATGTGATTTGCACCTTTTTATATTTTGCGTGTAGTTTTAGCGGAGTATACACGAAGGAACATTCATGAACAAATGCCCATTTTTTCTCGAGTATTCATTTGTGTATGTCAATGTGTCGTGTGTTATCAATATTTTTTGATATTTTGTGTTTCCAAACTCAGTTTTTCATCGTGTGTGTCGATGTTACTGTTTTTGTTGTGTTAGTTCATTGAGAGCAGTCATGATGTGAGGTGTTTTTTTGAAATTACGCATTTAAGAAAATGACAATTTTAAATAATGAAAACTGGATTAGCTTTATAAATGAATATATTTGCGAGAATTATGGGACATAAAATGTGATAGCTTAAAATAAAAATTAAAAAGCAGCAGCATATGAAAAATTAACAAATTAATTAATTTGATTTTTTTCGCGCATATTTGATGTGATCGGTTCAACAAACAAACAGAAATGATGTTTCGTTGTTGTGTGGTACCGTCTGTATAAAAAATGAAAAAATAGAAACACATATTCTGTGACGAATGTTCCTCGTGTTTAGGCAGCTTGCTCTACCCAAGTTTTTGGTATAACTTATATAATATGCTTGGTAAAAAATAAGAATACAAATAATCCGCTACTTGTTCCGCATTTTGTAAAAAAGTAACAGAATTGCATAAACAGTACGACAATTTCGGATTATTTTGCTTGATTTGCTTGCAGAATTGCTTGAATCCAGCTCCGCTAACGTTCAAGCACGCGATAATGCAAATCAAGCAAAAGAAGTTCAATTTATTTAAAAGTACCGTTTATAATAAGTACCTCGAAAAAAGGACCACATTTTACAGTGAGTGTTTAAAGAAATGAAGAAGATTTTATAAATATTTCAAGTTCTTATAGAATTTTTTTTATAATATCTATAAAAATGGATCACTGTGAAGAAGAGGACCCAAAGGAATACCGCTGGGAAACGGGTTATGAAAAAACATGGTATATTTATTTCTGTTTTTCAAATGTGAAAAGCTGAACCATAAAATTTTGTTTGCATTTCTAAGGGAGGCTATCAAGGAAGATGATGATGGCTTATTGGACTCTGCCATAGCCGAGCTTATACAAAAAGCCAAGCGTAAACGGCAACATCAAAAATCCATGCAAAACAAATTGGGTATGATGAGGCATATGTATTTGATTTTGGATTGCTCAGAATCTATGTCGGTGCCGGATTTAAAACCCACTAGACTTCTATGTACTTTGAAGGTACTTATTTTGAAAACAATAATGAATTTGTGTTTTGTTTGATATTCAATACTTTTAATGTTTTAGCTTTTAGAAATATTTATAGAAGAGTTTTTCGATCAGAACCCCATTAGCCAAATGGGGTTGATTGTCTTAAAAAGCAAACGGGCGGAAAAAGTGACGGACCTTACCGGAACTGCTAAATTACATTTAAAGGCCTTGGAGGGGTATATATTACAGCCAAATTCTGAAATGTAAGTTTTATGTTTTACTTAATTTTTCTTACAGTTTAAAAAAAGTCAATCTTACCGGTGAACCTTCTTTACAAAATGGCTTGGATTTAGCTTTGAAAACGTTAAAGGTTGTGCCTTCTCATGCTTCTCGAGAAATATTAATCATTATGGGTTCTTTAACGACCTGCGATCCAGTGGATATAACTCAAACTATTGAAATGCTTAAACAAGAGAGTATTAGAGTTTCTGTTATTTCTTTATCGGCAGAAATCCATATCTGTCGTTATTTAACCACCCAAACTAATGGCACTTATGGAGCTGTTTTAGACGACTCACATTATCGGGATCAATTATTGTCTCATGTTGATCCACCACCAGCAGCTCAGGCCCAAGAAAATTCTCTTATCAAAATGGGTTTTCCTCATGCTAAACAAGATGAGGGTAAAGATCCTCCCCTATCCATGTGCATGTGTCATATTGAAAATTCTGATGAACCCAGTAAACTGACCTCGGTTGGTTTTCACTGTCCGCAATGTTATAGTAAATATTGTGAATTACCCGTAGAATGTCATACTTGCGGACTTACTTTAGTTTCGGCTCCTCATTTAGCCAGATCTTATCATCATCTCTTTCCCGTACAACATTTTACTGAATTGCTTTATAATGGCCAAGCTGCGGTGTGCTATGCTTGCCAGAAATCCTTGTCTGAAGCCTCAGATAAACATGTTTATCGTTGTGAATCTTGTTCCCAAATCTACTGTATAGATTGTGACATATTTATACATGAGACTTTGCACATATGTGTTGGTTGTAATACCATTCCCGGAGTGGCAGCACAAGTACATGCTAGAAAACCACAAGCTCCACCAGCCAGTATGATGGTGGGTTCATCTTTAGGTCAAAGATTTTAAACAAAATTTAAACTAAATGACAAAAAATAAAAAAAAAAAAATCAATAAAAGTAACAGTTTAATTGAAGTGCTTTACTTTCCTTTGTTGTGATACCTTTTTAAACTAAAAAACAACAGATATACATAGGCTTAATCAATTTTTGTCCTTAATAAATGACTGTTAGGTTGCGTTTACACTTGCATTGAAATCTTGAAATTTCGATATCCACCACTGTGTAAAACCAATGAAGAAAATCTTATAGACGTTACATTTTCAGAGAATGTATTTATTATAGCTAACTATATGTGCTTTATTCAAAATTGAACATTTATATGCTTTTCTTCATTGTTTTTTTCAGAGTGGTGAATATCCAAATCTCAGGAATTCTTTTAATTTATCCCGGTTTTTAATAAAATTATTTTTTTTTTCAGCAATAAATAATATAAATTTTTAATTTTTAAAAAATCATCAATTTTCATATATGAAATTTTGCAAAATCGTGAGTCGTCATTTCTTCGAATTTTACTTCAGAAATCGTCCAAAAAATGACGTGACAAAAGTCCGTTCCCGTACTTTACCGCGGTTACCCAAACTAGGCCAAAAGCTTTTCTGTAGGTACTCAAAATTGGGTGTAAATTTGTAAATTATTGCTGTTTGCGTTGTTTTGTGTTCCCACGGGTTTGATGTTTATTTATTTCAGGTTTGGTGGTTTATTTAATCTGCAAATTTTGAGATTATTTCATTACAAAAAAAGCCGCAATAAAATAAACTCCAAAATTGAAATTGTTTGGAGATTATTCAAATTTATTTTTGTGTTTGGTTATTTCATTATGTTAAAAGTTTTCGCTTTTGTGAAGTGAAGAGTATTTACAAAAATTTATTTTTATTAAATTAAATATTGGTTTTAGTTATTTTAGATGCAAATTTAACTAACAAAAAAAGTAGTTTTTACAGTTTTACAATAATTTTCATGTCTGTTGTTTTAACTGCATTTGTAGTTGTTTGTACAGTTTTACAATAATTTTCATGACTGTTGTTTTAACTACATTTGTAGTTATTTTTACTACATTTCTCAGTTGATTTTTAAGAGTTAAAAATGACTTGATATACCAATTGATTTAAATGGAAATGAAGTGCACACCTTTTTAACTGCAAATGCAGTAATTTTTATTGTCATTTGCAGTTGATTTTATCTACATAATTCCTTGAGTGTAACTGTAATTGAAAAATGTCAATAACAATTACATTTCATTGGGAAAAGTTCGAGTTAAGGATCATGCTCAGGTAATACTAAATTACTGCGCCCTCTACCGGTGAATAGTGTAAGTTTTGATTTCCTATCTCTATAATTAATAGTCTCTGTTAAGGATTAACCAAAAATGACGTATTCTTATATATTATACTTGGCTTGGTCAACCACTTTTTTTGAAAAATTTAAACAAAAAGCATTTTCTATTTCGCGACCCTATGTTCCACTGGGAATTAAAGGATTAAATATATATATTTTCTATTTCCAAATCTCCACTGCGACTAAGAAAATAGTTATTTGTCGAAAAACGTTTTTGTCGGCGGTAGAATCTACTGAAATTGACAGTTAAAACAAAGGTATATGCAGTTAAAAAGGCGAGAAAGGTATTTATTTACCTTTAAAATAACTAAAACTTTTGTTATTTTTAGTTGTTGAAAAATAACTAACAAATGCATTAAAAATCACTAACAATGTCGTAAAATTAACTGACAAATTTTTACTACAAAAAATGGGTAAAACTTACTGTTTTTTTTACAGTTAGTTCTTTTGGTATTATAAAAATATATTTTAATAAAAAGAAAACAGTTTTAAAATTTGAAGTAAAAATTCCAAACGGTTCTCCAGTTATTACGTTTTTATGCATTGGAGATGCAATACAAGTTTCTGATTTTTATTTGCAAACTAGGAATATATAAATAATAACAAATATAAACTAAACAAGAATTTTTAAAATTCAACGAAAACTGTTGTATTTTAAATAACTAACAAAAACAACTGTTTACTGTAAAATTACTGTTTTGGTAGTTGTTTACTATGATCATAAAAATAACTGCTTTAAACAACTGTTACGAAATTAGAGTACTTTTCGTTAGTTGTTTTCTTAAATAACCGTCATAACTGTTGTTTTGCATTTTTCAATAGAAAAACAACTGTAATTACTGTTAGTAACAAGAACTACTGATTACTACACAAACATCTGTCATGTAGTAACTGTCAAACTTTTTTGAGTGTTGATTTCGAGAAATGGACCTGTCAGTTGGCTTCCAAGGCCTTACGATTTGACACCTCTGGATTATTTCCTCCAGGGGTATGGCATCACCAAAAAAATAAGTTATAAAAACATCGTTACCACTAGATGACACTTTGTTCAAAAAATTAACAATTTTCTGCTTTTATTTAAATTGAAATAATTACAAACAACAAAAACGGATATCTCAAATTTTATTATTTGAATATATTACCCGTTTGTTTTTTCCTTGTTTTGAGCAGTTTTCAGCAGTTTTTAAATATAGGCTCAGCTGATACTAAACTGATACTAAATAGTTGCTGAGGTAATATTCAATTTCAGCGCCCTCTAGTGGTGAGTAGTGTAAGTTTTGATTTCCATAGTCTCTGATTTCCTGTGGGGTCACTTGAAGTCACTGGTTTATTCTGATAATCAAACTTTTGTAAATACTCTTCATTTTATTCTTAATGTTACAATTTATTGCAGGTAGAAGATAAAAATATTAAAGAGGTGAAAGAAAATAAATACAATAGGTTTTTTTTTAATTTTATATAAATATTCCATACAAATTTAAGTATTTATAAAAATTTTAAGTAGGTATAAATTTAGCTTAGGTATAAATTTAACTTCTTAAAAATTAAGTTGTTATAAAAATGCTGCCAAGTCTTGAAAATTCTTGACTTTTCTCTTTTAAATGTAAACAAAAATATTTGTAATAGAATTTTTTTGAAATTTTAGTATTTTAAAATTGATAAAATATTAAAAACAACAAATGCTAACAAATGAATTATGTGGTTGTTAGTAAAGGGAGAGCATGCCACTCAAGGTAATTTATTTCGCGTTCCGGGCAAGCCCATATAAGAAAAAAGATTTCGTCCAAAGGCGGCCCCAACTGTTTAAATTTTATTTGTTTACAAAAAATAAAAACAAGTCACGTAAGTACGGATAGTCGTTTTTTTTTACAGGTAGTTATAGATATAAAATTCGAAAAAAACAAACCTATTATTTTATAATATTTACTTAAATAAATGTAATTTTCTATTATATAACTCACCTTATTTTCTTTATTTAATACACTCAACCAAAAAAGTCTGAAAGTTTTGCTGTTATTACGGGAAATTTAACTGTTTTGAGCAGAGACTATTTATTATAGAGATAGGAAATCAAAACTTACACTAGTCACCGGTAGGGGGCGCTGAAATTTAGTATCACCTGAGCAACTATTTAGTATCACTTTAGTATCAGCTGAGCCTATATTTAAAAACTCAAAAATTGCTGAAAACTGCACAAAGTAAGAAAAAAAATCAAGCGCAAAATATATTCAAATAATAAAATTTGAGAATTCCGTTCTTTTCTTGCTTTTTTGTTTGTTATTATTTCAATTTAAATGAAAACAGGAGATTGTCAATTTTTTGAGCAAAGTGCCATCTAGTGATAACGATGTCGTTATAACTTTTATTTTTGGTGTTGCCATACCCCTGGTTTTGAGCCCAGTTGTAAACTGCCAAAATTGTTGTAAACTGCAATTCAAAATTGATTTGCTAATATCAGTTAAACAAATTACTAAATATCAACAATTTTAGTGCAATGAAATTAGTGTAAATAAATTTCAGTAAATTGTTGTAGACTGTAATTTAAAATCAATCTGCGGAAATGAGGATTAAATCTAAAAAAAAATTAAAATAACATTTAATAAAAAAAATATTTTTTTTTCTTTCAATTATAAAATATGTACACTAAAAAAAAGTCTGTATAGTCAGCAAAAAATGTTGCTGTGCCAACAAATTTTTAGTCAGGAGCGTGCTTGCAAAAATATTGGTAATTTCAACAAAAGTTTTGCTGAAAATAAGCGAGCTGATTTTTACCAAAAAATAGTAATCTTCAGCAAAAGTTTTGCTAACAGTTATTCGATTGCAAATGAAAAAAATCCTTGCTAAAATCACTAAACTTTTTGCTGAATATTAGTAGACTGAAAAAAAAACTCAAAAAACTTGTAGCGAAATTTTACTTTAGTTAATTTATTTGCTGAAAATTTAAATATAGAAATTGTGTAGAGTTGTTTTTCTTTTTTATTATTTCCGACATCTATGTACATCTTCTCTATCTGGTTGTCGTCCACGCTATAAATGCGGTTATCAGCACAATTTTTGTAGCAAAATAAATTAGTAAAACATTAGTTCAAAATTAGTTTAGTGCTAAAAAAATATGACTAAAACTTTTGATGAAAACGGATTTTAGCAACAAAAATTGCTGAAAACTAGTATACTTGATATACAAGACGTTTTACTAACTTTTCTACTAACTTATTTTTTGAGTGTATAATTACTTCATCATACTTGAAATTTGGAGTAAAACTTGCAAACGGTTCTCCAGTTATTACCTTTTTATGCATTGAAGATATAATAAACTTTTCTGAGTTTTATTCCAAACTGAGAATATATCAATAATAAAAAATATAAACTGAACAAGAATTCTAAAAAATCGATGAATTCTTGTAAATAAAATTTCCTTAAGTATCCACTTGTTGCTAAATTAGTACATTTTTGTGCTAAGTTTAGCACTCGGTAAATTAGCAAAATGTTTTGCTGATATCAGTATTAGTAAAAAAATCCGTAATTTGTAATAAGAGAAAACAAAAATTATTACTAAAAAAATTTACTAAAAATCAGTAGAAAAATAGTAAAGTGCGATTAAAAACCGTTTATAAATTTTTTTACAAAATTTTTTATCTGAGTCTAGAATTTCTTACCCCCAAATTTTCAGTTGACTTTCTTCAGCGTCTTTTCTTTGACTAAAGACACAAAAGAAAAAAATATTCTCTCACTAGAAACTTCTAAACACCATATTTTTTGTGGGTGTGGCCAACACAGTTTCTATGTTTGAATATTTGAACGAGAGACAGACACGCACATACTTAAAAATAAATGTGTTTGTTAAAAAATCCAAAACAACTGCATAAAGTAACTGTAACGAAAATCCAGTAGTTTTTGTGGGTTGTTTAAAAAAATAACTGTCAAAAACATTGAAAATTTCTGCCCCAAGTAAAATAATTGCAACTGCAGTTAAAATAACTACAACCGTATTACTACACAAATAACTGTCATGTAGTAACTGCAGAACTTTTATGAGTGTACAATTTCAATTGAAACTAACCGCAATTGTTAATTCAAATGCAGTTGCAGTGTACACTTTTTTAACTGCAAATGCTGTTAATTTAATGGAAATGAATTTTTTTATTAGCAATTACTTTTAATTACGATTGCAATCACACAGAAAAAACAGTAGGCACCAGCAATGGATTTTGTAAAAGCAATCACATTTTCTTTTAAATTGAAATTTTATTCCAAACAAATTTTTTGTTTGAAATATTTGTAACTCCATTGTAAATCGTTATCTTTCATATAAAATTTGTTTAAAAATAAAAACTCAAAGTTACAAAAAAAAAAGAAATTTTTTCTTGGATTTACAAATTTCTTTGTTGGTGCCTTTTTAAAAAGTTTTTTTTTTTTGTATTTACAAATTTGGTATGAGAAAGGTGTTTAAAAATTGAATTAGAATTTTGTAAATTCTTTCTCTGTACTTTTAATTACAATTGAATGTAGTTGTAATTGAGTTTTTTGTATAGCAATTAAAATAATTGTAATTGAGTTTTTCTGAAAATTTCAATTGCAATTATTTTTGTAATTGTAATTAAAATTAACTGATCAGATTTCATAAATTTTTTTTTAATTAGAAACTTCGTTCAATGGCAAAAATATTTTTTTTTAAACGCTTTTAGTAGAAATTACGAGTGATAACGAAATAATGTCACGTATACAGCTGCTGCGAAATCCAGAGATTTGGAGAATCATCAAAATGGAAAGTCGATGACGAAAAGCTTTAGACCTAAAATTATGATTAAAGCACACAAAAAGAATAATATATTCTCTCGAAATGTAACACTGAACATACATAAAAGATTAAGTTCCCTATATTTGTTATTTTCCCCAATATGGTGATCAAATGCTTCTTCTTGTTACATTGTTGTTTTGCTTGAGATTAGTTGGAATGAAACGGCGAGAAAATGTTATCGTGTTGTTGCTATTTTACTATGTATATTGTAAACGTCAAAAATACGTCACTAACCCCCCGTTTCCACAGGCAAGTAAACGGTTGAAAGTTGAGAATACGTATTATCACCGAAAATTTCGAAAATTACCGAAAAAACATGAAAATTTTACATGTGTCCACACTACTTGCTGCAAGTTCATTTTTAAAATGTCGTCGAAGGCATAGGTTGTCACTAAATAGCACTCCAGTATTGCCAAGTATTCAATATTCTAACAAAGCTGGGAAAAAATTTCTTCTTAACAATTTTTTTTTCAAAAATTTTTAAAAATAATATTTTAAATTACCAGTAAGATATGCCGTTGTGTTCTTTTTTACTTTTTTTTTACAAATGAATACAAAATCAGTTGCATTACAACTTTTATTTTACCAAATACTAGTAAATTAATAGAAAACAATACTAGGCAACACTGTTTTCTTTATTCTGTCATTTCACTTGCCGCAAGTATCAAAAATCCACTGTCTTCAAAATTTACTTGCAAGTTGAGCCGCAAGTCGTATAAGTGTGATAGTATTAGTGAAAAAGTGTGAGTGTATTGAGTTTTTCGAACTTGCACTTGCATGTGGAAACGGGGGGTAATACGTGTGCGTGATCAATGCACCAATGTTATCCTACTATCCGTTTTTCGATGTTCTTTTTCAAAGCGGTTAAAGTTACGTTTACATTTGTTTTTAAATCCCGAGATTTCAATGGAAATCCCCACCCGAAATCTCGCAAATTCACGGGATTTCTTTAGTATGGGGAATCTCGGGATTTCACATGAGATTTTCACTGAAATCTCAATTTTAGTCGAAATCTCGGGATTTGGGTGCAGATGTAAATGCAACATAATATAAATATCACAAGATTTCGATGTAGATGTAAACGCGATATAAGAGTGCAAATGAGTAATGACCGATATACAAAAACTCAACACTGGGTTTTTTTAATTTTTGTTGTTTTTATGCACTGTTTAGGTTCAAAGCTTTCTCGAGAGTACAAAACAAGTGTTTTTGTATTTCTAAAGGTATAAAAAAACCATTAAAATATATTTTTGCTTTTTATATTGTAGTCAGTTACCAATTTGAAAGCCAAGTTAAAAAAGTACAAATACAAATTATAGCTCATATAATTTTTTTAATAAATTAAGTTATAAAGCTGTGCAAAAAAAAAAAAAAAAACAAAAATTGGTGGGAAAAATAAACAAAAAAATATATATGTATATGTGGGCATTTCCACAAAAAGGTCCATCGTGACCGAAAAATTAAAAGCCGATAAAAAATCCCTTCTGAATTGTGTTAATAAAAAAAATACTTAAATATAATTAACGAGTCCAAAGCTTATATGTATTATAAAATGGACTACAAAGTTGCGTTTTGGTCACATTTTTCGTTTTTAATAACATTTTCTAATTTTATTTTTACTTGTTTTAGAGTGATGATTAAAGTGCACTCTTATAACAAAATATTTTATACAACAACAATCAACTTCAATAAAATGCAAGGGTAGTTACTAAAGATTAGTAAACTGTGAATTTTTGATTTCCTTTCATTGACATTCTATTGTCACATTCACACAAAGTGACGAGAAATTATGTTGCGTGGAGAATCCTACTAAAGGTTGTAAAAAAAACGAATGCAAATATTTCAATATGACAACCATCAATAGAAAGCCACATTATACCATTTTAGTTTTAAAAAAATCGCTTTAAAAATTATGTTAAAAGTGTCAGATTTTTGCATTTTTCTAGATGCGATCGAAAACGACTTCTATTTTTTGTCGCGTTGGAAATTACATATTTATTGCTAATATATTGGAAACAACAAATAAACAAACCTGTCTTTTGCACTAAACAAAATGCTCCTAAAAGGCTTTCGAAAATGGAAACAAGAAAAAAAATGTTAAGATTTCTTTATTTTTTTTTCACTTCAAAGGCGTACGAATGTCGCGTTGGGGACCCTGGAAATACCCATATATAATTTACAAATATAAAATTTGGTTTTAACGAAATTTGTTAAACTAGATCTATATTAACGAAAACTAGTAGTTTTTGAAAACTATTTGTATTTACTTTTATACTGCATTTAGACTGAGGGAAAACTACCTAATTTTTGGCTCTTGCTAGTTTTTAATTGTCAAAACGCATATGTGACAGCGCATAGAGAAAGGGACCTAAGGGTAAAAAGATCAATTTTTTTTTTTTTGATGTGGACAACATCTGAGCATTGAATGAGACCGATCCCATGCCCTTTTTTTACCCTTTTTTTACCCTTAGGTCCCTTTCTATTTTGCGCGTCACATATATAAAAAACAAGCAAAAACTAGTTTTGTACAAAAACTAGGTAGTTAAATTCAGTATTATACTACATTTATACTTGAGCAAAAACCACATAGTTTTTGTGCAAAACTAGTTTTTGCTTGTTTTCTTGTATGCGTTTTGACAAGTTAAAAACTACAAGAGCCAAAAACCAGGTAGTTTTTGCACAGATATAAATGTAGTATTATTCACTTATCAAATTCCAAATTTTGAAAAAACCAAAAGTTTACATTACTACCAAAAATTAGTCGCTTTTAAAATCTTCAAGTTTTTGATTCAAAATTTGTAGACCAATCCAATAAATAACGGCTTTTTATATCTTGTCGAATTCCATAACAAATTTTTGTTTAATAAAAAACTAGAAGTTTTCAAAATCTATTTCTCTTTGGCTGTAGTATAAATTCGGCTTTAAACAAACTTGTTTAAAATAATCTCGTGTAGAAAGTTTTTCGACCTTTGAATTAACAAAATATATATATATATGTAAAATTTTTGTTACGTGTCGTTTTAACGCTTACATATTTTTTATTTTAAAATAATTTATTAACCGGTAAGTTATTTATTATAATAATTTATAACTACTTTGTTGTTCTAGGTCAGTCTTTTAAATCAAAAATAATAAATATTTTAAATTTTGGATTTCAATTTTTGAACGCAAAATACTATTTTCATATATTTAGAGCATCAAATTTATAAAGAAATAAATTAAAACAAACAGGTTTAACTAAAAATAATATTAAGTTACCCAGCAAACAGCTTTAATTATTTATGATTTAAAAAAAGACTCCAAAAACATAAACATGCGTCCAAAAAGCGCCCTGTACACTCAGAGTCAGGGTTGGCAACCGATTCATAAGTTTAGTAATTAAAAATTATTTCGTTTGGTTATTTTAAGGTTAACGATATTTTGTTAATTTATTTTAGGGTTAACGATATTTAAATCTTTTTCGTTTGGTTCTTTTAAGGTTAAAGGTTAACTAGATATGAAGTTTTTGACGACTTTAACGGATTAACACTTTGTGAAACCTAATGTGTGTGCAAACAACAACAATAGCTTTCCAATAAAATCTGAATTTCAATATTTAATTTGTAATCTTTTTGAGAGAAATAAAAAAAAATTAAAGTTATTTCGTTAGGATATTTAAGGTTGACGACATTTTAAAATATTCGTTAGGGTATTTTACGTTTAACAGCATTTTAAGCTATTCCGTTAGTGTCATTTTAAGGTTAAAGGTAGTCATTTGAATGGGTTTTGAATTGTTTTTGGTACTTTAGGGTTATACTACATTTAGACCTGAGCAAAAACTGCCTAGTTTTCGCACAAACATAGTTTTTGCTTGTTTTTTATATGTATGTGCATTTTGACAAGTAAAAACCAGCAAGATCCAAAAACTAGGTAGCTTTTGTTCATTTAAATGCAGTATTAGTGTTTGCCAACCATGCTCAGAATTCACTCAGGAAAAAACGTATAAATTTCCTCATAAATTTGAATAATTTTAAAGCCTTTTGTGAGTCCGAAAACTGAAGATACATTATGAGATAGATTTTTCGATAGTTGACACAATTTTTGTTTTCTAAATATTTATATTTTTTACAAAAATAAAAATAGCGTTAAAAAACATGATAATTTTTATGTGTTATTTAAACATCTTATTTATTAGAAACTCCAAAGTTGCTGGCTGGGTATTCTAAAACCGACCAGTTTTATGGAGTGTAGACCAATTACGCCTACAAATAAAACGATTTCATTAACATTAGACTAATTAATAATCAAAACAATTTTGTTGAATTATTTATTTTTAAATAAAAAACAAATACTCGTACAAAACAAGTATTAATTAAAAAATTATTTATGAATAAAAAATGAATAAAACTTAAAATAAAATAAAACTACTCTTAAAGAGTTCTATTAACAAAACCAACTGAAAATGTAAGTAAAAATAACGGAAATTGCTATAAAAATGTACACACAAAAAATTCCTGTAGTGAATTTTAAAACTGTAATTTAAAATTTTTTAAAATTATTTTACATAAACAAAAACGAGAGTTATAAAATAATAAAAATTCAAACACTAATATAATATTTAACTATTGCCCAAAAGTTTTCGCTGTTTTTTCCTAAATAACTGTCATAAAAACAATTGCAATAAAAACAACTTATATTACACGAATAATTGCCATGTAGTAATCAAATATGTATTTAAAAACAATTCCGTTTTTAAATTTGATTCAATTTTCCACTAATGGAATAGCAAAATATATTTTATTCATTGAATTATTTGCTAATTTATTCAATTCAAAATATCAAATAATAGAAAGGAAATTCATAGAAGGAATAAAACTTATTACAAATGGTTTCGTATTGGAATAATACAAAAAAACTATTATAGCAGTTATTTTTAATAATATAAGTAATAACCAACTACCAAAACAGTTTTTTTTTTGCAGTTAACACTTAATTTTTGTTAAAGGGTGGAAACGCAAAAAATTTACCATTTTAAAATCTTAATACTGTCAAAAAACGAGCAATGAAAACATATATGATATCAAAAATTAAGAACAATATTTTTTTTTACATTTTTTTCTCGATTCGGAGCAAAATACAGCAACATTTTCGGACGTTAGGATATACAAAAATAACATATTGCCTAAATGAAATGCCGTAATATCTAAAGATTTTTTTTGGGCTATATGAAAATTTCTTAAATGAGGCAATTCTCAAAAACACAAGACAGTGAAAGCGTTCAAATTTTACTATTAAAGCCCAAACCAGACACTGAAAGTGCCAAAGAGCAGTCAGGGGTATGGCATCACCAAAAACAAAAGTTATAACGACATCGTTATCACTAGATGGCACTTTGTTCAAAAAATTGACAATTTTGTTTTTTTTATTTAAATTAAAATAATAAAAAACAAAAAAGCAAAAAAAAAAGGAATTGTAAAATTTTTTCAGCAATTTTAGAGTTTATAAATATACGCTCAGCTGATACTAAAATGATACTAAATAGTTGCTCAGGTAATACTAAATTTCAGCGCCCTCTACCGGTGAGTAGTGTAAGTTTTGATTTCCTATCTCTATAATTAATAGTCTCTGGTCTCTGAGAGCAGTTGTAGTTCTGTCAAACTTTGTTTTGAAATTTCGCGAAAACTATTCAATAGTTTTTTACAATTTCCCATTGAATTTCGTTTAAAGGCAGCTCTTGTTTATTTAGATAGTTTTCTAATTTCTTGACAGTGAGAAATAAGGTAAATAATGGAAACCTGCTTTATTTGCAAACTGTCGCACGTGCCCACTTTGAGTAGGTATCTGCTTTGGGATTTACTTTATTTAAGTTGCGTTTACATTGCATTGAAATCTCGAAATTTCGATATCCACCACTGTTAAAAAACAATGAAAAAAGCTTATAGACATTAAATTTTTGAAGAATGTATTTATTAAGCGGCCCATACATTAAGGAACATTCGTGAAAAAATTCCCATTTTTTGTGAATGTGTGTGTGTGTGTGTGTGCGTGCAATTCGTGTTTACAAAATTTTTTGATAATTTTTGTTTCCTACTCAATGTTCCTTAATGTATGGGCCGCTTTAGAGCTAACTATGCGTGCTTTGTTCAAAATTTAATATTTATATTAGGGATGTGCGATTAATCGATTAATCAAACAGTATGATTAATCAATTAATCGATTAATTGAAATTTTGATTAATCAGAATTATGATTAATCGATTAATTTGATTTTTGATTAATCAAAACTTGAATAATTTTAATTAATATTGAAAAATGTTTGAAAATAAAAAATTACAGGAATTTTATCTTTGTTTAATGGCGATGCTTTATAAAGCTCTAAATAAAGAAAATCGGAGAGATTGTTTGCTCACTGGTCAGACTTTACCAATGTCCATTCTTAAATTTCATGTTTCTTTAATAAACTGGAGTTAAAAGGCGTCTTCAACGAAGAAAAACAAGATATTATTCAATTATTCATAAATTTGATTAATCAAAACAATGATTGATCAATTAATCATTATTTTGAATAATCGAAATAACTGATTAATCGATTAATCATTTTTTTGATTAATCAAAATTGTTGAATAATCGATTAATTGATTAATCATGATTTTGATTAATCAGGAAGTTTGATTAATCGATTAATAGCACATCCCTAATTTATATGCTTTCCTTCATGCTTTTTTCATCTCGAGATTTCGATGGAAGTGTAAACGCAACCTTACTATCCGTATACATAATGTACGTTGAAAAAATTCTTAGTTTTCATGCTATCGTTGTAAATTAGCATGATTTTTGAAGTGTAACCCATAGAAAATGCTAATTTACTATTGAAAATAGTATGAACGGTGAATTCCATAATTGTTTAAACGGTATAGTGAATTTTTTATATACTGCGGTCGTGAAAGTAAAGAGATGGGGACTGAAATTTTTAAATACGTTATGTACTGATGAAAGATTTGATTCTGTATTTATTTATTCATCGACAAACAATTATGTAAAACAAAAAATACGACATATTTTGCAAGTGCTATTATTCAAATCGTGGGGCACGTATTGTAATTTTACCAAACCAAACTTTTGTAAAATGTAAAAAGTGAAGAAACAATGTAGAAGCCCTAAAATACTTCTTAAGTTGCGCTTACACTTGCATCAAAATTTCGAGATTTTGGTGTTTTTGGGCGATATGACAATTATTTTTTTGGCCTTTATGACACCGCACGCCGAAATTTTGTTAAAACTCGTTTTGGTAAAATTAATTGACATTTTTCTACTACAAAAATTTAAAAAAAAAACTGACAAAATTAATTATAAAATTATATTTTATTAAATGAATGTTTTTTAGTTTGTCTCTAGATCATTAATTAATATCACTTTCTGTTTAAATTATTCTAGATCTAGAGTCAAACTAAAAGACATTCATTTACCAGAATAAAAGATCAACTAAAAATTCCCCTTATTCATTATATTTTATTTTAATAAAAAAAAGATTCCAAATGGTTCTCCAGTTATTGCGTCTTTATGCATTGGAGATTCAATACAAATTTATGACTTTAATTTGTAAACTAAGAACATATTAATTATAGCAAATATTAATTAAACAATAATTTCAAAAATATCAATTTTTATTTTTTAAATAACGAACAAAAATACTGTTTTGGTAGTGGTTCTTTTATGATATTAAAACTAACTGCTTTAAACAACTGTTTGAAATACAGTGCTTTTCGTTAGATTTTTTTTTTAAAGAAACAACTATTATAATAGTTGTTTTATATTTTTCAACAGAAAAACAACTGTAATAGTTACTGTAACATTAAAAAACAACTACTGAACTACCAAACTTTTTTGAGTGTGAATATTTTTTAGTGCATGAAAGTCGCTTCTAATGAGTATGTTAACCTTCTTACCTACTCATTCTCACACTCCACTACAGGAAAGAAAAATGAGTTTAAAAATAATGTTTTTGGCATCTGTCACTTGTGACGTGTCTGGTTAGTCTGTGGCTGGGTTTTTTAAATAAATTAACCTCATTTTGTAAAGTTTATTTTTAAAAATTATTGTTTGCATTAAAAATCGTAAAATAACAAGAAATTAAGTCACTGATATTTTATGTAACCATTTGTATAATTTCCTTAAAATATTTTTATGAATATAAACTGTTTTCCTGATTCTTTGTCTGGCTTGAAACCAGACCAGTGCAGTTTAAATTTAAATATATTTATTGCACTCTTTATATTGCCCACATTTTATGCAGGTGCCAGATGGTAATATAAACAACTGATTTTTTATAATCATCATTTGTTTTAATTAGCATTTACATATGTACAGTAAAATCCGGTAAAGACGAATTTTAAGGGGCCTAACAAATTGTTTATAATAGTTTATTATCAGGGCAAGT
Organism: Leucophora obtusa; assembly: GCA_949987735.1. Lineage (NCBI taxonomy): Eukaryota > Metazoa > Arthropoda > Insecta > Diptera > Anthomyiidae > Leucophora > Leucophora obtusa. Next base: position 16,639,672 of record OX465296.1, read on the forward strand.
GTAAAAGGCGGATTATGGTTAACGTGCCGTAGCTAAAAAGTACACTTATGGAATACCATAAACGACATTACTATTTAGCATCTTTTTCATGTGGTTTTTTATTTTATTTTAAATTTTTCCATTTATTTGTTAATTTTTATTTTTTTGTTTAAATCTATTTTTTTATTCATTTTATATTTTGTCTGATTAAAATTCTTCAGCTTTTTCGATGACGGATAGAAAATTCTGATTTACGCTTTAGTAACCATTTGTATACACGTCTTCTTGTGGTTTCGAAACAGCTGATTCGTTACAGTTACGTTTACGGTTGGGTAACTCAGCCTTAAAATGGCACAAAAAAGTTTAAATGGCACAATGGCATGCCTAACCCATAAATTAAAAAAAAAAAAATGCACAAAATTTTAAATATTTTAAAAAGAAAAACTAAAAAAATGTGTATTATTATTTTGTTTGGATTTGCTAAATAGGTGGTTTGTAAAACTTTTTAGGAAAAATATTTTAATGTTCTGTTTAAATTTTTTACATTAAAAAATATAGGGCGAGAAATTGCAAACATAAAATGTCAATTTTTCACCAGAAAAATAATAGTCTAGTACATACATATTAAATTTGCGTAAAAACAAACCCTACGCAATTTTCATGTGAATCTCATTATCATTTTTTATATGAAGTATAAGTTTTTTTTACGTGAAATCGAAACAACTTAATGTGATTAAAAATTAAAAGTTGTACAAAATTTAATTTATTCATTTAAGGCGAGTGTTCGTCTTAAGACAGTTCGTATTAACAGATGCCTTTTATGTCATACTTTAAAATTAGTTCGTATTATCCAAGTATTCGTTTTATCCGAGTTCGTCTCAAAAGCTTTTTACTGTACTACTAAAAAAACCTAAAATTAAATGCTAAATACTTGCATTAACATCAACATGCTAATTTTTACAAATGATGAGGAAAAACGAAAAATACTCTGACAGATACAAAACATTAAATAAACGTCAAATTAAAAACCCGTTAAATAGTTCAGGAGGTGTGACAGATTTAAATTTTTAGCAAATTACTCAATTTAGTTGTTAGGGAGGAAGAGGGTAAATATTTTAATTAACCTTGGCAGTGATTTGTAAAAAGAAAATAAAAAATGAATGTAAAATAGACATTGTAATTTTTAATTCTCCCATTAAAAGTGTATGTTTTCAGCTACAAAGTAGTAATGAATTATTCATTAAAAGTATTTAGATTTTAAAAAGCAAAAAATAACAATTTTACCATTTTATATCAAAACTTTTTATTTCCCCAAAAAAACAAAAAAAAAATTAAAATATTTAAATCTTTAAAGGCTGATTCACACGCTAGCCATCGCTGTCCACTAGACCGTACCTCAAAACAAAAGTTCGCCGTACACCGTCCAGTCAAAATTATTTTTGCAAGGATGTTTCACAAATATTTTTTTTTGCCGAACGTAGGGGTTGCCATTTTACATTTTTCGTTATATCTTTGGATTTACAGTTGGATCTTAAAGTATGATACATCGATATTTTTCTGTCGAGGGACCAATGTTTTGCTCTAAGGAGCATTGACCTCAAGTATCCCGTTCTAGTATTTACCCACCAGATCTCAGCTGTTACAACCCTAATGTACCTACAAACCTAATGTCAGAAAATTAAAGCTCGCAAAAAATCATTAAACTTTTGCTAAGAAAGTTTTTCAATAAACCCAGCAGATTTTTTTTTTTTTTATTTTTTTGGTTGCCGAACGTACATTCAAAAAATAAGTTAGTAGAAAAATTAGTAAAACGTATTATATATCAAGTGTACTAGTTTTCAGCAATTTTTTTGCTGAAATTCCGATTTCAGCAAAAGTTCTAGTTATATTTTTTTAGCACTAAACTAATTTTGAGCTAATGTTTTACTAATTTATTTTGCTACAAAAATTGTGCTGATAACCTATAGCGTGGACGACAACCAGATAGACAAGATGTCGATGTCGCTGCTTGTCTGGATGTATTACAGACAACGGCAATGATATTTCATTAAAACAAAAAAACAATTCTACACAATTTCTGTATTTAAATTTTCAGCAAATAAATTAACTGAAGTAAAATTAATCGACTAAGTGTTAGCAAAACTTTTGCTGAGATTACTACTTTTTTGGTAAAAATCAGCTCGCTGATTTTCAGCAAGACCTTTTGCTGAAATTACCAACTTTTTTGCAAGCACGCTTCTGACTAAAAATTTGCTGACACAGCAACAACGTTTTGTAAATTTTTTTTTCATTAGATATTTGCTGGTCTACTCGAGGCAAAAAAATCGAAATATAGCACTTTAAAATCCGACTTTAAATGCCGAAGCTATAACGAAAAATTAAAAAAGGCGACCCCTACGTCAGCAAAACTACAAAGTGAGAAAGTTTAACGAGCTGCCGACAATTTTGTTTGATATCGCCGGAATTTTCTATATTCTTTGAATGATCGATATCGGCGCTACCTTAGTATTTTAAAATGACAAAGTTAAACTTTTAACTATCACAACTTTCAACTGTGGAAAAATGCATGTGTAAACAATGAAGAATAAAACAAATACACTGTGTACTTTTGTGGCACAGTGTATGAAATATTTTTCAAAACTTTTACAAAAAAACTATTAGGTATTTAATTTTATTCTAAAATATTCTTTTAATACAACAAAAAATATAATGTAGGATACTTTTCGAACATTGTGTGGACAAAAAAGAGGATACTTTTCGAGCATTGTGTCCCAAATCTCGTGATCCGATCACGCTATTTTATATTTATTATCAAAATACCCAAAATTATTAAAAAAGTTGGACCAGTCATAAAAATATTATTTTATGTTGATCCAAAACAATAAATGGGTAAAATCTCTGATCACTTAATAAAAAAACAGTGATCACAAAAAACAATCACTTTTGACTCTGAAAATTTTTACAACTTTTGTCGCAGCATCAACTTTTTTACACTCAAATAAAAGATAGTTTTATATAGATAGTAGATTTAAAAATGAAAAAAATTAAAAAAAGACTAACTTTTTGAAGGCTCGACTGAAAAATGAAAAAAACGTGTAGCAATATTCAAAAATTCAAGTAGCAATATTTCAAAACCCCTTCGGCCGATTAAAAAATTTTTATTTTTTTTTTGGATTCAGCGAACTATAATTTATTAGAAATAATGTATCACAACAACAAATATTTTTTAACAAAATTTAAGGATTTTTTTAAACTCCGAAATTTCGAAATATCAACCGCTTTGCGGGGACCTTGAATGTGAACCGATTTTCAAAATTTTTAATTTTACTGTTTACTGGACGCATACGCAACTTTTCCGCACCCCCATTTTGAAATTCGCGATTCGGTAAAGTTCGGCCCACTCTAATGTACAACCGTCTCAATATAGGGCCGTTTGTGTTTTTCTACCTGGGTAGTTTTATTTGAAAACTAGGTAGTTTTTGCTCAGTTTAAATTCAGTAGTAGTATAATTAAAATTTTGTTTAAAATTAAAAATATTTTGATTTGAAGATAAATTGTAAAACTATTCCGATATTGTAATATTAAAGCAAAATATGGTACTGTGAATTCAAGTCTAAAATGCCGAAAAAAGTTTTCGTATTTTCTTTTTAAAATTCGTAAATATTATTGTTGTGATATTTGTTTAAAAAGGATCATCACTCCTTAATAATTCCTCCTTAGATTTTTCTTTCATTTAATTTTTTGTAATTTGCCAATAAAATTAAGAAAATTTTATTCATTAAAACTTAACAATATATATTTGACAATTAAAATCCACCCTAATGTAGTGTGCATTTTCTGATTTGATAACTATTTATTTCTTTAGAAATAATTACTTTGTTTGGATTAAATCAAGGTAAACAAGGTTAAGGTTGTGGGAATGTAGTTATAATTTGTTGATTTGAAAAGGGTAATAAAACATTAACATACAAATATAATTAACAATTTGAAATGCAATTAATGTTTTTATGTAAAACAGAAAGCAAGAAATAATAACTTTAGTACGCAAACACAATTGTAACGATGGGCAGTAAGCTAGTAATATTTAACTTTAAAACTTGCATCAATTTTCTTTTGAAAATGGCATTTCATTATTCCAAATACTGGGATATAGTAGATATATTTTGAATATGGATGGTTGGTTAGTGTGTGAATCAACATTTAATTTCATTTTTACATGACCAGAACTGAGAAATGAAAATCTTTTATTGGCAGAGTCCCATACCTAAATACACTAAAACACTTTAAAGTTTTATTAAATTTAATCTGCCTAAAACTTAATGTTTATTTATACCTCAGTGATTTCAAACAATAACCGGAATTAACAAATTTTCATATTTTAAAACTAAAATATATAAAAAAAAATATTCGTATTTCAATTGCGGTCAATGTGTTGATATTGTTACCAAAATAAATCATTAAAAATAATTTTATTTATATTCATATATTGTATTTATATTTTGAGGTTTATTTTGAGGAAAATTAAATTTAATTGGTTGAAATAAATAAAACAAAACAAATTGTATAGATAAGTACCAATTATAAATTTTATTATTATTATAAACCTAATAAAAATTCGGGGAACCATATCAAATTGCGAATGATTTTTTTTAAACTCAGATTTTGAAACCCAGTGTCTTCAAATGCAATAAATGATATTATGCCAAATGTCAAATCGATATTAATTAGATTAAATTAATATTCTTTTTTTTTTGGCATATTTGTTTTTATATTTTTAAAGTTTTCTTAGCAGAAAAATTGTATAATTTTTAATTTATTTAACAAATGTATGTATGTAAACTTAAGAGAGCTATTTTTCAACAAATAACCTTGTAAGTACATACTTTAATTATTTAAACAAAAAGGAAATATTACTTACAAGTGTAGTTGTTTTTATTATTTTCAAATAAAGTTTTGTATATTTAGATGATGTCTGAGTGTCTAGTTTTTGAATTTTTTAAAAGATTAGATAAAATAAGTGCTTTCATTTTTTGAAATATATATTTTTTAAAATTGTTTAATTGAGTAATTTGCATAACAAAGTATTAAAATAAATATTTATATGCACACATTTAATTATTTGTTTATGTGACGTCTTATATTTTACTTGAAATTATATTGAAGTCACATTAGCCGTGTTGATTAAATTGTGAATTTGAATCTAGACAAAACACATTAAGATAGACTGGGGTCTTTGGCGCAGCCCTCACAGCTGTGGAATCAGCTTCAACAACAGCTTGACCACACACCCTTTGCTATGAACATGTGAAATTTTTTATAAATTTGGTTTGCCAGTTAGAAATATTTGAATAATTTTCAATCTACCCCACTGTGCAAGGTTTAATAACATTAGAATTAATTATAGCAAATAACAAGTTTTTCTCCAAAGTAGTTATATTTTCTATATAATTATATTTATTAGAAAACAATACTAGATTTTGTTAAAAAAACAAGTAAGAAAAATATAGTCGGCCAAGACCGACCATGAGATACCCCAAACCCAGACCTTTAAAGTTATATGTAATTTCTAAATCTGATTAAATATTCAACGAATTGATTAGCAAAACTCATCTTTTATTGACTAAATTATTTTTACTTTGTTTAATTAGTAGCTTTGTACCACGTACCTTAACGGGGGGGGGGGGGGGGGGGGTACCCACATTTTTTGTTGCTTCAAGTAATTTGGGTTCCGATGTTGAATAGACCTAATATCTTATTCAAAGAATCAATTCCACCAATAGTTTTTCAAGGGCTAATTTGAAATAAATGTGCTCGTATGTAGGAACTGGGCTCTTTCTGTGGTATCCATATTTTATACACTATTAGAAAAAAGTTTGTAAAAATTTTAGTGAAAATAACATAAAAGCTAGTTAAAAATTATCTTGCAGAAAAAACTGCCGAAGTTAGCAAATTATTTTTGCTAAACATAATAAGATAACAAATAACAACTTACCCTGCTAAAATCAGCGAAATATGTTGCTGAATAATTAGTAGACAAAAAAAATCACTAAGCAATAACAAATCACGAAAAGACAATACACCTTTCGTAACTTTTCGAATTTTTAAGCCTTCAAAACGCTATAAAAAAGGGTAAGCCAAGATTGTACCAGGATGTTTTCGCCCGGTCTAAACACTATCTTACTAACGAATAAAATTGTTTAGGTCCCATGCAAGAAATCGCTTCAATCGCTTTGGTTTCTTAATATGTTTTAAGATCAATATCCATGGCTATTGGGTAAAAATATGCTCCGATTTTAACCATTTTCAATAGAGTTTGGCCTTTGGGAATTACAAAATTATATATCGTACACTCAGGGAATTCTGTAGATAAAATCAACTGCAAATGATAGTTAAAATAACTGCATTTGCACTTAAAAAGGTGTAGACCACATTTGCATTTAAATCAACTGCAATATGAAGTTATTTTTAACTGTTAAAAATCAACTGACAAATGTAGTAAAAACAACTACAAATGCAATTAAAACAACATACATAAAAATTATTGTAAAACTGTACAAACAACTGCAAATTTAGTTAAAATAACATAAATAAAAATGATTTTAAAAATTATTAATTTAATAAAATCAAATTTATGTAAACACTCTTAACTTAATTTTATTCTATAATAAATTTAAAATTGAGAAATCAAAATTTACACTTAATGTCACTTTTATTTTTCACTATTAAGATATTGTTGTAGATGTCCGTCTATGAGGGGTGAAATATGGTGTTGTTTTTCTCCAGGTAGAAAGGGATGAAAATATAAAAGAACTGAAAGAAAATAAATACAATATTTTTTTAATATTCCCGTAAATAAATTTATATTATAAAACTTACCTTAGTATTTTAATAATTTAATAAAAAATATATAACCTTTTCCGTAATACGCGTCTTCACTCTTTGGCGTTGTTTTATGACTAAGACAAGAGAAAACATGTTCTTCTCATATTCTTTCACTAGAAATTTCTAAACAAGCGCTTCGTACATATGCTCCTGTTTGCTTCGTGTGTTTTTACACACACTTGAAAATTTAAGTATTTGTAAAAAAAAATCAAAATAACTGCATAAAATAAATGTTACTACAATGTAGTAGTTTTTGTAGTTTACTACACAAATAACTGTCATGTAGTAACTGCAGAACTTTTCTGAGTGTATCTTTAGAATTACGATTTGTAGTTTGATTACAACGGTCAATCATTTTATTAGATAGACGGTCGGTCGGATGGATGTATATTGGTAAGTCGACTAAGTGAGCGATCCTGAGTCGATCGGTATACTATACGGTAGACATCAGCACAAAATTGTGTTAAAAAATTTTTTTTTAAAGAAATGAAATTTGAAACTTTGAATTTGTAAACTAACTTTCGAAATTTTTAAAGTTTAATCAAGGGTTTGGAGTCGTCTTGGTTCTAATTTGACACTCGAATACAATTTAATTTATTTTTAAAGGTCTTTCTAGAGCCTTCAAAATCACTTTCTCAAATATTTAAATATCAATACTATCTGTCATAAAAATGCAATTAAATAAAAGTTGAATATGTACTCGCGTCCTTGAAATAATAATACAAATTGTACTATATTTTTTAAATCAATAAATAAAACAATGTTGTTTTGATTATTAACTCTTACTTTTGTAGAAAATATCACATAAATAATGATTAATTTATTTACGCTTGCAGTTAAAGTAAATAAAATGCTGAAAAGCAAAATTTTCAAGTACTTTTTTCAATAAAATAATTTAAAATATTTACTACTTCAGTTGAAAGTACAGACAAACAAAGTAGGGGAAGGAAAAGTTACCAATGGCATTTAAACGTACATATTTTCATATTAAAAAGGATTTTTTGTACGATTTTTTCGTATTTAGTGGCAAAAGGATTTTGAAAAAAAAAAATGAAACGTACAAAAACAATTTAAATACGCTCTTTTGAGTGAGCAATGTTGCCTATAAAATGCAATAACTGCCAAAAGCAGTCACAACACTTGAGTGCACAGTGTGTTCAGTGTAACTGAAATTCTAGTATTTATACAACCAACCCTATCCCCATTTTTTCTATTTAAAACATTTTTTTAAGAATTGTTTTTCAATGAGCAAAAGTACAGTGGCATTTTATTGAGACATTTATAACCATTCATACACTTCGCCCCACAACCCCACTCAATTTCTACAAAAAAATAAAAAAAAAGAAAATATACGAACAAAATTTCATCAACAATTTCATTCATTTATACTCTACTACATACTATTTACTCTGTTGTTGATTTGCTACTACGCACAGTGGAACAAAATTATGCTCGTGGTTGGCCTTTAAAAATCGTATACCAACAAAACGTTTAAGTATATTTAGCTACTCTATAAGAACTGGCAAAAAATTAGAAAAATGCAAAACTACCATTTTAAAAATGGAACAGTATGTCCAAATTGAATTAAGAGAAAGTATATATATATCTGTCAAAACGACAGAGTAGTATTTTGGAAAGTGACAACGCAAATTGTGGCAATTTTCTATTGTTCTTTTCATTTTCGTTGATATTCGCAATGTTGATCAACGCTCCTAAACGAAAACAGGAATTTCTCACTGAGTTTGTTATTAAACCTAACAAATATTTATAGAAATTAAAATAATAAAATAAGAAACGTCGCCTGAAGATTTCCTTAGGCAGGAATGAAATCCGGATACGGACAAACCGGTGAACAATTAAGATTATAAAAAAAGGCACAGGTTGAACTCGGATTTCTTTTCTCTACCACATATTCAAATTTCATAAAAACTGAAGAGTTTAGCTTATAGTATATACTTGCCAGAATTTAAAATATTTTTCTCTTAGAAGTTTAATATGCTACACTGTGCCACTTTTACTACTATTTGCAGCAATAAGGCTTAAAACAATAGCAATAATAACGAAAAGCAAAAAAAAACTTTGTGTAATTATTACAAAGTCTTATTGCTGCTGAAGGGGTCTTCTACTTATACGACCTAGGGTTAACTTTGAATTACTCAGGCTTACAAACCCGCCTAGCTATGCACTTTAGGATTATACATAGAATAGTCCTTATCCAAAAGGAATTTTTAACGGTTTTATGAATTTAATTTTTTTTATTTAAGTGATTAACAAAAGCTGCTATATATAAGTCGTTACTTTGTACCAGTATTTGCTAAAATATATTTTTTATTACGTAAATATTTGTATGTAATTTATAACCGATTACAGAATGTTTAGTTAAAATTTAGCCAACATTTAAATTAAAATTTTATATGGGAAGCAACAACAAATGTATCAGTCAAAGTTACAGTCAGTAGCTAACGGCACACTGTGAAAATAATTTTCTATAGCCTCATTTTCACAATGTCACGTTGGCTCTTAACTGGGACTTTAACTCACACAGTTGTTGTGTCTCGTATAAAGCACAGTATGTTGTTCCGATTTCAAGTTAAAAAACTGAGTAGAGTTTTTTTCGCACAAATTTAATATACAAGACTATTATTTTTCTTGGGAAAAAGTGATATTTTGTGTTTATCGTTATAGTGTCTTTGTTTTAAAATTAAAAAATATTTAATTTTTTATAATTTAATTTGCAATCTGAGGCCTTTAAAGTTCAAGTAAAAATTTTCCACGCGAAGAACAACTTACTGTGATTTAAGCATATTAAGTTGTTTGAATTTATTGTGAAAAAGCTGTTATTGTATACTCCATATAAAAAACAGACTTTTCACAATAATGAGTTTCACGCGAAATTGTGTATAATTTGTTTTCACGCAAATTTAATGTAAAAAACTATTATTTTTCTGATGAAAAATTAACATAATTATTAAATAAAAAAGTGTTAATTTTTACAATTTAAATTACAATGTGAGGCCTTTAAAGTTCGAGTGAAATTTTTGAACGTGAAAAGCTTTGCGGGAAACTTACACGTCGACTGCTAAAATTACCCAGTATTAGGGATATGAATTATCTAATTTTTGTAAATTGTTTTTTGAAAATGACATTTCGTATCTCCAACACTGGGAAATAGTAGATATGGTTGAACAAGGATGTATAGCATGTGAAATAATTTTGAAATTAAATGTTGGCTAAATTTTAACATTCAGTAATTAGGCCTTAAACTATTATAAACATAAATTTATAATAAAAATTTTATTTAAATTTTACTTTCAATATGAAATTGGTTTTCTATTTTTATTTTGCATTTTATATTTATTTTTTATATAAACATTTCTTGGAATTCTATTGTTGAAACTGTAAAAAACTTAAATCAATGTTTTTTTCATTGCTCTTCAAGATAGCAGGGTGATTTACCAGCGCAGTTTCTGATTAGGCAGATTGTGGTATTGATAATTTTTACAGTGGGCTATAATTACCCTCAAACAAGTTTCACAGTTACTACATGTCAGTTGTTTGTGTAGTAATCAGTAGTTGTTGTTTTTAACTGAAACTACAATTGTTTTTCTTTGGAAAAATATTAAATAGCTAATATGACAGTTATTTTCAATAAAAACTAACGAAAATTAAAGGATTTTTTTTTTAAATGTTATAATAAACAACTATAAAAACAGTATTTTTCCAGTAAACAGTTATTTTTGTAAGTTATTTAAAAAAATAAAAAAATTCTTTGAGTTTTATAAAATTCTTGTTTATTGTAGTTTCTATTTGCTATTCTTGATGTATTCTAAAAGGCATATTTTTGGCTATACCCGGCTTTAAGCACTTAATAAACTTTTCTTTATTAATCATTTGTCAATATTATTTTTGCCAAATTAGCCTAAAAATCTTTAATTAGGCTATATTAAAAATTTTTGAATAACAGCTTTGTAAAACCTTGGTAATATGTGGTAATTACTAGGCATATTACCTGGTAATACATCAAATCTCTTACCGTTGCATTACTTTGGACCCTGGAACCAGTTATAGTTATTATTAGTGCATTTATATTGGGTTTAAATTTATCTACGTATTATCGATTAGGTTTTTAACAACTATTTTATTTCATTATTTTGTGTTATTTTTATGTTATTTTTTTAGCCAGGTGTTGATCAGCGTTGCCACTTTTTCATGCAAAATATCTACAAATTAAGCGAAACTCAGTAACTTTTATAGAATACAAGCCTCCACATTTGTAAAATTTTTATGAAATCTCGGGCTTTTACATGAGATTTTCATTGAAATTTCAATTTTAGTCGAAATCTCGGGTCCAAATAAACGTAATAACAAGGAAAATTGCGGTACCCACAATAATAATAATAATAAAAAAATATATTTAGACAAATATTAAATTAAACAGAAGCAGCTTTGAAATCAAACAATGTTTTCTTTTCAATTTAAATGTTTCTACTTGTTTTTAAAATGCGAAAACAAAATCTAAAATATTAACGTATTGATTTAAGCACGAAAAAGTTTATTTTAACTAGAATCATATTTACTTTAATGAGATTTATATTTAATTTAAAAATGTTCATAAAAAATGCGATGTAAATTCTGATATCATATAGTAATAGTTGATTTAACTATGCTTTTTTTCTCTGTTCAAAATATATAAAAAAAAACCATCACTCAGTTCCTTGTTAGGAAGTTTTATACGTTTTCCAGCCCCTTTCAGTTCTACTTTGAACATATTAATGAAGCTATTAATAAAGTCTATGAACTTTAAGTATTTTTTTTAAAGTTTTCCATTGAAAACCAACTATTACATATTTACCAATATCATGATTAGCCAAGCTAAAATTGGTTAACAAAATACAAACATAACATACCAATTAATATCGGCCTTAAGCAAGATCAATGACTTCGTTAATAATAGAATATGAATATCTGCGGTTAAAAATAAACTTTAACTTTAAACAGCAATTTTTTTATATAAAATGTAATAAAAATCAACTAAACTAATTTATAGCTTGAAAAACTACACACATATAAATGTTAAACCCAGCTCACGTGAGATTTGACCAACATAAATAAAATGCGGTTTACAAAAAATAAACAAATTGTTAAACAAACAAATATTTGTGCACAACATTTAAAAAGCGTTTAGACTACACCTAAAAATGTACAATATTTAAAAGTTAAAAGTATTTTAAACTACACATACAATTTCGTTGCCAAGAAACTGGTAAACATATTGGAACCATGCCAAATGAGCACACCAATCGAATTTACCATCTATGTTTACCATATCCGATTTAAAGGAAATTCTCCTAAATTGTCGTACACTACACTCAAAATAATATATCTGTTGGCTCAATAGAAAACTTAGTTTATTTAACAAAGTGTATTCCATTTTTTTTGCTTAAAATAAAAATTGTGTATTTTAATAACTTTTTTGTAAAATTTAACAAATTCAGATTTAGGTAAAAAAATTATTAAAACAACCCTTTTATTTGTAATTATACTGAGTCATGAAATTTTTTAAATTATAAGGTCCTGTGACGCTCCCTGGACCTGGCCCATATCTCCTAAAGGCATGTAAGTCGGGGGTTGTCAAAATTTTCGTCCATTTTGCGCTATATGAGTAATTTAAAAAAATTGTAAATACACCTACTCCACAGTAGGTGTGTTTACCACATCGAGAATGGTGTGTTTACCACATCGAGAATTGGCATTTGAGATTTCAAATGCCAAAATCTCGAAATCCTAATTTTTTCAATTCTTGAAAATATATAAATATTTATTATTGAACCTCCTTCTAATTTTCTGGCAAATTTCAAGGTAGTATCTCGTTCCTAAGTTAGAGACATAGCGATATCAATATATCATATTTTTAATATTTCTAACAAATCACAAAAATAGTTTCCGAATTATAAGTTGTGACACATCATTTTCAATTGATAATTCAAAAATGTTTTTTTTTATATATATTTGGAAAATCTGAAATTTCGGTTCCGATGTGCCGTGAGTTAACGCTGATTTATTGTACTTAACTATACAAAAAGAAAAAAGTCTATAAAAATTTTATTTGAAACTACTAAAAATTAATTAAAAATTACGTTCCAGAAAAACTGCAGAAATTAGCAGATTATTTTATCAAAATTTTAGTAAGGTAGGAACAGCAAACATAAAACTGTTAAATATACTGAATTTTATTTATATTTTAATTAAATTCTAATTAATAGAAATTAACAACATTACCTGCTAAAATCAGCAAAAAAATTCTGCAAAATAATTAGTAGATATTTTTGCTGATTTTAGCAGGATAGACTGATATTTACCTTCAACTAAATTTAACTTAAAAATAAAAATTTTGTAGATAAAACAGTTTGTTTTCGCTATATTTGTTGGTCTACCAATATTTAGCAAAATTTTTTTTCTACAGATTTTACAGTATAATTTTTTATTTTCAATTAGCTAAAAGTTAATTCAAATACAACTTAAATTCTGTAAATTTAACAGTTTTATTTTTGCTGTTCTTAGCTTATAGTATTTATTAAAAAAATCTGCTAATTTAAATAGTTTTTTCTGCAAGGTTCTTTTTACCTATTGTAGCTTTTTCTGCTATTTTAGAAGTTTATATCTATAAGTAAAATAATAATAAATCATTATTGGCAACCCTTTTTATTAAATAATGAAAAAGTAATTAGTTACCAGTAATTCACTGTTATATGTTTTAAAGTAATGCAGAAAGTTCGTTTTTATCAATACTGGTAGGCTAAAAAATAATATCACGTCATTGCCGTTTCTACAGTAGGTCGTCAAGGGCAACACTCTCTTTTTGAATAGTAAAAATATTATGTAAATTGCAAAAATATTACGGGTTTTCATATAAACTCGTAAATTTCATATTTTTTATGTATGGAGTTTGACATTAAACTCATAAATAAATCGTTTACGAGAATAGAATACGAGTTTATATGAAAACCCCTATTGTTTTATAAGTAATTATTGCTCAAAAATACAGAATTGCCATCACCACTGTTGCCAAAAGTCAGCAGAAACCAGCAGTGTTGACCAAGACAAAAAATATCGAAATACAAACAAACGCAATGCCAATATATTTAGCTTCCAAACATATTAACTACCCAGTGTAGGAAATGATTACCAGATATGTGGTTATGTAACTACATACTTGGCTCTGTTCTTTCTCCTTCTCTATTTCTTATCTTTCTAAATGACTTCCTCTGTCAGACTTCCAATCCTATCTACTCTTTTGCAGATGACAGCAACATTTGCCATTCCTATTCCTTCGATCATAGGCCAAGCCTTGCAGAGATTGGGGGCAGGAGGCAGATTATGAATGACACACTCAATCAAGACCTTATTACAATCTCTGAGTGGGGTCGCGTGAATAGGGTCGATTTTAATCCACGTAAAACCCAATGTTGTTTGCTGACTCATAAAACCGCGGAGCCATCATTGTCATCTGTATACATGGGTGGTATCAATATTAAGGAATCAGAAGCTCTTGATGTTCTGGGCATGAGAATCCAGTGTGACGTCCGTTGGAAAGATCACGTCATTCAAGTGTCGAAAGAGGCATTCAAGTGTCTTGGCTTTCTTAACCGGTGTAAGAACTACTTCACTTCTTCTGATCTCCTTTCTATTTATACCACCTATATCCGGCCGAAGATGGAATACAACTCCCATATATGGGCAGGGGCTTCAAAGTCTATTTTGGAGCTTTTGGACCGTGTACAAAGGAGGGCGTCGGCGCTCATTAATGACAGTAGGGTATCCAGCTCTATTGACTCGTTGGAGCATTGTCGGAATGTGGCTTGTGTAACACTGTTCTATCGTTACTACCATGGGAGATGTTCTGCTGAGATAAGTGCACTTATCCCGATGCCCCGTGTTTTTGGCCGTAACACGCGCTTGTACAGTAGATCTCATCCGTTTGTGGTTGATTGTCCAGTTAGTCGCACAACGCATTATAGAGAGAATTCGTTCATTAGTCGAACCGCCCGTATGTGGAATAAACTCCCCGCAGATGTCTTTCCTGATACTTACAATTTAGGGAAATTCAAGTCAAATGTTCACAAACACTACTCCCTCTTTCCTCCTTCCCATAACCTATTTTCCTGATATCAACACAATGCATTGCATTAGTAGGGGGCATCCCCTGAGTGTTGGTCTATAGTAAAAAAAAAAAAAAAAAAATGGTAACTAGTTACTTTTGTTATTACATTTCTTATTACCTTTATATGGCGATGTCGCGAAAAATAATGAGTTATGGTTACACACCAGCATACGAAAAATCAAAAAATATATCGTTACCTATGTGCTTACCAGTACTGACAAAAATAATGAGTCTAAAAATAGATTTTCAAAAAATAAATTATATAAAAAAAATATATATTTTTTTTTTAATAAAATTTGCTGGTGCGGGAATCGAACCTGGGTCTACAGATTGCCAGTCAATAGCTCTACCATCTGAGCTATATCGACATGTATTATTTAATAGATAAAAACATAATTGACCTGCTGCACACAAGTAAGCTTACTCGCCAACATTAAAAAATATTGAGTCTAAAAATAGATTACAAAAAATTTTAAAAAAAATCTAGAAAATTATTTTCTATTTGAAATAATGATAAAAATAAGGCATTATCAGTAATTCATTATTATATGTTTTAAAATAATGCAGAAGGTAAGTGGGTGTTATTACTGGTAGTCCAAAAAATAATGATATGTCATTACCGTTTCTACACTGGGTAGCTGCAAAAACTTAAATTTAGTAAATTTTGCTACAATGTAAATGCCATGTTTAACAAAATATTGTACATATTTGTTATTAAATTTATGGAGGGTTTCATATTGAAAGTTTTCCAGTTAACTATAAGTTAACCAAACATTTTTTTTATAAAGAGATGCGACACTCAGTAAATTCTTTATATTATTTAATGTGTTGCTTTCTTTGAAAAGGGGATAGAGAAGAAAGATTAAGGTCTACAAATATGGCAACACTGTACACACTATTAGTTAACCCAAAAATTTGTTGTTGTTTTGTGTATAATTTGTTGACATTTTCTTTTGTTTAGTAGTTAAGTTAAAGTTAATCCTCCACTCTAAGACTAACCGTTAGTATAAATACCCAGCGTTAATGTTTGTATTGATGTTTAACAAATTGTTAATAGATTGTAAATATAACACGGACTGACAACATCAAATTAAATGAATTCAAATATTGGTTTTATTATGATTTTAACGCCAGTAGATAATTAAATATTTAACAATTATTTGACGTCAAATAAATGATGTTACAAATAGTTTATAAAAAATATCACACTTAAAATTAATTAAATAAAGAAATAAATAAGGCATTAACAATAGAAAGTTGTTATTTTTTTTAATCTTTTCAAAGAAAAACAAGACGTCAAAAGGGGGGAAAATATTTACCTGTGCAATTTCTATTTACTAAAATTTACTTTGTTAACTAGGCAAATTACTAATTATTACAGCTAACTAAAGTATATTGCATCAATTAATATTTATGAACACTTCGTCTCAAGTGTATTAATTTTACAGTTCCAACAAGTTTGCTCGTCTAAAAAAACCCAATGATTCACTATACCCTACACCACTAGGATAGGGTATAATAAGTTTGTGCTGATGTTTATAACAACAACAAATATTGAACCTAGACGCAACTTTTAGTATACCTATGGACTCATAATTTTTTGATTCGATTAAGCGATGTCCGTCCGTCCGTCTGTCTGTCTATGTATACTTTTCCGTACATTGTAAGTCGCAAATATTAGGATATTTTGATGAAATTTGGTACATTGACTTAGACCATGCTTAGAGCTATCGCAAACATAAAGGATTCCAAAAATTGGCTCTTAAGCTAGTTCGCACGCGAAAGGTCACAAATAAGAATTTATTTTTATCGAAATTTGGTACTATGATGTGCCCAAAGACATTAGAGTTACATTAGAATCAGTCCGTGGATAGACCTACAATTAAAGTAATAGGTCAATAAAAAAAACTTTCAAACGGGTTTCAAATCGATTTCACAAATTTTTAGTTAAAACACTGATTTAAACAAAGATTTAAAATAATAATTTTTTTTTATTAATTTAACTAACTTTGAGTGTTGATATTCAAAATTATTTATAACTAATTTTTAATAATCTATTTGTTAAATTTTACACAATTTTATATTTCTGCTATTACTTCGTACTATACGCGTATCCAAAGTTTTGAAGTTGGCGCTATTTATCCCCCTCCCGATTGTTTAAAATGGCCCATATCGGGAAAACTAAAATAGATACATAGAGAAAAATGGGAGAAATTTTCGATTTCCCCTAACTGTTTAGCACCCACGTGAAAAGGTTATCTTTATCCAAAAATGGACCTTGTTGCAGCCTTTATAAAATCTTAGATATCTCGAAAACTAAGCGAGATGGAGCAATACATAAAAAAGATTTGCTTTTTTGAAGTATCATTACATGCCTTATTTAAATATGGGCCAGGTCTGGTGAAGGTCCGTTCAATATTCTGAATAAATTAATAAGTTTGTAAAAGTACAAATAAAACTATAGTTGGACTAATTTTTTCTTAAACTTAGATCTGTTAATTTAGTAAGTTTGAGGTTAAGAAGAAGAATAAAACTTTTTCTCTAAAAGTTAAATTGAAAATGTTGTTAAAATCATCAAATCGATTCGCAGCCAAAAAAATTAATTAATTAATTTTTCTATTGAGCTAACAGACATATTATCTTGAGTGTAGTACCCATATAAATTTCGGATCCAAACATTAGTTGCTTTTCAACCACACCGAGCTAGGGTATCATATAGTCGGAATGTTCAACTTTACATTTTTTTACTCGTTTTATTCCACGATTTATTTGAAAATCATAGGCATTTTCAAATTCCAATATTGTAGACAAGTTTTTGTTTCACAATATATAATCTTATCTGGCTTGATTTCATCTGCTTACTATAGTTTTATACAATTTAAGTTATCAGTAGTCGGCAAAATCTGATAGTTTATTTAATAAATAATTTTGGAAACATATTAGTAGCTCGTGACATTTTTTAAAAATGTTTTGGTCATTAACAGTGCTGCCAAAACATTTTTAAAAAATGTCACAGTGCTGCCACAAAAAAGAATCTTCTGCAAGTAATTCATGTTAACTTAAATCGTACATAAACCACTATATAATGGCTAAAAAAACTATTATACTAATAGAAAAAAGTCTGTAAAAATTTAATTAAAACTACTAAAAATTAGTTAAAAATGATGCTGCAGAAAATACTGCTATATTAGCAGATAATTTTTGCTATATATTAGTAAGATAGGAACAGCAAAAATAAAACTCTTAAATATACAGAATTTTAGTTATATTTGGGTTAAATTTTTGTTAATAGAAAATAACAAATTAACCTGCTCAAATCAGCAAACAATTTTGCTAAATACTTAGTAGACTCAAAAATCACAAAAAATATCAAATTTTCGAAGTTTTTTTAGATTTTTTTTAAACGCAAATAAAAATCGAGCCTTTTAAAAACAGCAGTTTATAATTTCTTCAGCAAATATTTCTGTTAATATAACAGAATAGACTGCTATTTGCATTGAACTAAATTTAGCTCAAAAATAACAAAAAATTTTTACATATAACAGATTGTTTTTTCTAATTTTAGTTTACTAATATTTAGCAAAATTTTCTGAAGATTTCAGAGTACAATTTGTCGTTTTCAATTAACTAAAAGTTAACTTAAATATAACTGAATTTCTGTAAATTTAAAAGTTTTATTTTTGCTGTTCTAATTTTTTAGAATTAAAAAAAAAATCTGCTAATTTAACAGTTTTTTTGCAGCATAATTTTTAACTAATTTTCAGTTGCTTTTTCTGCTATTTTTACAGATTTATTTTTATGAGTCTATTTTTTTTTGAATACAACATTTTAATTTTGTTGTGCAAAATATCCCAACAAAATTTGATTTCTGGATTTTTCTGACCAAAAATACAGATTTTACAAAATCTGTATTTTTGGTCCGAATATTCGTGACATTTTTTTTTGTTTGATTTACCGATTTTGTAAGAGTATTGCCATATTTTTAAAATTATTTCTTTTAAATTTACATTAAAATTGGTTGAAAACCATTAATTTCCCATCGAAACTGATGTCTTTATACCAAAAAAAAAATCGTTAATAGTCATTTTGCAAATCTAAACTTAACGTCTGGCACCACTAGGGTAAACATACATTTCTTTATCTTTGAAAGTATTAAAGCAGTAAAAAATATGTTCTTTTAGGAATTCGACAGATCATACGATTAAAAATAGTAAGGGTATTCACGATGGTGATTTGCACACGATGCAAAAAGCTCATACTGTGATTTACATTTTCACTGGATTCAGTAGTTATGATGATACAAACTGCGCTTCTTTGCATTGTGTGCAAAATACTATCGTGAGTACCCTCGGTGCAGTGTAGAAACAATTAAAGGTCGCGTTTATATCGGCATCCAAATCCCGAGATTTCGATATTCACCACAGTGAATTTTAATTGAATATATTTACTAGAGCCATGTACTCTTTATTCTGAAGTTTTAGTACAATATTTTTGTGGGACAGTACAAATGATGTACAAATTGATTTCTTAAAGGTTCCAAATTACAAAGTAAAAATAAGAATTAATTTTATTATCTTTTTTTCTTTTATCACAAAAGTTATGTGAAAAAGAATTGATGATAACCGTTTTATGAAACAGTTGCATCAATATGATGCAAAATTTTTCCCTGAGTGTATAGATAAAGGTAAATGAAATTAATTTGTTATCGTATACTTCATGTTGTTTTCTATTTTATTTTAAAATTTTACTTTTATTTGTTGTTATTATTTTTATTACTTTTTATTAGTTTTATGGATCTATTTTTTTGTTTATTTTGTTTTTTTACGTCCAAAATTAACCAGCTGACTTAGAAAATTATGTTTTCAACCGAAAGGTCCGACAAGCTTTTTTACATCAAAGATATCGAAGAAAAATCGCTAAAGTGAGGGCGTTGCCAACTAAAAGTCGCATCTCGCTGGTCAATTTAAGTATTTTCTTTTATTTCCCAATATGTCGTCTACAATCCACAATAAGTTACTTGTCTTACGGTTAGTGGGAGCTAAATCCTTAATAGTGCGTTTAGAGATAGCAATTAATCTACTTGATCAAAGTTAATCCAATTTTATATCTTTATCATTTACACATGCATTTTTGACAGTTAACTATTGAACAAAAGTAAATGTCAAAAAATTGTAACAAAACGATAACAAATTTAAGTCTTAAACCTTCAGTATGATACCAAGCTCCATTAACGCAATGTCCTGTTGCTCCATTAACGCAATGTCCTAACTGGGACTTTAACTGACGCATTTATTGTTGTTTACCGTATAAATTTTGAATTAATAGTTCTTAGAATTTTGCACTCAAAATAATAAGTCTGTCGGCTGAACAGAAAAATTTGTTACTTTAACAAAATTTATTGCTGTTTTTTGGCTTAAAATAAAATTTGTTGATTTTAACACTTTTTTTTTGTTAAATTTAACAAATCGAAATATAAGTAAAAAATTTGTAAAACTACAGTTTTATCTGTGATTATACTGAGTCGTAGAATTTATCCAAATTTAGGATCTCAGGACCCTCCCCGGGCCTAGTTTATAACATGTAAGGGCATATAAGGGCACTCCAATGGAGCAAACATTTTGTCCGTTATGCTCTATTACGCTTTCCGAGGGTCCAAGGCCCTTCCAAGGTCCATTTTTGGATAGAGATAACCCCTTTCGCTGGGGTATTGCATGGTTAGGGGTAGTCGAAATTTACATCAATTTTGCTCTATCTCTCTTAGTTTTCGAGATATGGGCCATTTTAAAAAATCGGGAGAGAAAGAAATAGCGCCATCTTTAAAACTTCGGATACATTGGTGGCGCCACCTACCAGGTAATAACAGTAAAGCTGACTCGTACATTTACGTTAAGCTAGAATTAATTACACATAACGTGATGAATCAGCTGACTCAATCTAAGATAATGAGTAAAAAATAAATAAGCTGTCAGCTATATTATTTTAACACATTAGATTTTTCATAAGTAGATACATCGTTTTGGGCAATTCCCCCTTCATGGTATCTGTGCCATGTATAGCTAATGGAGCGTTAAGACTCTTCTCATACAATACACATTAAAATCAACCATTCTATAAAACCTACTTCATTTCTACACTTTAAATAAAATGTCTGTCACTTAACAAAAATACTTACTTCCAATGATCGACCTAAAATAAAATCTATTGAAATTAACCACCAAACATACTCGTAAAATCCCAGGTCCGATCTTGATGTTAATGTTAGTAGATTATAAAATAGCTTGGTTTTTTGAAGTTTAATCCATAACACGTTGTAAAATTTATGAGAAATACTAATTTTCTACTTAAAATTGCACGAATTGTGAATTCCATCTTTAAATAAAAAAAAAACTCTAAACATTTCTCTAGTTTCGTTATTCTAAAATTCTATTTTGTACATTTACTTATGTATTTTTACGAGTAACTATTTCTGTTTTATTACAAAGCCTTATTATAAGTAGTTATATCCTTTTAAAATATAACTTTATGTTATCATATTAAAACTACTATCATATTGACAACCAACATTAAAGTAATAATCTTGATAACTTGTCAAAAATTAAGATAATACATTTTATGTATTAAATGTTAACAAGTATATTAGCACATTTTTAATGATAAGAAAAGTTTTAAACTATTGGGTCAATAAAAAAATTCACAAAGCAAATCAAATCTTATCAAATATGAAACAAAATTTCAACTTAGATATCAAATTAAATAACATTGTTAATTGTAATTGAATTGTGATTTTAGCATTGTGACGTAAATAAGTAACAGATATTGAACATTACATTGGTATACAAAATTCTCTTAAGACCTGATAACACAATGTTCCCCCGTTAACATATAACGTAAAGTTAAATTTAAAATTTATATGATAAACAACAACAAATGCGTCAGTTAAAGTTAATAGCTACCAGGACATTGTGTTCATGGGACTGAGTTCGCTAAAATTCCACTAAAAATCGGGATTTTAAGAGGTTGTCTTATATTAATTTTATGCGGTCCTTTTCAAAAGTCAAATTTCGATTTTTGTTAGTTTTTAAAATTTCTTTTGACATTTTTTTTTAAGTGAAACCAGGCGGTTTTCATCGCCTCTTTCGAACATTGACAATTTGTATCGAAAATGTAAGACGTGTGTAATTCCTATGGCTGAATTTTCGATGCAAATTAAGAAGAGAGTGATTTAACAGAGGTAGGGAGAGTTGGATAGTCTTTTAAATATATAGTCGTTGGTGAAACTCTCTCAGGCAGCTCTCAGATTGAGAAAGATGCAGGAGCTGAGGCAACGCACCTGGGGGCACAGATTGGTGATGCGCGACTGGACCGTGAAACGGACTGCATTTTTCCGATCACGAATTTCCGGAGGACTTTTGAGGTGATTGTACCGACCAGAGAGGACTGGGCGGCTGACACTGTTATCCAGACTGGTGATATCTCGGTGTATACAGGCGGTGCAAAGGTGGACATGGGGACAGGGTCGGGAGTTTATTCCGGCGAACTGGACACTCGAGTCTCAACGCTACTACCGGACGATTGTACACACATAATAATCCATGCATAAAAATACGAAATAAATGTCAAAACAACAAAAACTTTTGTAAAATAAACCATTTTTCGTATATTTTACAAATTTTTTTGTTATTTTGACATTTTTTCGTATTTTTATGCATGGATTATTATGTGTGTAGCGTTTTTCAGGCGGAGGTTTACGCAATTGGCTTAGCCGCATGGATGATAATGGAACGGGATATAGGTCCATCACCCATCAGCATCTTTGCGGACAGTCTTGCTGCCTTGAAGGCCCTGGAATCCGATACTATCAAACTGGTGTGGGTCCCAGGACACGCTGGTATGGCGGGGGCTGGCTGACGAGTGTGCGGGAGGCGCGGTACAGACGGAGGTCCTGGTTCCTTTGGTGGGGCTATTCGGTGTGATAGAGGATATATCGGATAGGGCGACGAGGACACCGTGGACGGCCTTGACCAATTGTAGGATATCTTAAACCCTATGGCCACTGCCTGATCCAGGGATTACAAAGCATCTTTTGGTTTTGGCAAGCGGATGATTAGTATGCTTAAAGGGCTCCTTACGGGACACTGCGCGTTAGTGCACTGAGGTTACTCACGTGCTGGGCTGCTCACGTGCGGGGTTACTCACGTGCGGACTACTATAGGGGATGTTATGCTACATGTGATTAGTTAGTGAATATTAGCTGTCTTTTTTTTAAGAATAGAAAACAAGTTTAAATACTCGTATAATTACATATAAAAGAACAAAACATTAAAAAAAATCAAAGAAAACTTTGCAAATATTTTTATTAAAAAAAAAACAAAAGTAGCATCGTTCACTAGTTTAAGGTAATCATAAAACACAAAATGTTATCAACAAATAATTTTTTTCTAGAAATAATTAAAAATTTCCCCGTTCTTGTTTACTAAAATTTATGTTGTTTTTGATTGCTAAATCAAAATGATAACTAAAGCGACATGTGATGACAGATATCATTGCAAGAGTCGCTTGCAATGATATCATGATATTGCAATGATATTGAAATTAAAGTGGCCACTTCCCGTTTTTCATCAGACGAACAAAAATACAATAAAAAATACATTCAATACAAAAACAACATAACATACATGCAGTCACTCAACGTCACGGCAAACGTCTTGTGGAAACCCCTTTCACGTTGGCAACACCGCCAAATTTAGCGACCTTATTTGTATACCCTACAACACTACGTGGACAGCGTATAATGAGTTTGCTCTGATGATTGTAACACCAAAAAATATTGAAACTTCACTTACCTTTTAGTGTACCGATTGACTCAGAATCAGTTTTTGAGTCGTTTTAGGATTCCTGTCTATTTGTCCATCTGTCTTTCCATATATTTTTGTGAGAAAAGAAAAATTGGATGACAACTGACAAATTTAAACTTTTAACTATCAAAAATGTATATGTTAACGATGAATATTAAAAAATTAAGATTAACTTTAATCAAGTAGATTAATTTGGCTATCTAAATGGGGTATAAAAGTCTAAAGAGCTAAAAGTTTCGTCACAAAATTCCCAGTGGATTTATAGGCGGGCTATAATTATTTAATATTAACTTTAAAAACATTGTGATAAGAATTAATAAAGGTAATAAAAATATAATTTAAAAGCCACACGCGGTAAAACCATAGAAAAAAAAAACAGCTGCCTCATGATTCGTTATAAATTTGTCATCAATCGAAATATATTCTTCAAGTAAAATATATATGTATGAACTAACGCTGGGTTTCGTACTTTTTTATATACATATAATTTTTTGACATTTTCCTTTGTTTAATAGTTAAGTTAAGGTTAACCATTCTTTTTGAGACTCACCGTATATTTAAAAACAAAACGAACCAAAAGAAGAAGAACAACAACACACGGTAAAGGTCAAATAAACAAAATTTTCAACTTTCATAAAATAGTCATAAAACTACACTCGTAGAAAAATGTTTGTAAAAACGTTAGTAATCAAACTTTGGAAGTTTTTAATTAATTACTTAACTTTTTGAATTTTTGGCGACAACGTGGTAAAAATGGGGGTAGAAATATTGAAAAGTTTCCTCCTTAACGGCCTACCCAAACTTCTCTTGCCAGAAACCTTAAATTTAAAGAACGAATGTAATTGGAATACTAAAATTGGGAAACGAAATGAGAGTGTGTAAAGAAACGAAATGGTACAGGCAAATTTAGATTTTGCTGTTTTTCCAGCCTCAAAATCGAAACCAATAAAAATAATTCGGTTTTTAATAAGTATTTTAACCAATTAAATTGACCTAAGACCTTCTGAAACCATAGCTATATGAGGGTGTATTTCTTCACCGATGAAGCTTCTTTCCGAGAACACTTTTATAACTCATAAAAGACTCCGAATTTTGAGCATTATTGGAAAATTTCAAATTTCCTGAGCCAATATGAGTCATTTATGATTAATTTTTAAATCATTTATGAGTAATGAAAAAATTTTAAAGTAGTTTTGAGTACACTCATAAATAGTGGTCTATTATATTTCATTTATGACTTCAAAATTTGGGCACTCTGAAAATTATCATATTTTATATCTTTTACGAGTTATAATTTCTGAGAACTCAGAAAAATGTTGGCTGGGATATTATTGAATCTTGAATATCGAAAAGGGCTAAGCTCCTATTTTACAAAATTTTGTATTTCATTGTAATAAATATTTTCTCCATTAAATATTACTTTAAAGATTTTTTTTTGTGTTACTACGGATAACATAAACTGAGGCTTGTAATTTTAGAAAAAAAAAATTCCACCAGAAAGTTTAAGGTTTAACAGATATTGAGTTTCACATATTCAGTTCAGATTTTTACCGCACATTTTTCAAAAAGTCTTATTTCATGCCAGCGAAATTTATAAAATTTTAACTTTATTTTCTTTTAAACCAATTGCTAAAATTTTAATTACAGCTTTAGTTGCTGAAAAAAGAATAAAAAATTCTAATTTATAACGGGTTTCCGCGTTTTTTTCTTTTCCCGGATAGGTTTTGAAATAGCGTTATTGCCTTTATTCGCGTAAGAAATTTAATGGAATTTTAAGAAATATCTTTAACGTGTTAAAATATTTAATTTTTGTATTAAATTATTTTAAAAGAATTCTATTAATATCATAAGAAAACCAAAACATAAAGTAATTCGCGGTTTTTATAATTTTGAAAAACCGAAACCGAGGTTTTCAAATTTTTCGGTTTTTAGCAAACTCTACGTACATATATGGAGTTCGTGCTGATGTTTATAACTTCCAAAAAGAATGGGCGTAGATCCATCTTAAAGTATACCGACCGAGTCAGAATCAGTTGCTGAAAAGTGCTGGTAAAGAAATGAATATTGGGTATTTAACTATTTTTCGAGAACTTAACATTTAAAAGTAACTACTACAGTCAAAATAGTTTGTAGTTTAAATTAACTGAAAATGTAATTTAAAATAAATGAAAAATCACTTGAAAACCGGTCTACTGACTTTCATTTAAATCAAAAGAACTTCTCACTTATTTTTAAATGTTAATAAATTAACTACAAAATCCTTAAAAAAATAATGATTTTTCATTTATTTCGTTATTTTAACTTTCAAAAAATTAACTACAAAATCCGTAAGAATAAATGATATTAAGTTTATTTCGTTTTTTTTAACTGACCGAGAAATCTAAAAGGGGGTTTTTTAACAAAACATTTTAAATGAAATTATTAACTGTAACAGAAAATCCGTATTTATATGTAATTTATTTTTGAAATAAACGACAAAAATAGTTAAAAAATATATCTCTTTGTATTTTAACTGAATAATCATTTAAAAATAAATGTACGGATAAATTTTTAAATAAACTACAGTCAGTTACTGTTATAATATTTTCAGTGTACTAATACTGTACAGAGGGGACCAAAAAAATATACGTGTATCGAAATTTTAAAAGTTTAGGTCTGGCCCTATGTTTTTTGGGGGGTTAAAGTTTCCTCCCTTTTGAAATAGTCTATTGTGAATCGGCATGAGAAACCAGGTATGGGATGTGTTTAGCGAACTTATGTAAAATACTACGAGGAACATTTTTGTGGAACACTTTAAGCCTCTAACTCTCCAATTAAAGTGACTTTTTGGCCCTTTTTCAAAAGGTACAAAAAAGACCCGTAAGTTGAAGAGTTAGAGGGTTAAAATGTTCCGCAAAAATATTTATCATGAAATTCTACTATAAGTGCTATAAGTTTCTGAAGACATCAAAGTTGAAAATTTAATTTCAATGTTAAAAATAAGTCAAAATTTACACCCTTATTCTAAACTTTATAACAATAACAAAATTGTGACAAAACTGATTTTTTTATTGTTATAAAGTTTAGAATAAGGGTGTTAAAATGTGTTTAAGGATTAATTTCGTAATTATTCAGAATTGGCGTCAAAAGTTCCACAAACCTGGATTTTAGGGGCTTAGTTTGTAGGAGAAAATTAATTAACTCAAATATAACTGAAATTTTGTAAATATAACAAAAATATAACTATTTTATTTTTACTGTTTTTATCTTACAAGTATTTAGAAAAAAAAATTTGCTAGTTTCAGCAGTTTCTTCTGCAAGTTAATTTTTAACTTATTTTTAGTAGCTCTTTATGCTATTTATACAGGCATATTTCTATGAGTGTAGTAACAAGAATTTTCTGAATTATCAAATAATTGTTACTGAACTTATTTTTATAGTTAATTTTTTCAAACAACTGTCAGAAGTAGTTATTTTGCATTTATACAAAAAAAAAACTAGTTGTTTCAGAGTTAAAAATAATTACTACCGTTGACTACTCAAATTACCTACTGTAAAAATATTCTGAGTGTACACAATAGAACTATTTGAATCGAATATAGTTAAAATATGGTCTTCATTTTTTGCCTCCATAGGTTCGAAATAAATGTCTGTAGTTTATGTTTTCGATAAATATCAAACTCAATGACAAAGTATCGATTGGTTGAAAGACATACCCCTCAATTCATAAATGCTTTATAAAGTTATATCAGGTTTACAAAACGTCATTTTCATACAAAATTTGTTCAATAAACCTCCTATAATTTTACCAAGCGTTTATGAATTTAGGGGTAATTTTTTAAAAATTAGTTTTTAATATCAAATATATAACAAAACTTTGATCGCAATCAGAATAAAGAGGATTAGGGAGTAAAACACCCTATAAAACCATATACTTTATTATTACGTACTCGTATTTAAGCAAACTCCCCTGTAATAAACACATTTTGTACAATATTTGCTAATCAGTTTAAACCAGATTAAAGTGCAAAAAAAAAATTCTCATACTTTTGTTTTTTTTTTACTGTTTATAACAACATATTAAAAGTTAATAACTATTTTAACAACAATAACTTCACATATCTCTAAATACACACTCTTCTCTGAGTGTTATTGTATTGTTGTTGCCATATTTATATCAGTTAAAAAATAATCGAGCATTATTGCTAACAAGAAAAAGAAGGTAGATTTGTTGGTTTGAAGCTTTAATGTTAACAATATCGTTTATTTAACGTTCAGAACAAGTTTAGATCGAGTCGCGTGCGGTACGGACACGGTTTCATTTTGGTTGTAAGAAAAGTGAACGGTTTTTATTATAAAATCAAATAAACAAAACAAGTGTTTTTTTATATGTCTTTCTTAAAATAAAAAAAATATATATATATAATTAAAAAAGGTGATTTTTTTTAAATAATAATAAAAAAGTTAATTAGTGTTAAAAAATATTTTTTAAAATACTGAAATTATAATGCATAATAAGTATTTTTTTGTTTACTGGTTTTAAACAAAAAGTGAAATTTTTGTTAAAATTGAAATAATAATAAAAAGTGTAGAAAATGTTAATTATATCCCATAAAATATACAAAATATGCCATCATTTAATTAAATCTACAGTCTATTTTTAAAACAGAAAGTATAATAAAGATCGAAATATATTCAAAACGAGTAAAAAATAAATGAATAGAATTGGTTTATTTTTAAACATCAAAACAATATATTTAAAAATTCAAGTTTTTAAATAAAACAAGTAACATTGAAATCTAGAAATAAAATTGAAATTTATACTGCTGTACATTTGTCCCCAGATTTTATGGTTCAAATAAACAAATGCCGTTCGATTTAGCATGATTCACACGTTATCCATCCTTATCCAATCATATCTATTATTTCTCATTATTGGGGATACGAAATGTCATTTTCAATAGATAATTTACAAAAGTTTGACAATTCATATCGCCAATAAGTACTTGGTAATAGTAGATGGAAATGGTCGACATGTGAATTGCCCTTTAATCTATAATTTGTAGCGTATATATAAATACCTGATTAAAATGATATGAACTAATTTTTATTAAACTTCAAAACCAATTAAAATTTTTAAAATGATATGAACTAATTTTTATTAAACTTCAAAACCAATTAAAATTTTGAAAGATTAACAAAAAAAAATACTTCAAGTCAGTTCAGTTATTTTAAAAATATTATTGGTTATTTTTATTGAATTTGTTGGCTGCTTTTTTAAAGTGAAAAATAACTAAATTGTTTAGTTATTTTAAACGTAAATACCTTTTTCGCCTTTTTAACTGCCGCCTTTGTGGAGCCGCCTTTTATGGAGTGTTCGATTCATTCAACAAGTTTTCATTCAAAGGATGTTTATGTTTTTAAAGAAATTTTTTTTTAAAAAACCAATAAAAAATATTTTTTCTCAAGAAAATAAGTTTGAACGTTTTTCCGCGGTAAACTTAAAGGTATTTTTGTAAAAGAAGATAATTTTTAAAGAAAAACAAAATTTTTCGCTCACAAAGCCAAAAAAGTTTTTGCGTCAAAATTTTGTAACAAAAAAGTTTGCGGAAAAAATTTTTTTTTCTGTCGGGAAAATTTTACATATGTGACAGCGCATAGAGAAAGGGACCTAAGGGTAAAAAAATCAATTTTTTTTTTGTGGACAACATCTGAGCATCGAATGAGACCGATCCCATGCTCTCCTGACCTTAGGTCCCTTTCTATCCTTAGGTCCCTTTCTATTTTTCGCGTCACATATGACAATAAAAAATTGTAAAATGAGCAATTTTGAAAGTCTTTAAATTTTTTTTGTTGAGTTTTAGAACAGCGAATGTACAAAATTTTAATTAAAAAAAAAACATTATGTCTTGTGAAGTGTCAAGTTTTGTGTTTCCAAAAACCGACTTTTTTAAAACCCAGTTTGTCGGTTAACGGAAAATTTACCCTTTTTGGAAAAAGACAAATAAAAAAAGTTGAAACGGCGAATGTGCAAACTTTAATTTTAAAACAGTTCACGAGCTAAATTATGTTTTTTGAAGTGGTGGTAAATTCCATTACTTTTTTATACTCGATACTACTCGATATTTTTAATTTGGATACTCGATACTTTTAACGGTATTTTAATTTGAAATAAAAAAAAATTTTAATAAAATTCTTTAAAAATGTTTACCTTGATTCAATATTTAAATTTATAAACATTTAACTAAATCTGCAGTCTATTATTTTTTTAACATCTGCATTAAATATTTCACTTTTTCTTTTTTCTTTTAGTATAGTTGCATTTTTGTTATAAATATTATAGCGGAGTCACATTTTTGTATCTTTTCTCCGTCCATAATGCAACACTGAGACTACCCTAAAAGTAGCATTACTGTGGGTTAGGCAGTATCAATTATACTCGTACTTAAAGGACTGAATTGCACTCAAAGGCAGGCTGGCCAGACTTGGGGTTTTGCCCCAAATTTTTTTGGTCTTGGGGGCAAAAATTTCCATTTGGGGACAGGGGATTTTTTTGGGGATTTTTTGGAGATATTTAAAATTTTGAAGATTGTATTAAGTTTGTGTAGTTTTCAGAAAACGTCAGTCAAGTTTGTTCGCATAATTTCAAAAAAAGTAACAAAATTCACCCTTTATGGATTTTCTATATTAATTTAAAGCTTTTTAACACAAATAAATCCTTTTTGCGTGAGAATATCCCAGAATTTAAAATATTGTTTATACAAAAAAACATCATATCGATTATGGATGAAGGTCTATTGCATTAAACAGATAAATTTGAAAAATTCAAATCTAAAAATTCTTTTAAAAATGCCTTAAATTCATGAAAATTTCAAAATAAAATATGTTTAGGGTTCGATTGGTTTTTTTTAAATAATTTTTAAATTAACCGTTTTGTTCATAAAAGTAATAATTGTAGTTTTTATGCGGATAATGTTAATTTAAAGCAAATTAAATAAGCTTTACTACCCTTTTCAAAATTTTTTCTAGTTGGGGATTTTTTGGGGACATTTTTAGATTTGTTTGGTGACAATGAAAAAAAGTATCAGGCAAGCCTGCTCAAAGGACTGGTTTTGCCACTTAAGGTAGATTTTGCCACAGTACTGGTATAATTTCTTTGGGTTAAGCAGAGTCATTCATTCACACATTCTTTCGTAAATACAAACAAAAAACCCTTTAAATAGGCCCCAACAATGGACTTTGTAAATACAAACAATTTTTAGTAATTTTTGTAACTCTGAATTTTAATTTTCAAAGAAGTTTTGTATGAAAAATAACAAATTGTAAACACTTCAAACAAAAAATAGTTTTAAGTCGAATTTTAATATGAAAAAGGTGTTTGAGTTACAAATTTAATAGTTGGTGCCTAATTGATATTTCTATGTATATTTTTCTCTGCATTGTTATATCGTTTTCCTATCTATGGTTGTCTTCTTTTAAAAGTTGAAATGTCTAAAGATACGTTGGCAAAAAATGGGTTAAAAATTATTTAATTCGTTTTCCTTTGCATTTTACTATATAATGGGACTGATTCTGTGTCAGTTCTTTATTGATTAGTTGGGTGGCATGAAACAAAATGTGACTCGTTCTTTGGCGGTTCCTTTTGAGTTAGTTCGGTGATATGTCCTTTTGGGCTAGTCCTATGGCATGTCAATCTAATCCGTGGCAATTGGTCACATTCAATGACAACGCCATGTTAAAGTGATATGTCTCTTTCAAATAAAGAGAAAATGTTTTTTTATATGGAGTTTGACAACTTTTTTTTTGCAAAAGTACGAACAATTGAGATGAAGTTGTTTCTTGTGTTTTCGACCAATCCATCAAAACTAATGAGAATAAAAATATTACTGCTTATTTAGTGGGTTTGAGGTTAAGAAGAATAAACATTTTCTTCAAAAGTTATAAACATATTAAATTTGCAAATCAGACTAGATCCAGTTTCTGCCTTTTTCTATGGACAGGCTTCATCAGTGATTTTCCATTAAATTGTATTATTATCTATATTTTTATTGTCAGATTGTCTCAAAAAGACATATACAAACATTCTACTTTAGATTTTTTGTTTATCTTCTTATTTCCTCCATGTCACCTTTTCACAAACGTTGCCACACTGACGTATGTTTTTTACGTACAAGTGCAGGCAACTTGTGTATATTCGAGACGAACTGCCAACAGGGCATTTTTGTATTTGGTCAAATGTCTAAAACTTTAAAGCATCATTCCACCACTGGAAAGTATTTGGCTAAAAAAAAGAACGAAGTGTGATGATGTAGAGCAAACGCCAGAGGAGGTTTTATTACCATTCACAAGTACTTTCATTTCCATTTGGTTTGCTTGTGGCCCTGAGCAATGACCCTCTAATTGTGCCAGAGTGTTATATTTAACTTGGTTATCATCCAATGTAAGTACGAATTTTATGATTTTAAAAAAAACACTTCAACAGGCGTTCAAAGAAATTTGTTTTATAGAAACATAAATAACTCAACGATTTAAAAACAACAAAATTATAAAATATTGCAATAACTTTAATAGCACTAATAGCAGAAAATTAATAACAAGGAATGTATCATCGCCGTTACCCACCGATTGCTCTGAAACATGTAATGTAGGAGAGGGGATAAAAATAATGGAGTCGAATTTTTTTTAACGCTCTACGAGGGTAAACACGATGCACTCAAAGAATTACGTCTTTAAAGTTAACTGCAATTGCAGTAAAAAAGTGTACACTACAATTGCATTTGAATTAACTACAATAGGAATTATTTTTAAATTCCATTGTAATTAAAATAACTACAATATCAGTTAATTTTAATTGCAATTTCATTGCACACTTTTCTCTTAGTGTATTTTGAAAATTTGTAATATTTTTTTTCAAAGAAACAGTATATAAATGTGGTAAGCTGCAGTCTTGCCCTCACCAAAAAAATTAAAAAAATTATCTTTGAACTGTTCTTTCCTATTATAAAAGGGGTTTCACATCAATAATACCGTTGTATCATAGAAAAAGTTAATAAATATTGTGTTCTGGCCATAAAGAATACGCTTTTTAAAATATATTGTTAAATTTTTGGTTAGACTAGTGTTTTATTGAAAAGAAATGACAAACAACTTGAAAAAAATTTAAAAATTGGTAATTTTTTATCACACTTTTAACAGCCTAAATCCCCAATATAGCCGTTTTTATTGGAGACCCTAACTTTGGAATTATTTTTTCTACAAAATATCCTAATTTCAACTATATCGGTAAGAGATTCTGAATTGAATGGTATACTCGAAAAGGTTTGTCGTTAGAATCAACTGAAAATTACAGTTAAAACAATAAATGCAGTTAAACAAATAAATGCGGTTATTTGTAACTGTTGAAAAATAACTAACAATGTAGTAAAAATAACTGAAAACATTTTTAAATAACTAACAAAGTTTGTAAAAATTGCTATTTTTACAGTTATCTTTTTTTTATGATAAAAAATTGATTTTTTCTTTCGATTACAAAGAAATGTTTAGATACTTCATCCTACTTAAAATTTGAAGACAAAATTTCCGACGGTACTTCAGGTATTATGCATTAAACACAAAGACGACTGCGTCTACTCGACTACATGACTACAAATGCTGCTGGCTGCAATTGTAGTCGTGTAGTCAGCTACTTAATTTTTTGAAAACGACAGCAACATAGTAAACAGCTGATCCAAAAAATTTGATGTTTAGATAAATATTAATCTTTTTTGGTTTGTGCTTCTAAAATAATGGCTGAGGAATATTTTGTTAATTTTGTAAGATCCATTTTTTTTTACAAAACATCACAATAAAATTATTTACAAATATAAATTAATGAAACCTTCAAACAATTGTAAAATATAAACAGCTATTTCTTCAGTGTTCCCATAACGGTGATTTTCTAGTCAGAACTAGCGATTTTATTTCGCCTCTAGCGGAAAAAATTGTCCAGTTTTACATATTTTGTTATATTGTCAACACTATTTTTGTTTTGTAGCCAACACTATGTACAGAAGGGGCCCCTAATGCCCAAAACTGCAGTTTTGTGCATCAAGTGGGTTTTTTTTTTATTAAAAAACCGGTATGTAGCCAAATGTATACACCATGCATTTAAGGGTTAAATAACTATTATAATAGTTGTTTTGTATTTTCATGTAAGTAGTAACTGTCAAACTTTTTTGGATGTATCCTGTAAGGTGGGACTTCGTCAATTATTTTCGGTAGTCAAAATATCACCGCAAACTCAATATACTTTCTACCAAAGAGTGGAGTACTTTGAAAATACTCCATACATCACTGAACCCATAGAGTGTTAATTAATTTTCTCTCTTCTATTATAAAAAATTCAGCGCAAATGTTGGGTGACCCTGGTGATACCTTCCTTGTAAGTTTGTTAATAAATACGAACTTATATGGAAATTGGTTGTTATTAAAAAGGTTTTTGATAATGAAACAAACTCATAAACAATAATGAGAATTTTATCAATGAAATATTTGTGAAATTTTTTGTTTTGACTTTAAACCATACACCCGAAAGACAACTTTAAAATTTTTCTAGTCGCATTAAGCATGGCGTTAAGGCACGTTTACACGCGAGGGAAACTCGCTGGACTACGAAAATGCAGCCCTGTTTAAATCTACAAAATGTTATCTCTAGATCATTGACAGTTTCATTAGCACCTTAGCACAAAGTTTTGATTTTTTTTAAATTATTGAAAATTTAAGTTTATTTAATGCACTTTTTGGTTACTGGGAAAAAATAAAATTGTTTGAAAAAAATAAATAAATAATAAATACAAATACTTTGCTTTTAGAGTTGGTACTTTAACGATAAAAATTAGTGCCAAAAATATTAGAGATGACAAATTTGCTCAAACTCTACGAGATTTCTATCCCGGGTAGATAAGCATTTAGGACTAACGTTAAAAATTAATTACTACTAATATTTACTGTGAAGGGTTAAATAAAATGCATTCAATTTATTAGTGATATTTAAGAAAAATTTTATTTTTGCAAGAAAATTATTTTCAACGAACATACTTATGTTAATTTTGTGAATTTTGTAACTTTTTAAGGCTTTTTCGTAAATGTTTGTGATAATTTTTTTAATTTACGACATTTAGGTCGGTTTACTGAATATCTAGTTAAAATTTATATGAGACACAATGACAAATGTGTCAGTTAAAGCCCCAGTTAATAGCTAACTGAACATTCAGTAATGGGGCTTTAGACATCTGTTTGTAATAATGTAAATAAAAATAATTTTATTACACTTTTTCTGTCATTAAACGTGTTTATTTACTCATTTTTTTAATCATTTTATTTTAATTATTTTTTTATTTATATACAGTATTGGAAAAAATAAAAAGAACAGAGATTTCTCATAATTATTTTTTTTTATCCGAAAATAGGGTTTTCTTTGAAGTACTGAACAGGTGTTTATGGAAAACATCAAATTTTACGTCAATAACGAAATTTTTAAATTTTAGAAAGGGTTCCTGCACTTAAAATATTTTTCCTTAAATTCTACTAAATATGAGCCATAACTGAAAATCTATTAAAATTGGACTACGCACTTTTCGTTTAAAACGATTGAGTTTTGCCGTCTACTTTTAATTGTAAACAAGTAAAAAAAAATTTAAATCATGCTTTACAAACTAGTTCTATCATTGCTTCCAAAGTATCCCTTAGGTTAGGTTTAGGTTGAATGGGAGCCCGCCAGAACGGCGAGTTCACTCGGAGGCCATTAGGCCCATTGCGATTCCCTTAAATTCCCCCTCATCCACATGGAGAGAAATACCACGACCCGAAGAAATCTAAAACCATCCCGATCCCCTCAAATAATTCCCTTAGTATTATTACTTCTTTTCTTTAGAAGTAATTCTGAATAACATTCAAAAAATCACTTAATTATTGCTTTTAGAGCGTTATTGCTTTAAAAGTAATCCTAAGTAGATTACATCCAAACAGATGAGCGCGGGTTCAAATCCTGGCAGAGTTCGGCACTAACCTCAAATATTTCCAAGCAAATTTGTACTTTCAAAATTATAGGTTAATATTATCTTCTGGTGAATATATGATAAGTCTAAATTAATAAAACGAAATGAGTAAAAATTGTTACTCATTTCCAACCACGTTTTTTTAAAATTTGTTTTGTTAAATTGTAAATTGTAAAACAATTTCATAAGTAAATAAAATATGACTGAAAAAATATGATAAAATATTTTTTAAGAGACTTCATAAATACTTTTTGTAATTTAAGCACGTTTAAATATTTTGTAATATATTTTACAGACAACAATAAACATATAATTTAATAAATACACTCAGACAAAAAAGTTAGTAAAAAAATTGTAACCAGTTTTTAATCGCACTTTACTATTTTTGTACTGATTTTAAGTAAATTTTTTTTTAGTAATACTTTTTGCTATTCTCTTATTACAAACTACTGATGTTTCTACAATACTAATTTTCGTTGCTGATTTCAACAAAACATTTTACTAATTATTCAAAACCGACTGCTAAACTTAGCAAAAAAAATATACTAATTTAACAATAAGTGGATACTTAGTGAAATTTTGTTTACAAGAATCGTTGGAATTCGTTGATTTGGAAATAAAAATCAGAAAATTCTATTGCATCTCCAATGCAAAATTTTATTGTATCTTCAATCAAGTACAATGAAGTAATATATTTTTTACAATCGAAAGAAGAAAAAAATGTTTTTTTTTCTATTAAATTTGATTTTAATTTTTTTTTTTAGATTTTACAGTTGGTTTATTTTTTAGTAAACTTTTTTGCTAGTTTCAGCAGATTGATTTTAATTTGCAGTTTACAACAATTTAGTAGCGTCTACTAATTTTTTATACTAATTTAATTGTACTAAAATTATTGATATTTATAAGATTTTTTAACTGATTTTAGCAAATAGATTGTAGTTTACAACAATTTTGCTAAAATTTAGTACATGTGTTACTAAAATTAGCAAAAAATACGGCTGGGCTGAAAATAGTTAAATTTCCCGTAATAACAGCAAAATTTTTAGTAGCCATTAAAGACTTTTTTGTTTGAGAGTACGTGATAATTCATAATCAAAAAAGTGTATTTTAGATGAAGGTGTGCTCTACTTTTCAAAAAAAAGTCTGATTTGCAAATTAATTTGTTTATAATTTTTTAGAGAAAAAGGTTTATTCTTCTTCTTACCTCAAACCTACTAAAAGATTAACAACAATTAAGTCAAAATTAATCTTTATTGAGATTTAAATAATTTTAAATGAGTACCAAATAACTTTTCATGCATAGATAAAGGGTGGGAGAGGCGTAAACATAGAGGAAAATCTCTTCCTAACAGAATGTATGTCTCTCTATGTTTTCAAACGAAGGAGACAAAAATTAAAATACGAGCTGTTCTACTCTTCTTTAACTCATTAAATGTATTGAATACGTCTGGCTAATCCAGGCTTAACTTTATAAAATGCAAAATTTACAAGGAAGTTCTACAGAGTCCTTAGCTCTACTTTGGAGACAATTTGAATATGTGATTACAGGGGTATGGAATCACCAAAAAAATAAGTTATAAAAACATCGTTATCACTAGATGGCACTTTGTTCAAAAAATTGACAATTTAATTTTTTTTATTTAAATTTAAATAATAACAAACCAGAGCTTTGAAGAATTAATTCCTTAATTAAATTTTTCAATTCTGAATTAAAAATTCGATGAATTAATTCACAAGCACCATATATTGAATGGAATTAAATCATATTTGTTGTCGTTCTATTTATTTTGTTACGAATTAATTCAATTGCTATAGTTCTTTTTGTTAAATCAAATGAATTAATTCACTGGTGAACGCGTTCAATTTTATAAATCGAACGGAAAAAAGTGAATTAATTCCTTACTGAATTAATTCACCACTGAATTCGTTCGTTCAATTTCATTTTCATTCAATTCACTGAACAATTAAAAAAAATAAAATTTCGTTCAGTGAATTAAAAAAAAATAAAATTACGTTCAGTGAATTAAAAAAAAAATACGTTCACTGAATTAAAAAAAAAAATACGTTCACTGAATTTTATGGACAAATTTTGTATATTATTTTACATAAGATTTTGTTCGATTAATCGATTAATTTTTAAATTTTTTCCGATTAATCGGTTAAGAAAAAAAAACGAAGATATCAAGGATTGGGCTGCGAGATCTGATTATCAACTTCGGGTTGGATCTAGCAGTCTCATTATCAGCACCCGCCGATTCGTGTGATTTTCAAAACGGAGTCATCTAGCACTCTACTTGTTGCTCACATAGCTCGAACCAACCAACCAACCTCACTGATCCCGTAATATGAGATTGTGCCGGTTAAAAAAAAATACGTGTCCCTTGTTTTCTTCTTTTCTATTACATTTCCGAATACAATTCAGATAGCAGAGGATTCATCGGTATAGCTTCCTTGTTACGAATAACGGAAAAAGCACAGACGCTCCTTCGATTAAAGAATTGTAATTTTTTTTGTTTTACCCTTTTACGACCAAACTTGAACCCCTGTAGATTTTCTAACGAAACTTTTTAAGGACTTAGCCTATGGCTGAGAATTATTGTTGTGCTAGGGCAAGGAATTACATGTAAATGCATATTTTTCTCCACAGTCTAAAAATTATATGAACATTTTTTTTATCCGAATCATACAATTTATAACAAAATCGCATCGATTTGTTGTTGCATAATTTTGCACATTTTGAAAAAAGTTATATATTTGCATATTTTGACATAAAATAAATGTTTTCTGCTTTTTAATGCATATTTCTGCAAATTTAAAAAGATTTTTATAGTTTGATATTCGAATATAAAAATTCTTAAAAATCTTGGTGACCTGAAGAAATTTATTGAGGGAATTCACAATTTAAGTGCTAATGTACTATCGTTGTAACATGATTTTTGAAGTTTAACCTATAGAAAGTTGTAAAATTTACGATAAATGCTAATTTACTACTTAAAATAGCATGAACTGTGAGTACCTACCCTCATTGTATTCTGTTCTTACTGAACAAATAAAAATCTTATTTCTATTTATGATTAATTTTTCGTGTTTCAAATTGTGTTATTTTTATACAAATAATTCTTTTCAGTGCATATTTTATATGTTCTTAAGGCATATTTTTTCTTCTTTAGCTGCATTTTGTAGGAGCATCTTTTCGTTTTTTCAGTGTATGAAATTATTTATCCAAATTATCATTATTTATAGCAAAGAGTTTTCCTGGAACCAGTCCTAGAACTACTTTTATTAAATCTATTCTTGTAGACCTAAATCCAAAATAGATGTGGTCGAGAACCGATTTCAGCAAATTTCCCCGGGCTATTTGTGTACAATTTTTTATGATTTGACGAAAGTTTTTTTTAACTTTAAAACATTTCTCTTTTTCGTCTATCTTTTCAGAATAATTTGAAATAAAACTGTGTTAAAACAAAATATGGTTAATATATGGAATGCTTTAACTCGGCGAAAAACCGATGATGTGTATGAGGCTGAGTCAAAATTGGCTAGAGTGTTAAATATTTTCGATTTAACCGCCCTTGGTGTGGGCAGCACATTGGGTTTGGGGGTATATGTACTGGCTGGTTCAGTAGCGTATAATATTGCGGGCCCAGCTGTAACACTATCATTCCTAGTTGCAGCCGTAGCATCAGCCTTCGCTGGTATATGTTATGCTGAATTTGCTGCTCGTGTTCCCAAAGCGGGTAGTGCTTATGTTTACAGTTATGTGACCATTGGAGAATTTGTGGCCTTTACCATAGGTTGGAATTTAATATTGGAATATGTGATAGGTGGGTTGTAAAGACAAATATAAAATGTAAGAATAATTTTTTTTATATTAAATTTTGTGTATGTGTTTTTTCAGGTACCGCCTCTGTGGCTAGAGGTTTAAGTGGCTATATTGATGCTTTAATCGACAAAAATATGTCCAAAGCATTGACTGAGGCCATGCCTATTAATGCTGGTTTTTTGGGAGATTATCCAGATTTCTTGGCCTTTGGCGTGGTGTTATTGTTGAGTTCTGTATTGGCATTTGGTGTTAAAGAATCAAGTTTACTTAACAATATTTTCACCTGTATCAATATGGTGACTATTTTAATTGTTATCATAGCTGGGGCCATTAACGGTAAGTTGAATGAAGTAAAATTTTAAACAAACCAATATACTAAAGTATACATCGCACTTCTTAGCTAAACCCTCCAATTGGTCTATACCTCAAGAGGAAGTGCCGTCTGGTGCTGGTTCAGGTGGTTTTATGCCTTTTGGCTTTGCTGGTGTTATGGCTGGTGCAGCGAAGTGTTTTTTTGGTTTTGTAGGTTTCGATTGTATAGCCACCACCGGTGAAGAGGCTCTCAATCCCAAACGAAATATACCCTTAGCCATTGTTATTTCCTTAATTATAATTTTCTTATCCTACTTTGGAGTTTCCACTGTTTTAACAATGATGATTCCGTACTACGAACAAGATCGTGATGCTCCTTTCCCAGTGGCTTTTGAAGCTATTGGTTGGACCACCATTAAATGGATTGTTACTGTTGGAGCTATTTTTGCATTATTTACTAGTTTATTGGGTGCTATGTTCCCTTTGCCTCGTATTTTATATGCCATGGGTAATGATGGTATTATATTTAAGAAATTATCCAAAGTCAATAATTATACAAAGACACCATTGATAGCAACAATTGCTTCCGGTTTATTTGCAGGTAAGTTTTGTCACAAAGGTTAATTTACTTTTTTATAGAAAACTATTATTAATGTTGAGCGTTTCATTAAATTTATTAACTATTAGCTTGTAGAAAATTTGATATTTTTGGCGCCCAATTTTGAGCCACTTACCAGTATTCAACAAAATTAGGCTCCCAACTTTAGGCCCTTTACATTTTTACAAAACAGAATTTTTAATTACACATTATCTTTATGATATTAATGAAATGTTTTGGTTTCATTGGAATTCAGGCAATGAAACTTTATATTGAATTAATGCACTTTCTTATTAAGCTTTATGAGCTAATTTATTTTATATAATTCGCAATGGTCAAATAATTTGTTAGTACAAAAATTTTGTGATTTTGTCCCTAGATTATCGAAAAATTGTAGTTAAAGCCATTGATACCAGGGTTTTTTTTTCTCAAAAATATTTTGAATATGTTCATAAAGGTACAGCTACACGGGATAGAAATCTCGTAGAGTTTGTGCTAAATTTGTCATCTCTAATATAATTGGCATTAATATTTTACGTAAAAGTATCATCTCTAGTTGTCAAGTATTTGTTTTTATTAAAATTGTTGTATTTTAAAGAATAATTTTTTTCTCCAAATACCAAAAGGTGAATTTAAGAAACTGAAATGTTCAAAAATGTTACAAGACATATTAAAAATTGTTACTAATTACATAAATCATTTAGGACAGATAATATCAATGTCCTAGATATTACAATTCGTAGATTTATACAGAGCTGCATAAAATCTAGCGAGTTTTCCATCCCATGTAGATATGCCTTAAGAAAAGTTATAGACTTTTAAATCATGAAAAATTTTACGATTAAGCCTAAAATTTTCAATCCCTGTTTTCATTGAATTAATATTAGTATTTAAAATACTCAATAGAGGGCATGGTGAAAAACTGTTATGTTATCGATTTATATTAGAAAGTTTTTATAAAAACATCGTTTAGGAGGTTGTTTTTTATAATAATTCCTGTCAATTTGTGAATTTTTGATTTTTGATTTTTTTTGTCAAAGATCAATCTTCAGCGAGATGTCGACAAATTCTGCAAAATTGCATTAATTTAATGTAAAGTTTCTTTGGCTGAATTTTAATGAAAATTTATCGATTTTAAGCAAAAACTCATTAATATCATGTAGATAATACTGTCAGTGTATGAGGCATTTACCAATGAAGTGTAAATAATTCTCTCTAAAGAATCATAAGATATGTTGCGCTTCCCCATAATATATTTTTTTTACGTCTTTTCAGCTATTATGGCCTTAATTTTCGATTTGGATCACTTAATCGATATGATGTCAATTGGTACTCTATTGGCGTATAGTATTGTGGCAATTTGTGTTTTAGTATTACGGTATCAAGATGAAGATATGGCAAGAGATGTTACCATACGCGTACCCACAGTTATCAGACAATTATTCAATGGTAATTCATATCGAGTACCAAATGTTTTAAGTTCAGCCATTACTAAAGTTGGCATCGTGCTCTTTTCCATCTGTTGCGTAATCTGGTGTAGTTTAGATAAATCCTTTGAATTCGGTTCCAGCAATAGTATTGTGGGACTCAGTATTATGGGAGCTATATTAATTGTAATTCTAGTTATTATAAGCTTTCAACCGGTGTCTACTATAGAACTAACATTTAAAGTGCCTTTGGTGCCTTTGGTTCCCTGTTTAAGTGTTTTTGCCAATTTATATCTAATGTTCCAATTGGATGTAAATACTTGGATTAGATTTTTAATTTGGGTAGCTATTGGCTATATTATATATTTCGTTTATGGTATTTGGCATTCTACACAGATTTCCCGAAATAAAAATCATGCCAATGCTGCCATGAAAATGCAACGTACTAATGAGGCCTATGAGCCCGATTGGAAAGTTGAAAATGGTAAAAAAGAAGTGTTTTAAGTGCATAATAGATGAAAAAAGCAACATGAAAATTTTAGGAGAAAATAAAGAGAAAATAGATTAAAGCTTCTTAAAGCCTAAAAGAAGTTAAATATAGTTAGGTCAAGAAACATAGAAACCAGAAAGTATAAATTTACCGTTCTGTCGTATGTTCGACGGGACGAATTATTTCCAATGGGTTCACCGGCGTTCGCGAACGCTTCACGCCACGTGATCAGGTGAGTCGCGAAACCTCTTTCATTGTTTTCAAATTTTCCGCATTAGTCCCGGCTAACATGCCGCAGAGCGGTTAGTTTATACTTCCTGATTTCGATGTTTCTTGGTTAGATCAAGTTTACACTGACAAAGAGTATATACCGATGAGCTTCCTCCGATCTTAACGAAATTCACATATGTGGTAGAGTGGGAAAAATAAGATACGTGTCTATTTTTTTTTATTTTAGCGGTCTAATATCACGTTTAAGGGTTAAGAAGTGGGTTAAAAAATGAATTATTTCTTCATTTATTTTTTATGATTTCAGAAAAACTTTAGATAAATTGTATATATAATGGAAGGTTTCTAAAGAAGCACTGTACTTTTTTGTTAATCAACACTTTTGTTTTTGTTAATTACTAAAATTCAAAATTTAGTATATTTCAGACATGTTTTCATTAGGGATGTGCAATTAATCGATTAATCAAACAATATGATTAATCAGAACTTTGATTAATCAGTTAATTGATTAGTTGACAATTAAGAATTATGATTAATCGATTAATTTTGATTAATCAGAACTTGTATAATTTTAATTAGTATTGAAAAAATGTTTAAAATTAAAAAAATACGGCTATTTTATGTTTGTTTTGTGGCAATGCTCCAAATAAAGAAAATCAGACAGATTGTTTGCTCACTGGTCAGACTTGACCAATGTCCATTCTTAAGTTTTATGTTTCTGTATTGAACTGTCTTCATAGGAGACAAACAAGATATTATTCAATTATTCATAAATTTGATTAATCAAAATCATGATTAATCAATTAATCATTATTTGGAATAATCGAAATTACTGATTAATCGATTAATCATGTTTTTGATTAATCAAAATTGTTGATTGTTGATTAATCGATCAGAGGGTAACATCACTTCTCAACCTTTAAACATGAGATTGGGCCGTTAAAAAACTCTACGTATCTCTAGTTTTTTCTCCTCTATCACACATCGAAATTTCATTAAGAGCGAAAAGAGAACCCATTGTGTTAGCTTCCTTGTGAGAGAAAAAGCTTTATTATATTTATAAAAAGCTTTTTTAATTTTTGTTAATTGAAACTTTTCATTATAATGATAAAACTTTTTATAAATATAATTAAAACTTTCATCGTACATGTTATTATTATTTTCATAAAATTCATAAATCTTTTTGAATCAGTATAAACTGTAATAAAGTTCTCTCTTTTTTAATCAAACTTTAAAACTAATTTTAAGTTAAATAAGTTTAATATTTAAACAATTTTTTGATATTTTTCTGTAAATTTATTTTATTTTATTTATAAAAAAAGAAACTGAGTATTAATTTATTCCATTTTTTTTTTATTTGTTGTTAAATACTTTTCATGACATTCCCCTTCTATAGCTGTCAGAAGAGATTAAATAATTTTTATATTTAAACTGTCATTAATTGTTAAACATTAAAATAATATTATTATGTTTGTATTCATAAATGTTGGTCATATTTAAAAGCATATGACAGTTGTTTAAATTAATTAAAAGAGTCATTTTTTTTTTGTTTGTTAAAATAATGACAAAACAAGTGTCATTTAATAATAACAACAAGGGAATGATAGCTAATAGACAAAACTTGAATTTTGTAAAAATTTTTAAAATTTTTAGATTCTGAGAACTTAAAGGCAAGAAATGCTAAAGCGTTTATAACAATTACTTTTTTCTATATACAGTCAAATCACGAAATTTCAGTTTATTAAATATTAAATAAATAAAATCTTCCCACAAATTTTAACGAGCAAAATATTGTAAAAATATTTTTTCACTCACAAACTTTTTATTTTTATTCAAAAAATCTTTCACACAAAACGAACTTGTTCCAAAATTTTTTTTTTATCAAAATATAAAGATTGCGAGTGAAAAAATTTTTGATATTTTTGCGCGAAAATTTTTTGTGTGAAATTTTTTTTGAATCATGATAAAAAGTTTGTGGAGTTTTTTTTTAAATAGAGCAAAAAATGTTCATTGGTGTAAAAAAAATTTTTTTTTTATTTTTTTAATTTGTCTATAATTAAAAAAATTTTCTATTGGAAATTTCTGAAATAAAGCAAGTGTCATATTAAGTATTTCATAAACAATTTCTTTTTTAAATAAACATATTTAG
The DNA here is from genome assembly GCA_949987735.1 of Leucophora obtusa. Lineage (NCBI taxonomy): Eukaryota > Metazoa > Arthropoda > Insecta > Diptera > Anthomyiidae > Leucophora > Leucophora obtusa. Next base: position 16,684,590 of record OX465296.1, read on the forward strand.
CAATTTTGTTTTTTATAATTTTTAAAATAATTTAGAAAGAAGAATATTGTTATAAAATGTTTAAAATAGGATTTTTATTCATTTAATATTTGAAAGCCTTAAGCCAGTATGGCACTGACATTTTTATTCACTTTTTCTTGACTTTTTTTTAGGGGTTTTATTTGATTTTTTTCTATTCCTTTTTAACTTTTTCGTAAATAATCAAAAACTTTAACAAAAACCCTAAAAAAAGTCAAGAAAAATTAAAAAAAAAAACTAGTATTACAGGATACTTGCTCTTTTAAATAAGTTGATCAGTTATTTTCATATAAAAGCAATGTTAAAATTGCTTGATAAAAGCTGGTGTCATTTAGGCTTAAACATTCCATTTTATTGAACAATAACAAGACTTTTTTAATTATATTTTATACACTAGAAAAATAACTCTATAATTTAACAAAAATTAATGTAAAACTACTTGTTTTGAATTAAAAAAATTTTTAATTTCTGTAAATTTTATTTAAGGCTCAAAGTCAAAATCTGTATTATTTCCTTTTCTATGTATTTAAACGTTTTACTTTTATTCAGGGTAACGGGTAGTTTCAATAATTTTGCTAAATCCGCCATGATACATTTTTGACAAATGTGGGCACTGAAATGTTTATGAATATCTAAAAGAAAATAAGTTAGTTTTGTTTGGCATTTACGATTTAAGTTCACACTATACTATTTTTGTTTAGAGATTTTAAAAAATTTTTGTACATTTTTCGTAGTATTGCAAAAACGTAATAAGGAATTTCAATTTGAAAACCAAAATTTTATTTTAACTGGTAATCTTAAGCAGCGCATAAATTTGCAATATTATGGCGCAACTTTTTGAAAGTAAGTGTTACAAAACGTTTTTGATTTATATTGTACAACTAAACATATCGTATAATATATTGGCAACACTGTGCTGCCATATTTGTGTACATTTTAAGGTTATGTTGTCATTAAATATTGTATACAATATCTTGGGTAAAATTTGTAACAAACCCATAAAAAAACTGTGCCATTATATTGAACATTATATTGCAAATGTATGGGGGACTTTAAAGCCCTACAAAGTGTTTGAAAATTCGATTTGTGTGTTAAAAATTTAAGTCCTAGATGCCGATCTTATTGATAGTAACTGACAACAAGATTATTTATGTGCCTATTTAAGTCTTATTCATACTACCCGGGTACCCTGCTGTTATTTAGTACCTAATTTCATAAACCACTTGGATGAAGTGAAGGGAACTTTCAATGTAACAAACAATTTCTATGGAACAAAAACAATTTCTATAGAAATAACTTAACACTTCGCCGAAGTGTTTTAGAAAATCATCCCCTTAATCTTTTGTTTTTTAAATCTATGATTGTTTTTATTTTTATTTTATGTTTTTTTATTTTCAAATAATGCCTTATAGTACCATTGTGATATTTGTTAAATATTTTTCTATTAAATGTATATCACAATTTTGTATTTTAATTAGAAAATAGTCCTAGCTCTGGGAGCTGTATTTTGTTTGTAAGTTAACAGTGTTTTAGTAAAACTTTGTATAAATCAATTTTGTAAAATAATTTTTATTGTATTTTATTTCTAATTTACAAAAAAAAAAATATATTATATATATAATTTAAGTTAAATTTTACGAATTTATAATAAAAAAATATGTAAATAAACTAAACAATATAGTTTTCTTTTTTTTTAGAAAATATTCCCAGCCAGCAAAATTAGGATACTCTTTTGAGTAAAAAAATTAATCAAAATTAATATATTTTTCTGAAATAAAAAAATTTTTTTGGACGAAAATATGAGCTTTTTATATGAATCATAAAAGACACAACAATTTCAGGCAAATTATTAAATCCAAAGATGGTTTAGAAATGACTCAGAAATGTAAATAAATTTGAATATTTTGTAAACAATTCAAAAAAGGCTCAAAAAAGATAAATTTTTGAGGGTTTAGAATTTTTTTAAATCTTGTTTTAAGTAATTTTTGAATCAAAAAAGAAGGCTCTTTTGGATGTACCACTTTCATACAAAAATTTAAAATTTTAATAATATTTTTTGAGCTGTTTTTTGATTAATTTTTGGGCTTGTTTGCTGGCTGGGTTGTTTTAATAAAAAAAAAACGCTTAGCAATCAACTGTGCCATCAGAATCCCATCTACTGGGGCATTCGACACAATTTTTCCGACAGAAACTATCGAGATTCGGCTTAAATATGAGGCCGCCTTGGTTAAATATGGTTCGACTGAATGTGACTGTTAAGTGGATTTGATTGAATTGTGATAGAATCTACGAGAGGTGAAAAGCTGCAAGATGCTGTACAGAAGTTTCGAGCAGGTAATCCTGCTTGGAAGGTTTCTTTTTAAGGGACAATCCACTTTACTTCTAAGTATACGGATGGATCGAAAATTGATGGGAGGAATAGGCTGCGCTTCTACAGCTGCGAACTCTCTATTGTAAAATGCTTTCGCCCAGCGGATCTTTCAGGCGGAGATCAGTGCACGATATGCATTAAGTTTACAAATACTGGAAGCATTATCGGAAATATAATTACCTTTACGTATAGCAGAACTAAGTAAGATCCGCCAACAATCAACAAATCTTAAATTGCATATCTTTTGGGACTATTTTTTTTCTGTGCATAAAAGAAAATAGTTTATAATACATTTCAAATATTTAAAATGTGTCTTTTTTAATTCGTTTACCATTAAAAAGCACACATGTGCTGGGTTTTCATTATGTGTTTTCAACCATAAGGATATGTATGGTTTTTTTTTTATTATTATTTAGTTTTTTTGTTTTGTAAAAGTTAAAAGAATCCTTTCATCTTTTAGCCTTTAATTTATGCATTTCGCTTGACATCACTACCAAAATGGCTAATAAGAGCAACAATAAAATAATAGAAAAAATCATGATGACTTCGTCTATAAAACAAAAAAAACTCTATTTAGAAAAGCAAAAGCTGCAAAAATTAAAGTACTAAAAAAATAATACCAGCTTTTATATACTTGTGTTAAAAAAATATACAAAAGAAACAGAAATTCAAACGTTGATACTTGGCAAGGAAAACTGATACTATGAGATGCATTTCTTGTTCACATATGTGAAAAACTTAAATTATTCACACGTATTCGTATATAGTACTACATTTATTGCTGATACAGTGAAATCTACCAATAACGCACGGCCAAGATTGAAAAGAATTTGTTAGCTATTGGCAGTCAATAGAATTGGAACTACAAAAAAGTATTTTTTTTTTATTGAAAGTTCTAAGTTTTTATTGGCAATTAATCAGACTCAGGTAATAAATATAATCAACTACAAAGGCAGTTAAAAATAACTGCATTTTTAGTTCAAAGTATGTACACTCTATTTCCATTTAAATGAAAATTCAACTGCAACTAAAAATGCAGTTGATTTAAATGGAAATGTACTGTACGCCTTAACCGAAAACAAAAACTTTTTCAAGCTATTTTATAAGGGTATTTCTATAAAAAATTGAAAATTTTCTCATACTATTCCGATTTGTTGTTTTTTTTTATAGAAAAACCCGAATAAAGTTTCTGGCAGAATAAATGAATAATTTGAAAATACTGAAGTAATGCACAGTTTAAATGCTAACGAAGTTCAACCCATAGAAAATTGTCAAACTTACAATAAATGCTAAGTGACTACTTAAAATAGTACAAACTGTGAATTCCATCACTATTTAAAGTAAATATAACTTTTTATTATTCAATTTTCACGATATTTTTCTAGATCATTCTATTATGCTGTTATTATATAACAATTATTTGTGTAGTAATGCGATTGTAGTTATTTTAACTGCAGTTCTAGTTCTTTTAATTAGGCCAAAAATTTTCAATGCTTTCGACAGTTATTTTTTCTTAAACAAACTATGAAAATTAATACATTGTAGTAATATTTATTGCATTACTATTTGTGTAGTAATGCGTTTGTAGTTATTTTAACTGTAGTTCTAGTTCTTTTATTTAGGCCAAAAATTTTCAATGCTTTCGACAGTTATTTTTTTTTAAACAAACTATGAAAACTACTACATTGTAGTAATATTTATTGCAGAGACTAATTAATTATAGAGATAGGAAATCAAAACTTACACTACTCACCGATAGAGAGCGCTGGAGTTTAGTATTACCTGAGCAAGTATTTAGTATCAGTTTAATATCAGTTGAGCCTATATTTAAAAAGTAAAAACTGATGAAAACTGCACAAAATAAGGAAAAAAAACAAGCGCGGAATATATTCAAACAATAAAATTTGAGTTATCCATTTATTTATTTGCTTTGTTGTTTGTTATTATTTAAATTTAAATAAAAAAAGAAAATGGTAAATTTTTTGAACAAAGTGCCATCTAGTGATAACGATGTCGTTAAAACTTATTTTTTTTTGGTGATGCCATACCCCTGATTTATTGAAGGCAGTTGTATGTTTATGCAATTGTAGTGTACACTTTTTTAACTGCAAATGCACTTATTTTAACTGTCATTTGCAGTTGATTTTACCTACATAATTTTCTGGGTGTTCCACATGTATGCCTACGAAGAATGTACTATTGTGTATTTCAAGTTTTATCGTCGGTAGGTAGAATTTGGGTGAATATATTCAAGAGCTGACAGAAAATAAATACAGCATTTTATAATATTCACGTAAATAAATGTATGAAATTTTTGGGAGGTTTCACTGTACAAATATATTCTTAAAATGACATATGGTTATTTTAAGGTTCAAAGATTTTTGGTCGAAAGTATTCACTATAGTAATACAATTTTAAAGTTTTAAAAGGAATATATACAAATAAAATGACTTTTGGACATACTGAATTTTACAGAAATTGATCGATTTTCAAAAATTTTTTCAATGCGGAAAATACTTAAATAGAAGTGTTAAACTTTTAGAATAACTAATGTATCATTATTAAACCTGTTTTAATACAAGGTACGTCACAGGGTGACAAAGTCTATCACCTTAGCTGTAAAAATTTTTTCGAAGCTTCTAACTTTTGCAAATATGCACGAATTTTAACATAAACTTAGAAAAACAAATAGAAAAGATTTAAGCATTTCCCAAAATCGAATTAAAAAGCGTGTCGTTATGTCAAAAAAATCTTGTTTAGTACATTTTGTATGAAAGCTGCCTAAATACGTCGTATGTACAATTTAAAATGTTAAATAATCCAAAATTGATATAACATTCCAGTGTGAAGTTGGCTGCAACTAAACTATAGTCAAATTCGGTATCAAAAAAATGATTAAAAAGAAATGACAAAAGAGTACTTTTTTGACACCAATAATACTAAAATTTTTGTGTTTCTTTTGTCTTTATTTCTAACTACCCAATACAGCAATTTCGGAGCGCTCATAAATAAGATTTTTAAATGACTCCTACAAATGGTTATTGTTTTTTTAAAACATTCTTTTGCGGTAGAAAATATTAACTCTAAGAAAACAATTCAAAAATCTGTCTCTACAGTTTAAAAAGCTGTCTCAAAATGAGGTCGCTTTATTATTTTTAAGTTAATGAACATTGCTAATAAACTAAAATCAAATAAGTTTGCATTATTCTTAAACAAATTTGCATTATTTTAAAGCAATTTCATTTATTTTAAGGAAAAACTTATAGACAAAATTTTAGTAAGGTGTAAACTTAATTTAAGCTCATAAATTTTTTTTAATTCAGAAATTTATCCTTGCTGCTTGTTCTTTACTAATACTTAGCAAACAAATTTTCCAGATTTCAACTGTTATTTTCTGCAGATCTAATTTCTAGTAACTTTAGCAACAATTTTTACAGACTTTTTTCTATTAGTGTAACGTTTTTCAATACTGAGATTATATTGACAATTAAATCAAATAGAAATAAACATTTTCAAGTTTTTTACCTTAATAAATTAGTATTATTCTTGATGATAAATTGAAATATATATACATTTTTAACATTTTATATTTTTTTTATCAACGTTTGCATATTTTCCAGTAATTGTATGGTCATTCAGGCGGAAATGATAATTTAAACAACTCATTTTTATGTTTGCATTATTGTTGTTATTGTTAATGGATGATGGTATAAATGGAGCACAAAAAGGATCATACAAGTATGGCTAGGTATGAATATAATAAAATACTAAAGTACCTTCACACACACACACACACTCAAAAATTGTTTTATGTTTTATAAGCAAGTGTATTTGCCATGCTTTTAATGTAATGAGCAGGACAGGGAAGTTCATAAACTAAAATCGTGATTTATGCATATAAATTATGTATTAAAAGTCTAAAAAAAATGTATTTAAAAATTTTGCATAATTATTATTGATGCATTTTTAGCGTTTTTAATGTTATCAGTTAAATTTTAGTAGTTTTTTTTTGTCTTAGAAAGTAGTTTAAATAATAAATAATGCCGTTTATATTCGTCAGAAATTAGTATTGTATTTTTCCGACATTTTTGTCTTCGTAATAAGAAAAAATTATTATTAATTTGAAAATTTAATTTTTTTTTAAATATGTATTAAGTTGTGCAAAAACTCAGTTAAATATTAAGAATATACTTTCAAATATGCATTTACAGAAAAATATGCAAAAGTATGCATTTACAAATCGACGCCATATTGTTGTAAATTTGTTGTTTCTCAATTTATTAATTAAAATGTGCGAAAAAATTTCATTTTCCTATTTGCAGCCACATTTTATAAATTTTTTTCTCAATAAATAAGAGGTTTGCATTCCCTTTATTTTCTAACCTCTTTGATGATATTCTCAAGCTAACGACAGCAAACATGTATTTACATGAAGTTCCTTGCCCTGTCAATGAGTTATATTCACATTAATAACAACTACTATTTCATAAGGCTTAAGAATTGGGGACACTCAATGACTGCCCGGATACCAAGTTATAATCAGCAATATCACCTTTATGATTATTATCAATTTAATTTCATATACAAACAATTATCTTAAGACATTTTCGATGTACTTTTGGACATGAGGACATATTTTGATTGTATGTTTTAATGTTGAAATTGTTTCTTATACTCATCTTGTAGTATGGGAAAATAGAAAAAGGATGACATAAGTATTTTTTTAATTTTAAGAATTATAAAATGTTGGTGTATGGTTGTTGGTATGGTAATTTATTTAATTTAAAATTTATATAATTGTGTAAAATTTTATTCAAACTTTGGAATAAAAACCATCAGTTAAAAAGAAATTCTTAAATACATTTTATATAAAATACTAGTAAAAATGATTTGTATATACATAATTATTTACTATTTAATACAATTATTTATATCTCGTCGAGTATTGTGAAATGTATATTTTGATATAATTATATCAAACGATATTTAATTATATAAAATCATATTAACCAGATCCACCATTTTTCGAATCAAATTATATATGGGTTAACATAATTATGTCTAAAAATATATTATTAGATCCGAAAAATGGTGGATCTCGTTATATAACTAAATCTATTTTGATATTATCATATACAATTATATTTGGTGTTACATATGACAATACTCAACGATATATAAATCTATAAAATCATAAATGGTTATATAAAAAATATTTTTACTCGGGTGGTATTTTTATTTCCTCTTAGGACTTGAAAATTGTTGCTGTTGTTTTAAGGTTTGTTTTTTTTTGGTTGTAAAATTTAATTTTGTTATTATTTAATTTTCCAAAATAAAAACCAGTAAAAACCACAAATGCTTGTTAGTGTTGAAATGTTAGCAACAACCACAATTTAATAGTTTTGCTAATTTTCTAACACAAAAAAAAAAGAGAAAAAATACACACAGAATATTTAACAACAATTACAACGTCAACATATTATAATTTATTTATTTTAAATATGGCTGACTTTAGCTGTTGATGCATTAAGTAAAGCAGAAAACAAATAAAAAAAAGTAAAACATAAATTAAAATAAACCGTCATATTATAAAAACAAAACATAACAAAAAATATAAAATTAAATAAATTATATTTAACATAAATTAGAATTAAATTGACAAAAATCTAGAACAAGGATTTTGATAACATAAAATGTAAATATAAAATAATATATATTATTTTAAAGACATTTGTAACACTTGCCACTTATAAATGTACCGTAGTACACAATAAGGACTTTTCATCAAACCCATTTAGTATTTTTCCTGATTTAGTACTTTTTCATAAATACATTTTTAATCATCAATTTTTACTTATATTGTTAGAATTTTTCATAAAAAATCCTATATAAGTATAACAGTAAAATCAATTTCATCATAACTAAATAAATCATAAATAAATTAATTCTCTATAGTTGTTTTTCACTTTAACTGAAATGCATTTTCAAAACTCTTGAATGTTATGTTGTTTTTATTTACTAAGAGCACCAACCTGGTTTCTCTAAAGGAGATAAACATACCTTTTAGAAGGTAAACGTACCATTTGGTGTCAGGGGGTGGGATCAGTTATTTTTATTGCAATAGAAAAGAACCCGGTTTCTTTAAAAAAAACAAACAAAAATGACACCAACGTTTTTAAAAGATAAAAAAAAGGTAACAATATAAATACAAATATGTGGTGATTTTTCAAAGATGCATTTTCAAAACTCTCGATTGTAACATTGGTATAAAACGTTAAATGTGCTGTAAATCGCTAAATGGTAGCACTCTTCAACCAAGACATCCCTGTATTTATTTGTTTTTTGTTATAAAAACACAATTTTAAAGAAATTTAAAGCAGAACAAAACTTAGGCGAAAATAATAAAATAAAGCAAGTAAAACGGTAAGTTAACCAAACAAATTATATACAATTAAATTGTACTTTAAGTGTTATTCACAACGAACTCTATAAGCATGCGAGGAATGTTAATGAAATTCCTATTTCCATTCCATTCGAATATTGTCTAATAATGTTTACAAACACAATCACAAATTTTAATTTTTCTACATACAGAATTCGTAGTTCCAACCAAAATTTTCACCAATTGAATTTTTGTAGTTTCAATTACTGTAAAAGTAATTTGGGTGCCATTTTGATAAGACAAATAAAAACACATTAATGCTACTTTTTTTGATAGAATCAGATTAGTGTTCATTGTCCCAAATTTATATAAAAATTATGTATTGAAAAAGGAGGTGTGTTTCACTTTATAGTATTATCTTCAAAATTTCGACCTATGGTTTGATTAGAAGAATATAGAGGATAGACAGAGGGAAATCGATAAATCTCTCATTGTAGCCATCTTTAGATTAACTCAAAATCTACAAGTCAATTTCCTTAGGCAAGAATAAAATCCGGACAGGAACTTCAACAGACTATTTTTGAAATTTTTTGTGGGATTTTAGCACATTTATTCCTTTAATGTAATAAATGTTTTAACTGATTTTAGGAAACGAGTATGCAAGTGCTATAAATAAATAGATGACACTACATTGCTAGATCTGTCAAAACAACAAAGTAGTATTTTGGAAGGTGACAAGGCAAATTGTGATATAACATTCTTTTACTGTTGTTGTTTCTCCTTTGATATTTTAAATATTTAATAACGCTCCTACACAGAAAAAACAGTAGGCACCAACAATGGGAATTTGTAAAAGCAATCACATTTGCTTTTAAATTGAAATTTTATTCCCAACAATTTTTTTGTTTGAAATATTTGTAACTCGCTTGTAAATTGTTATCTTCCATATAAAAATTGTTTAAAAATAAAAATTCAAAGTTACAAAAAAAAAGAAGACATTTTTTTTGGATTTACAAATTTCTTTGTTGGTGCCTTTTTAAAAAGTTTTTTTTTTTGTATTTACAAATTTGGTATGAAACGGTGTTTAAAAATTTAATTAGAATTTTGTAAATTCTTTCTGTGTAGACGAGAAAAAGAAATTCTCATTTGGTTAACAAAATTTCTAGAAATTTTAAAAAGTTCGTCTCCTGGCGATTTGAACAGAATATTTTTCACAATTTGTTAAATAAGTTTTGGGGTTCCTTTAATTTTATCGTTTATTAACACTTTATTTGTTTTGTTTTTTTATTTATTAAATGTAAACTATTTTTGTGGCTGGTAGTCTGTCGTTTTATTTGTAGTTTACCTTTAACTCTATCCATTTAAATTTTTTAATACTTTTTAATAATTGAGAGTTTTATTTAATTAAATAAAAACATACTAACTACTTCATCCATACTCAAAATAATATATAAATACCACAGCAACCAAACACACACAATAGGGTTATAACTTTTCATGATTGTTTTTGCAAATATCAAGTTTTACTATTAAAAAATATTAAGAAACATGATATTACTTTTTCGCGGTTTTCAAAAAAGTTACCGCATACAACTTGTTAAAATTCGGAATATATTTTTGTTATATAATCAAACTAAAAATTAATGTTTCGACAAAATCTTAAAGTAAGATCTTTCTATCGATCTTTAAGGACGCTTTCAGATACAAGTTTTGAAAATTGACAGTTTTTACGTATTTTGGTAAATAAAATTATAGATTTATTTCGCGATATGGACTTCGAAATTTGTAGAACAATAAACAAATTAAGTATAAAATATTTTAAAATATTTTGGGAGCTTTTTTTTCAATACTATAACTTCAATGGTGAAAATGTGAAGCAAAATTTTTTTTTTTTAGAAGTTGCTCTTTATCTGAGAAGTTTTTGTACCAAAATTACCCGAAAAAAACGATTTTAAGTATTAAGATACCTTGGAAATTTTTTTACAATTGGTTGTCAACCACACCAATTCTGCAACTGCTGCCAACTACAACCGATTTCATGGAACAGTTCCACGTATCTTTTATAAAAAGTATGACTGACGGACAATCAGTTCTAGAATTAGAGCGGTTGCTTTTGCGACAATTTCAAACAAAAATCATCGGTATTAGAATTGAGTAGTTATTCTGCAACCGATTCTTTGGAACAGAAAATTTTCCTATATAGTATTATTGTCCATGACTACGAACGTAGGTAAAAATTTTGAAAAAAGTTATAACCCTAATACCCATACATACATACTCTACCCTGAACCATATTTATAAACATTAAACACATACAAACAATTTATAAATTGCATACTTTTAGGATCGAAAATTATATTTTATATATTATTTGAATATTTTTTTTATTAACTAAACAAAAATTTTAGTAATGACACGTTTGACAAATTTGTAATCACTCATATTTTTAAATAAAAAAGCAGGTTTTCAATAAAAATTTTTTTTTTTAGTTCTGTTTTCAGTTTTAAATTATTTTAAATATTTGCCTAGAATATACTCTCCCTGTAAATGTTTCCAGTGGAACGAAATTGATAATAACAAAATTTTCGATGGAACAACTGACAAAGTTTGGTTGCTCTTATATTCATTTGTTAAGGAAAACATAATAACCATTAAAATTAAATTATTAACAAAGCCAGATTTGATTGTGAACACCCCAGAGCCAATTTGTTTAGAGCCAATTTCAGAAGTCCAGATCTTTTATCGCAGAATACTTTACATTATTTAATAAAACAACATATCAAAATCTGGCGATTTGATCAGGGCAAAGAGTTTAGAATATAAAGAGCGTGCAATTCTCTCAGTTAGTGAGAAAAAATATATATATATGTATTCGCATGCATTTTTAATGATAAAATAAAATTTAATGTCTCTACAGATAGATTTTATCATATTTATTTTAATTTAAGCATAAAATGCATCAGTTCATCTTTGGTTTTCCTTAAAACTAGCCCATTTCTTTTTGCCGGCAAAAGCTGTTAACATAGGGTGAGAAATTTACTTATAAGGCTGGACCTTCGTTATATGGGCGATTTGAAAGATAATGGTATTGTAAAATTATGAATTTTTGCTTTTTTAGCTAGCTATATGAAAATTTTCCATTTTTCCTGATAATGTATCAAAACATTATGTTGTTTCTTGCGGAATTCGGTGAAAGTTGTCCAAATACATAGTTATTTCGACAATTTTATATATCGTCATATAAAGTCAAAAAAGCCGTAAGTTACAAAAAAATAAAAATCGGCTTTTTGATCGATTATGATGCACCATATAATATTTCTGCAAAATTTTACACTCCCATGACTAAACACGACGATTTTATTAACAAAATTCTAAACAGCCCCAAGTGTAAGCGCAAGCAATTTTAAAAAGTTATATACTTCTCCTGTATAATTTTTTAAATGTAACTTACGGCTTTTTTGATTGCATATGACGATTTAGTAATACAAAAAATACAAAATTAGAAATTAACCCTGGTACATGGGGTAAAAGTGATACCAAATTGTTAAAATGTAAAAAGTGCCGTAGTTAAAAAATTCAAATTTGTATGGAATTTGACATATGGAACTCTAAGTTAGCCCAAACTTAAGGTTAATTTGTTTATTGTTAATGGCCCTAAGAATTCTTTGTTTTCATTATTAAATATTTCTCTCAAAATAGGTTTTCCTTTGTAAAATAAATTAATACCTACATAGTAACTACAATGCTATTAAAATTACTATCTACCCACATTAATATTTTAAAATAATTTCAATAATTATCATCATCACCACTTTTTAATTATTTATGTATTGGATAGTGATTTGTGATTTTCACATTATCAACACTTCGTTAAACTTTATGCGCTTGTTACAATTTTATTCACAAAAAACCATAATAATATTACGAGTATTGAGAGTATTGATGGCATGATAAAACATGTTAAAACATATTTATATTGCTATAAAATATATACAAAATTTCGCATATACTACCATACCCATACAATTGATACACAAAAGGGATTTAAAAATAAATATATTTCTGAAGAGGAAATTATTTCTAGTATAAATGAGTGATGGGCAGGATAATAGAATATTGGTAAGGAAGGATGTTGTGCTAACTTTTTGTTGATTTTTTAATTACGAATACATAAATATTTTCAGCTCCCTTTAGAATAGTAACAGAACAAAAAAAAAATCTTTGTTAAAAAATACCTCACAATTATGGTAGAAATAATTTATTTTTCAATGATTTTTTTCAACAGTTAAGGAACCTGCACTAATGGAAAAAAATCTGTAAAAATTTTAGTTAAATGATTTTGCAGAAAAAACTGCTGAAATTAGCAGATTATTTTATAATACGGTAATGGTATTTTAGGTATAACGGTATTTTATTTATTTCGGTAGCGGTAGTTTTAGGATAATGGTATTTCGGTTATATCGCTAACTGTATTTTAGAGGTAACGGTATTTTATAGGTAACGGTATTTTAGGGGTAACGGTATTTTAGTGGTAATGGTAGTTAGTTGTAAGGGTTTTGAAACAATAACGGTATTTTAGCGTTATTGCCTGCCAACTCTTGAATAAAATCATTTTAAAAATGCAAGCCTCAGATTCTGAGAGATTTCTTCATGGAAAACCGAGCACTTTTTCTTATAGAAAAAGCCTCAGTACTTTTTTCTCCAGGAACGGTAGTCAGTTGCAAGGGTTTTAAATCGATAACGGTATTTTAGCGTTATTGCCTGCCAACTCTTGAATAAAATCATTTTTAAAATGCAAGCCTCAGATTCTGAGGAGATTCCTTCATGGAAAACCGAGCACTTTTTCTTATAGGAAAATCCTCAGTACTTTTTCGTTTAGGAAATTCTTTAGACTCTATATCAGAAATCTGGGAGTTTCTATTGACAAACGACCTCAGAAGTGGATGGTTTTTAAAGGAAAAAGTTATCTCTGGGACAAAAGTTCTCTGGGAAATCTAAAGGGTTTCTTTAGAAAAATGCCCTTAGAATCTAAGATTTTTTTCTATAGGAAAAAGTCAGCACAATCTTAGGCTTTTACTTTAGAAAAAGTTCCCAGAATCCAGAAGTTTTTCAATAAGATAAACTCTTCACAATTCGTAGGATTTTCTGATAATTTTTTTCTTAAGTAAATGGAGAATTCACAGTTTCTTTTTCCCACTTAAAAAGCGTTTGATTTTGAGCTCTTTTTTTCTATAGTAAAAGTCTCAGCTTCTGAAGAAATATTTCAAAGCTTCATTTTTCAGAACCAGAGGACTTTTTCGATATGAAAAATGCAGCAAGAAAATAGACAGATATTCAACACTTATTATTATTGAAAATCCTTTAAATAACTGAAAATTACCATAATTTTCTTTTTTTCGAAAATACAATCTGGTTCAGGAAATGATGCTACGTTTTTCATAATCCATTGAAGTTTAGTAGCTTGGAGGTTAAGAAGAAGAATAAACCTTTTTCTCTAAAAATTATAAACACATAAATTTTCAAATCAGACTAGATCTAGTTGCTGCCTTTTCTATGGACAGACTTCATCAGTTATTTTCTATTAAATTGTTTTATTGTTTCTATATTTTATTGTCAGATTTGTCTATATGATAATTTTTTTAACAACCCATCGGCTGTAGGAATCGAACATGTGCCTATTACTATATTACGAACGTAAGTATACTAAGCTGCGACCGCTTAGCCATCTCACCCAAGTAAGGCCTTGAATGCAATGTAACTAATTCAGAGTTTTTCTCTTCAATTCCGCTTTCTGTTATTGGAAAGTAATAGGTAAAGTTCGTTTTTTATTGAAATTCCAATTGAAATGCATGGAAACCTGTTGTTTAACTTTTTGTATGAGTCATTAAAAAACAAACTATAAAAAAATCTTGATTTTTTGCAGGGGTTGATATTTTCTGTTAAATGTTTAATATTTTGTTTTCTATTTTTAGACAAAAAAAATTTAAATAATTTCGCTGTTTTCTGTTTTAAAACAAAAAATTTAAATAATTTCGATTTGTTTTTTGATCAAAATAGTTTGTGTATATACAAAATTATTTTAATTAAAATTACAAGAAATTCTTCACTCCTACCAGGCTCTATGCAAGTCGCTCAGGTACTATTACGCGCTCTCTCACTGCCTCTTGCTTAGATTTGAAGACGTTAAATTGCAGTTAACCGGTTTAGTTTTTTTTTTGTAATATTTTTTCATAGTAAACATATTTATTGAAACAAATTTTAATATTCATTAAAAGTTAACAATAAAACTTAAGCTATCACCTTCTAATAAAATTTCTTGAAATGTCGGCTAGAGCAAGTTAACAGAGGAAAAGACCCAAGCATCCCCTTAAGATTCTATGCTCGTTGCTCATACACACAAGCATAGCAAATAAAACCTGTGTATTGTGTGTGTAGCGTTTTGAAAATTCAAACAAAAATAAACTTTCAAATATGAAAAAAACAAACTACAAAATCGTTTTTATCTAATGTTTTGTCAGATTTTCCATTGTTTCTATTTCTTTAATAGATTATTTAAAAAATGTTTGAAAATAAATAGCAAAATTGTTTAAGTATGATGAAAATTGTGTTTTCAACGAAATAAGTGAGTGTAGGTGTATATTCTATTCTCCTTTGTCAATTTCTGTTCTGTTTTTCCACGTGTAAATTTTGCTGAGTTATTATTGTTACCATTTACATTTGGGAGTTTAAAACAAAAATACCACTCGTTCTGTTTTTCATTATGGTTGCATAGAGATGATGCATACAACATTAATCTGTAAAAATTTTCGCAGATTATTAATTATGAATTAGTGTATTTTGCAACATCCACAATTTCCAATCAATTAAATAATTGAGTTTTTGTATGTAGAACATGACTAAATATACATACTCTAGTGATTATGTTACTATATACTTATTATCCTTTTGTATGAGGATTTTTTTTTAAAATAAATATTTCATTAAACATTAGTTACACTAGTAGTGTTTTAAACATAATTAAAAGGCTTATATTTTTCATGTTCAAGTAAAATTTTTGTATTACATGTGTTATGAAGTGAATGAAAATAAAATGAATGAAATATAATGAAAACAAAAAAATTAGTAAATAGGTAAAAACTGAAATTAAATTAATAACTACCCTACGGGAAAATTCAACAAACTGTTACCGAACTGGCCCCTTTATATGAAATAGAGTGGTCACTTTTACATGGCGTTGTCATAGGAGGGGGAAATTGACCCCTTGTGACATGTCACAAGACAAATCCCACGACAGGTCCCTGAAATTGAGAGTTCAATAACCTGTCCTAGGATTTGTCTTGTGACATGTCAGAAGGGGTCAATTTCCACCTATGACAACGCCATGTAAAAGTGACCACTCTATTTCATATAAAGGGGCCAGTTCGGTAAAAGTTTGTTAAAATTTCCCATAGGGTAACTATAGGGAAATAAGTAAGATGGATATGAAATAAATATATTAAATATGTAGATATAAATGTAGATAATTGGCAAAGGAATATATAATTTAGCTTTAAATATTTATACAGAAAATTCAATATAATCAAAAGTGGACTAACTGTTTAATCCAGTACAAAACAAGTAAAAAAAAATATTTTAATCTGATCAAATATTTTAAGTGCTCGAATTTGACACTTTTTTAACAAGCTGGGCACCCTACTGGTAAGGCTAATTTGAGTACGCTGTGTTCAGTGCTGCTAGTCGTTTTTCTAAATTAGCGCTGTTATTCGCGATTTAAAATTTCAAAACTAAAGTACCATAAAACGATATCTTTTATACTTTTGGGATCATTTTTGAATTTAAATCAATCCAACTTTGTTATTTTTTATCACGGAAAATTTCAATAAATCCTATTGAATCTACACAAAATAATATAACATTGTACTTTTTATTTGCAGAAAAAAATGTTTTTGCGAAAAAGAAATTTCGCGAAAAAATTACAGCTTCCTTAATGTTGTATACTATTTAAACAAATTTGATAAATTTATAATTAAAAATTATCCCAGAATTTTTTTTTTGGTCAACATTTTTAATCGCGAATTTCGAAAATACGGGCGCTAATTTTGGAAAACTACTATCACCACTGAATTAAGCATACTCGAATTAGCTTTACCTACAAGCTGTGCGACTAGCACAGTGTACTTAATCCAATATTCATAATTTCTGAAATATATATTGCACAATATATATTTTTATAAAATTATGTTTAACAAAAACGGTGCAGAAAATATCAACAGGGTTGCAATTTTGAACAAACTACCACTTTTTTTTTGCAATTCTAAAAATTCTTAAGCTCGAATCCCGGTAATCGGGATTAATTTTTATTGAATTATCCCTGGATTTTGGGATTGGCATCCCTAATTTTAATACCAACAAATTTCCTACAAATTTGGCTCATTTTGTTCAAACTAATTGGATAATAGTTTTGGATATCCGTCGAAAAAATTCGGTAATATTTGTAACAATATAAACTTTATTTTTATTTTGCCCTCTGTGCACGTTCAATATTATTGATCAATCTTTTCAATATCAATCAATAGGAACACTGATCCATGCATAAAATTATGTAATTCATGTCAAAATAAAAAAAAATTTCGTAAAATATACGAAAAATGGTTTATTTTACGAAATTTTTTGTTGTTTTGACATAAATTTCGTATTTTTATGCATGGATTATTATATGTGAACAAAGTATTTAAAAATATAAAGTTTTGATTGGTTGATTTTTGAAAGATTGATCAATAATATTGAACGTGTATTCTTGCCTTAATAAAAACTTTATCCAATAACATCGCAAAACTAATGGAATTTGTCTTGATATTAATGAAAAGTTTCATAATATTTAATTTATTCAACAAAAGAGTTTATTGAATTATATTAAATTTTTTATTCTACAAAGCTTTATTGAAAAAACTTTTCGTTAATATAATAATGCTATTTTTCTCATCAAAAAAATATTCTTTTGTATTTTTTAATTTTTAATAAATATTACATATTAAATAACAAACTCTCAGCCCACACATTTTAAATTAAAATGACACAATAATCTATTAAAAGTTTTATTATTTTGAAATCAAATACGAAAATTCTTCTTCCTCTTATATGTACGTAATTTCATTAAGTATAAATTGTTACAATTAAAATTTCAAGTGGCGCTCTAAAATAAATTTAAAATTACACTTTTTGAAATAAATAAAAATTTTGATATTCTATTTATTTTGGTTATAAGCATCTCTAACAAAAGTTCTAGTTTGGCTTTCGTACTGTGGTTAAATCATAAGGAAGATGCAAACAAAATACACAAAAAAAATTGGTTATTAAAGTACTTGAGTGCTTTATAAAGTGTTTGGTAACCCACTTATATGGATGTATGAGGGTAAATAAGAACAAAATTCTAACTGGTAGTAAAAAATTGGTTAGAAAATTTGGTTGGCTATAAATACTGCTAACAAACTCAAATAAAACTTCATTGGCCTAAAAGTCAAACAGAAGAAAAGAGTAAATAATTTTATTATTTTGTACAATTTCATTATTCACAAAATAAAGTCTTTTGCAAAAAGCGATGGTAAGTTTATGGAATAGGAAGTTAAACATAAAAACGAAAAAGCTTTATTAAAGTTTAAATATGTACACAGTTTTTTATAAAAGAGGAAATTAAGACAGTGAACCTTTTAATTAAATTAACAAACATATTTTTTTTATCAACTTGATGAAAACGTTTTTTAACATTAATATAATTTTTAATAAACTCTAAATAAATGTAAGAATTTTTTTATAAAAAAAAATTTTATAAATAAAAACTTGTCTTTCTTTCTCAATTTTAACGAAACAGTAGTACATTGGAAGATGACAAAGCAAATTGTTGAAAATTTTTTGCTGTTGTTTTTTCTTTGATATTTTAAATGTTTAAAAACGCTCCTAGATGAGAACAAGAAATTCTCATTGAGTTTGTAATTTAACTTAACAAATATTTCCAGAAATTCTAAAAACGTTGTCCCCTGACGATTTCCTTAGGCAAGAATGAAATCCTGATAGGGACATGCCTACAACGGATTATTTTTCACAATTGTTAAATACGTTTGGGATTTTAGCATATTTAATTCCTTTAATTTAATTGAAAATTATTTTAATTTTTGCATTAAAAAATACAAAAATTATTTTTCAGACTTTCTATATTTTCATATATATGAAAATTTAATTGATTTTATGAAACAATGAATATCACGGATATAATTCTCTCAGTGTGTAAATAATAAAAGTTTTCGTAGAAGTTTGCTACACAATGAACCTTTTATATTGTATCAAAAACGGCCTTAAAGCATCCGATATCTTTAAAATCTAGCTGTGATCATAATATTAGAAAAGCTCAAAGCTTTATTTATAAAATGCATAATATTTGTCAATATCAACCAGATATAACTTGAATAACAATTGTTGTATTGATTAAACGGACAATTTTTAAGAGAAAGCATATAATAGATTTTAAAGCTTTTCATAAATAATTTTATTTAAAACTCATTTTATTAAAATTATAAGAGAAAAGCTTTACGAAATTGAATTGTTTCGTAAAATCAATATAGCTTCGTTGGAATTCACTTTCTAAGAAACTTTTCCTTAAAATAATAAATTTGTTTTTACAAAAGTTGATAAATAGTGGAATTCCTTTTTGTTAAGTGTTGCAACATGTTTCATAAAAATTATGAATCGCTTTCCTAGAACCAATGTTTGATAATTAATGCATTTTCAAGTACTACCAAGCACTGTCATCAGTGCTCATTGTCTTTATCGGGTTCTCTATAGGTTATAATATAGATTTAAGATTTATTGGTTCTAAGAAACTTTTTTTCATAAGTTTTCTCTCTATTTGTTGTAAAAAAAAATAAAATGTGAATTCTATTTGGAATTTATCATATTTGATCATAAAACCGAATAAAAATAACACTCATTTTAACAATCTTCAGATCAACTAAAAATCTACGGTAAAATACTTTACAGACGAGTTATTAAGTAATATTCCTTAACTTCAATATGTTAGTCATTACTAGGCATGATAGAGTAGGGTGTTTTACATAAATAACTTTAAATAGAATTAAAAGCTTGAATGTTAAATACAACATACAAACATTTGCTTTACTACTAAAGGAACTTTGGTTAAAACAACAACTAAACATAGAGAAAAATAATAGCTTTGTAGTGAACATGTGATTTTCTTTGTAATACATAAATAACTAGTAAAAATATTAGAATTTAGTTCTCAAATCGATATTTACAAAAACTAAAATCTAGATTATAAGTAACCTAGAGAGAACCCCATAAAGAGAATCTGATGATAGTGCTTGGTAGTACTTGAAAATGCATTAATTGTCAACCATTGGTTCTAGGAAAGTTTTCTCATACATTTTTTTTTCTCTATTTGTTGTAAAATAAATTGTGAATTCAATACCTCAGAAAATCGCAATGTTATTAGAAAAACTAAGAATTTATTTAAAAAAAATAAATATAAATTATAAAAAAGCTTAAATTCCTTAAGCTTTAAGATTTAAGTTTTAATTTTTCATGTACAACTAAATTTCTGATAATTTTCTGATCCTTTTTCCAGAAACTTGTTGTAGCTATCTTAGCTGTCACCCTAACGGTTTTGGTTTCCGCTCAGTCTAATGCTGTAGATATTGTTGTAGACGAACCTACTAAGGAAAATTTACCAGCTATCGTTGAAGAAAAGGAAAAATCTGCCTCATCAAAATTAGCTGATGATGGTTATAGTTATAAAACGATACGTAAGTTAAAATATCGTTCACGCCATAGACGTGATGTTTCCCAAGAATATTTAGCACCCGTACAAAAAAGACCCACACAGGAATATTTACCTCCAAATAATGATAAAGCCGATGCTAAAATAGCCGAAGATGGTTATCGTTACCAAACTGTACGTAAGCTAAAATTACGTTCTCGTCATAGACGCGAGGCTGTCAATGAAATAGAACAACCCACCAAGGAATATTTGCCACCCGTCGAAGTAAAATTGGCTTCTGATCTAAAAACTATTTTGGGAGATGATGGTTATCGTTATCAGACTGTAAGACGTTTAAAATACAGACGTCATAGACGTGATGCTGATGCTGCTAATAAGGCCAATCCGGTCAATGAATATTTGCCACCTGCTAAGGCAGAAGAAGCTGCAGCTTCTGAAGATACCCTAGAAGTTAAAAGTGCTGATTTGGCTAATGATGGTTATCATTATAAAACTGTACGCAGAATTAAATATCGGGCTCGTCATTAAAGGATATGTTTTAGGAATATGTGTTAAGGATCATACTTGGGATTAAGTTATTACTTGTTTCATATAAATGCTAATGTCTCAATTATTTTTCCCAAGTATGTATATTAAGGATAGTGACCAGATTTTTTATTTTATATAATATAAGTGCTTTTTTTACAATAAATGAAGCAAAGGAATATAAAAATTTAAAAAAAATTCATTTAAAAAAAATGTTTAATATTTTTCAGTAACGATCTTGAGCAGGCAAAGCCGTAAAATGCGATAAAGTCCGCTAAACTAATTGTAAAAAGTTAAAAAAAAAAAAAATAACAATAACAGAAAGCTGAATAGGAAAGAATACTATGAATTAGCCACACTATAAGAAGGCCTTACGTGGGTGAGATGGCTAAGCTGTCGATCTCTAGTATAGTTACGTTTGTAATGTAGGAGTGCATGGGTTCGATTCCTACAGCCGACAGGTTGTTGAAAAAATCATCAATAATACAATTTAATTGAAAAATCACTGATGAAGCCTGTCCATAAAAAAAGGCAGAAGAAACTAGATCTAGTCTGATTTGCAAATTAATAATGTGTTTATAACTTTTGAAAAAATGTTTATTCTTCTTCTTAACCTCAAACCTACTAAATTAAAATTAATAAAAATGCTTATTAATTACAATATTAATTGCAGTTGGTCTATATTACGCGTTTAAAAAAACAACACTTTACTGAAAAAAAAATTAAGTTAGTAGAAAAATTAGTAAAACGTCTTGTATAGCAAGTATACTAGTTTTCAGCAATTTTTTTACTGAATTTGTGTTTTCCAAAAAAGTTTTAGTTGTATTTTTTTAGCAACAAACAATTTTTATTTAAATTTATTTTTTTCGGGAAATACTTTAATTGCATTAAAGAAATTAAATGTGCTGAAATCCCAAAACTTATTTGACAAATTGTGAAAAATTATCTATTGATGTCCCTATCCGGATTTCATTTCTGCCTAAGGAAATCGTCAGGGGACGACGTTTTTAGAATTTCTATAGAAATATTTGTTAAGTTAAATTACAAACTCAATGAGAATTTCTTTTTGAATTGATTTCTTTTGCTACCAAAATTGCGCTGATAAACACATTTATATTGCGGCCTATAACCAGACAAGTTGTAGATGTTGCAGATTGTCTACATGTAGGGTAGACAAACAAAATTATTCTAAAAACACAACACTTCTAAGACATATAAAAAATGCAACCGTGAAGGATTTTTGTATTTGTCTTTCATACATAAAACAAAAGGACGCCAAAAGATGCGTATGCATAAAAATATAACACAATCAGATAAAATATGATTTAAATTATAGACAAAATAAAATATTCAAATTTAATGAAGTTAACGTTAAAATGTGTATAAAAAAAATATTTCAATAAATAGTGATACTTTCAGATAAAAAAGTTAGTAAAATAATTTGTAAACAGTTTTCAATCGCACTGTAGTATATTTGTATTGATTTTTAGTACAGGTTCTTTTTTTTTTTAATAATTTTTGCTATTCTCTTATTACAAATTACGGATTTTTTTTTACAAATTTTCTTTCAAATGTTGCACAGAAATGCTCCTCGTAGTGTTTTGCATTAGTTTACTGAAGACATCCTATACCTAAAACGGAAGACTCACATAGTTTCCTCCTAAAGTCCAGGTTTGTGGGACATTTGAGCGCCAATTCTGAATAAGTACGAAATAAACCCTTAAACACATTTTAAGTTTTGACTTATTTCTGGCATTGAACTTAAATTTGTAACTTTGATGTCTTCAGAGACTTATAGTATAATTTTATGACAAAAATTATTGTGGAACATTTTAATCCTCTAACTCTTCAATTAAAGTGACTTTTTGGCCCCTTTTTAAAAAGGGACATAAACGACCCGTAAGTTGAAGAGGGTTAAAATGCTCCGCAAAAATATTTGTCACGAAATTCTACTATAAGTCTCTGAAGACATTAAAGTTTAAAATTTAGGTTCAATGCCAGAAATAAGTCAAAATTTAAAATGTGTTTAAGAGTTAATTTCGTGCTTATTCAGAATTGGCGCTCAATAGGTACTCATATGTGTAAAAGTATTATTAATCACCTCCCCACGTACTTTCCGGTAGATTGGGTGTAAAAATAATATCCCCGTGAAAAATGATCCTCTCGGATTTAAACAGGCTAGTCACCCGCGGCTTTTAACCCTAAACATGGACTAAAATAATTTCAAAGCTACTTTTCGCTATAACTCTTAATGTAAAGGTGTTACAGAAAAATACTAAATGGGTATATCTACAGCATGGCGCATCCTTGATACATCAAAAGTGTGTATGAGAAATATGCTGACCATTGAGTATTTTCCTGTATAAGTTTTACTTTAAGAGTTATAGCGCAAAGAGTTATAAGAGTATATAAGAGTTATAGCGCAAAGAAGGTTTGCACTATTTTTAGTTAATTTTTAGACCTAAACGCCGCGGGTGACTGGCCTGTTTTAATCCCAGAGGACCAATTTTTGAGGGGATATTATTTTCTACGCCCAAAATACCGGAAAATAAGTGGGGAAGTGAAAAATAACACTTGTGCACATTCCATATACTTCATTGGTGCTCTGGGATACATGAACAGACGGACGGACATCACTAAACCTATTCAGAAAATGATTCTAAGCGCTATACCACCCTTTTTTTTTGTAGTTCCAAACAACAATACAAACTCAAAATAGCATGTTCCACAAAGTGGTGTAGAGTATAGTAAACACTAGAGGCCAGTATGAATATTTTGCAAGACATTCACAAAACATTTTCTTATACAACACCAAAATATTTTTTTTTGTTTTCTGTTTTATTTATTTTTTGTAATGATCTGAATTTTAACATCTTGTAAGTAACTACAAATAAGCAAAATGGTCAATTTTTGTTATATTTAGTATTAAAAATCGTCAAATCTCTCATCAGCGCATGCAAGAGAATGTTTTGTAAGACATTCATTCAGCCCTCTAGTAAACACTTTGAATTTACTTGGAATTGCTGCGCAATTGCGATGGAAATTTGTTGGAAACAATTTAATACGTATAAAATACCTCTTGAACATTTCTGTTCTGATTATGAGTTTTTAATGTTTTCAAAAAATTGTTGATTTTCAAAATTTCTTAACAGATTTAATTCTTTAAATCTAGCGCCGCATTTTTTCGCTTTAATGAGCAACATATTAGGCTAAGATGAGAACTTTTTTAATAAATACTATGTTTATGATCACAACTACTTATATGATTTTCTTAAAACTATAAATAATTTACAAAGTTAACAAATTGTTTAAGGTGAATTTCATAGTTTAAATGTCAATCAAATTCCATTCCCGATTTTGTAAGTTTTCAGGTAGTATTTTTTACATCAGTACAAAATCTAGAAAAAAACAAAATGCACAAATACAATTCTAAATCATTAGTTTGAACAAGCGTTACAAATACAACAAACCTTTGTTTAATTATATCGCGTACACGCTGACGTCCAATGAAATTTATGAATATATACAAACCCTGGAAAATAAATTAAAATTTAAAAAGGTTCAATATTATTGATCAATGTTTTTAAAAGCAACCAATCAGAACAAAGTGTTTAAAAATAAAGTGTTCTTAATTATTGATCAATTAAATTCGAGTATTGAAACTATCGGCTTAATACTTTACGAGAAAAATGACTGGCTTTATAAATATGCAACAAGCTTCATTTAACCCTCTAATGTCATCAGGCTCTTTTAACCATTTAAGCTGTTTTTTCAGAAATTCACAACTTTGAATGAAAAAACTTTAATTAGTCCGATAGTAAATATAATTTACTATATTTTTAGTCACAATATTTCAAACTCGAGCTTTTTTGCACATTAGTTTTCTATTTTCCTTGTTCGAAATTTCAAGAACGACCTTCGTTGTTTTTATTTCGTGCCAAACACATGATTTGAATTTGATTGCAAGCAAAAATTCAGGCATTTGAGGGTTAAAGCTTTAATTGCCAATATTTAAAAATCGTTTTAAAATTTACCTGTATTGCATTTATAAAATCAATTACAGAAGATATTGACATCATTCCTAACATGGTGAATAAATATGATAGAACATCTAAAAACCAGGATAAACCCATCATTAGAAATAGACGTAGATAAAGAGTATAGCTGAAATCAGAGAAAACAAAATAAATTAAAGGTATTCAATCTAAACTTTATAAAAATATGATTTAACAACAGCTAAATGAGGAAATAATTATTTTCGGTAATCGACCGCCGTTAGAGCGCATCGATTAAGCCATATTTATTGTAATTCTGATCGATTAACCGTTAATCCAACATTAAATCTGGTTCCTATTTCTAAACGACTCTGTATTCCTACATACCAAAAAGTTTGGCGGTAGAATCGACTGAAACTGATAGTTAAAATAAAGGTATATGCAGTTAAAAAGGCGACAAAGGTATTTATCTTTGATTCACAATTTATGCAGAAATCCTGAAGGACATTATTTCAAGTTTGAACAAATTCGATTTAACAAATTCGATATACCAAATAATAGGTTAAAAAAAACCTGTAATTTTTACGGACCACTATCATTTAATTTCGCTGAAGTTTGAAGTTGAAGTTGCCATAGTCTATACACAATGATCCAGCCTTGAGGATTTTGAAGCATCTTAGTGAACATTAGGGTGGGTCGATTTAGCAATCGATTTTTCGATAGCTTTTGGCATGAGGAAAAAAAAGTTCCACTACGACATATCAAAAACATCATTCTCGAGGCGCCCAAATTTAAATTTTTTGGCTTTTTCTCAATTTTTATTTTTAAGGTTTTTTTTAGTAGATAATAAAAAAAATCGGCTGATTTAATTTTTTTTGAAAATATTACCTCTCCAAGGTGAAATTGTACGCTAAAAACGATGGCGATAGCAGTTTTTCCAAAAAAAAATGTTTTTCTTACGAGTTTTTGTCGAAAAATCGATCTTTTTAAGGTTTTTTTTATTAGCTAAGTTAAAAAAAAATTCGATGATTTCAAATTTTTTAAATATATCCTATCCTATCCAAGGTAAAATTAAAACGATGGCGATATAATTTTTTCGAAAAAAATGTTTTTTTTGGGACGAAATATGGGCGCCTCGAAAATGATTTTTTTGTTATGTCGTAGTGGAACTTTTTTTTCTCATGCCAAAAGCTATCGAAGAATCGATGGCACAATATCGAAAAATTTTTGTCCTTACAAATCGGCCCACCCTAGTGTACATGCACTCTCACACAGTCGGACAAAGTGTATTAAAATGAAGAAAAAATTTGTCCCTGTTAATGTAACTTATAACTTACCGAATTTGTGGAGAATCATATCTCATTTCGTTAAATCGATTAACTTCCTTTTTATGTGATTTAAGTGTTCTTGAAGTTAATATGAACGAAATTAGGCAAAGTATCAAAATAATTAAACAAGGACCATAAAGATATATAGTAGCTGACCATTTATTAACTGAAAAATAAAAATATTCATAAATATCAAATTTATATATCGATATAGTGAAAGCTTATGTTTCTGGTATCAGGGGGTATCGCTAGGATTTCCCTATATTCCTATTTCTTGAACTAAGTTTTCACTTACCTTCCAAACCACAACGATGTTCAGTTATTCCTGGTTTAAACTTATCATCTATATTTAAATTTTGTGCCAAATATGTTACTAATGTCAGCAGTAATGGCATTAACCAACCATATAAGAAATATTTTAAATATCTACTTTTATAAGTCAAATCACTAAATGATTTCCAAGTATCAAAGCTGATAATGCCAAGCCAAGTATAGTGGGATAATTGCATAAAATGATTTAGATAGCCTAAGAAAAGCGAAATGTTAATTACAGTAATACATTGGAAGATGACAAAGCAAATTGTGGAAAATTTTCTGTTGTTGTTTTTCTTTTGTCTTTGATATTTTAAATGTTTAATGAAGATCCAAGACGAGAACAAGAAATTTGCATTGAGTTTGTAATTTAACTTAACAAATATTTCCAGAAATTCTAAAAACGTCGATTTCCTTAGGCAAGAATGAAATCCGGATAGGGACATGCCTACATAGGATAATTTTTCACAATTTGTTAATTACATTAGGGATTTTAGCATATTTAATTCCTTTAATGCAGTTAATTGGTTTAATTATTACGCAACATTTTGTTTCAAAACTTACCCATAAATATGCAAGATCCCTTTTCAAATGTAGCACCCGAAAGATTTATATAACTCAACAGACTATATGATAATGTTAGACATATAAGATATGACATAAAACATTTGCCATGTATATTATGTAGTTCTGGTAGACAACCGTAGGCCAAAATGGTTAATAGAAAAAATGGTATCGAAAAGACTTGAGCTGGTAAAAGAAAAATTATGTTAAATAGTAAAAAACTAGAAATAATTGTTTCAAAATCTGCACATGTAAAACTTATATAAAAATTAACTTAATTTGCAGCAACAAAATGCACACTTATTTTAAAAACTTACTCCAATTATTTAATATATCTATTGGCTTCAATTCTGCTCTTATTTTAGCACAATTCAAAGGATTTATAAGAAAATATGATTCACCATTAAATTCATCCTCATACACTTCAAAACAATATTCATTTCTTGACAAATATACGTGATCGCTATGACGTAGCAATGAACCGTTCTGAAAATAAAGAAGTTTGAGAAAATTTTCTAAATAATAGTTTAGAGAAAATCTGTAATTCTCTTTTACTAATAATCAAATAATTGCATTGCTTAAAATGCAAAACTTAAAATAATAACTTTTTTGGCCCCTTTTTAAAAAGGGACAAGAAAGACCCGTAAGTTGAAGAGTTAGAGGGTTAAAATGTTCCACAAAAATGTTCCTCCTAGTGTTTAACATAAGCTCACTGAAAATATCCTATACCTAAAATGGAAGATTCACAAGGTTTGCCCCTGAAATCCAGGTTTGCTGGACATTTCAGTGCCAGTTCTGAATAAGTACTAGATTAAACCTTAAACACATTTTAAGTTTTGACTTATTTCTGGCATTGAACTTAAATTTGTAACTTTGATGTCTTCAGAAACTTATAGTATAATTTTATGACAAGTATTTTTGCGGAACATTTTAATACCCTTACTCTTCAATTAAAGGGTCATTTTTGACCCCTTTTAGAGAGGAACAAAAAAGCCCGGTAAGTTGAAAAGCCAGAGGGTTAAAATGTTCCGCAAAAATCTTTGTCATGAAATTCTACTATGAGTCTCTGAAGACATATAAGTTGAAAATTTAACTTCAATGCCAGAAATAAGTCAAAACTTAAAATGTGTTTAAGGGTTAATCTCGTACTTTTTTGTGGAACATTTTAACCTCTCCAATTTACGGGTGTTTTTTGGGCCCAAAAAGTCCCTTAGTTGTATTTGAATTAAATTTTTGTAAAAGAAAAATAGCAAATTAACCTGCTAAAATCAGCGAAAAATTTTGCTAAATAACACGATTTTACCGGCAAAACTGTTGGGTATATAGAAAAATGTTATATGAACAGATTAAAGGAATTGTAATTTTTAATTTTTTTAAAATTGTTTGAGCAAAATCGGACTAGTGGTTCTCGAGTTATGTCAAAAAAAGACCACCAAAGGTCAAATCGATATATCTCGATTCCTAGGGGTGACCCAGCGAAACGCCGGGACACGTATAACTTCTTTTTTACCGATATAACTTTCCCCGGTAGTTTGAACCCTTCCCGATCACTGACCCCTACCATTTGTCTCACAGTGTAATTAGTAGCCCAAAAAATAAAAAAAAAAAATTAAAATTTTCGAAGTTTTTTTTTTCGATTTTTTAAATGTAAATAAAAATCGAGCCTTTTGAAAACAGCAGTTTACAATTTTTTTTAAGCAAATATTTCTGCTGATGTTAGCAATATAGACTGCTATTTGCATTAAACTAAATTTAGCTAAAAAATAGCAAAAATTTTGTAGATGTAACAGTTTATTTTTGCTATTTTTAGTTTACTAATATTTAGCAAAATTTTCTGCATATTTTACAGTACAATTTGTGATTTTCAATTAACTAAAAGTTAGCTTAAATATAACTAAAATTCTGTAAATTTAACAGTTTTAATTTTGCTGTTCTTATTTTACTAGTATTTAGTAAAAAATCGGCTGAACTGCAGTTTATGGGGTTTCGTCAAAAAAATATAAAAAAAACATGACCCCCTCTAGAATTAAAAACAGGGACGTAACAGTTATAACTTTTATTCAAAAAAGTGATTGTTTTACAATTATTTCCTGTTTGAGTATTTTTAATTTTCTGTTTATTTGCTCTGTTTGATTTATATTTTTAATTCAAACAAAAACAATCCAAACACGATTTTTATTTTTTCAAAAATAATAAAAGTTATTTTGTGATTTTTTTTCTTTATCAAAAAGTAACAATTAAGAATATAAATCAAAAGCCATGAAACCAATGACTTCACCAATTATAATATCCTGATGATGTCAACTAGTGTTAATAAAAGATTGAACAGTGATTAAAAGTGAGTAAATATGTATATTCCAGCAAATTCCGGCATTCAATTTAGGTCAATTTTTAATTTTTATTTTATTATCAAATAAAAAAGTTAGTGCTTAATTTTTTCAAAAAAATCATTCTGTAACTTTTATAAAAAGTTTTAAAATAAAAATCAAAAAACAACAGAAATTTATAGAGTAAAATATAAAAATTGAAAAAATTAAAATCTTTGCCAAACTTTGTGATTTTTTTGTGCAATATGATTTATAAAATATAGTGCATTATTGAAATATTATAATTAAATAAATTTGGGTGGTGACTTTTTTAGAAATATAACAGTTATTTTGGGTCTCTGATTAAAAAAGAAAAAACTGAAATTAATTCTGGGAGGGGCTCGGACCCGGGAGGCCCGTGGGGGGCAAAAAACGGGGGGACATAGTAACATAGAAATTGTCTCACGATTTCAAAAATTTTATTTTTTTCTTTATCCGTAAAACGTAGCTTGAAACTGTAATTTTCAAACTCAAATATCTTTTTTTTAAGAGCTAACCTAGAAAAATTGCTAGCACCACTAGATTCAGCGTACCCGAATTAGTTTTACCCACTGGGTCCCCCACCTGTCGGGAAAAAAAGTCTCCTTTTCGTGCACAGTGTAATCATTTAACAATACTAACCTCAAATAATGACCATCCCAATTCTTCATCTCTTTCAGGTGACAAACGATAAAACGGTTCACAAAATTCTTTCAACACTATATGTTCAAAATCTTGAATAATATTTTTTGTAACCACTGTGCCATTTTCTAGTGTGACATTAATATCGAATAGAAGCATTCCATCCTTATCGTTAAGTCTTAAAACTTCCTGATAAACTTCTAATATATTATCCGAACATAATGTTATACAATTTTTCCAATGACATAAACAAGCTCGTACATGCGGAGTCACAGCTTCTACTGAACCATCATAAAAAATTTCATAATCATATGTACCCACTAATGTGGGTGGTATTAAGGTAATACTATCATTATCATTATCGTATATATAGGAACCATTTTCTAATTTAGGAAATTCTGTTATATTAATGGTATTCTCAAAAGAACAATTTTGTTGAGGCTCATTTTGAATAAAAGTATGAGAGTTACATTTGTTCGAAATTAATATTATTACTAAAAATTGTTTTATAATCATTTTTTATTTTTAAACACTTTATATGCGTCATGAATAGAATTATAATATTGAAAGAACAATAAACACGCGGTTTTTATTTAAAACAATTGTTTGATTTTATGCGTTTTAAGATTTGAACGCTACAACGATTTAATTGAGACTGAGGAATTACGAGAACTAAGTATTCGCAGAGATATTGAAGTCTATTGATTTATACATGTATTAAGACGATCCATTAGCCTATTCCTACCCACTGTTATAATCCATTAACCTTTTCCTACCAACTTAAATATTTTGTTGATATAACAAATTTCCAAGTTTTTTTCAATTAAACTTGTTTGTTGAAACTAGAAAAACGGGTTTGTTGAAATTCAACAAGTTCTTTGCTGACTCGATCATTATCGTAAATTCGAGTCAGTGAACTAGTTCGTTTAAATCGTACTGTTTTGATTAGAGCTGTGACAGAAATGCGTCTCGTGAACTGTTCGTT